>JAVTVJ010000726.1:0-600000 GCA_034509425.1 Eopsaltria australis
TGTGCGTGTGCGGGGCGGGTGTCTCGGCCGAGGGGCGGCGTGTGCCCGTGAGCGGGTGCGGGGGGCGCGGCGTGTGCCCGGCCGCTCCTCTCCGCTCCGCTCCTCTCCTCTCCGCTCGGCTCCGCTCCGCTCGGTTCGTCTCGGCTCGCTGGGGCCCGGCAGCCGCCGAGGGACGCGCGGAGGCGGCGGGAGCAGCGCGGGGAGCTCCCGGCGGGGTTTTTGGGGAGGCGGCTCGCAGCCCTGCCCGCCGCTGCCGCCGGGGCGCGGAGCGCGATGCGGCGGCCGCCCTGCCCTGCCCGCCGGCGGCGCGGAGCTGCGGGGCCGCGGGCAGCGCCGTAGGGACCGGCCGGGCAGCGGGCGGGCGGAATGGGGGCGCCCGGCGGATCGCGGATGAGCCCCGGGCCCGCGGGCATCCCGGCGGGTACCGCCTGACGGAGCGGCGCGGAGGTGAGCGGGGACGGGGCACCGGGCGGGGGGACGGGACCGAGAGCCCCGCGGTCACTCTCGGAACTTGGAGCCCCGAGCCCTCGAACGCCGGGCGCGGGCGATCGGGGCCGCTCCGTGCCCGCATCTCCCGGAGCCACCGGCACCCGCCTGCCCCGGCGTGGAGCGCTGCTCCCGCTGAAGTTGCCAGCGGCGGGGCCGGGCGGGATGCGGAGCTGGGAGGGATGCGGGAGTGGACGGGAGGGATGCGGGGCCGCGCTCCCCCGCGGGAGTTGCCGGCAGCACCGGGACTCGCATCCCGAGGGACCGTGGTGGATTTTGTCTGCCCTTGCCCTAAATGACAGCACGCACCGAGCACCTGCACCCTGGCAGGGCAGGCTGAATGCCGATTTGAATTGTTATTCATTCGAGCAGCCCTTGACCCGGCTGCGAGTCGTCTGGGTGACCCACGTGCCCTCAGCATGGGAAAGGTGACAGTGATACCGGAGGGGTGTTATTTGCTGTGATGGTTGCAGAAGAAAAATGCTTCTTTTATCGACCCCTCTTTGAACTACCGGGCATCTCGCAGTTTATAGTGCATCAAATTCTGCAGGGGGGGAAAAAAAAAAGAAAAAAGGGCTGATTTTCAAGACTCTTCATAAGTTCATTTGTTTACTATGGAGCCGTGACTTCAGTGGTCTCTTTGGTATAAAAACATTCTGCTTGTGTGATATTTTTGGTGGCTTTGACAACAGATTTGTTAGTCATGGTTATGAATATGGTAATGTGCGAGTCTCCCATTAAATTCTCCATGCTCTGAGGTAACATGGTTGAACAGTCACGTACCAAGTCTTGCATTCTCGAGCAGCATCACTTTGAACTCCCGGTCTGTTTGATCACTCCTTCTTAACTTTTCCACTGTATTGTAAAAAAAAAAAAAATAAAAAAAAAATTTTGATCTTTCCACCAGTCAGATGTAAAGCCCAAGTTTTGTGCCCGGTGCATCTCCGTGCAGGCAAGCTTATGTAATGCAGTGCCCTGTGCAGAATGCGAGAGATGATCGAGGAGCACAGAATATCCCGAGTGAAGGGACCCACCGGGATCAAAGCTGGAAGGAAAGATTTTTGGGAAGAGGATTGTCTTTGTGGTCAGGGTGCCTCTGTGTGTGTGCCTGTCCCCACGGGAGAGCTGAGAAGGGATTTTGTGTTCTGAGGACATCCTGCCTCATCCTGGGCAAGGCTCTCAAGCTTCTTCGGTGTTGATTGCCTGCTCCTTAATTATGGCATATCCTGTGTCACAGCTTCCCAGGGCTCCGTGAAGCTGCTCAGAAGCCCTTGAAAACACTTTTCAGCCAGGCAGGTACTGTGTAAATGCAAATTACTGTATTGCTGCTTTAGAAATGCTTTTCAGAAGTTTAAGCGGTATCTTTAGGCAGTTTATTGGAACTGTAGCCAAATGCCTGTTCAGGGAGCTCCAGAGCAGACTAAAGGAACTGGGGTTTTGACTAATGCTCCCTCATAAAGAAATCGAGTGTTGTTTCTGGAGAAAAGGCAGAAAAGCACCCTCCCTTTGGGTGTTATCAGATGTGTCACTCTTTGTTCGGGCCATGAGTGTTCGCTCCCAGCTTCCCTGCGTGTAACTTGGCAGTAATTATCAGCTGAAGAAACGCTCAGCCCCGGACCCTTCAAGATGTAAGAGGAGGATGAAGACATGAAGGTGCTTCCCCTGGCACGACACCCCCTGGCCCGCTGCGAGCCCGCTGCTCTCCGTGCTGGGGCTTTGCTGTTCCATCTGCTTGTACTTTTATTCTGAGCTACAGCAGGGATCAATACACTGCCAGCTAGGTGCAAGTCTTCCCAGGCAGGAACTCTGCCTCAGATACTGCCACAGAGTACATTTCTAGCATCAAAAGTAAAGAAAAAGGTCGAGGTGCTGGTTTTTGGTTTTGTTTGTTGGTTTTTTTTTTCTTGTAAAGCAGTGAAGAGAAACTAGATGGAAAAGGACTTGAGCTTGAGACTAACCTCTGATCAGTCTTAATATATCTTGCAAATGCACAGAACATTAACAGAATTCCTTATTTTTATTACTGGGCTTCTGAGAGAATGATTTCTGTTTTAATGTGCATTGCTTTCACCGTAGTGTGTTGAAATCTCATTGGTTTTGTAATATATTTTTTAAAAGGTGTTGTTACTTTCCATAACCTCTTTCTGCTATGGTAGAATCTCTGAATAGCTTCTAGGATTGCGTTAAAGGTAACGCAAAACTCAGAATTCTTTGATCAGCTTGCTTTCT
The DNA here is from genome assembly GCA_034509425.1 of Eopsaltria australis. Classification (NCBI taxonomy): domain Eukaryota; kingdom Metazoa; phylum Chordata; class Aves; order Passeriformes; family Petroicidae; genus Eopsaltria; species Eopsaltria australis. The sequence goes on from JAVTVJ010000726.1 coordinate 2,716, forward strand.
GCAAAGATTTATTTCAGGCAACCTTAAAAAAAATCCTTAGAATGTCAATTCTGAGGCCTTTTCATGTTGTGGATTTAATAGACAAGGTACTGTCAGCTGAGCTATGAGTCTTGCTAATAATATGATTACGTTGTTTTCTGAGAGATGTAGTTCTTGAAAACATACCTTGGAGAAGAAAATTCACAATAGCTATGTGCAAATAATTTTTTTTTTTCTACAGCAGATGGAAGAGCACTCAAGGGTGGCTAAAATTAGTTTGAAACAGAATAGATTATCCCTACAAGTACAGTAGTATAATTTGTACAAAATGAGCCAAATCCTGCTAATTGTTACGCTGTAACTGGTGTAAATATAGAGTAATTTACTTGCCTGGGTTTGCTCCTTCTTTATGAAGAAATGCAGAACACAGGGGATTACGAGGCTGTTGGATTTTGACATGCTCCTAGCAAAAGTCAGTTTTTCCTGAAACCCAGTGGCAGAATATGGCCCCCTACTCTCATCTTGACAACAGCATCATATTCACTCCCTGAGACTCCAGTTCCAAATTTGCTGTAATATGATTGTGGGTAGAGGGTTGCTGAATGACTCAGATGAATGTAGCTCAGAGTAAACAAACATGTAAATCATTTCTGGCTAGAGACAGAGAAAGGAAAACATGAGAAGAGCAGAAAAAAGCCCTCAACCTGCAGGGTGAGACATTTATAAAGTCATGTTTAGCAAGGATCACCAAGTTCAGCACAGGATGCAACCATCAAAAACTGGGATCTGGATTTGCCATGGTCTGTCATCTCTGGAAATGAGTGGCGCCTGTATGGAGTGAGTGCTTAAATCCAAGTATTGCACACTTGGATATAGGCAGAGTTCTGCAGTCTCTGGGGCTGACAGCCTGGCACAAAGGTGGGCAGGTTCCTCTCCCCACCTGCATTTGGCACATTTCAGTGGGTGAGAGCTGGGAACCGGGAGTGCTGCCTGTCCCAGAGAGACAGGGTGCTGCCAGGGATGGGTGGTGCTTTCTACAATGTCCAGTTTGGGAAAAAAATACAGTACAAACTAACAAATAATTCCTGAAAGTTTCTGAACCTGCAGTCCTGGAGAGCAATGTGGAATTGGTATGAATAACTGCAGAAGGGTCCAGACCCAGCTTGTGGTTCAGATTAAGAAGGAGCAGAGCAGGTCGGTGGCTTTTAAACAGCTGTGGGTTTCTTAGCTAGACAAGCACTAAATCAGAGCAGGGCAAAGGCTGCTCTCAGTTGATTTTCCTGCCAAGGGAGATGGCCAGTAAGCACAAATCACTGCAACAGAGCATCTTGCCAGCCAGCTCCTCTTGGATGGCCAGCCCCAGTGCAGTCAGAACTCAGGGGAGGATGGAGCTGTCCCTGTGTGAGGGAGCTGCAGTGGCTGCAAAGCTGGGGTAGGGTTGTTATTCCTTTCAGCTGTCTGAGCCATTCCACTTCAGTGTGTTTTCAGGGTAAGTTAGGTTAAGTTCCCTCTTGGGGAAGCAAGAAATGTGCTGGCATCCAGAGTTGAAATGAGGAGAGCTGGGGCTGGTCCCCTCCTGCTGCTGCATGAGGATCAGTTCCCTGGAGCTCTGCCTCCCTGCTGGATAACCTGCCTCGTGTTCTGGCTGCTTTTATCATCGTGGTAAAGAGGGTGCTGTGTTGTATGGAGTTCTCCAGCGTAAAAGTTGTGCTCTTCCTGAGATTTGCTGCCTTGGAAAGCAGAGAGTGCTCCAGAAGTGAAGTGTGGCTGTAGGTATGGCACCCTTGCAGTGTTTTCTGTGAGGTGATGGCTGGGAAGGGCAGGAACTGGAGAGACAAGGAGTGTTTCTCTCCGTGTATGAGTAGCAGGCAGACTTGGGTCCTCATTCTCTCCATTTTTTTATTTGCTTTAGAGCACATCAGGTTTTTTATCGTGTTGGTCACAGTGGCCATGATGAGAGACTTGACTCAGGCAGCACAGGATGGTTCCTGCTAATGGGAATTATGGGTGTTTCTGTCAGCTCGTTAGACATGTATTATTATTTATTCTCAGCTCAGACTCTGGATTCAAGCCAGGAAGCTGCTTTGTCCTTATTCCCTTCTCCCTTCTCTCCCTCTCTCTGCCTCTTCACGTGCAGTGAACATGTTCCAGTGAGAACTGAAGCAATTTCCTGGCCCCTCTCACGTGTCCTGCATCCCTCTTTGCATCCTTAGAGAGCAATCTGATTCACTGTTTGGGAAAGACTGGCTTAAGCACCTGAATAGAGTCAGATAGGTTCCCTGTCCTGTCTGCTAATTAAATTGTGATGCTCATTAGCACAGGATACTGTGGAGGGCAAAAGCGTAAGCAGGTTGAAAAACACGAGGTGAGTTCACAAGGCACAGAGAGGGGATGGGAGAGATGAAGGTCTGGGTGTGACCTCTGGAACTTCCACATGCAGGGAGAGTGCAGAAGGGCACCCAGACTGCTGCCCATCACCAGGGATGGCATCCTGGGGTAGAAGGAGCATGGATTTAATTAATTCTGTGTTCTCCCAGCTCTGACATGGCACAGCCTGCTAAAGCAGCAATTCACCCTCTGCTCAGTAAAATAGAGAGGGAAGGACAGAGCTTATGGAATAGTGTTTATTGGGCATTTGGCTCCAGAATGATAACCAGGGTAGAGATTTCAGCCTGCTCTCACAGGTATTAATGGATTAACATAGGAAGCTGCAAGAATTTCATTGTGTGAAGCCTTACTGACAAAAGCAGTGAGAGGATGAAGCCATTTGGGGCTCAGGGCTCTGGCTGGGACAGCAAGATGAAATAATTCCTCTCTCTCATCGGTCTTTGTGTCCTGTTCACCCTGGTTTATGCTGCATTACGAAATGGAGGTGCTGATCTCTCACTTAGCCTGGAGCTGCAGTTAATGGGAATCTCTGTATTGTGTGTATTGGGGTATTTGAAAGTTTCCAGGTGGAAAGACCTCCGGGTTTATAAAATTGTCCTAATGCCCTAAAATTGTTCCTAACAGGAACAAGAGGAATGAGGATTGCTGGGGTGTCAGTGCCTTGTCACCCATTCCTCTGTGAGGTCGAGTTGGGAGCAGGGATGTGGCCAGTGGCTGAGTGGACAGGGGGCTGGGAGGTGGGGCCCTGAGGAGCTGCTGGCAAGGCTGATTCAAAGAGAAGCATCTGCTGCAAGAGAGGGATTTTCTAACTGGAAGGAAGAGGTTATGTGGACAAAGGAAGGAGATCTGATCTATGGAAGAGGGCAGGAGAGCACAGAGAATGTTTGAACAAAAGGATGCAAAGTCCCTGCAGGGGCTATGGTGAAAATCCTTTACCCAGATCTTTCTGTCCTGGATAATTCCATCAGGGGATCCTCTTCTGGGGAGAGCAGACTGAGCCTCTGAAGAATGTTAAAAAAGTTTGCTTCTGCTGCAATATCCCATTTCTCCAACAAGAAAATAAAGACTAACTTTGCTCTTGGGAGAGTCCCTGAGGGCCACACTGGAGCTGACTGCGCCCAGTGGCTCCACAGGGGCTGCTGGAGGGAGCAGGGCTGCCCTGACACGGCTCCAGCAGCCTCCTGCTTCCTTGGCAGGGAGAGCAGCTCCTCTGAGGTCCTGGCTGATCCCCCATGGCCAGCCTGGATGCACAAGAGAAGAGAGGCACCACATCCCTGTTCCAGACAGACCCTGAGTCCCTCCTGTGTGCCATGGATTTAAGAGGCACAAGCTGAGCTCAGCCCAGGCCAGGGAGATGCTCTGTAGCTGGGGAAAGGGCTCCAGGCTTCTCAGGTTTAAGGTCTAAACCAAGGTCTAAACTTCTGCCTTAAAATGCACATCTTTGTTTAAGCCTGGAGCTCTGCGTTTGTGGGGTGTTGGGCTGACATTTGTCTGTGGGTTTCTGTGGCTCTTGAGCTGATGCCAGGTTTGGAGTGGTACCCTCCCAGCTCTCCTGAGTTCTTCCCCACCCTCAGGGTGCCCAGGAGCTCAGTGCTGGGATCACCCTGGGAGTTGGGAGAGGTTTGTTGTGGTCCTGCAGAGCCGCGCCTGCGCACACCCGGAGCTCCTCCACTTCCACATTCTCTCCTGCAGCTTTCCCTGCTCCCTGTCTGTAACCTCATCAAACAGGCTGAGCAGCTGGTGAGTGGGAGCCTTGCCTGTCAAAGACAGGAGTAGGAATATCAGCAGTCAACAAGCCATCACTTCAGCTACTGGCACGAAATGGAAGAGGGAAGGGTGGGCACCCCTCCCAAAAATAAACCCATTGCTGTCCACAGGAGCCGCATGAACCCCTGGCTGACTGAAATAGTTTGGGAAAAGAAAGGATGGATGAAGAGTGGCTTGGCTGAAAAGAAATGCAGGACGCTGCAGTGGATGAAAGGAAGAGGTGTTTTAGAAGTGTTTTACATCCAAGGGTTTCTGGACAATCTCCAGTCAAAAATAGTTCCTCTGCACTGGCCATACACCCATGGAGGGGGTCAGGGAGCACAAAGATGAGCAGATCTTTCTGGGCTGTCTTAGATTTTGCCAAAGGTTTGAATGTACTCATGAAAGGAGCAAAACTTAAAATGGGTGGTTTTGTCCTATAAAAATCTTAGATTCCTGGTATGTCACGCCAGTCTTCAAGCATAACAGTAGCAAGCTCCCAAAGTTTTTAATTATTTATGCAAAGAGGAGCATCCAGAGAATCCAAGAGCTTGGAAGTTAAATCTCTCAGCAGAGAGCTGGGGAAAGGCAAGGAAAGGCTGGGATTCAGGCCACCAGCACTGGCCTTTCTGCAGGGAATAAAGATCAGATTTGTCAGAGTTATTAGCTCTGCCTGCTCCCTGCTCAGGGATACCTCCAGTCCAAGGCTGAGTTAAATTCTCAGAATTTTCAGTTCATGCCAGGCTGAAGGGAATTCTGACTCTACTCAGCCTCTTCTCTCTCACCAGTCCTGGGACTGGCTGTGGGTGGAATTGCTGGTGAAAACTGAAGGGCCCCTCTGTGAGCACAGGAGCAGCACTGGGAAATAAAAAAAATTCCCACTGACTTTAGCAAGATTTAGATGTGGGCATGAAGAAGAATGTTTTATTTCAGGTGTTCTCCCTGTCCTCTGAAGAGTTTATTTTCATTCTTTCTTAGGGCACGCCAGGTGATAGGACCAAAATTCAGGGTGAAGCATTTGGGGTGTAATGAAAGAGTGATGTTGCTGCCATGACCTTCCCATACATTTTGGGATTAATCTTTCCTGCAAAAATCAGCTGGAAACAAGGCTCCCTCTCCTGTGTCACTGACCTGTGCAGAGCAGGGCTGTTCTGTGGGTTTGCTTTTTTAGCATCAGAGCTGTTTTTTGCTGCTTCTGAATGCAGAGCTTCCCCTCAGTGACCAGAGGTGTGTGTGTGGAGCAGGGACACCTGACTTGTGCCAGTGACCTCTGCAGAAGGATCCTTCTGTCCCCCCCAGTCCAGAATGGGGCCTGGCTCAGCCCAGAAGTTTGGGCAGGAGTTCAGGCTCAGGCCTTGGGAAGCACAGAGTTACAGATGGGGGTAAAAGCCCAGTGTTGTTTTGCACTGGGACAGGCTGAGGAGAAGGGAACTGAGGAGATGCTGAGAGTCACAGAGGGGTGATTCCTGCAGTTCTGCTGCAGAGCTCCTCTCAGAGTCCTTTCATCTGGTTATTCTGCTTGGCTGAAGTCCTTTAACCTCCAAACTTGGAGCACTGAGGCTGGGAGAGGATCCTGTGCCTGATTGTTCCAACGTTTAAACTGGGATAGAACCACAAACACCTGTCAGATCTCTGCTGTCAGATTATTCACAGCAACAGCATGGCTGCATGGGTTTTTTTTCTTGCTAATGGCCATTTCAGACCCTGATCCAGGCTCTACAAGTGGCTCTGGTGTTCCTGGATGTTTGACCAAACATTCTTGTAGCTTGACCTCTCATTTTTCAGGATGCCTGTGGGAGATTTTGGGCAGCCAGAGGATGTGGTTCTGTTTGGTCCAGACACTGATGCTTGAGCCTGAGAGCCTTTTCACACTCCCTCTGGTCACACTGACAAGGTGAGAGCTGCTACACACATTAAGGGTGGGTTTTTCTCCCTTTCCAAGGCATCACCAGGCCTGAGTGGGCACAGCTGGGGCACACAGAGAGCATCCACACTGAGTCCTGGTCCAGAGCACGTTCCTGTGCTTAAATATTGAAGCCTTATGGAGAGAATGCAGAGTTCAAAAAAAAAAAAAAAAAAAAGAAATTAAATTAGGCTTTCAGTTCTTGTTCACTTCCGGAAGAGCTGGAGTATGTTAATGGCATTATTACAGTGCCCATATTGCAGCTTAAATCGGCTTTATGGGTTGAGCCTCTTAGCATGGAGTTAGGGTAGATTAGCAGCATTTCCACCCATTTTACAGGCAAGGAGAGAGAAACACAGCAGCACACCCGTGATCAGGCAAGATTGAGAAGTCCAAGCCTGGCTTCTTCCTTCCTTGAGGCTGTGCCACACAAAGCTGTCACTGGGTTCAGTTTATTAGCTCAGAAGCAAACGAACAGTGTGCTGCTAAAAACGTGGATACAGGAGGGGCACCATCCTGCTGTGTGGATTTTGTGATGGATGGATTCCCATTTTATTCATCTTTTATAATCTCAGCACGCAGAATATGCCTTTGTGAGTACTAAATGGGGAATCAAGTCATAAAGAATTGAGGCTTCAGATATGAAAAGTGAAGAGTAAGGGCAGTTCTTCAGTGGAAGTGAAGTCTTTTATAGGAAAGATCATTTATAAGTATCATGATGCTGCTCAAAAGTACTGGTTTGTTTCCAAATTAACCAACTCATAAGTAGACCTGCTCGTGCCTCATTTAAATTCATTCTTTTTTTATCTTGGTTTGGAACCAGAGGCCCAATCTAATGTTTTTCATCCAACACTCTTGTTTAATCCATATGGATCAATTATCATTATCAAGAGCTGCTGCTAAAGAGAACGTCCTGCACCTGAAAAATGAGCTCTGGAAGCAGCCTCCTCATCCTGCAGGATTTTCCTATCCCAGCTGGACCAGCTCAGAGCAGTGGAGATGCTGGAGACACGAGGAGTGTTTGAATACCAGGTTTTTTCAGTTGGAGCATCTCCATTTTTGTAGATGTTTGGGGCACGACTGCACTTGGGAACTGATGGATGCTACGAAGTATTGGGCTGTTCCTTGTGGAAACCCAGTCACCTGCTGGGATTAGATGTGTTTGTAGCACTGCTGACAGTGCCTTTCATGTCTGGGCAGCTGGGGGGGGACCTTGTGGGGCAGAGAAGCACAGCTTTAGTTCAGAGGAGATATTCAAACCCAGCAGTGTGTGATTGTGGTGAGAGTGAATCCTGTTGGTGTTTGTTACAGCCCAGGAATGTTCCACGACCTGAGCATCTCCACCCTCCAGGGAAAGGTCAAAACGATCCTTGCAGAGACCCCCCAGTGTTCCCTGCTGCCCCACAGCCTATTTCTGCACACAAGTGTATAAAGCACCAGGACATGGTCCTGCTTTTGTTCAAATTTGTGCTTTATTGGGTTCTAAAGCCCCCCCTAAGGCTGCACACACCCAAGCCCAGCACAGCACTGGTGGATGGATAGAGACAACCTCCTCATTGTTCTCTTTTCCTGTTTTTTGGGGTGCTGAGGAGGGGAGATAGAGCCCAAAAGTGAGAGTGACAACAGACTTAACTCAAAGCTTGGCAGGCTTTGGGGCTGAGAAGTGCAGGAGTTCAGCAGCAGCGTGTGACAGACCACATTGGTGGGACATGAAACGGGCAGCAGGGCACAGAGGAGCTTTGATGTGCTCTGCAATACCTTCCTTCCCTGCTGAGCTGCAGGAGAGTTTTAATTTGGACAGTCTGGGCAGTGGCATCACAAGTGCTGTGAAGCAGGAAGGGTAGTGACTTCTCTTTTCAGTTTTAGCCATGCAATTAGGAGTTGTGTCACTGGAGTCTTTCAAGACAAGTGGATCTGCATAGGCAGAGTGAAATTCAGGGTGCACAAAATGCATTTGAAACAATTTGGCTCTGCTCTGGCTGAAGCAAAGTCAAGGAAGAGCATAGTAAATTAATAACTAACACTGGAAAAGAAAACAGAAAAGGGTGTTAAAAGAATGGATTGGTGTAAGTGTTTTCATGCTCCAAAATGACATATAAATATATACAGACTTAATTAGGAGAGGGTTATTTGAAATCTCAAAGCCAACTATCAGCCTCTCACTTTCTCACAATATTTTGTTCCAGCCTACTATAAAAAAGGCAGTTAATTAAAACAGATTTATTCATCCAATCATGCAGGTGTTACAACGAGACACAGTTTCCAGAACCTGGGTGTTTTTGTTCAATTTAATGGAAAGTAATAATATCATGTAGGAGGTGTCTCTAACAGGCAATATTCATCCCTCCTTCCCTGTGTGTGTTCAGTGCCCCTGCCCCGAGCCCAGCAGGCTGCAAACACTCCCTGAGAGGTTATCCTGCATTCCATGTGTGAGGAGGGAGGATTTTCCCTGTGGTTTTTGGTTGCAGGTGATGCCTTTTTCTGGTCTTAGGAAATAAAGGCTCAGACAGGGTCAGAGGGTTGGGGGTCGTTTCCCTCGGTATTTTAATAGGATCCCATTCCATGGCTTCTGCCGTCCAGGTAGAACGCGTCGCAAAAGCCCCGTCCCCCCAATTGAGTGTACAATTAAAGACTCTACACATTAGCAGATCTACCAGGAGGGCCCAAGAAGGGGCTGGGTGGGCTAACTTCTAGTTTACAAAATCTGTCCTACTAGGAGACCTTGAGGGCTCATGAAAACAGAGTGTTTGGTCTCTAACTCTCCGTGGTTTCAGGGGTGTTTGGTCTCCCAGCCCTATAAACACCATGAAACCAGGCTGAGCTATCACCTAAAGCATCACAAGTGTGCATGCTGATACTTGTGAATATAGGGAACAGTGTAAGAAATATTCAGAAGAAAAGCAGAAAAATCCTTCAGGCATCACAGGGCTGCAGTTGCTGATGTTGCTTCGCGCTCGGGATGCGCAGCCCGATGCTAATGCAATCCGTGGAGTGGAGTCACCTTGACTTTGCATTTATCAGCTTATGCAAGTGCAAACCTGCTGCTGCACTGCAACAGAGATGGCACTCCTGCTCTGGAGCAGCCCCAATTGCAGGGACAGATTTGGGAGCTGATTTGGAAGGTTTGGGCAGATTTTGGTGGCTCCGTGGCTGGTGCTGAGCCTAAAATGCACAAACCAGAGTGAACAATCTCGGTTTTTTCCCCCAGAGAGGGATGGGGTGTGTGTCTCTGTGTGTGTGTGTGTGTGTGTGTGTGTTTGTTTCAGTGGTGTCACCTTCTCCAGGCTTTAAGGAGGGCATCTCTGAGTTATGCTGAGCACTCTGTGGCAGTTTTCCCCTCACTGCTGTGGCATTGTCTGGTGCAGGGTTGGCCTGTGTTTGTGAGCAGATTAAACCTTGAGATCTTTGGCCCAAGTGCAGCATCCCTGGAGCTGTCGCTGCCCCTTGTTTTCTTTTGTAGAAAGTGGAAGTCCAGGAAGAAATTTGGGAAACATACGGGCAGCATTTGATTTGTTTGCCACCTGAAATGTCAGCCAAGTGACATTTGTTGTCAGTCACAGTGTGACAGCCCGGACTGTCCTGCTAAGGGTCTGCAAGGAGCTCTCCTGAAATACAGGGAATTCTTGGAGGAGTCCAGCTCTTTCAGCCAGGCCCCTCACTCCTGCAGCTCCCCTGGGAGGTGATCTGTGGTTTCTTGGCTAAATCAGCAGGGATTTGGGACTGGCAGGATGATTTGCTGAGCAGGTTTTTTGGCTTCAAAGACCATCTCACAAGTGGGGCACTGTTTGCTTCACCTGGCCCAGCACATTCAGAGTGAGTTTGAGTTCTGCTGTCGTTAAAAGCACCACAGAAAACTCAAAGTACAAATAAAGGGAAACTGAGTAATAATCCTCACATAAAAAGAATCCCAACAAAACCAATTCTGAGGCGCAGGATATACCCTTAGCAAAATATTTTGAGTTTGCTAAGGAAAATAAATCATCCACGACTAAGCGAGGGTGGACTGTTCTGAGACACCTCAGGGATGGAATAAAATCCAGAGAACCAGGAGGAAAAATAAAGACTTGAGGTAGAGAAGCATCTGCAACTTGGAATCCCTCCAAATTGCACACTGTGAATAAATGGCACTTGGAATAAATTCCTCAAGGCCCGGCCTTGGGGAATGGGACAAGGACTGCAGTGCCATCCTCCCCTTGCAGGAGACAGGCAGGGTTGAGGGGCAAATACAGCAGTGACTGGTGCAGGGGGTGATGCACAGCAGTTTCCAAGGTCACTCCCGTCAGCAGCAGGCAGCACCTTTAATTATTTTGAGGTAGAGCTTGGAGCAAAAGCAGGACAGAGGAGAGAGCTGTAGTCACCATGATAAGATGGAGAGAACCCGTATGGCTTCTAGTCCTCCTCCTCTTCATCATGGAAATTCAGGGGAAACCAGTGGAGAAAAAAAGCAAATTTTGTTCAAGTAAAAGTTTCCTGACAAACACAAAATGCTTGGATTTGTCCATGGGTGATCCTTCCTGAGCTGACGTGGGAAGAGTTAATTGCAGGAGACTCTGAGTAGGTTTTTTAGGAGAAGTTCCTCAGTGCACAGGATTGAACTGAGACATTTAAGAACTGCACCAATTCTCTCTCCAGCTGGAACCCCCTCTTGCAAGAAGGGTTGACAAAAGATGAGTTCCTTGCCGTGGGGTCTGTGGGATGAGCACCCCTGGCTCACTGTGGGGAGAAAGAAAGTACTTGTGCTCACACAGATAGAGCCAAATAGGTGAGCAGCTGACTCTGCACTGCCTAAAATCAGGCCATGGCTGATGCCTGTAGTTTTCCATGCTGGCCTGTGTGGAAGCTGGGGAGGATGTGGCTGTTTGGCTCAGTTCTGCAGGGTTTGTGCTTGTCAGAGGTGCTTGCTTGTGCTAAAACCCCCTCCACTGTGTTTTGATCAGGAATCAGCAAAGATGGACCTGAGCTGCAGCTCTGGGAGGAGAGAATCAGACCTGGGCCAAAAGTAGGTGAAGAAAGCAAATGGCAAATTTGGCCTGATGTGTTTTAGACAGAATTGAAAAGAGGTCGTCAACACTGGCAGCAAGATCCAGCTAAGGAAACAAAAAACCAAGAAAACTCCTCGGAGTGCTGGAGAGGACAGGGAAGTTGGTGCTGAATCTGCCTTTCCACTGGAGAGCTGTGCTGGCAAAGGGGATGAGCAGGGGATGGGAATCCCAGAGAAGCAGGCTGAAGAGGCTGAGGAAAGACAGACAGGCTGCAAGTACTGTGACACTAAACAAAATACTGATGCCTTTTTCTGGTGTTAGGAAATAAAGGCTCAGACAGGGTCAGAGGGTTGGGGTCGTTTCCCTCGGTATTTTAATAGGATCCCATTCCATGGCTTCTGCCGTCCAGGTAGAACGCGTCGCAAAAGCCCCATCCCCCCAGTCGAGTGTACAATTAAAGACTCTACACATTAGCAGATCTACCAGGAGGGCCCAAGAAGGGGCCTGGGTGGGCTCACTTCTAGTTTACAAAATCTGTCCTACTAGGAGACCTTGAGGGCCCATGCAAACAGAGTGTTTGGTCTCTAACTCTCCGTGGTTTCAGGGGTGTTTGGTCTCCCGGCCCTATAAACACCATGAAACCAGGCTGAGCTATCACCTAAAGCATCACAAGTGTGCATGCTGATACTTGTAAATATAGGGAACAGTGTAAGAAATATTCAGGAGAAAAGCAGAAAAAAATCCCTCAGGCATCAATACACATCCCTCACGGCACTTCAAAACATAGGGAGCATAACCTTAGTGCACTGAGAAGAATTTGGCTTTAGTCCATCAGAGTAAAAAATTAGTTTTGTTTTGTTTTCATGCATATAGAGGCAACTAGCTACTAAATACAAACCCATTCCTTTAGTATAGTCACCGGAAGAGATTTGGAAAATTAGGTTTTGAGGAAATTGTGAACCTGAACACTTTTGGTGAATCCAAATTAAGTGCTGTATGTAATTAAGCTAGCAGGGATGCAGGGTAATCCTGAAGAGTCAAAGAATTAATTTTAGATTTGTGAGAGAAGCAGGATCAGACTCAGTATTTTAATCAATCATGCAGTCTCTCTAGGAACAGCTCAGAATCTGAGGAAAGTCCCAGTTTTCCCTTGTGATGATGCATGTAACATGTCTTCCATGCATATTATTTCTGCAGTAATTTTTGCTGTTCTTCTATGAAAACTAGATTGTGGGTAATAAAATTTAATGGACAATGTTCAAGAATGCTAACAGCTAATTACATGAGCAAGAAAATGTGTAAAACTAACCATGGAGCTTGAAATGATGGAGCTGTACATGGTCATTATGCCAATACCCACTGAAAGAGTAAGGGGAAAAAATCCCCAGGTCTTCATTTAATATCTCTGCCAGTTGCTTGTTATACAAGCTGGGTTTAGCCCTTTGTATCTGCTTTTTAATGAGACACTTCATCTGCTTTTCTGTGTCTGGAAAGAAGAGTGCTGACATTGAAGAGGAGAGCTGTGCAGTGAAATTTATTGAAGATGGGAAGAAGCAAAAATTGAATTCTAGGAACAGAACAGGTTCCTGTCACAGCAACCAAGAGCAGGTTGTGCTTGCTTGTAAGCAGCAGTGGTGCCAAACACCCTAAAAGCAGATGAGAGGAGCAAACAGAAGTGCAGGTTTGAAAAGCTGCTCACCCAGAACTTCCCCAGAAAGGCAGGGGAACAATCCCCAGTTGGGCATATCACTGGGATGGGACTGTGGGATGGATCAAATGCTGCTGCTGAAAGTCCCAGTGAGAGTCCTGATGACTTTTCAACCCCAGAGAAGCTCTCAGGCACCTCAGGGATGTCACCCACAGTTTATTTTGCCAACTGTGATGGGGTGGCTGCCTAACAGAGCCCGTTCTGGTGGGAACAGCAGGTCCTTCACATCACTGGCAGGAGAAGCCACAGCCAGGGCAGGGCTGGGCTCTAATCTCATTTCCCACACATTAATTCTGCTTGTTTTGCCATGGAGCTAATGATGTGTGAGGAGCTGGGCTGACGTGGTTGTGCTGCTCTGCCCAGCCCTCCTGGGAGCTGGGGAGGAGTGCAGGAAGCCTCAGGTGGTGCTGCAGGGGGATCTCAGGCTGACACTGCTGCCTCCAGCCAGTGCTGAGAGCTGCTCCTCTGGAAACAGCCCTGCCAAGGGAGGATTGCACTTTGAGCACTGTGTCCACAGCAGGAGGGGCTTCAGAGTCCAGGAATGGGGTCAGCCTGAGCAAGCAGAAGCTGGAAAAGTAGCACATTCCAGGTGAAACCATGTCCAAGTGATGGCTGATGTCTGCAATGGTTCCTCCAGCAGAGTTGCCTAAATTCTCTGCCCGTTTCCTGTGTTTCAGTGAACACCTTTATCATAGCTCACTTCTTGTACAAAATTTATTCATGGAGCTCCTTTTATGTGGGGCAGAATAGGTGGGGGTGCCCTCAAACACCACCCAGGCATGGAAGCACAAAGGATAATAAGGATACTAAAAAGGAAAATAATGCAAACTGGTAACTTTCCATCTCCTCTCCTGTATAAGAATTGGAGTTGTCACCAGCAGTGATCGTGCCCCAGGATTAAACCCCTCACTGAGATGGATGGGACTGTTCAAACCTCTCTAAGCCCTTTGTTCCTCTGCAGGCTGTGTGTTAACTCCTGTAGCTGTCTAAGCATCAGATACCTGAATTTCAGACCCTTCAGAGCCATCGAGGATGGGAACTCTCAGATGAAAAAGCAAGGAGAAACCAAAAGAAAATGAGGACTTGAAAGAGCAGTGTTTGTCAGAAGAGACCAGCAGTGCATCATCACTGCAGATCTGCTGCTCCAGTGCCTTGTTTGAGGGAAAACATCAGCAGGGAAAACATCAGTAGGGAAAACCTCAGCAGGGAGGTCTTACTCTGCTCTGCAGTCTTCCACAAGGGGTTCAGCTGTCAGTCAGTGGTTGAGGTGTGGAGTGGAATGAGGTTCTTTACTGCCCTGGATATTCTCTCAACAGTTGGAAGAGTTTCCTGCTTTGCTTCCCTTAGCAAACGGGGGTGATGGTAGATTTTTGTTTCCAGGGCTCCCTAACCTGATGTGTCAGGGCAGGGATTTGCAGGAGGAAGGCTCTTTGAAAATAATGCCTGTCTGGTGATATCCACTCTGTTTGCATTTCTGTCTGTAGCCACAGCTAGGACTGTGCTTAAATAAAGTTCTCTGGTGTGCAGCACATTTTCTCAGCTGATTTGAAGCTCAGTGTGGCAGTGATGGAGGTGTCTTGCAGCAGAGAAGCTTCAGCAGGCCTCAGCTGTTAAGTAGGGCTGTACAGAAATGCATTTCACCTCTGCCAAAAGTGGTGTTAAATTGGTGGCTGCTTTATTGGATTGAGTCAAAGGGATGCTCTGTTGCTCCACATGAACAGGGGTGGATGAAATCTAGCTGGAATGATTTAATGGACTTAAAAAACTGCCTTCATGGAGAGCACCAGTGATGCTCCTGCACTGTGCTGAGTGATAACACCCTTTTAGCTTTATAAATAGCAGAGCAGGCAATCCCTGAGGTGTGTGGGCTTGAGTCATGTACAAAATGCCACTGTCACCCTGACCTGCTGCCAGAGCAGAGCACAGACACCTCCCTTGCTGCAAGGATCCTGCTGGGGGTTTTTCCAGCCAGGAAAGAACTTGCAGAGAAGGAGGTGCAGTGGTCTGCAGAGAAAATCTGGTATCCCCAAATGAAGCAGCTCCCCAGGGAATTGTCAGGCCCCAAGCTTGAAATAGCTCAGTAAGTGTTTGGACAACACTCTCAGGCACAGAGTGGCATTTTTGGGGTGTTCTGTGCAGGGCCAGGAGTTGGACTGGATCATCCCTGTGGGTCCCTTCCAGCTCAGGATGTTCTGTGACTCTGATTCTCTGATTCTGTGATTTTAGTACTGCCAAATCCATGGACTCCACTTCTCCCCTCTCTGTCCCCCACCTCAAATTTGCAAACTTCGGCTTAAAGTTAGGAGATTTTTAAACCCAGAGAATTTGGGACACTTTCTGTCTGGTTTCTGCATCAATGAAGTTCACTCTGTGACTCACACTCTTTACTTCACACCCCAGAGGCTAGAAACTTTTTTTTTCTCTTTTTTTTTCCCCCATAAGAACACATTCTCATATAATTACTGAACTCCCAAAGCTCAGGGCTGAAAATAAACCCCAGCAAGTGTGGCTAGACTCCCAGGGAAGTGACAAGCGTGGCATGAGTGTAATCCCGTCTAGTCGTGCAGACTGTGAGCAGTTAGGGGAGCACACAACCCTGGGGAAAGCTGCTCTCCTGGGGTGAAGCAGCTCCTTGATCACTGCTGAGAGTGATGCTGCTTGCATGGCCTGCTCCTCGGGGTGGTTTATCCTCAATCTCAATCTTAATGCCAAAACAGTTGCTCTCAGAGTCACTTTAGAGCCACTTTGCAGACAGTGCAGTGCTGCTCCCTTGGCAGAGATCAGTATCTTGCGAGCCATCTGTCCTGTAAGAAACAATGCTGCCTTGTCAGGGAGATGGTGAGAACGATATCCTACACGCTGTAATCTGCGATTTAGCAGCTCCACGCAGACACTCAGCAAAGACTGGCAGCATAAAAAGCACAGCTTTTATCAGGAGTGCACCTCAAGCAGCCAGGGACTTTGTGCAGGTAGTTGTTGTTTGGGTAAGTGAAGCAATTAGTCACCTTTCTTCTTCGCAGTTTCAGTGCTCTCCATCCCTTTTATGTGCAGTAAATCACGATTTTGGTGCCTGGCTGCCATGATCTGGCCTATGGTTTAGGTAGGAGCTAGGAAAGCATAAACCAGGTGTGCAGAGAAAGCTGCTGGAGACATCTGTGGTAATTATCACCTTGGTGGTGATTTTCATTAACCTGTGAGATCTTCCTCGCAACAGAGGTCAGACAGAAATGGAGAAAGTGAGGCTGTATCAGAAGAGACCTGAGAGGGAGGAGAAAGGAGAGAGAAAGGGGAAAGGGAGGACAGGACATCTCCTCAAGAGAAAAAGTAATGCCTTGGACTGGTCTGTGAATGCAACACTAAAGACAGACCCCAGGGGCGAGGTATTTGTTAACTGTTTTCTTTTTAGGGTTTGCAAAACATTAATATTTTACGTAGTTTATTCTTGATTAGCATAATTAAGAATACATAAGTCTAAACTCAGTGAAAACAGAATTAACAAATTAGCAGGTGCAGGAATTTGGAAGTGAGAGGTTTGGGAAAACAGAGTTTGCAAATGTCGGCATTAAGCAGAGCAGGGAAATCGTGCCAAGCCTTATTTATGGATTTGTGCATTTCCTTTGCATAGGCCCCCTCCTGCAGCCAAAGGGATGCAGCTCAATTTAAACATGGACCCCCTGCAGTTGTACTCTAGCTGAGCCTAAACCCCAGAGCATCCAAACTAAAATTCTGCTGGAGAGAAACCGATGAGCCTCACCTTGGATGTCTCTTGAGAGCTGAGGTGCCTTGAATCAACGCTTCACTGAACAGGGGAGCAAACTGCAAAATTAAATCCAGAAGAAAGCGGGAGAAAATTTTAGAGTAGTGTCTTGGTGAAAGGAAATACAAAAAGAAAAAGGCAGTGACATTAAGGTGTACTGCAGACAAGGGGGGACAAAAAGGCATCCTATGCCCACGTGAGAAGTTCCCCTTAGGAAGATCAAGAACTTATTTCCAAGATGATGTCCTGGAGATTTTTCAGTCTGCAGATTTTTCAGAGTAGCCCTGTGGGATGTTTAAAATAAGGTTTTTCC
This sequence comes from Eopsaltria australis, assembly GCA_034509425.1. NCBI lineage: Eukaryota > Metazoa > Chordata > Aves > Passeriformes > Petroicidae > Eopsaltria > Eopsaltria australis. The sequence goes on from JAVTVJ010000726.1 coordinate 19,492, forward strand.
CCTGGTAATACGGGACCTATCTCGTTTTTATCATCACTTTCATGGGACAAAACTACTGCACTCCAGATTGTTCTGGCACTGGGCTTGTCTCAACAGGCACCAAAGATCTGTTACACCTATTCAGGTACAGTTATATACTATATATGTGTATCTCTATTTATGGGGTATCTTACCCATGTGTCACTTGCTGCCATGAGGATGAAACAAATAACTTCTGTTTGCTGCAGATTTCCAGCCCATACAACACGAGGATGAATGCTGTCTGCCCTTTTAAAAGGACTTTTAGACCTGTGGCTCAAAAGATCAGGGTGTTATTATTGGTGTTTTTATTGTTGGTAGCCAAAGGGCACAATCTAAGTATGGCAAATAAGAAATAATGTGGTTCCTCCTACAAATCTCTGACCCAAACCTCTGACTTGATTGGAATGATCTGGAGGTTGAATAAGCAAGTTTTATACTGCAGTTATTATTCAGGAGCCTTTTACGGCATTAGTGGAAGCAAAAGCCTGATTCTGTGCATTCCTTCACTTAGAAGCAGTAGAACAGAGTTGCTCCTCTCCCAAGCTGTTTTATGTCTGTGCAGCATTTTTGGTGTCTTTTGGATTTGCCTGCTTAGTGCTCTTGAGAACAATATTTTTCCACTTTAAATGAATGTGTTTTTACTGCCTGTGGGTCTTCAAAAACTGTCCAGTCTGCAGTTCTAGGCTCTTTCCTGAGCTATCTTAATGAACTAGGATTTGGCTTTGCTCCTCTATTTCATCTGCAGACCATTCTGTTTATTATCACTGTCAGGAGGAGCTCGCTCACACTTTCTTTCTATGATTTCTCTTTTCTGGATGGCATTTCCACCTCCCCATAAAGCACCCTGCTTTACAGCCCAGCTGAGGCAGTTGTTTTGTCCAGGGACTGTGAAGGATGAGATGACCAGGGCTGACCTGTGCAAAACCACAACTGAGACAAGCAGTGGCTGCCCTGAGATCTGTAATGCTCCATCCTCCTAAAATACATCCAGAGGGACCTTTAGCTTGTGGAAATGTTTCTCTTTCTCAGCTCTATGACCATCTGAGGGCTCAGACTGCCGGATTTAGTGGTGAGGCAGGATCCAAAGTGATGAGGAAGCTGCATGGAAAGGGGGCTGTGAGCTGCATTGTCTGGAGCTGGTGAAGGAGAGAGAGTCCCCCCATGCCAAGCTGGAGCTGGTGAAGTAGAGGTAATCTCTCCACACCATTCTGTGCTGTGTTTAAATCTCTATTTAAACCTGCTCTAACTACTTCAGATATTTGCATTTTTCAGATTTTTCTTCCTCTATCTGGAAGCCCCTAAAAATAAATCCTTTTTTCTCCTGTGCAGGTTTTAGAAAGGGAAATGTCTGGGAGTTTGTTCCCTTTCCCAGAGTGCAGGCACACAGTGATTGCCAGGCCCCAGCACCCTCATGGGAGCAGGGTGGCTGCTCCTTGCCCACCCAGTGCTCTCTGCTTGGTCCCAGTTGTTCAAATAACTGTGAAATGCAAGTGGTGTGTTTGCTCTCAAGGGGCACAGATTCCTTGTCCTCCTGTTCCCAGTGTTCTACAGATGCAATGAATTTGGCTTTTAATCCCTCTGTATTTACCATGGTTTGCAATTTAACTTGGGGAAAGAGAATTCATGGCTCTTGCACTTTTTCATATCCCAAAGGTGCTGCAGGTGAGCAGAGTATTGTTTAAAACAGCCCTGCTTTTGGAACTGGGAAACATTCACTTCAGAATTGAGCACATGAGTTTGCCTCTTCCTTCCAAGAACCTCCAGTCAGGTTTGAATGACAGAATTGGGAACAAACCCAGAATGGAGCCAGAGGTAGAGTTAGTGCAGCACAGAGACCCTGGAGGCTCAGAGCAGGGGGGACAGTGAGGGATGCTCCAGGTGACTCTGGGGCTGGGGCTCACTCTGTTTTTACACAGCTGCCAATGCAAACAGCCCAGCAGAGCTTGTTCAGGAGTGGGAACTGATAACCACTGATAAATCCACTCATTGCTAGCTGAGAAGAAGAGCCTAAACTATTGCTGTTGGTAATTCAGAGCTTGCTGCCACTGCCCTTTCCTCTCCGTGGCCACTGTGCCATCATCTGGACTTTCCCCTCCTGACTGAGTGGTTCACCTGCACTTCCAGCCAGGCTGAGGCAGCTCTGACAGCCCACACAGCTCTCCCCGAGATGATGCTCCCCGATTATCCTGCTGATTGGAGAAATGATGAGCCAGAGTGGGAATAGGCAAAAAAAAAAAAAAATTAAAAAAAAAATCTCGTGTTCAATAGCTCCAGCAGGCAGAGATTACAAGCAGCAGGCACAGAAGCAGTGGACACAGAGGCTGGAGATGATAATGATGCCATGCTACATTAGTGCTGCATTAGCAGATAAGACAACAGGGCAGCGTGCTTGACAGTATTTCTCACTTCAGTTGACAACTCTTTTTTGTGGAAAATGAATTCACAGCCCATCTCAAACAAGTAGGGGACAGAGCAATGACGTCAGACGGACAAAATGAGCTTTCTGTTCTGTCTGCATTTGCAAAGATATGTCCTATGAATATATTCCAGGGCGGTTTTTTTTTTAATCTCCTCACAATGGTACATTTTTATTTATTACCACCTGCGTGATGGCTGTGTGGAAAGAAGTGGGAGAATTGCAGACTGTAAATACTTTATTATAATAGTAGCTAAAAGCATGTTCTGCAGCCATTCCATCACTAGGAAGTAATTTTAATCATTTTAGTAGCCCAGACTGATTTCTGTTGAGGTAATACTGAAATATTCCGTGGCTGGGTCAGTTCTTCCCCCTCCTGCTGTCTCCCAAAGAGGATCTTTGCATTTGGCTCTACACCAGAGGTTTTTCCTGTCATCCTTCCCAAAGTTTTTCCTTGCTTTGCAGCTCCTCTGCTTCCTCCTCCCAGCTGCAGGGATAACTCCTCTGGCTGTGCTGCAGGGAAATCTGGTTTGCAGCTGGCTTTTATTCCAGAGCTGCTCCCTCCATTCCCAGTGGCTGAGGAAATTTTAGCATCGTTATCACCCCATCAATGCCATGTGAATCTCACCTGTGGGCAAGTGTCCACCTGCAGTCATCCCTGGGGTGGATCAAAAGCACACAGAGACATCCCTGGACATGCAGGAGGCTTGAGGGAGCACCGAGAATTGAGACTTCTGGTCAGGCCTGGCTCTCTGCAGCCCAAATTCTCCATCCATGAATTATGCTCTGCCTGGCAGAGGAGATGTGGAGATCATCCTGTTACAAAGGGAGCTTGCTTATCTTCGAGCAGAACGAGCCAGGTGCATCCTCAGTGCTTTGCAAGAGGATACAAAGCTGAAGCTTCCAGCAAGGAGCATATATTTTATATAGATATATAAAAGCACATGCATATAAAAATACGTATCTATATCCCCATATGAAGTGGTCATGACTCATCAATTGATTATGCAGCGGAAGAGACTTCTCCCAAAGAGTTGTCCTTTCCAAATCAAACAGATCTATCTTCAATAATTGTCACCCTCCCCAGGAAGTTCAGAACTGCAGTCAAATTGTGACATTTTTGCGTTGCTGGCAGAGAATTCTCTTCTGGCGTCTGTAAACTTCGGAAACTGAAGTTTGAGGTTGTCTTCCTTTAGGAACCCTTCCTGGGTTGGAAGGTTCTGTGCTGCACCCCAGGGGATTTCTGTGTTCTTAACCAGGCCTGGGGTGATGATGAGTGAAAAACATTTCACAGGGAGTTTTTCTCTGCATCTTCTCGGGACAAATCTCCACTGTGAATCACAGAGCACTGCAGCCTTGCATTTGTATCACACACGCTATTAGTGCTCTTCCTTTCTCTCATGTTGGGCAGTGAAAGTGGATTACTCATCCCCAATTTTATTAGCTGTCGGGTTCTCATTTTTGTGTTGTACTGCGGCCCTGCAAGTTTTGGACAGCGGTTTTATTCCAGTCAATGATATATTTTATATAACTTATGAGCTGGGTATAAACTTTCTGAGATCATGGGGCTTTAGCTAAAAGGAATTTACACGGCCATAGACACCAGAAGGTCACTGCAATTTTATAATTTTAAAACACATCTGAGGTCATAGATTTATTCAGTCATGGCTCTCTTAAAGGCATTTAAAGGCATCAGGAAGAATTTCTGCTGCTGGTGGTGAGTGTGATGCACAGACATCATGAGGGGCAGTGAGACTTAGGGTTGTAATCAGGTTCCCACTGAACTCCATGGAAAAAGCAGTCTTCTGGAAGAAGGAAGGGAATTTTCCTTGCAGAAGGAAGGGAATTGCAGAACGTTACAAAGCTGGTTTTATTTCCTCACACTGTGCTCAGCCAGGCATTGTTAGTAAATAAGATCTAGAGCACTTAAAAGAGGGATCCAATCACAAATTCAATTGGTCCATTAACTACATGTAATATTATTTACCTAAGTGGCCCTTCTGGACTATTTCATAGCTCAGGTTTATAACCTTTTTTAAAAAGATCAATAGTCCTGAGCAGGCAGTGTGTGAGCACGATGAGAGTCAGGCCATTTTCACAGTTATGGGCCGTGATTTCCAGACCTGGAGCCCAGATTAGAATTGCAAAATGAGGGAAATGCTCTCCCTGAAACACTAAAAAGAAGAAAAAACAGCCTTGGCAAGGAGGATGGGGGGAAGCAGTGAAGCAAGACGTGTTGCAAGGGATCAGTTCTTTGGTTGGGCTGATACAGCTGGAAAATGCAGGTGGCTTTTCCAGCACATAAACCCTTCTCAGGTGTGACACAGAGAAGGTGTGGTGGCATTTAAAGCCACACAGGGAGTTTTGTTGGTGGGAGGGGACACCCAGCAGGGCTCTGAGCAGCCTGGCAGGTGAGGGGCTTTGTTGTCTGCTCTCAGGTGTGATACAGAGTCCCAGCAAGTGGGAAAGGGAACTCTTTTCTATTGATCTCATGTCCAGGATCCGTGTTTGATCAGCTCCTCAGGCTGTCAGATGCTCACATCAGCTGGGAGATAAATTCAATACCCCCAGAGTCTCTGCTGCCTCTGTTACAGAGAGAGCTCAGCCACCAAGAGCAGCTTTTCCACCTCTGAATCAGCATCATGATGGTGATCAAAGCAAATAAAATCCAGGAATGTCCTTCTTTTATAATGGGCCTGGTGATGCATGGCTGTGAGCTGGCTCTGGCTGCCTCCCCTTCAGTTCCACTCCTCCCATTTCATCCAGGTCATTCTGACTCCCCTGAGACAGGGGTGTGTGGGGGGGTGTGTGGTGTCTGTGAAGTGGGAACTGAGGCACGGCTCAGCTCCTAGCAGACCCTAAAAAACTTCTTGTAATAACAACTCATGGAATTTTTAGTGGCAAAAGGCCGGAAACTTTGCTTCCCCAAAGCAGACCAGCTGTTCCTGCCAGGTATGGCTGCTTTTCAGGGGCTGAAACTCTGATTACTTGAGCCAGGTACCACAGAAGTGGTGTCAGGCTAAAAGGGCTTGGAGATTTGGGCTAATAATTCAGGGAGAAGGGCATCTCTGCTGGAGAGAGGTGATAGAGCCTGAACTGAGTGCTAAGCCTCTTGTATATTGAGTAGTTTGTAGTGTTTCTCTTACGTTTCTCCTTGTTTCTCTCCACCTGTTTGTGGTGCAGGTGTCACCACTGCATTACCCAGCCACTGGACATTGGCCAAGGCATCTGCACTCAGGCATAGCCTGGAAAGAATTTCCCTTGCCCCAAATATTAACTCAAGTAGCAGAAAATGCCTCTCTGTGAAGAGAATTCATATGGAAAACACGTGTTTTCAGGCTCTCTGCACCGAGTCCAAAATTTTAGTCTGACTGTGTTTCTATTTTTGCTACCTTTCAGGAATGTCACTGCTGCTGCTCTCTAGGCAGCACCTGTGCATTGCCTTCCCCTTCCCTTACCTGGATCTCATCAATATTTTTGTAATTTTTTGACTGTTGAGCAGGACACAGGACCAGTCTGGGGAACACAGGTGTTCCAGGGCCTGCCAGCATTGTCTGCTTCACCAGGAGATGCTGCCCCTGGGAGGCTGGTGGTGCTGGGAGGTGGCAGCTTGAGCAGGGATCTTGTGCTCATTCATCCCATCCACAGGTTTGACTGATGCTCTGTTGGATAATTTTGGGAGAGAAAGACATCAGGTTTGGAAGATCCATCTGTAACCGTGCTGGATCTCTGGCTGAGGGGCAGCTCAACAGATAAAGGTTTTGCTGAAATCTCCCATGAACTCCAGGCAGACGTTTTTATTATTTTCTTTTAATCCTGCCTGCTGTTCCAGACCCAGTCAGCAGCATGTCTTTGTCAGGCTATGCAGGAGAGGAATTCAGGAAGATCATTAATTTTCTGAGTCCTTCCTGTTTGGTTTTATTGCAGCTCCTTATGTGCTTGAGGTATTAGCATTATTAGCTTTCTTTGGACTGGGGTTGTACTGGGAGATGAGATCTCACTGAGGAGTTGAGATACCTGAAACTTCCTTTTCTTTTCTTTCTACAAAACTGTTGGGAAGGAGAGGGATCCAAGGCTGGCATGATGTTTCATAAGGTGACATTTGTTATAACTCATTGCAAATGTTACTCACCATCTACAGAACGTCCAATTAAACTAAAGAGCAGTGAAAAATATCCAATTCCACTTTAGGAGTGCACTTGTTGCCAGAACCCCTCGTGTTTTTTGGAGCCAACAGATTCCCCCAGGAGACCTTTACACAATGACTGCTGTCCTCTGGCACCAGCCCCACTGGTTGGTGTTCCCTGCTCCCATCAGCCAGACTGTCACACAAGGACAGCACTTCCCTTCCCATTTGGGTTTATCCTTACTCTCCCAAAGACCTCTTTGGTCCTCAGCTGTCACCAGACCTGTGCTGCATCCTTCTGTCTCCTGCCAGTGTTTCAGTGGGAATTAGCTGGATCCCACAGGGATCCAAACATTTTCAAAAACAAAATGACCTGTGATCCTTGGTCCTTTTCAAAATCAGAGTAGTTGGTTCTACACGTAATTTATTGAAACTTGAAGCTTCTGAGTCACTGAGATTGTTCTTAGTTCTAAAAGCTTTAGTGGCAGAACGTTCCTGTGGAGAATAAGCCAATGTATTTATGGTTTCTATCCAGATTATGGGTCCTTTTGCCTCCAGTGCCTCTCTGTGCGTTCTGAGGTTGAAACACTGGGTTCTGTGGTTCTGTCTGTGCAGAGAGACACCCGTGAGCAGTGTGACAGCATCTCTGGGTCTGTAACAAACACAAACTTCTCTCGCACTTGCAGGAGAGCGGGATTGTGAGCGAGCACATTCCCTGACGTGCCAAACTGGCTGCTGCGGATCCCTGGCTCCCCAGGAAGTTCTCAGATGCAGCTTTGCTGTCTGCTTACAGCCACCCACTGTTCTGCAGTGTCAGCTGGACTGGAGCTCAGATCCACCCACTCTGGAAAGGCAGAGATGCAGCCGGGCTCTGCGGCTGCCTGGGGCACGCAGGGCTGGTACCTGCAGAGCCCCGGCTCTGCTCTGCAGCCACCACAGCCTCCTCCTCGTTATCTTCTATCAGCACCTCCTTTCCCCCCTGGATAGGGCACTAAAATGGACCAAAACTCTGGCTAATTTGCTGCAGGAAGGCGTTGAGCTTTGAGCAGGGAGATGGAATAAGTCACCCAGTTAGTTATAGCTGACCTGGTGTCATTTGTCAATGCCAAGCAGAGGTAGACAAGCCTGGTTCCTTTTTTTCCTTACCTGTGAGGTCCCAGCCCATGTTTCCTATGGCTCCAGTCACCTGCTGGGATCTTTGAGGCGTGGGAAGGAACCCAAATTCATTCAGTTTGCTGCACTTGTTCCAGGGCAGCAGTTCTTGTTTTCCTAGCCCACAAAAAAAACAACATTGCTGCCTTTGGAGAGCAAGGGTGGGGATTTTCTACATCAGCCTGTCTTTAGGTCCTATTTATAAATGAGGAGAGTGAGAAAATATGTTTAAAAACATGCAGGCTTTAAAAATAAAACCGTGACCTAGTCAAGGAGTAAACATTAAGGAAAAATAAAAGACGGCTTTAAGAGATGGAAGCAGAGAAGAAGCAGTAAAAATGTTCAAAATGAATCCATTACTGTAAAGAGGAGGGTGTAAATCAGCAGCTCCCATCACTGACAGTTCAGAGATGCTGAGGACCTGGCTTAGCAGTGGAAAAGGAGGAAATAAAAAGATTTTTGAGTGGGAAATCAAGCAAAAATGAGAATTTGCATGTGATAGATTACCCATAAACATCAAGATCGCGCTTCTGACCAGACAAAAAACATCAGTGTTTAAATGAGATAAAACATTATACTGAGAGTCTGTCATTGTGGAGTAGTGGTGCCACCTTTGTGCTTTCAGGTAGCCCTGTAAGGTGGGGTTGCTCAGGGGGTGTTGAGAATACAACTGCAGGATTCAACGCAGGGTCAAGGACTTCTCTGACGAGACTGTGATGTTGTTGTACAGAGTTCTTTGTTACACAGATAGAGACTAAGACTACTACAGATCACTCTATGATTACTTGTTAAGACTATTCCTATGACTCCTACTATGGCTACTGCCCTATGGCTACTGCCTCCTACTACACAGTGAAAATTCCCTTTATCCCATCCCACACCCAGGATGTGCCATCATATAAACAGCAAAGATAAACAATCCCCTAGAAGGTCACAGCCTACAATCCTCTCCCACATTGGGTGCAGAAGGCCACAAAGCCATGATCCTCTTTGCCATGTCCATCCCTGGTGCCCTGGATGTGCTTCCTGGGCACCTCTGGGCCCAGGGAAGAGGCTCACTCTGGGCATTCCAGGCTGATTTTCTGTAACACTCACAGTGTAACCCAACATACAACATCTTTAAAAAGGGCTGGGGAGCTTTTCCCGTGACGGCCCTTTGGAAGCCTGTCCCCTGCGAGGCCGTGCTGTCCCTGATGCCTGCTTCTCCTCCCTCACAGGTTGCCTGGTCACTATGAACCATGGCCCAGCTATACTACAAAAAGGTCAACTTCTCCCCGTACCGAGACCGGATCCCGCTGCAGATCGTGCGAGCGGAGGCAGAGCTGTCCTCGGAAGAGAAAGCCTACCTGAGCGCCGTGGAGAAGGGGGACTATGCCAGCGTGAAACACGCCCTGCAGGAGGCAGAGATCTACTACAACATCAACATCAACTGCATGGATCCTCTGGGTCGCAGTGCCCTCCTGATAGCCATAGAGAATGAGAACCTGGAGATCATGGAGCTGCTGCTGAGCCACAGCGTCTACGTGGGCGACGCTCTGCTCTACGCCATACGCAAGGAGGTGGTGGGAGCTGTGGAGCTGCTGCTCAATTACAGGAAGCCCAGCGGAGAAAAACAGGTTGGTCGAGTGTTCCTGTTCAGTTTTGAGCCATTATCCTGCTTTAGGAAAGTGCTGCTGCTCAGAGTGATGCCTTTTTCTGGTTTTAGGAAATAAAGGCTCAGACAGGGTCAGAGGGTTGGGGTCGTTTCCCTCGGTATTTTAATAGGATCCCATTCCATGGCTTCTGCCGTCCAGGTAGAACGCGTCGCCAAAGCCCCGTCCCCCCAGTCGAGTGTACAATTAAAGACTCTACTCATTAGCAGATCTACCAGGAGGGCCCAAGAAGGGGCCTGGGTGGGCTCACTTCTAGTTTACAAAATCTGTCCTACTGGGAGACCTTGAGGGCTCACGAAAACAGAGTGTTTGGTCTCTAACTCTCCATGGCTTCAGGGGTGTTTGGTCTCCTGGCCCTATAAACACCATGAAACCAGGCTGAGCTATCACCTAAAGCATCACAAGTGTGCATGCTGATACTTGTGAATATAGGGAACTGTGTAAGAAATATTCAGGAGAAAAGCAGAAAAATCCTTCAGGCTTCAGAGCAAAGTCCTTGGTGTTGGCTTTAAGCACTCAGAGCAGAGCTGGGCAGTCCTGTGTGGTTGGTAATTCTCCAGCCTGAGCAAACATGCTCTGCCTGACTTGAACACTCAGTTTTTTCCCCTTTCACTCAGTGTTCTTTCCAGCCCCACAGTGTTTGTGGACGCACTGATTTATAGGTTGATTTATAGATGAGCACTTTCTAAAGGAATTTGTGGCTCTCTGAAATGATATTACAATCTGTAAATATGAACTATTGCCACGCTGTTGTGCTGGTATTAAGCGGAATTGCTTTTCATAAGTAAATCCTGAAAGCACACAAGCTTATTTATAACTGCAAGCAAGCAAACAGTCTGGTGGGTCTCAGTCCTTCGCCGTACTGCAGACAGATCATCTTGGTCTCCCTCTCCAGAGAGCTCCAGGGCAGAAATGCTGAGGCAGGACATAACTTACAGCAGTGACTCGTAGGAAGGATCCTTAGCTGCAAAGCCAGCCCTAAGTTACATAAGGATTTTTGTTTAAAAACCAGCGAGTCTGAATCCTGTCACTTCAAGTGTCACATACTGCACTGCCCCAACTGCTTTTTTCTGCTTTTCTCCTTCTCATTTGTAAGCACTACTGCCAATAACTGGAATAATTTATATATATTGCTGACCACTGATAATTTTTTGCATATTCACTGCTTAGAAAGGAACATCCAAAACTTGGGTAATCCTTATGTATCAAGCCTCCTTACGGAGGGAGCACATCCCTCAGCGTGTGAAAGATTAATACCAGTCAATCATAGAAGAAAATGTTTTCAGTGCAATAGGCCCCTCAGCACATAGTTTTTCAATAGTAATTTTATGTAGCCAAAGCAAACAATAAGGATGAACCCTGACAGAATTCAGGAGTGCTCAGTTCATTATTTAGAAACACAGCATTGTGCGTGCTGTAGCAGTGTGATTCTAATGTGTGGCTTCAAGACTAGAGAGATAATGAAACTCCTCTATCTGACCTAAAAATTGAAATGTTAGTAGTGAGTTTTAGTCTGCCAAAATGTAAGTAGCAAAATACAGACCATCCATTAAGAATGAGCCATTTTTTCCTTGGTCTTCTAGAAATCTGAGCATCTTGCAGCTCAACAGGCCAGAAAGCAAAATTGAAATATTTTTTTCTGTAGAATGAGGAATTGCTACTGATTATAGCAGGCTAATGACAAGTTTCTCCTGAAACGTCATGGAAAGCAAGTGATGGGATTCATGTGGATTTCTGTAACATCCCTTGAATACCAAAACCTGTGTCCACTCAAATCCTCAGCCCTGCTGGCTTAACCGGACAGAGACAGAGGCCCGTGAAATGAGGTTGATTTATTGCAGCAGAAATTCAGCTCCAGTGTCTCTAGTTCAGTGATCCATTTCATAGTAGGCCTGCTCCATTTTTCGTTATCTCTGTGCCAGCTCTCCTCCTGTGGCTGGAATTGTATCTGCTGCAGGGTTTACAACTTGGAGGAGAGCGTGTGTGGGGGAGAAGAGATGCGGTGCCAGTTTCAGCTTTTATTTACAAGGTTTGTTACAAGAGCAGATTTCGTCAGTGTATTTTAAACTAGCACTGGCTTGGTGCAAGATTCTGTGCACAAACTGGGATTAACTTCCCTGGCTGGGGTTCAGGCTCTTGTGGAGGCTGCAGGAAGTGTTTGCTGGTAGAGGGCTGCAGGACTGGACTTCCCCCTTTTTCCTTGACTGCTCATGCAGTGATGGTGATGAACTTTAATTTCATGTGTAGTGATAGAACAGGCTGGGCCAAAGTTGGTTATTTTGTCAAATCACAAAGCTGTTATAGGAGAAGTTTCTGAATCCTGATGCTCATTCCACAGCAGTATCAACATACATTCATTAATTGTCCTTGCTGGACCCTTTCTCAGAAGGTCCTCTGGGAACCCCACACCTAATTGCTCTCACAAAAAGCACCTGATAAAGCAGATTAGCACAGCTTTGTCCCCATCAGCTACTTAGATGTTCTAAAACGTGCAGAAACTCTGCTTTTCTGTTCGAGCAGTAACAAAAAGAAATTGCACCTCATTGGAAGGTTTCTGTCTGGCTTTGAAACTTGTAAGATGCTATCACTGTACTTCTTACACATTAGTACAGTATATTAGTGTAATCTATTAATTAAATGTGCAGAGGGTTCAGTTTGCCTAAACAGGCCTGTGTGGGGACAGCTCCTTGGCTGGTGTGTTGGCCTGTTTGCCATCAGGGACTGCCTGTCTTCGCTGCACTCTGGGCAGAGGTGCAGGAGCAGCATCCTCTGACTGCTCTGTATTAAATGTTCATTCCCCTGAACCTGTTGGTCCCATTTTCCTGCTGCCTGCCCCTGAGCAGGTTGTTATTTGCATCTCTTCCCTAGCCTGGTGTCTCTCTCGTGCATGAAGAGCTGTTCCTATTTGTGTCTGCTCACGTCAGCTCGGTTAATTGTTGTCTTTGCATCTCAAAAGCAGCTGAGCAGCATCATCCAGCACAATCCATTTCATGGGTGTGTGTCTTCAGCCTTATCACCGTGCCACAATCCTGACAGCAACTCTTACAGGTTGCCACTTGTGGACTTACAGTGGCTGGATCTGGTTAGCAGAAGACATCCAAAATAAGGCAGAAAACCTTGGCCCCTCGCAGGCTGGACCTGCAAGGGCAGGTTCATTCACCAGCCACAGATTGTCCAAGAGGAGAGCTCCACACCCGGCTCTGAGAGCTGCCCGAGGGGAAGAGCTCTGCTTCCCACCTGTACCATGACCTTTTCAGGGAGCAGAAGTTAAAAACCTTTCAAATGCAGCAGTGACCTTTGCTGTGCTCCTTATGTAAGAGAAGCAGGGTCTCATTGATGATGGAAAGGCCGGGAGGGGGAATGGATGGAGGGGCTGGGCGGCGCAGAGGCTCGGATCCTGTTATTAAGTGAATTTTTATGAGTCATTATTCTGCAAAGCTTTGCCAGACTGCTGTTTAAGCACCATTTACTGCGAGTGCCGTGACAATGGCAGGGGTAAGTCACAGGCAGTAACTATAACAACCCAGGCTCCGAGAGGAGCAAATTGCTCTGTTTACATGGGGAGAGCCACCTCGCTCCAGAGAGTGCTGCACAGCACAGGGCAGATCAGCAGGGATGTGCTCCAGTGGATGGGGTTCTTTTTAGGTTTATCTCCAAGAGAGATTTGTGGGTTATTTTAAGATCTGAGCGCTTCTCCTCAAATCTGTGCTGCCCAGTCCAGACAGCTCAGAGCTGTGGGTTTGGGTACTGTGGGTTTGGGGCTGCTGGTGAAGCTGGGGAGGAGGCTTCCCCAGTTACAGGCAGGGTAATGGCTAATAAGCTTACAGCTGTTTTGGAAAATACTCTTGGTTTTGGGAGATTTTGGAGTCAGTGAGAAGCCCATCGTGGTGCAGCCATGGGAGGAGCATAGAGATGTTCTGATGTGCTTCACTCCCAGCAGAGACAAAAGCCCAGGCTTGAAACTACCCATCCTCCTCTTCAGTAACCAAAGGGCTTTCCTAATTTTGTGATTTTTACAGGTTAACTTGTTTTTTTCCCAAGTATTACATAATTTACTCCAATTTCTCCTCCAAACTTTTTTATAAACCATAGTTTGCTTTGACCAGTCACACAGCTGGTGACCATAGCATAGCTTGGGTTTTTTGGTTTTTTTCCAAATTCATGACAGGCATTTGGAAATCAGGGAAACTAGTTATGAATATTAAGAGGAACAACGAAACAAATATCCATGGAACCTGGAGGGTGTGCAAGTGTCGCTTTTCCTGCAGAGGTTTGTAGCCAGTGAACATGCATTTTCCAGGAAATAAAAGTGAGCCTGATCTGGGTGCTGTGGTAGTTACTCTTTGATTTTCTGGGCAGTGCAGAGGCTGATGTTGTACTGCAGAGTGGCAGAGGAGGAACATGGGTGTACTTGGCATGGCAATCCATCCTCAGTGATGAGTGTCATGTCATTTAAATAAGACAACAACCCTCTGAATAAGCATCAGAAAGAGCAGGGATAGGTTTGAAATGGCAAAAACCAGCACCTGCAGATGCAGTATTTGGCCCAGGTTTAGTGAACAAGGTGGCTTTTCCCTTTGAGGGTAGAAATGTTAAAATGCAAATTTGTCTGGGCACAGGACAGGTCCAGTACATGCAATGGCAAAACAAGGCAGTAGGCACACAGGAAAAACAGAGATCTGGCTGGGGTCTGTGGGGTTGGAATTAACAGGCAACTTGAAATTATTATTTTTTTCTTAATTCAGAACTACTGAAGGAGCAAGGGAATGTACATATGAAGCCTGTTGAATGAATTCTCCTTTCCTGTGAAATCTTCTGTCTCTCAACCTATTTCATCTTTGAGTTTTGCTGGATTTTTTTCTAAAAGTGCTATCAGATGGGTTTTTTACTCCACAAACATCAATGCAGTGGGTTATATTTTCAGCCAAGCTGGAGACTGCACCTTTGCCAGCAAGGAGCATGAAATTCATGTCTGAAAACTCCCATTTCCCCCCATATTTGATTCACCCTCAATTTCCCAGCAATAGCTGGATTTCCTGTGTTTGAAACCTGTTGAAATCAGTACAAATCTTCCAGATGAGGTGTCCAGGGGCCCATTTTTTGGAGCTGCTCGGGTGGGTTGTGTGGAGGGGTGGCAGCAGCCTCCTGAAGGTGAATCACAGCTCTCACATCTCGCCTGCTCCTCTGCCCCCCTGCCAGGGCTGTGCTTGCAGCACACCAGCCACGAGCTGTGCTGCCTGCTGAGCCCTCCTTCCTCCTTTCAGGAGCTCTAATCAGTCATCTGAATTACTCCAGTGTTCCTAAGCACCTCCACGGTGGCTGTTTCCTTCACAACAATCAGAGCTGACATCAGCTGTTTACACAGGGAGGGTGTGAGCATCTCTCTGGTAGCAGGCAAACTTAGCAATTTGCTCTCGTGGCAGATGGCTCCAAATGAAGCTGGTTTGCAGATGGGACTACAAATGCAATTCCTCAACGATGAGAATGAAAAGAAAAGGGATCTTAGGATTTATGGCTGTGGCTGGGTTTGTTCTGATGGTCCAAAGGCCTTTTGCATCAGTGTGATCCATTCCAAAAGAAGGAGCTTTACAGGTGCAGCCTCTGGAAGGATGTGGTTGTGAAGAGGAAGCTATAGAGGATAAAAGGCAAGTTTTCAGTCTTAGTTGCTAAGCATCAGGTTGGTAGAAGATTGCTGTACTGGATAGTGTCGGTGAACCTAAAATTTGACCTCAAATATCCTCTGTTAGGTGAGCTGATGAGTGAAAATCCACCTTAATCTTCATTCAGATCCCATAGATCAACAGCCTAGAGACAGCCTCTTGTGAAACAGAAGATACAGGTTGCATGAAACCATTTTATTCTTGCCCAAATCCAGTAACTTCCTTGAGACAATGTGATTTAGCTTCATTTCCCTACCCACACAGGGTTCTTGTCCTGTGTGCAGGAACCAGTGCAAAGTTGAGCCCTTACCACTGCCAGCCCTTGATTTTAGACTTGCTGGTACTTCTGAGATGTACAAGCTCATTGCCAGCCCTGTGCTACCACTGATGGGACTGTTTCTTCGGTTCAGTTCTCAAAACCCTCAGGATACAAAATCCAGATTCTGCAGGCAGTTGGAAAGAGGAGAGTTTTAGGAGCAGGAATCTGTATCAAGGAATTCTGTGGCGGTTCTGAGTTGTGGCTGTGGAGCACTGCAGCACAGAGGGGAACAGGCTGATGGATGTGACCCAAGCCAGGTTAATAGAGGGGTCCAAAAGGAAAAGGAAAGGCTGAACCTGGTTGGAAACACTCCTGAGCAAGAGCAGGTTCTGAAGAATAGGAGCAGCTGAGAAAAATACGGCCACAAGTTCTCAGTGTGGAAATATTTGAAAGGCACAAGAAGGAAGAAGGATCATGTCTGAAAACAGAGGAGCAGCTTCAAAGCCTAATGGCTCCATTAGCACCCAAGCTTTTCATTATTTTTATTGATGCAGTAATAATTCACAGTTACAGTTAACATGCCTTTGACACTGGTGGCTGCCTTCAAAATGAATTCCATCTAATTAAACTAAACAACAGAGAAATCAAAAATCACTTCAGCTAATGATTACATTTAACTGTGAAACTCTTTCCTCCCTCCCCATTGCCTCGGTCCCCAAGTAATCTTAAATCTAGGTGAAAAAGAACTGGGGTGAAACATCTCCTGGACACAGTGAGCAGCATCAGGGTTAAGGCTCACAGGCTGCAGTGACAGATACCAGATTTCTGCCAGTGGCAGTAAGGCACTGGCTCCTTCTCCTGGGTCAACAGAAATTCTGTTATTATTTCCTAGGATGCTGGTGGGGGTCAAACCAAGAACTGCATCACAGCGTGCACAAACATGCCATGCTTTTAATTGAACTTAGAGACAGGTGAAAAGTCAGGAATTATCCAAGGTGCTCCCCAGAGAATTGTCTTTCCTGATCTGTAGGAGTGACCTTAGCTCTTGCCTGCTCTGGGCACACTGTACAGTGTATTTTTGGTGGGATGGGATGGGGTCTCAGCATTCAGCTGGGTGGATGAACTGTTACAGAGGAAAAAAATCTTGTTTTTGCTTCTACAGAAGTAAACTGGGCTCTCTGTAGATCTGTTGTTTAAGGAGTTTAGTTCAGAAAAACCATATTATCTACCCAGCATCCACAAATGTGATTACTGTACCCACCTCCCTTTGCTCCTGAGCTCCAGTTACAGCATCCCCTGACATCACCCTACACGTGTTTGCCTCTGGTTTGTCTGAAACCCCAAACCCAGAAGTTTGACATGGCTGTTCAGGTTCCCTGATACAGATTTGTGGGAGAGACTCTTCCTGGTGCAATAGTTATAAGACCTTTTTTTCCAAGGGAGGCTTCTCTCTGTGGGAAAAGTGAATGTAACAAATTGCAGGCTCCTCCAGAACAAAGCTCTGGGACCTGTAAAGATCTGTGAAGAGCTGCAGGGCAGCTTAAGGAGTCCCTCAGCCCTTACCTGGCTGCTGAACTGAGCTGTGCTGGGTTGGCAGAGCCACATTTATGGCTTGTTTATCCGTGCATGAGCAGTATTTTGCTATCCCATGCCTGGTGGGGCAGCTTTTTGGTGGCAGTGGTGGTGGAATAGCAAAAAGGCATTGACTGGGAGCAGTATTTCTTGTCTCTGAATTGCTGCAGCCAGGGAACGCTGTGATCCAAGGTCTTTGCTCTGTCATTGTCTTGGGAGGATGCTGGAAAACTGCTCCAGAGGCTCAGGGCCATGTGAATTGTTGGTACTTAACTCATGGCACTGAGAGAGGGCTGGTCTGCTCCAAGAACTCCTCAGGCAGGAGATGATGAGGCAGTGCCAAGCTCTGCAGCATCAGGGGCACATCATTACCTGGAGGCTTTCAACTTCCCAGCACTGGGAATATCAGAGGGAGTCACTGCCTGAGTGGGAATAAAGGAAGATCACAACCACACAGATTTTTTTTTTCCTCATGCAAGCCTCTGCCACCTGTCTTGGTTGTCATTTCTTTGCTGTTGCAAACTCCGGGGTCTTTTCAGCAGCCACAGTGTTGGTAAAACAACAGTGCCAAAAGCACAGCTTAGCAGTCAAAGTGGGGAATAATGAAGCTGCTGCTTTGTGAGCATCAGGATGTGTTTTGTGCACCATCAGGCAGTGCTGGGCTGCTGCCAGGTGCAGTAACTCACTCCTCTCCCTGACACTGTCTCACAATCCAATCTGATTTCATTTTTTTTCTAAAGGAATGTGATTGAATATGAGCACAACCCAAGGAAAAAGCCCTCCCTCTTCAAGCCCTGTTGGCAACATATTACCTCACCTAAACTTAATGAAACATCTCTCATCTGCACAAGGGGATAAATTACAGGGGGAAGGGATGTTTTATGTACAAAGATGATATAAAAGGCTGTAGATAGCATGATTATTAACCTTTATTAGCACATCGTGTCCTTGTTACTACTAAGAATAGATAATACAGAGACTAAGAAAAATGAATCAAAAAGCTGGACAGCTCTCCCTCCCAGAATAAAGCCTGAAAAGTATTAGAAAAACCATAATAAAAGAAAGATTACCTTGAAGACAGAGCCTGCAGATTTCCAGGTAACCATGGGCTGTCTGTGTTTCAGTTGTGTTTGGGGTCAGGGGAAAGCTTATCCATA
This sequence comes from Eopsaltria australis, assembly GCA_034509425.1. NCBI lineage: Eukaryota > Metazoa > Chordata > Aves > Passeriformes > Petroicidae > Eopsaltria > Eopsaltria australis. The sequence goes on from JAVTVJ010000726.1 coordinate 37,507, forward strand.
AAATGAAAAAATATCTAAGATGCAGCAACATTCCAAGGTTCTTCTTAAAAGTGGTTAAGAAATTTATAGGTCTGGATTAAGCAAGCTCTTTAATAACATTCATTTTAAAGCTTAAAATCTGCATTAAAAATAAGTAATAAACCCTAATGACTTTTACTCAGAACAGCTGCTCCTGTAGCAGAGAAACTCTTAAAATGGCAATGAAGAAAGCTGAAAAAACCCAAACAAACAGCATTTTAGGTTTCCAGATGAGGGGATAAAACCCCAACAATCAGGAATATGTGAACTAGTCTGCCTGTCCAGTCTTGAGGAGGTAATTCAGTTCACTCCCATGTCATTATTTCTGTGTTGGTGTCACAGTCCCAGGAAAAAGCTCCAGCAAGCAGCCAGGGAATCTCTGCATTTGGGGAACATCCATAATATTGCACTTTTGCAATAGCAGGCTGTGTCCCCGTGTCACTTAGGCCACTTCAGCAGCTTCATCATTGTCTGGATTTGTGACAGTCCTGAACTTTTGTGCTGTGTTTGTTTTACCTGGAGGAGTGTCCCCATTCAGCGATCCCCAGACCATGCAGGTGTACAGCGGAGCCAAGGATCCCAGGATGTGGCTGCCACTGAGACAACATCACATAATTTGTGATAAATTAGGACTGCACCAGGCTTGTCAAACACTCCTGCACAGAGGAGAAGCCATGGCCAGGAGAGGCTGCAGTTCCTTGTGCCACAACTGCTCTCAACACGGCTAGGCACTCACCAGCCCCTGTCCCTGCTGGATCCAGTGGCTCTGAAGAGCAGCAGAGAATGGAATTCAGGGCAAAGTGAGCTCAGGTTGCTCTCCAGCTCAGTACAAGAGGGTTCAAACATGAGGGAACTCTTTGACAGCGTCCCTCTGTGACTGGCAGAATCAGCCACAGTGACTGCACTCTTTCTTCATCTCGTCATCAAGTGCCTCATCTCATCTGCTCCACATGCAGGAAAAGGAGAGGGCTCAGGAGAGAGAGACACAGAGAGAGAGAGAGAGGGCTCTGACTGCAGGAACCCGCCACAGGCCACTGAAATGCATATTTGCAAAATCCTCTCCTCCCCAAGGCTCCTCTCCCAATCCCTCTTCTTTAATCCCCAGCAGAAGTTATTATGTGGCATCAGCCACAAATGGTGACATCTTTTGACAATCTTCCTGGCCGTGCTGCATTTCCTAAACACATGGCTGAGCACAAGCTCTGATGCAGTTCTGCCACTGTCAAGTGCACTGGGTTTCAGTTTAGCTCTGAGAACTAATCCCCTGGGCCTAACTCCATTTTTAAACACATGGATGAGAAGCCAAATTAAAACTGGAAGAATCTAGAGCAGGTCTGTCCATGTTTTACTTTTGTTTCCTGGCTGCAGAGAAGGATATTTGGTCATACAGAAAGGACAGGTTTACTTTTTCACGTTCTTAAATGTAAAATTAAGACACATTCTTATGATGCAATAATGCATTACATTAATTAACAATTATTAAGAGTTCTGTGATTCTGTAGCATGCTCTTTTTTATTCAGAGATACCTATTTTAGTTTTAATGTGCACCATCTGCTAACCTTGTATCAGGATTTGGCTTGCTACAAGGCACTAAAAGGTACTAATTTTCAGTGTTTTGCAGTATCAGTCTGAGGGGCAGAGGTTTTATTTGGCTTTACAGGCACATTTGTAAGTCACTGAGGAGATTTTAGACCAGAAAGAGCCTTTTCTTCAGCTGGATATTGTGGGACAGCTGAATTGGAATCAGTGGAACACTTCAGTAACAGCAGAGTTTGCCCATGAGCACATCTACAATGTGTGCCTTTTGCCAAAGCTTGTTCATAACCAGTGTAAAAGCCCTTAAACTCCATTACTTTTTTAGACAGCAGTTTGTGTTGTTCATTATATTTCATTAACCAAATTACATCGTTTCAGTCGATGAATTGCTCTTGAGAGAAAAACACACACTCTCTATTAATATAAACACTGGCAGCACTCTGATACCAGGCATCTCTCAAGGCATCACTAAGACACTGAGTTAGTGAAACCCACACTGCTGTATCACCTCAAATAAATGCTGACATTCATACAGCCATGTGCCATTTCCCCAGGGTCCCACATCAGGAACCACATCAGATTCCTTCTGGTGCCTAATGAAAACTGGAGAGGGATTTTTTATAAGGGTGTGTGGTTGATAGGATGAGGGAGAATGGCCTTGAGCTGAAGGAGAGCCTGTTGGCACACCTGTGGATGGCACTTTTTTTTTTTTTTTTGCAGAAAACCAACTGAAACAGGAAATTCTTGATCAATAAACTGCCCAAGCTTCCATTTCTGTGAGTGTTATATTTGTAGCTTTCCAGTGAGGCTTGCACGGGTTTGTGTTGGCAGCTAGAAAAATCTTCTATAACACACAGCTGGATCAAAAAGTTACACAGGCTGAAAATAATGCAGATTAATGTATGTACAGATTATCCTGGGAATATTTACAATTTATTGCACTGATCCAGGGGAGATCATAGTTTCTGAAATGCAGATGGCTTTTCCATTCCAATTGCAGAGGGCAGGTCCAAGTGTTACAGGTGAAAACACTGTGAGTTATTTTCAGACAAAACATTATTATCCATAAAAGGCAAAAGGTGCATTTCCATTAGCCTGTTCACTTGGTTGAGGAGAATGTTTTTGAGCTGAATCTCCTTCGTTTTCCCATTTATTGCAGTGTGGTTCACACTGCTGGGCAGTCTTGGAGCACTTGAGCTGGGTTGCTTTTACACAGCACTAAACCAGAGGAGCTGCTCCAGGGACAGATACCAGACTAGATTAAATTCAAAGTAAAACTCCTAAAAGACCAACAACAAGGCCACCAGATCTTCAGTGCCAGCTTTTTCTCTTTTTTTTCCCCCCCTTCTATAGTTTAATTCCTCTTCCACTGTACTGATGACTAACAGCAGAGATTCCTCCTCTCTTTCCATGCAGTGCTCCTTTCCAGCAGTGCACTATTTTGCTGGAAAACTTATTTTCCCATTCAGAGGAGAGCTTAGCTGTGCTGAACAGCGCTTTTATGCGAGCTAATCCTTCTCCTGTAATGAATTAAGCTTGTTTCTTCACCCTCCTTCTCAAATAAAGGGGATTTTTCACTGGCTGCAGCATCGTTCAGAGCAGCAGTGGTACAGAGAGAAGCAGGACACCTCATGAGGATTAAATCCAGGCAGATGATAACGAGCATTCAGTCCCTTGTTGTTAATGGTGGCGTTGATTTCTCAAATGAAAAGAGCCAAGATGAAATGCTGGCAAGGTGTTGGCTCCTGTGCAAGCAGTGACAGCAAGGTTCTGAAGGACCTGAGTTAACAGCTGGTGTCAGGTGATGAGGTTAATGGAAAAGAATTTTGTTTTTCAGGTCACTTAATGAAAATAACCTTGGAAGAGCATAGCAGAGCCCTTGGGGTAGAATAAATTATTGCTCTCCTGCTTCCATCACTGCAAGTTAACCCAAGACACAGGAGAAGCTGATCTAAGCTGAGCTCAGCTGGGCAGAGCAGCACAGGAGGAACATCAGCGCTGCTGAATCTCTGCTGCCCCTCCAGTGAGACAACACAGCCCTTGAGCAAAGGCTCTGCAGAGCCACAGCTTTAAAACAGACACTTCAGGGTGCAGGTTATCAAAAAACACAGTGTGAGAAGACAGCAAAAATATTTAACACAAGACAGGCAATTTTGGGCCAATTCATGGCCTTTGGGTCAGGCAGACACAGAGAAGAGGCTGCAGCAGCCCCTGGTCACACTGTCCCTGTTCTGCTGCTTTGCTTTGCTGCTCAGAAATAGCTCCAGCTCCTGTGATGGGAGGCCTTGCACTGATCTGTTCCCTGGGAGCCTCTGTGGCTCTGCACCACCACTTCTCTCTTTATTTAATTAAAACCACTGTGAGCTGCCCAGGAAAACACACCTTCCCCAGCACTGCCCAAGTCCTGATGAGGCAGTGCTCTGCTTTGGGGGTGAGGGCTTGTGATATGAGCCAGAATAAGGGATGAGGCATCACTGTATTCAATCCCAAACCTTGGGAAAGGCATTTTGAGTGCCCTAGATCCAGATTTAGAAAGCCTCTGGAGCAGACAGGATTAGCACTATCCCCACCTGTAACATCACTACCTGCTCCTCGAGTGCCCATTTCATATTCTGAGCAACATGAATTCCTCATCTGTGTAAAGCTGAAAATCCTTTTTTTACAGCCCTGGGTACAATAAGTTCCATATAGAAAAACAAGATTAAACTTGACAGTAATAGAAGTGATAGAGGAGGGAAAACGTTCTTCCTTTGAGGCACAGGCTCTGAATACAGCAGCCAGTCACTGATTGAAAAAGGACAGGAAGAAAGATAAATGCAGTTACATTCAAGCATCAGGTCTTAAAGGAAAAAAAAAAAAAAGCTTCTAAGAAAGAGAAAAAAAGAAAAACCCACACCTTTCTCTTGACATTTAACAAACTACCTAAACGACCTAAGCAAAGGGAAAGGAAGGGAGTGCAAGACCTTACACGGAGAGCTGCTTTCAGCCGTTTGTTACTGGATATCTTAAAATACATTTATCCAACCTTGCTAAGAGACACCAAGCCCTCCATGACCCACAGCAAATCCCCAGGACTGTTTTCTCTCCCTCCTGCCTCTGTGAGGACCAGCCTGCATGGCAAAGCTTCGTCTGCAGGCTGCCAGGGATTTAACTCCTCATGGGCTGCATCCAGGGGTGCAGATTTATTGCCCAAAATGCCTGCAGCCACCCAGTGAGCCCTGCTCCTATAACTGACCCTGCACCTCAGGGTGGTGACCACCTTTGGGAGTGTTTTGTGTCGTGAACAGTCCCTGTCACGTTGTTATATATAAGGATTATTGATTGTTGCACTGTCGGACACGAAAGAAACACACAGATTCAGCAGCAAGTCAGGACCACCCAGGCAGGACCAGAAAAGAGAGCCCTGCCTTTCTTTATTCACTCATTTTTGTATCTTTCTCAAGACAATCGTGGATTGGTCAATGAGGTTACCACCTCTACAATTCCACAGGATAATGACACCGTCTATCATCTTTCTCCACCTTAGGAGAAAGGAATGAAAACAATCTAGAAGTTCGAAAACAATCTATGCTGGTAAGGAAAACAAGGACTATGTTTATAGAGAATGCATGGGAAATTCTACCACCAAAGTAAAACATAGAACACTGTAAAAACCAGGGCGACAGTTGATCAGCTTTGGCTCTTTGGTGCTCTGAAGGCTCTTAACTCCCAGGGAACTGAGATTCTGAGGCTGGAAGTGTCATCACCAGCCTTAGGTGTATCCTACAGAAGGATTTTTTACCTCATGCTCCTCCATCACTGCTTTGCTTTGGCATTTAGGCAGACTGAGGAACATTTCCTGCTATTAGGACTCTCTGGCAGCAGTTTCTCCAAGACATCTTTGACATTTACAAAGGGAAGCAGATCCTCTGTTCCCCCAGCCCAGCCGTGCCCCCTGGAGCAGCGGGATGTGCCAGGGCAGGAGTGGTGGGCACGGGGAGAGCAGAGTGTTTGAGTAGTGATTAACACACAACAAAGAGAGCTGCCTGCCTGCAAATGGAAACACACTGGGTGCTTGGGATGTAGGAGCATTCCCATCTAATTTTGCACTCTGCATATAGTAATAAGACACAACAGGGTGTGCATTAAGCTCATCTTTTGAGAAGTGCAGCAGTAGCTGAATAATGCACACCCTGGAGTGGCTTATTTGTTGTGGACTATGGCTCATTAATTTTACATTTAATTTTTTTCAAATCCGTTTCAAAAAAAACCCCACAAGTCTGTTCTGAGGGCAGTTATGTAATGCATCCTTACACTGAAATATATTTTCAAATAAAAACAGTAGGCAAAAGCAAAGAAGAGTTTTGCCCAGCTGCAGACCAGGGTTTGGTGTGTGCAGGACCTGCTGTGAGCAGGTTCTTGGCCTCCTGATGCAGATACACAGTGCAAATAATGGTAGTTATGGGAATCTGTTTAGTGTTCAGTCTTTTCTAGACCTTTCTTTCTTTTTGTGTAATCACACGGGTCTTTTTTCTTCCTTTTTTCCCCCCTTCCTTTTATTTCCATTTGGTGTATGAGCCAATACCCATTTTAGACCATTTGGAGGGTGATGGGACTGACTTTTACACCAGACTGGGAATGAGTGGTCAGGAGGCAGATCTGCAGGATTTGGAGGAAAATGGTTTTGCCAGAATAGCAGTGTGTGGACAAGCCTGGCCACGACAGCATTTAAAGCACAGAGGGCGTTACAAAACCCCTGTTTTGCTATCACATCACTCCAAAACTAAGAAGGAATTCTGAATTCTGCTGCTCCACGTGAGGTGTGACCTTATCCCCTTGTGGTTTATCCCCCCATGCAGGTTCCAACCTTGATGATGGACACCCAGTTCTCGGAGTTCACTCCGGACATCACCCCGATCATGCTGGCGGCTCACACCAACAACTACGAGATCATCAAACTGCTTGTCCAAAGAAGGGTGACCATCCCACGCCCACACCAGATCAGGTGCAACTGTGTGGAATGTGTCTCCAGCTCGGAGGTGGACAGCCTGAGGCACTCCAGGTCGAGGCTGAACATCTACAAAGCCTTAGCCAGCCCTTCGTTGATTGCCTTATCGAGCGAGGATCCCATCCTGACTGCCTTCAGGCTGGGCTGGGAGCTGAAGGAGCTGAGCAAGGTGGAAAACGAGTTCAAGGCTGAATATGAAGAGCTTTCACAGCAGTGCAAGCGTTTTGCTAAGGACCTTTTGGATCAGGCACGGAGCTCCCGGGAGCTGGAGATCATTCTCAATCACAGGGATGATCAGAGCGAGGAGCTGGATCCCCAAAAATGTCATGACTTGGCAAAGCTAAAGGTAGCAATAAAGTACCACCAGAAAGAGGTAAGAGTCACCTGAATGGGAAGGTACTGGGTCAAAGAACTCATTTCTCGAGTTGCTGTGGGTTTGTTCAGTGCTGGCTCTCAGGTGGGATTTTTTTGATGTGCCCATGGATTAGTGACAAACCAGGAGGCTCAGGGCACCTTGGTGACAGCGTGAATCTGGTGACAATTGAGGGCAGCAGGACTGGGACTTGCTGCAGTGGGTTGTGGCATCTACAGCACCTATGATTTCTGTCTCAGAGCTATTTGAATCCCATCTCATTGTAACCCATGCCCCTGCAAAGAACAGCCTTCAGACACTTCCAGGCCTGCCAGCTCCGAAAGCTTTTCCCAGTGGGTGCTTTTGTACAGGAACCCAAAGCTGGAAGGGGTTGCCTGGCTCCTGAAGGCTGGCTCACTGGATTCCTCATGGAGTGCAGGAAATAATACAGCACACAATTCACTTCTGCAGCCACCAAGCACTTCCCAAGCACCCATCCAGCACTAACTCGAAAGGGCCAGAGAAGTGACAGCACCTAAAGAGAGCAGGAGAGGTTGGGAGCATTCCCAGAGCCCCAGGTCTCCAAGTTACCACCAGTTTTGTGAAAATACTCATTTGGTGCAAATATTTCTTCACACCTGTGACGCCTCTTGATCCTCAGCCCTTGACCCATCTCTGTTTTAGGAGCTGTGAAGCAATTCCCAGAAATTCAAGCTCCTGCCTGTAGCTCCAGAGAGGGAAGCCATACTTCAGCTAAAGGGCACAGAGCCTTTCAGAAGCCCTGCAAATCCACAGATTTATAAGTTGATTCAATAAAGGCCATGAACCCTGGGAGAATGCTGACAACAGTTTCATTAGTTGGCTCTGGATTTGCTTTCTCTGTCCAAACCCAGGCAGAACTCAGGAGATGATATATTGCTGTTGGCCGGCGATGTTCCAGGTTATCTGAAGGAGGAATTTAGTTGCTTGGTTGAGGAACTGAATTTCAATGTGTATTACATTCTTCTGTGTCTGGAGGGTCACCTGAGTGGTCACATTCCTCTTTTCAGTGTCTTCCCCACATCCAGCACTGACCCAGCATGGTAGGATCCATTCCACCTCCCTGAATGGCTGCACGGGTCATCCGAGGTACAAACAGCCAAGAGCTGAAAGATGCAGATAATGCCTTAAGATTTTAAATTTTATATTTTTCAAATCCTATGCTGCATTAGTGGATAACTCTAAACTCCATATAAAGTGTAGTTGCTGTCTTCACATTTTGGTCAGACAAAACAATCCCTCTGGGCCTGGAACTCAATGACACCCCACAGCCTCAGGCCCTGAAAAGTAGAAACAAAAGTGATTTGGGGGGAGAAAACTGGGGGAATGTGACTTCATTACCTGAAGCTGCAATTGGAGAATTAAACCCTGATATGCAAATAGACTAAACTTAAATCTGTCTGAAAAACTCCTGACCATTGTCCATCCTGGGTGCAGCCTCTGGGAGGCTTTTGCACTACCCAAGGTGTGTCTGTTGAAGGCCTTTAATAAATACCCACTTTATTCTCTTAACTCTGTCCAGCCTCTGGTCTAGGGAGCCTCTCCAAAGCATCACAAATTTCCTTTTCCCCCGCTTTGGGCTGCTCAGCCTCCCCAGTGCCAGCCCCTCAATGCAATAATCCAGAGTCAAAGCCTCAGAATTCCTGGGATCCAGCACTTCCTGCTCTTCCTGGGCTGCTCCAGGGCAATGCCAGCTCACTGGTGTCATGTCAGGTTGTGTTTGTTGCTCTGTAACACCACAAGTGCTTTAGGGACACGGGCAAGTGGTGAGGAGTTACTCTGGAGAAGGGCAGCCCAGGTAATCAGGTCAATGTTCACTGAGTCTGAGAAGGAGCTGAGATTCTGCTCCTGTTTTTCCACTGGCCTGGCAGCTCCAGGGAGCCACAAGCTCCAGAGTGCCCCAGCACTGCTGTGTGCAGGTCCCTGCTGGTCCCACGGTGTCACTGGTGACATCCAGGTGCCAACCTGTGGCTGCTCTTACCTTGTGTTCACACTCTGAAGCTGCAAGTCTGAAGGAGCTCACTGTGTTTGAAATGTGGTGCTGAACAGTCCTGAAGCTCTTCTATTCTAAAATTTTTAATCGTTGCCTGCTTTCTTGACAGTTTTTATCTTTTTTTTTTTTTTTAGGCGTATTTGACTGAATTCCAAGCATATGGACAAATTCCATGTTTTGTGACATATTCATGAGAGTTCCAGCCTAAAAATGATAGCAAATATGCTCTGTGTTGCCAGCTAAAGTCAGTGCTGTTTTCAGGTGGAATACTGGTGGGCAGGGGCAGAATGAATGAGGTTGGGAAAGCAGCTCCTGAAGCCCATCATCCCACCTGGTTATTCACAAAAACCCTGAAGCATCCTGCAGGGTGGCTGGGGTTTTCTTATCATGATAATTAGGCCATCGTATCACGGTAATTAGCACAACACAAAACATCAAGCAAGATACAAACATCCTCGACAGCTTCTGAAGAAAATGAGTAGGAACATTTGCCAGGGAGACACTGAGAAATGTCTTTTAATCCTGACTGAAGAGTATCAGACTGAGAGGATTTTTGTGGGAACAGGAAGGAAAATAGAAGTGAGTTTGGTTTTCGTGAAAGACAGTTCTGCAGAGAAACACAGCAGACTTTTAAGAGCAGATCATACTGTTCTGCTGAAGCTTTTTATGTCTTAACATTAAATGGGATTGGATTGGATTGGATTGGATTGGATTGGATTGGATGGAGAAGCTTTTTACATCTTAACGTTGACAAAGATAAAAGTCAAATCTCAGGTAGCCTAAGAGGAGAATCCAGTTTGGTTATTTTCTGGGGTGTCAATTGTTACTGCAGTTGTTAGTTCTTTATATTCAGCACAAAGAGTGTGTAATTTCACATTGATTTCAGACACATTTCCTGCAACTTTTTTCTTTTTGAGTGAAATAAACCTGAAAATTTCCCCCCAAAATATGAAATGATTCCATTTCAGCCTAATCAGGCAGATAAGGTCAACTTCAAGATTCTTTTCAGAGAAGTTGTTAAAGGGAAATGGGTGAGGAGATCATGGAGTTTGTCTTTACAAAGCCTAGAAAAAATTCCCATTCTGTTTTCTTTCCCCAAAAAAACCCCTTGGGAAGTACAAGTTTTGATTACTCCCAAACATGACACATGTTGAATATTTTATAAACTGAGAAACGTGTTGCTCATGAGGAAGAAGATCGTTCTTCTTTGGAGGAGGGCCAAAACAATGGAGAATAAATTTGTTGCTTTTCCTGTTTGTTTTTAATAAACCCGTAAATCCTAGAAGGTAAATTGCTGTTTACACAGAAGGGAAAAAAAAAATCAATTACACAGGAAAGATTAAAACGTGCCCTTAGGTAGCTTTGTAGTATATTTTATGGCAGTAAATGGTAAAAACACGCTGTGCAATGTTCTCAAGCTCCCTCTCCCTTCTCATCTGAAGTGGAGAATGGTTGTGCCCTCAGTTCCAGCCTTCTCTAGAAGATAGGAAGGACTTAATAGTTGTGATATCTGTTTGCATGGCAGTCAGAAAATCTGAGGAAAAAATCAGGACAGCACTAAACGCTGTGGAACACGATGAGTTGGACCTAGCATGGACACACCAGTTCTCTCAATCCATTGTTAAAGACATTATTTTCCAAGGATCACAGTAATTAAGGTCTAAGAGATCAGCAGGCTTTTCATAAACGCTCTGTAGTCTGTGGCATTTGTCTTCATATTATTACTTTTCTATTTTTTTTATTCATGACTAATTTTGGAAGGAGAAAGGGTGCTGAGGGCCTAATAGGAAAAGGCAGAGCTCAGCTGTTGAGGATCAGTCTTCACTGTGCTCTCCTGGCACCAAATTAGCTCTGCATTTGTTAATTTGTTTGCATTTCTAAGAAAAGATGGGGAAAAGTCATCTCTTAGGATCTTGAAAGCACAGTTGTATATACAGGGTGTGTGGCTGGGTTAGGGAATCAGAGCAGAGGCAGAATGCAAAGAGAATTTTTATGTCCTTTAAGTTTTGTTTTTTTTTTTTACTTTGCCAATAATGTAAAACAGCCAAAGTGTAGCAGTGAGTCAGGTCTAAAAGGGCAGATTTCTCCTTGTGTTTAACATTCTGCTGGGCCACGAGAACAGCAATACACATTCAGCTGATCCCTGCTTTCCTGCTCTCCATCACAGGTCATTCACATCTTCACAATGAAGTGAAACATCACAGTAGTGGGAGTTTTAATGTGTTTTTCTGGTGCTGGCAAATAGCTGGGCAGGTTTGGTTTATGTGTCTGTAAGGAGTCTACACAATGCAAGGCACTCAGAAAAAACTACATTATTTTATCTATGACTCCATTGCTTAGCACTTCCACAGAATTAGATCAGAGGAGTGCACAGAGAAATTCCCTCTCAGAAGCCCTTAACCTCCATCTCTCTACCTCACCGTGCTCTAATCAAATGGCAGGAAAGGACAGAAATAGAATTGTTTGCTTTTCTGATTTAAAAACAGTGCTCTTTGCTGTTTTTCTCTTCAGGATGACGCTTCAACAGCTTCAGTCCTTTTTTTTTTTTAATTTATTTTTTCTTCCCAGGACATTTACATAGACAAGCACCTCCTGAGATGCAGTTCTGGAGTGAATGAATAATCAATTCCTGCCATGCCGCATATTTTTCCGCTGTGTCTTGACTCCTGTCAACTGTGTGGCTGCAGTCAGAAGCACAGCATCCCTCTCCAGGGAGCATGCATAAACCTGGCAAATTTCTGAGGGCACTTCACTTAGTGTATAAAAAGAGCTTATAAAAATATCAGAGATGCATGAGGAATGAAGTGCTGCGAAGTCTGCGAAAACCAAAGCTCGTTCCTTGCACCTTGTTTACTTGTTTTGAGAGCTGTTCAGGTGTCTTGATGGATGGCCACAGATCTCTCTTTGCTCACAGGCAAAGCTCAGTTGTTCTCCTGTGGGTTTGTCTGTTTTCTTGCCATACTGCCTGGAGGAATAATGAGACAGGGCGGAATATTTGTATTGTGCTCTTTAAAGGCACGATGAAAAGTCTTGCTTGAGCCTGCACAGCTCAGAAGAGAAATAAAGAGGCTTTTACTTCCAGATTTCTTGAAGGAAGTCAGCAGGTTGTGAAAAGATCTTTATTAGGTCTAGGTGAGGGAAGCGGAGCTGCTGCTTGTGGAAGTTTTTTCTGGTTTCTGGCGATCTGGAACATCCATATTTCTTAGTGTGTTTGATTGTGAGGATGGCGTGGTCTGTCCTGTGCCACAAACCTGAACGTAAGTTGAGGGATTTCAGAAGCACTGAGTGTCCAAATGTGACCTTCCCTTTTCCAACAGCCATCCTTTCATTTGCTCAGTGCTGTCTGCAGTGATGTTCCCATCTGCTGTGTGAGCAGTGGCCTGTGCTAAATGAAGCTGTTTTCTCTCAAACTCCATCCCAGCAGCAGCTGACCACCTCAGAAAATCTTCATGAGCGTGGCCCTAACAGAGCTGTTACCAGCAGCCTCAGAGGCAGAATTTGGGGTGGCAGGAGGGGAGATTTGTCTGTATTTACACCCTTAAAAGAGCCATCCCTGCTGATCACTGGTGGTGCATGACTCAGAGCCCTCCTCTACGGGCTTGTGCAGTTGCCAGATCTCTTTGTTCAGTTTGGGAAATCGTCACGGAAATTTAACCTGTACAGCTGCATCATCGTGTTACAAAAATCAGGACAAGTGGCACTTAAATCTTCACTCCTCTCTGAACTTGGGAGAAGAAATAATATTCAGAGGGCTGATGGTTCAGGGGTTTGACAAAGTGGACTGGAATGTTTATTTGAGGGAACAGCATTATTTGGTACAGCGTTCACGTAACGCCGAAATGTTCTCACTTGATGAAGGTTAGCCACATATTGCAGCTGTCAGGGAACAGAACTGCAGAACTCTTGTCTTTTGACAGCAAAATCATCTCTGACTAATCTTGTCATGCACAAATTTGAAAAAGCACCCTAAGACTGGTATGTAGGTCAAGGACAAGGACTTGGATTGCGCTGTGGTGATGTGTAGTGGGCAGAAAATGCCAGGATCATTCTTTAAGTCATTTTGGGTGCCTTGCGCCTCTTACTTAACGATCTCCTGGACAAAGATGGGAAATATGTTGAAAGCTAGAGAGGTTGCCACTGTCTTAACAGCATTCAGGAATGATTTAGTGAGTTTGACAGTTCCCTTGACTTCATGTTTCCCATCAGTCTTCTTGCCAGCCAGAGAAGAGGCTTGGGAAGCCAAAGCCAAAGTACAGGCCATGATTGATGAGCTTTCTATAGACAGCAGGAACTGGAGAGGAGAAGTGATGCCTTGGGGATTGTAACAGCCAAGTGTTCGGTGTTCCCACATCTGAAGGGCTGAAGTGTATTTGGAGTCAGCTTTATGTCAGTGGAGGAGAGTAAATAATGTTATTTCATACTTAGAATGACACCCTGAAGTAATAAACTCTGGGGAAAAACTGAGCATGTGGATCCTCTTCTTTGGATTTAGAAGTGATCACTGTTATTCACCTGATTTCTGGGAGTTTCAGCTTCACTCCTGTGGCTTAGAGAAGCGAGCTATGAAGCTCCATTCAGAAAAGAGCTGAGACTGCACACTCCTCACACCTCATGTACAGATCAGCTCCATCACCATCCCCATGAGGTGACAGCCACCACCTCGCAGGTGGCTCCAGGAGAAGTGAGATGAATAGGTGGGTTTGTCATGACACCCCCCAAACTGAGCTCTTGTGCAGGCTGACATTTAAAAGCTGTGACTGCAGTTTTTGTTCTTATTCTCTCCAAACCCCAGCTGGCTCAGTAAACTTCCTTCAGCAAAGCGTATGTTCTGCCAGGGTGATAGAACCCAGGAGCAGGGGCAGCCTTTGGAGGTTCCCAAGGAGGTGAGAAGTGTTTGTAGTGTGCCAGTCTGCTCTTTCGTGGATATTGGAGTAAATTTACTCATTCAGGAGGAGGTGAGGCAGAAAGAAAACGGAAGCCAAAACTACACAGTTTCAGTAAATGTGTCTCAGGTCAGAAAGGAAGCAAAGGAAAAATTAACTTTGGGACTTTTTATTAACAGCAATCGTGTAAAGCAGGTATGTATTTAAAAATACTCCTGAATGGCTTTTAAAATTTTCATGTTTGCTTTACTTATCACTTATTTAATGTAAATGTTACTAATTCACTAGAGAGAATGAGCCCAGCCTTTTACTTAAAAGTCAATACTTTCTCCACTTCTGCTAAAGCCCCTGAGAGCTCCCAGTATTCACTTCCAAAATCTGTAACTCCTGAAGTGCTGCCTGAAAGAGGACTCAGGAAATGCTGGTAGATTTGTCTTCAAACAGTCTTTAGAGTTTTCCCAGTGCTTGTGTGTCTGATGTCCCCTGTTCAGCTCGTGGGACCCGGGTGTGTGTTGGGAATTCACTCCCTGTGGGGTGTCGTGCTCATATTCAGCATTTCAGCACTCTGCCTTTGGAAACCCAGCCCAGACCTGCTGCATCTTTGTAAGAGAGCTGTATCCTGGCATGTTGGCTGTGATAGAGCCCTCAGGGATTCATTTATCAACTGCAGTCAGCTGTCTGCTGGAATAAATGCTGACAAGTTGTGGTTCTGTTGGGTTCTGACCCAGAGGAGCCTGTTCTGGTGGGGTGTTTGCTCCAGGAGCAGCTTTCAGCACCTTGCCTCCATTCAGTGCAGAATTTAATGCACCTAAATCCTGCTGACACAGGCCATAAATACAAACCTGCAGCTAAACACACATTTAAGCACTCTGGGTAGAGGTGGATTTAATTTCAAGCTTAAAGACTTTATAATTGCTTTTTCTGCAGGTAGACATCCAGGATTTGCAAGCATCTGTCTTTGTCCTAGGATATGTGGGACCTTTTAATTTAAATATTTAAGCCAATCCAACTTGGAGGTGTCAAACCCATGAATTTTGATGGAACAGTGGCAGGCTTTTAGAGTTTATTCACTCTTTCCTTTTGCCAGCATTCACCTCACTCCTGAATTTCCAATTGCTACCACTTAAGCTGAGTTCATGTCTGCTACCACCAGAGACATCTATTATGGATAGGAGACCTTTAGCTAAGATTCATGTGTCATCATAATTTAAAATATTTTAAGAACAAATTAAGCTAAATTCCCGTCTAATTTGAGGCCATATGTTCATCTGTGGAGGATCTGGAGTTTGTTTTATCCACCAGCTGAGGGTTTGAGCAATTTGGGTAGCACCTGGTTCTCTTGAAGGGCTGGTCCAGCTCAGCCCTGTGATCTCCTTTAATGGCAGGAATGCTGGATTTTCATCAGTGCTTCACTGCTGCTTCTCACAGCTGTGTTTTTGATAGGATATTCATCCTGCAAAAAAACCCCATTATCTCTTGGAAATGTCTGATGAGAAATGTTGAGTTTTGTAGTCCCTTTCCCCCACGTCACACAGCCCCCCCTCCCCAACTACTTTGTCTCATTTCTCCCAATTTTTTTTTCCCCTCTTGCAGAAAGAACTTAATTAACAGGATGAACAGCCATTAGGTGTTTACCCTCTGCAGCTCACACTTCGGCAGCAGAATGTAAATAACTTTGCAGTCATTAACAAGGTTGAACTTTAAAAAGAAATGTGCTACGAAAGAGGGTTTTCTTATTCATCTCACTGTTTGCAACACGGCAAACTTGAGGAGGCTGGCATTTCTTCTCTGGAATATGTGGTCTCACAGGGCTCACTGGCTCTCTGCAGCAGCCATCAAATTAGGCCACACAGAGTTTCCCTCTCTTGTCTTGGGCTAATTTAGAAATGAGGCTCCTTGACTGTTGCCCACTGGAATTTCCTTTCAGAGCAGTCAGCCTGATGCAACCACCACGTTTCCGTTCTTCCTCAGAAGATCTTGTTCTTGGTAAAAAAGGAGGCAGAGGTGTTGGTGTGGCTCTGGAAGTGTGTGCTGCTGCTGCTCCAGTGGAGAATGGCAATGGCATTTCTCCTTTCCATGGGAGACAGGGATTTGCAGGAACCCTGGATTCTTTGCAGAGCTCTCTAAAATATGTACTTATGCTGCTGCATCAGACACTGCACACAGGCTGCAAAATCTAGCTGTGTTCCTGAGAAAATCTGCCTTTCCAAAGCCAAAATAGCTGTAATTGTGGAGGGCAGCACCACCCAGTATTACCCAGTAGCCTTGCAGGTCTGAGATGCTCTGGGGTGCAGTGATGTTGGTGGGGTCTGACCTATTGGAAGCACTGTCAGATGGGAACTAAAGGTAATTTCAAGGCTCCCACCCCGTGCTTGGCTCTCAGTGGTGACCTCCCTGTGAGCTGCTGGAGCTGGCTGATAGGAGAACTCAGTCCTGCTGATTAAGACAGAGCTGTGCAGTTCCAAATTAGTGGTTATTCATCTATGAAGAGCATTGGCCCTCACCATCCACAGCGAGAGCGCAGACAAGAACTCCAACAAACTCCAAACAAGAGGCTGTTGGCAGCAGCCACGATAATCAGAATAAAGGCAGAGGGATGCTGTGCTCAGCCCCTGTGATGTCTATCAGGGAGCTATTTCAGTTGCTCCCTGAGGCATTCACATCTCAGCCCATCTGTGTCTGATCCTAAATTACTTATGACTGTGAGAGATCAGGGATTTCCCCATAGATGAGGGGAGGGAGGGTGGAACATTATTTCTGTGTTTGACAGCATGCAGAAAGCATTTAATTCCCGAGAAGTGGAATTTAGGTGACTTAAAAATATCAGGAAAGATTAGTTATTAAGGAAAAGACACTCCATCCAGCAGCTGCTTTTTTCCCCCTTTAAAATCTTCCCCTTGGTGTAGGATTAGGTGGCAATGAGCATGATGAACGTTGAAAATGAAATTCTCTAATAGCACAATCCACCTGCAAGCCAAATGTTACACAAAGACCCTGGCAAGGCTGAGAGAAGGAAAAAAGGGAACATAAAAGACTTTGTACTGCAGTAATCTCTAGAGTGCTTCCCAAATATGGCTGGAGTTGCTGATCTCATTTCTTGGAAAGGCAAAGATATTTACCCCCATTTTCACAAGCCAGGAGGCTGAGCACCTTGCTGACAGGTAGCACAGGGGTGTTGTGTTCACAAGGAGGGACTCTGACTTGCATCTTATCTCCCAGCCACTCAGTTGAGCTGTATCTTCAGCTAGGGACAGGTTCTGGTCAACAGGTGATGGACAAGGAGATTGTTTTTGGGATTATCTCCTCCAGAAATGTATCTGCAGGTGGGGACCACCCTGGACAGTGCTGTGAACAGCCACAGGCTTCAGTGGTGATTTAACCCCAGCCAGCAGCTCAGCCCCAGGAGCCACTCGCCCACTCCTGCCAGTGGGATGAGGGAGAGAGCTGGGAGAGAGAAGTGAGAAAAGCCGTGGGCTGAGATAAAGGCAGTTTGAACAGGTGCAGCAGCAAAAGCCGTGTGTGCAAGCAAAGCAAAACAAGGGATTCATTCAGCAATTCCCATGGGCAGGCAGGAGCTCAGCCATCCCCAGGGCTCTGTCAGGTGTCACAGTGACTTGGGAACACAAACATCCCCCACTTCCTCCTTCTCCCCCAGCTTTATGTGCTGAACATAAATGTTCATGAATGTGGATGCTGCGTGTCCTGGGACAGCCCTGGGGTCAGTTGGGATCAGCTGTCCTGGCTCTGTCCCCCCAGCTCCTTGTGCCCCCAGCCTCCTCCCTGGTGAGGGTGAGGAGCAGGAAAGGCCCTGGCTGTGTGTAATCCCTGCTCAGGGATAACTCAAACATCCCTGTGTTATCAGCCCTGTTTCCTGCACAGAGCCAAACCCAGCTGCTGCGAGGAAAATTAACTCTGCCCCAGCCAAACCCTGCACAGCATCAGCTGTTTGGTTCCTACACTCACTGAACTGAGCATAAATGCCACTTCTTGGTGACATTTCTTGTCACTAATGCAGCTGTCAGAACATTCTCCATGCTGGCTGTGGGGTGATGTTTTGTTTGTGGTAGAGACTGGAGGCTCCTGTAGTGCAGCAGTCCTTGGATGAAATGCTTGTCAAGTGTTGGAGAAACAGTGTTTGATAGTCATATGTTCTCTTAGCAGAGCCTCTGGTGCAGTGAATCTGCCTCTCACTCTGGACCATCCACAAAACTGGGACAAAATGCAGGTTTTTTTCCTGCTTTTCCTTGTGCAGAAACTTCAGCTGATGCCAAATCCTGTCACGCACGGCACATTCATGTGAAATGATAAAAGGCTGTGATAGGCACTATTTCTGTCTGTGGCACATGAAAGGCTTTGCAGGAATGTGAAAAAACACATTTGGGGTTACTTACGTGGCAAATTAACTTTCACTCAGGAAAGGCCTTGGTCTAAGTAGTGCTGAAGATGTCAGGCTGCTTTTCCAGTTCTCTGCTCTGCTATTTGCAAAGCAGAAATTTCCTTAACTTTATGGAGAAATCTGAAATTATGGATGATAACAAAAATTCCACAGTATTATCAGAGTTTCAGGGTACTTCACACCTATAAGAATATATTTTTGTATTTTTTGTGCTTTGATTTAGCACTATGACTCCTAGACAATCTTTAATGAGTTGAGCATTCAATGGCTTAATCTGGTCAATGAATTTAGGGGTTTGGTTTGGTTAACAGCACCTAGAAGCAAAATCACCAAGAAACAATCAATTCTTGAGGCAGCACACCAGTGGCTTGGTTTGCTTCTTCATTATAATTCAGAATTCCTGTGTTTCTGGACACTGGGAATTTTGTTTTTCAGCCAACTGCTCTACTGGAGATTAAAGCATCACTGCTTACTGATTTTAAATCTGTGATTAATAAGTTGGACTAATACAAGTTAGTAGAAGTCTGCTTTGGTAAGTGCTTGGCCTTACCTTTAATAAACACTGCATTTGGTGGTTTATGACATTAGGGAGTCTCTTTGTGTGGTGTGCTTAAATTTCCCTTGGGCAATTTTCATTGAGGTTGGGACCAGCTTGATTGGAAAATTTAATGGCTTTTTCCATTTCCATTCCCTTTTGCCAATCTGCTCTTTAAAGCTGCTCTTTCATGATGTGTGAATTTGTCTCCATTTGAAGAACTAACATCAGATACAACTGAGAAAGCAGATTTTAGAAATGAGCTATTAGGCAGAGAAGAGGCACTTTTAAGATGCTTGCAAGTTGCACAGCAACCAGAGGAACATACAGTCATTTGATTTCTCAAATGACTTTGACTTTGACTCAGGGGAAAAACAGTTTTATTCTCCCCTCGGAGCTTTCTATCATATGTGATAAAGAGAAAATGTGTTTATAACATTTTCCCCCTCAAAAAAAATTTAAAAAAAGAAAAAAGAGAAGAAGAAAAAGTTGTGCCTCATCTCAGAAAAGCATCAGCATCTCTTGCCCTGTGAGTCACTGCAGAACACATCCAGTAACAGCTCCTGCCTGGGATCTTGAGAAAACAGAGCACTGTAACCTCCTGGTTCTTCCAGGTTTTAAACACAAAGCGCTGACCCTTCTGAAATCAGAGTGAAAGCACAGCCAAACACCAATTGATGCTTGGCTGCTTTTCAGTTTCTGTGGAATTGTTTTCTCTCACCTGTCCAGAGAAGCTGTGGCTGCCCCTGGATCCCTGGAAGTGCCCAAGGCCAGGCTGGACAGGGCTTGGAGCAGCCTGGGACAGTGGGAGGTGTCCCTGCCCATGGCAGGGGTGGGATGGGATGAGATTTAAGGTCTCTCCCAACCCAAACTGTTTTGTGGTTCTGTGATTTTATGACCACTGTCCCCAGGGATGGAATTTTACAATAATATTTTCTCATCATTACAGCCTTGGCTTTTTCTGGAGACCATCACCCCCCAGGCTATTGCCCATTTCCAGCTGCCTGCATGTGCTGGTTGATTCCAAATCACACACTCTGCTGATATTATTCTCCCAAGCCCTCTGGAGCAGAGTGTCATCAGTTGTGTGCCAATGTAGAAGTCATCAGAAGCTTATAGTTGTAATAACAGATAAAAATCCAGCTTTATAAATGCCAGATAGTTCTCCTGGAGATCTTATTTTCAGTGGTAGTTTGGGTCATTCCATATATTTGAACTACCCAGTCCAAAAATGGTCTGATTCTGATACAAACAGCCTGTTAAGACATGTAAAATATATCAACAAAATCTAAAAATATTTAGAGAAGTGAATGACTTCATCAGAATGAGCAACTAATTTGTCCTTTTGTTTGACCTTGGTTTAGTCATTTTGAACGTGGCAATGACAGTGCTCTCCTTGTTTAGAGCACTCTGAGAACTGAGCTTAAAAATCCTCCCAGTACTGGGCAGTTTTTGTGGTGAATTAATATTTAAAGGATTTGGGTGTGGGCTAAAGATTTTTGATGAAAAACAGAGTTGTCTTGGTCTTGCAGACATCTCTGGTTAGTTCTGGGTCTGGGAAGCCTTGAAAGCCATGGGGCTGCCCAGGTATGAACAGGAACATGAAGTCCCCTGGCACTGAGCAGAAATCTCACGGCTTGGTTGGAAATCCCAAGGGCTGTTTGGTGTTGGAGCAGCCTGAAGGAGCTGCACCCTGAGCTGAGTGTGGTGAGAGGCAGTAAATCACCATCACAATGCTGGTTTTTTACAGAGTGAAAGTGAACTGAAAAAATGGCACTTCTGCCGCTGTGATCAAAGGTTCCTTTTGGCCCCTGCTTAATCCCTTGCATTTTACAGCTGCTCCCTTCCCGAGCAGCAGGCAGGGCTCCAAATGTGCTGTCCTGCTTCCCACCAGATGTCACCTGGCCACACCTCGCGCTGCTGTTTGCTGCCTCATGCCAGCCCAGCCCACACACACACATGGCAGCACCCCACACACTCTGGGAGACGTTCTCCTTCTCTCTCACACACACTCTCAGAGCTTTGCACCTTTTCCCTCCTGTCTCATCTTTTAGTCACTTCTTTAAGATGCTGACAGTGAGTTGTTCGAGGCGGTCGGAACCTGAAACATTCTGAGCAGGAACGTGCTGCAACACATGGGGAGGGAAGCAGCTCGTAGTAATTCCCGTGGTGTTGGTTTTGCACGAGGCTGCCTGTGTGCTGAGTGGCTGATCCACAGAAGGATGCTGCAAGTAGAAGATTTCTTCCATGAGAAAGAATCTTAAATCCTACTGTAGGGTTCCACCATGGATGTTACAGAAAAGCAGCCCTGGAAGGCCCAGAATTGGCCTTTTCCCTGGGCCCAGAGGTGACCATGGAAACACATCCAGGTCACCTGAGATGGGCTGGGCAAAAGAATGATGGGTTTGTGACCTTCTTGAGCAATTGTGTGAGAATATTGTGGTTTGTGACCTTACAGGGGATTGTTTACCTGGTACCATCACAGGGAACATCTGGGCAATGCTGCAGGGGACTGGGGACACTCTGGGGTGCATCTTTCCTGTTTGTGTGAGGTTATATCCTATTTGTGTGCTGGTATTTAAGGAATTTTCACTGCACAATAAAGGTCTTTGCACTTCTCCATCTTGTGCAAAGTCCATGCCCTTGTGTGAACACTGCACCTACATAGAAAAAAAAAGAGTGAAACTTCCCTCCTTTTTCCTCTTTATCTCCAAAATACCCTTTTCCATCCCACAACCAACCCCAAACATAATCTGGGGGTCT
The DNA here is from genome assembly GCA_034509425.1 of Eopsaltria australis. Lineage (NCBI taxonomy): Eukaryota > Metazoa > Chordata > Aves > Passeriformes > Petroicidae > Eopsaltria > Eopsaltria australis. The sequence continues at coordinate 59,010 of JAVTVJ010000726.1, forward strand.
GTGTGGGTTCTAACACATATGTGAGGGGGACAGCACGTGGGGTACCAGTCAGTAATAATCTTCTCTTTGTTTTTTCCTCCCCAGTTTGTGGCTCAGCCAAACTGCCAGCAGCTGCTAGCAACGCTCTGGTACGACGGCTTCCCTGGGTGGAGGCGGAAACACTGGGCAGTGAAACTCCTGACCTGTGTCACCATCGGGCTGCTCTTCCCCGTGCTGTCCGTGGCATACCTGATTGCACCCAAGAGCAGGCTGGGACTGTTCATTAAAAAGCCATTTATCAAGTTTATCTGCCACACCGGCTCGTACCTGACCTTCCTGTTCATGCTCCTGCTGGCGTCGCAGCACATCGTCAGGACCGACCTCCACATGCAGGGGCCACCTCCCACCATCGTGGAGTGGATGATCCTGCCCTGGGTTCTAGGTAAATCCCATAAATCCCACACCTGATCCTGTCTGGGTTCTAGGTAAATCCCACCCCAATCCTGCCCTGGGTTCTGGGTAAATCCTACACCTGATCCTGCCCTGGGTTCTGGGTAAATCCTACACCTGATCCTGCTTTGGGTTCTAGGTATATCCCACACCCTATCCTGCCCTGGGTTCTGGGTAAATCCCATAAATCCCACACCTGATCCTGCCCTGGGTTCTGGGTAAATCCTACACCTGATCCTGCTTTGGGTTCTAGGTATATCCCACACCCTATCCTGCTCTGGGTTCTGGGTAAATCCCATAAATCCCACACCTGATCCTGCCCTGGGTTCTGGGTAAATCCCATAAATCCCACAGCTGATCGTGCCTTGGGTTCTAGGTATATCCCACACCCTGTCCTGCCCTGGGTTCTGGGTAAATCCCATAAATCCCACAGCCAGGAACGCTGAGCCACAGCAGCTGTGTGGGGCTCATCCCCCTCCCCAGCGTGTGAAGATCTGGCAGGCAGCTCCAGGAGCTGCAGGGAACAGCTGGGCTCCTTCTGGAACAGCAGATCCTGCAGGCCCAGGGCTGCTCTGCTGCTCTCAGCCATCTGATGAGCCTTCAGACACGACCCCAGCAAACCTGGCAGACACAGCTCCCTCCCCGCTTCCCCCACTCTGGGGTGAGGAGCAGGTTGGGAATGAGCTCCTGGGTCACCCCCAATGTCACTGCACTGCTGGCTGGGACAGGGCACAGAGCCTGGCTCTGCTCCCCCTGCTCCCTGACCTGCAGGAGCCAGCCCAGCTCATCCCTCCCAGGCTCTCAGATAAGCCACAGGAATGCAGGAAAGGGAGGACAAGGCTCACTCTGTGCTGATCATCACTGACCATGTCACCATCAAGTGCTCTGACAGCAGGAGAAGGAGGGAGTGGTGATTGTCTGGAAGTTAAATGTGACGCTCTGACTCCAGTGTGGCTCGGGCAGCCACAGCTGGGGAGAGAAGGAGGTGTCTGTGTGCTGAGGGCAGGCTGTTCAGGTGAGGCAGGGAGATAGGATGGGCTGGGAGAAGAGCAGAGAAGGCAGCTGGGTGTGTTTTTGGTGAGAGAGGAGTATTCACCCTTCCAAACTGAGCCCCAGCACAGCAGCAGATGGGAACCCTGAGCTCCATCAGGATCCTGATCTCTCCCCTGGTTCAGTTCTTTGCTGTGCCAGTGCCAAACCTCAAACTGCAGATGGGAAACGAGGAGGGAACGTGAGAGCTGCAAACACGTTCACAAATCACTGTGGATGGTGACCCAGGGCACTGTGCTCCTTGCACAGCTCCACCACAGCCTCATTATCTGATGGAGCTGATTTATGCACTGAAATGCAGGTGTTGGGAGAAACTTCAGAGTGAGCTCAGGAGGGTAAATGTCTTTTCTGAGCTTAGGTGATACCTTCGCTTTGTCTTTAAATTCGTGGTTAAAAATGAGGGAAATGGTAGGCATTTCAGCAAAATTGATTTGCAGATGAAAGAAGGATAATCCATTTTAAAAAACCCTTCAAAAGCACTTCTTACAGCTGTCTGTTCTTGAGTTCCTTTGTTTCGGATAAATAGAGATATTGTGCGACTGTTTATTAAATGGAGAAATTAGAACAGTTTCACCAGATTAAAGGTTATTATTTACGAAATATTTTCCACTATAAAAGGAGAGAGAACAGGCACACACACATTGCTGTAGCTATAGTAACCAGCAAGGATAACTCACTCTAAATACAGTGTATGAGTTCTTCAACAGGCTCCTCTCCATTGATTTATTTTATTTTATGGCTTTGCGTGGAGGCAGCTGTAATAAGATTGCCTGGCTGGCCCTGACATGAGGTTTGTGTGGCCACTGACCTGCTGGCTGGCAGCTGAGCAGCTCAGATTGATATTTGGGGATGTGCAGCAGTTCATTGCAACTTTGCCTGCTCTTCAGATTGAACTTCCAGGTCCTTAAAGCTGAGCTGCAAGCAGCACATCAGTGACCACTGAAATATCCAGTGGTTAGGCAGGGCCAGCAGTTTGGGTGGTTATATTTGTAATTATTAGTACACCTGGAGGTTTAGTTTGGTGTGGTTTGGTTTCCTTTTCACACACGTTTCAGGTTTTCATTCAAGGATAATGTAAACTGAATAATCCAGAATACCTGGGATCTAAAGACATTTTGAGAAGGATCTAGGGCATGAAGGAGCCAAGCTTCCATTTGCTTTTTAACGGGACTTAGGCTTTCAAAACTACTTGACCAGTTCTACAAGAAAGGACATAGAAGTTACTGATAATCAGAGCTGTGCCAGGTGAGTTTAGAGTCTGGTGATGCATTTCAGAAGCTGCCCCTCACCCTTTCAGCTGCAAGGAGGCACAGTGAGCATTAGCAAGTGCCAAATTAGCAAAATTTATCACCAGGAGGCGTTTCAGAGTTGACAGGATGGGCTCTGGCCGTATCCTTGGGAACAGGCACTCACCTCACAAACCCCTCAGCCACACCTGACACCAGGTGAGTCACACTGCCCAGCGATGTGGTGCCAGGCTGCAGTGCCCTGCTTCATGCTGAGCCTTACCTTTCCTCATCCCCGTGGGCTTTCTGTACAGCAGGATGCATAAATACAGGGGCTGAGCACAGAGGATGGATCTGCTTCTTCCTTCTTTGGTGTGATATTTCCAGGTCAGGGAGGAGCTGTGCTGGCACGCAGAAGAAAGAAAAGCAAAGCAGGGGAAATCAGTGCTGTCCAGCAGAGCAATGAATTCCTCACAGTGTCTGTGAGGGCAGACAATCTGTTAGAAACTACACCAAATACAGCTGCTTGGAGAGTTTATCCACGTAGAGCAAATTTCAGCTGAGCCAATTCACTCGTCCTGGTTTATAAATAACGTGTGTTTCAGGCAGTCTCCTCATGTGCATATCTGGAGCCCTGGGTAGGAAACCAAGGTCTTTTTCAGCTCTCTCTAGACTGCATTCCTCACAGACTTGTGAAATGTCTCATCAGCAGCAGCATTGCACTTTGTAGAAGGCAGGAGGGATGAGGCATTTTTTTTCTAAGCTGATAACTTTGAATTGTCTGGTGTTACATCATTTATACACACACACACAGAGCTTTAATGGCAAATAATGCCTGGTCACGGCAGTGAACTCCCTCTCTTTCCACAGGTTTCATCTGGGGAGAAATCAAGGAAATGTGGGATGGTGGATTCAATGAGTATGTCCATGACTGGTGGAATCTGATGGATTTTGCAATGAACTCCCTCTACCTTGCAACCATCTCCCTTAAAATTGTTGCCTACGTCAAGGTACAGTAACTTGGGAGAGGGAATTTGTGAAGTGCTGGTGAGGGCTGTAGTACAGAGGGTACAAACTGTTCAAAATCACAGAGCAAAGGAAACAGCAGCTTTCCAAGCAGTCCAATTTTGAACATTCACCTGGAAAGGTTATTATTTTGTTTGGAGAATGAACATCGTGCTCATTCCGACCCTTTGATTAAAAGTTAAATAGATTGTTTGGGCACTGGGGAGAAATTTCTGCACTTTCTGTGCCTTTTGTAGCTACTCAGTTGCCAGAGCACTTTGTTTTCTGTGCTGGCACTGGACCTCCTTCAACAACGCACAGGGAAAACATGGCTTTTAAATAAAATGGTGAAGGAGAAACAAGAACAGAGTTACCTGAAAACTTCTAGAGCCAAGCTTTATAATCTGTAGTTCTACAGATCTGGAGATCAGTAACCAGAAGTTTGTGGCAGGTCTACTGAGAAGAGCAAGACTGTTATTAGGAGGCTTCTATTTGATAATCTGATCTAAAGGGGTCAATTTACTCCTCAATATGTAACCTGTGGGCATGGAAATGACAAAGGAGCAAACTGGAGCTTTAACACCCTGTAGGTTCTTCCCTGTCCTGTTCCATTTGTGGTGAGGGCAGCACATCAGAGCTCATCCTCAAAAGCACCTTCCACATTTACAAACTTCTGATGCTCCACATTAGCATATGCACAGGGTTTGAAGCCAGGGGATGGCCTGAAGCACTTTCCTTCTGTCTCCCCTTTTCAAAGACAAGGCACAAAAGGCATCCTGTAAAATTCCTTATGCAGCAGCTCTCTTTGGCTTCAGCTGGAGCTTCGTGCTTGGCCTACTTCTCCCCTTGCTATGAATCAGCAGCAGCTTCACTGCAGTCACTGGAATTACTCAGGTGGAAATCAAGTAACTGGGATCTGCTCCTTGGCCACTCCTGCTCTTCCCAGCTTTGCAAAGTCTCTACCTGTGGCAGCCCAGCTCCCAATAACCAGGACAAGCACCTCCCCAGAGCAGCCTTGTTTAGCCCTGCCCAGCAGGCAGAGGGGGGAAGAGGAGAAAATTTCACAAACCCCATTGACTGCAAAGTGCAAACAGCCCTGCCATGGGGCCTTTGTGCAATCCTGAAGGCTGCAGTGGAGGTGAGTCAGATTTTCAAAGGGAAAAAGCTTTGAGCTGGTTGCTGCTCCCTGAAGAGGCAGCTCTGTAACAGCATCAAAGCAGGAGCAGATTACGCCTTTTATTCTCCCAACATTCAGAACCAAGGGAGGAAATTACAGACTTGAAAGGTTGGTCTTTAAACCGCAAGCAATACAGAGGAAAAAAAAATGCTGGAAATGGTAAAACACGTGGATAAATCTTAAAATGTTACCAATCTGGTTCTTTGTCACACACAGATTACCAGAGGAGCTGTGCACGCACGGGGTTGTGCAGTCACACGCTGGGATTTCAACTCGCAGCCAAAGCAGGGGTACAAAGGAGGTGCAGCTCTGTTTGTGCCCTCTGTAAGAGCCAAGGAAAGGTGCAGGTTAACCACAGAACCCACACAAAGCACAGTGTGCAGGGACAGAGCTGTTTGAGCCCACATCAAACCCTCGTGGGTTAAAGCTGGCCCGTCTCAGGGCAGCTCCTGGTGTCACACAGCTCTGAGAGGTGCATGAAGTGTTCTGTGGGAGCAGCTCTGAAACACAGGGTCACAGCAGTTCCCTCTCCCTCTGCCACTCAGGGGTTGCGCTGTGGTCAGAACTGTGAGGGTTTATAACGTTGATAATGGCTTCAAAAACATTTTGCAACATGGTTTGTTATTTATAGAGCAGCCCTGAGCTGGAACAGGCTGGGATATATGCCAATATACCATATTCTAACACTTCTTAGAACTTCAAAGGATTACATGGACATTTAACTTTCTGCCAAATATCAGAAAAAATAAATTGCATGCTGACACTGAATGTTCTCCATCCTTGTTTTTATGTGAAGACTTTTTTTTTTTCCCCCTTGATTTGACTGGTTCCAAGACCTGGCTCTAATATTACCAATGGAATATTCAGGCTAATTATAGGGTAGAAATACTTTCTTAATCAGTTTTCATTTGCTGCATTGAATTATCATCTAATGAGGAAGGGTAAATGTGACAGCACGGTGTAATTTATTTGTACTATTCTGTGTACATCTCTGCTGTGTTTCATCTTCTGAATAGACACTAAACCAAACTGCTCCAGCCTTCCCAGATACCCAGCTTGATTAGATAACTCTGAAATCTGCTCTTTCCCTGTTACCTGTGATGTCAGGCTGCTCTGAAGATTCTTTGGCCAAGCAAGGAGATACCATCAGTTCATAAAGGACCAAAATATGTCCTTAGCCAGTTGTTTTAAAAATAGGTTTAATAGAAGACCTTTCTTTAAGACATTGCTTAAAAGAAGACCTTTCCCCATACCTTGATGTGCAATCTGTGCTAAAGCCTAGCAGAGAGCCCTGGGCTGCTGTGTCCAGCCAGCCTGCAGAAGAGAATTGGGAATAACTCTGCAAATCTGTTGTCCAGGCTTCCCAATCCCACCCACCCCTGTGGCTGGATATCCACGAAAAGTTACATCTCTGCCTGTTTGTAGGCATTTTAAGACCCATCTTCAAATCAAGTTAACAGGCTTAGGCCATGATGTTCATGTAATAATAGAGGGTTTGGAAATGTCAGAAGCAATCCAAGGTCATGCTGAAATGCCTTTGGATCATGTCTCATCTCCTTCATACACAGGGATAGTTGGAAATATCAGCCTGCTTTTTGCTGAGCCCTTGAAAAAGTTGGGAACTTGCGTATGTTAGACTTTCAGATGTAAACAGCAAGAATCTGCAATCTCATCTGTCAGTGTGATATTGGTACCATTTCCTTTTCAAAAGTACCAAATAATTATTTTAGGAGCCCTAAACACGCTGGTTATGGTGTTAGCTGTGTTATTCTGAGCACAGTTTTGCTTTTTTATGCATGCTGAATGAGTGAAGACAGATGTTAAAAGGACAATTATTCCTTGATGCTAAACGTCTTCGACTCCATTCTCTGTGCCACTGTAGTTAAGCCAGAACATTTACATTTTACAGAACCAGAGCAGTTGCATTTTACAGAACCAGGACATTTACAGTTTACAGAACCAGAACATTTACGTTTTACAGAACCAGAGCAGTTGCGTTTTACAGAACCAGGACATTTATATTTTACAGAACCAGAATATTTGCATTTCACAGAAGCAGAGCAGTTATATTTTACAGAACCAGCTATTTTGTGTTACCTGCTCAGATCTGGCTACACTTTGCTCAGAAAACGCTTCTGCTTTTACAGTTACATTACAAACCCAGTTAATGCTGTAATTGATGCACTCAACTGTACCCAGTGTTTCAGCTGTAATTAAGACCTCTGCTTTAGCAACTCTCCTAAAATTGCCATGACAAATTAACTAATAAGAAAATTAATATGAAGAAAGCCTTTTGATTCTGGGCTGCTGGCACTTTTTTTTTTTTTTTGAAATTACATGGGAAGGAAAGCATCCAATAGTTCATTGCTTTTCTTCTTCCCTGCCTTCTCCCTCCTTCCCATTGCTCCTGGAATGTGCTGTGTTTATAATGTGCAATCATATTTAGGAGGAAAAAGAACAAAAGTAATTGGAAATTTATGTCTGGAAGCTGCTAAAATCTGAGCCCCTTTAAATGTTGAAAGAGAAGGAGATTGTGTGTGAACTCATGGACCTAAGGAACCCACAGACTGTGAACTCAAAAGTTAAACAAATCAAAAAAAAATCCAAATATTTCAGTTTAGGCTAAGAACAGCCAACATACCCAAAGCCTCTAAGGAAAACCTGGTCCCACATCTCTCACCATCGGGGGTCATAATGTAGTAGGCAGAATTTATAAAAAAGCATCATTAAACCTTCATCTCTGCCCTGATCAAGTCAGCTTCAGTCCTGAATCCCGAATGTGAGTATGAACGACAGTGAGAATGGCAGCAGCTGAGATGTAAGGGGTTAAAAATCCTTCCTGTGCCACAGCAGCTGGTCAGGATTTACCTGGGAAGGGTTGGAATCAGCAGGTGTGACTCTCTGAGTTACCTCAGAGCCATTACAGCACAGCTCACCTCTGTCCCCTTGTTCTTTGCTCCTTGCAGTACAACGGATCTCGGCCGAGGGAGGAGTGGGAGATGTGGCACCCGACCCTGATTGCAGAAGCCCTCTTTGCAATATCCAACATCCTGAGTTCCCTGCGTCTCATATCCCTGTTTACAGCCAACTCCCACCTGGGGCCCCTGCAGATTTCTCTGGGACGCATGCTGCTGGACATCCTCAAGTTCCTTTTTATCTACTGCCTGGTGCTTCTGGCTTTTGCCAACGGACTGAACCAGCTTTATTTTTATTACGAGACCAGTGCCTCGGAGGAGCCCAACAACTGCAAGGGGATCCGATGTGAGAAACAGAACAATGCCTTCTCCACGTAAGACATCCTCTCCTTTCTGTCCCTTGATGCCTTTTTCCTGCTCTTAGGAAATAAAAGCTCACACAGGGTCAGAGGGTTGGGGTCGTTTCCCTCGGTGTTTAATAGGGTCCCATTCCATGCATGGCTTCACCCAGGTGACAGCGTGGCAATGTCCTCCCACCCCCAATCGAGTGTACAATTAAAGACCTTACTCATTAGCATATCTAACGAGAGGGCCCAATAAGGGGCTGGGGTGGACTCACTTCTAGTTTAGAATCTGTCCTGCTAGGGGACCTTGAGTGCTTACAACAATAGAATGCTTGGTCTTCTAACTCTGCAGTTCTGGGGTGTTTGGTGTCTACTGAACACCAAGAAACCAGGCTAAAGTATCACACCCATAGCATCACAAGTGTGCATGCTGATACTTGTGGATATAGGGAACTGTGTAAAAGGTATTTGGATAAAAGGCAAAAAATCCTTCAGGCATCACCCCGAGGCTGCTCCCCCTGTCCCTGCCTCCTCCCCTGCTGCCTGTCAGTGCACTGGCAGAGCCTTTATTTATTCATTTGCAAATACCAGGTGAGGTGGCAGGCTCTGCAGGGAAGGTGTGAGTTAAGTGGGGCAGACATTCTGCTGAGCTCTGCTGTCACAAAGACTCTCACTTAGGTCTGGCAGTGGGAGACCTTTTAGTTCTGGACCAAGGAGTTTCCCTGCATGATCCTGCAGTTTAAATCTTATTATGTCTATGCACAGTTCCAGTATATTTGAGAAAGGAAGTGTCCTTTTGCCACAATTAGCAAGGAGGGGAACCTGAATAAAATGCAGAAAATAAGGGATAAACCTATTAAAAACAGGTATTAATAAATAATGGGATACAGCAACAACAACAACAATCTCACCTAGACCATTTTTATGCATACATTGATGTGTTGCAGGCTGCTCTGATTTCCTTGCAGACTAAAATCCCAGCAGAACCTTTTTTTTTTTTTTGCTGGGAATGCTGGTACTTTACTGAGATGCTGGCATGGAAATTGCTGTGAGGACAGCTGGCAGAGCTGAAAGAGAGAGCACATGCTGAAAAATAACATCAATTGTCTTTCTGATGTATTTGTTTTAATTACTAATAGTAGAAATAATTATAATAATCAGCCCCCACCCGATTGTTCTTGCTGCTTGCACAGTACTTAACTCACAATGGCAGGAGAAATAAATAAAGCACGGTCTAGAAAAAGGCCCACGCCCTGCAAACAACCAAAACAAAACTGTTGTCCACCACTTCGTGCTAAATTAAATAAAACTTGTCATGATGCCCAATAATCCTCCACCCTCTGTCAGCTGAAGCCTCGGGGTTAAGAAAGGATTTGGGACGTTACCAAAAGCAGATGATGGCTGAGGCCACGTGAATTGGTTGGGAGAGGAAAGGCTCCAGCATTGTCCTGTGGGCTCTCTCCCAAAAGAAATAAGGAATTTTCATGGGATAGAGCCCATCCTTGAAGAGCAGCATGGCCTGGTGCAGCAGACATGTGCCATTTCCCACTGCAGAGCAGGAGCACCAGAGGTTTGGGTAATTTTCTCATGAAACCCATCTCTGTCTGGGGGAAGAGAATGGACCTGCACTGTGCTGATGAGGAACAGAATTAAAGATTTCAGATTTTTTTCTGTTTCAGTTGCCTCACATGTCCCAGAAATGTGTTGTGCTGCCCTTGCAGAGGAATTAAATAACAAATCCTATTCCTTGGTCTGCATCCACATTGATGCAGCAGCCAGAGGGAGGAAGGTTTGGCAAGCACAGTGTGTGTTAAGGGGCAAATTCTACCCCAGGAAGGGTCAAACCCACAAAATCCAGTACCAAATCCTTCCTTTCTCTGGAGCTGTGGTGAACAGATGTGTTCAGCTCTGCTTTCTGGTTTGGGCCTGTCACCACTGCAAACCAGTTTTTTTACAGATTTCCTTGTGTCAGGTAAGTGGAGAAAGCAACAGCAGGATTTGACTGAGGGGAAAGAGCATTGGGCCAGCAGGAAAACGACAAAAAAGCCAACCCCAAAGCAACCATCCTGAAGTCTGTAAGGAGGTGTAATGTCTTGGGAGGTAAAAATGATAAAAGCAGCACTTAGCAGAAAGGGTGTAGATCAGCTTAAATACAAACCACAATTTCTCCCACCCCAACATTCATTCAAACCCCCTGCCAAGGGAATGTGGCACGGAAAGGAAATTGAGGGGGCTCAGCCTTTGTGGCAGAGGTTTGTGTAAAACAAAATCACGGTGGGAGGGGATCCATTAGGAGTGAGGTCTCCTGGCAGGGGACAGAACACTCTGCAGGTACTTTTTGTTTGAGGCTCGCTTAAGAAATTTATTTAACGCGTTCTTAAGAGTTTAAATGGTCGTCATTAACACCCCCAGCACAAGCTGACATTTGGCTGGGGAGCAGATGCACAGCACGGGGCAGTGGCTGGGGAGGAGCAGCTGCAGATCCAAATATTGGATTGGGGAGGGGGGAAGCAAACGAGGCTGGAGCCAGTCCAGGCAGAGCTGGGTACCCTGACTTTGCTCGAGGTCCATTCCTTATGGAGGAATGAATCTGAAAAGCTTTGACTGAGTGCAGTTTGATTCCTGGGCAGTCACACAATGAGCTCTAATTCTGCAGGGGAGCAGGGGGGACGCCCCTCGTGTGTGTGCAGCCTGTGCCAAGTGTGACACCTATTTACTGGCACATTATTTCCTATTACCCTCAAAGGGTGGCTCTAACATTTTCTCAGCGAGGAAATTTTCTGCATTGCACACACAGATCATGGAAAAGTAATATTCCTTTGTGACAGCAACGAGGGGAAGTCATGAATAATTGAAGGATTTCTGCTTTGGCCTTGCCATCCCTTGGAAAGCAGAGTGCCTGCTGCTTAGGCAGATGATTGGAAAATATGTTTATAGCTGTGATGCTGGCAGCTGAAGGAGGGAGAGGAGAGTGAGGAAGAGGAGGAGAAAGTGGAGGAAGTCACAGCTCCCTGCCTGCTGTGTCCTTCTCTCTGGAGGGTCACTCTGCCATCCCCCTGGGTGCAGGTTCCTGTGGCAGAGGGGGCACTTGTTCTCACTAAGCTGCCATGCAGAGTGATGGAGCTTTGAGAATTCTCCTGTTTGATTAAGAGTCAAAATACACTCAGCAGGACAGGATGGTCTCTCAATCACAGTTCCCAAAATCCTGGTTTTTTTTTTAAAGCTGCTTCTCCAAAGTAGTGTGAAAGTGTGAACACCCCCTGAAACAGGGGCTGTGACAAGAGGCTGTGGGTCTGTCCTGGCATTAAACACTGAGGACACAAAACCTGAGCCTCACTGCTGTGCACAGCTGCAGGAACCACTTGGTGTCTTTGTCAAGGGCTCTGCATGTCCACATGTGAATGTCTTGGGCTTAATCTGGGCCCCAATTACACATCTGGGTAATATTTTTCATCCAGAACAACCCACTGATCACTTCTGGACCTGATTTCAGGTTAATTATGAGAACCTCTGTCTCTCCTGTGCCTACAGCCCAAGCACTACTTCTACTGTTAATAGTAAAAATATTAGAAATATTTTAAAAGACAGCCAGCACTCCACCGCTTCTACTGAAGAAATACTTGGCATTCTTTGGTTAATCCTTATTTTACCACCTCGGTTATTAAATAAGCCTAACAAACAGCCTGAGCTTTGGGAGAAAGGATTTTTGCTTTAAAGCATCTTTATGACTTTGGCTAGTGAAAAGCATAAGATACATCCACAAAGTATGAACTAAATCCTCCTATAAGGCATGGGGGATACATGAGACCAAATGCCTGGAGATGATGGGAGAACAGATTCCTGGTACGTCAAGTAAAGCATCTGAATTATTCACATTGATTTGTCTAGAAGTCGCATTTGGAAACATCTGCCGACCTCAGGCCAAAATGGAAACTCTTAAACAGGCATATAAATGTCACTTTTGGATGATATAAATGCCATATTTTGGAAAGCCAAACCGAAGATGCCCAAATAGAGCAATTATTTAGATTGCTGATTACGCGTCTGACGTGACTGCGAAAGGTCACTTGTCTGTGGCTGAGGCAAGGAGAGACCTGGGATGATCTCACCAGCTCAGTGGGGTCGGGGCTGGTTCATCTGTGGAAGGGAGGCTTCAGGAGAGGAGAAACTCTTGAGCTGAATTAATGTGATGACTCTCTTTCATCTGAGTCATTACTGAGCAGTGGCTGCAGGGTTCTGCCAGGGACTCTGCCCAGGCTGGGTGGGAGCTGCTGCACCAACCACTCAGAGCCACCAGCGTTTTGGACAGGTGCACTGCAAACACAGCAGAGTTTTGGGCAGGTGCAGTGCAAACACAGCAGAATTTTGGGCAGGTGCACTGCAAACAGAGCAGAATTTTGGCCAGGTGCACTGCAAACAGAGCAGAATTTTGGGCAGGTGCACTGCAAACAGAGCAGAATTTTGGCCAGGTGCACTGCAAACAGAGCAGAATTTTGGGCAGGTGCACTGCAAACAGAGCAGAGTTTTGGGCAGGTGCACTGCAAACACAGCAGCGTTTTGGGCAGGTGCACTGCAAACAGAGCAGAATTTTGGGCAGGTGCACTGCAAACAGAGCAGAGTTTTGGGCAGGTGCACTGCAAACAGAGCAGCGTTTTGGGCAGGTGCACTGCAAACAGAGCAGAGTTTTGGGCAGGTGCACTGAAAACACAGCAGAGTTTTGGGCAGGTGCACTGCAAACAGAGCAGAGTTTTGGCAGGTGCACTGCAAACAGCAGCGTTCTTGGACAGGTATAGTGCAAACAGCATTTTGGGCAGGTGCACAGCAAACAGAGCAGCATTTTGGGCAGGTGCACTGCAGAGCAGAGTTTTGGGCAGGTGCACTGCAAACAGAGCAGAATTTTGGGCAGGTGCACTGCAAACAGAGTAGGATTTTTGGGCAGGTATAGTGCAAACACTGCAGCATTTTGGGCAGGTGTATTGCAAACAGGGTCAGCTCTTGCAGTTGCAAGCTCTCAGCCTGTCTTGGAGCAAAAGGTGCAAGTGATTTCTGCCACCTCCCACCTCGTGGTGCTTTGTTGCTGTGCACTGTTGAACTGCAGCAGTCACGCTGTACTTGGGGATGGCTTCCCTGAGCATTTATCCTGCAGACACGTTAATGATGCAGGCACTGATGAAACAGGAGTGTTTATAGATAGCAGCAGTGTCACAGCATGGCAATTTTAATTAAATGGAATATATCGTGGCTGTTCTTTGCATGTGTGCAGAGTGGGAAAGGGAGCCTTGGGTTCCTTGGGGCAGTTGTGCTCACTGGGCGTGGACTGGGCTCTTGGACAGACAGCAAATGCTGGAAGGGACAACTCTCACATGCACTGGCTGGTGGGTGACTGTGGCTGAGCACAGGCTGTCCCCAGGGAGGGATAAAAGGCTGTGCTGAGTGGCTGCTTGTAGGGTTACACTGTGTGTGTTACAGAAAAGTAGGCCTGGAAGGCTCAGAGGTGACCAGGGAGCACATCCAGGTCACCAGGGATGGACATGGGAAAAGAGGATCATGGCTTTGTGACCTTCTGTATCTATTGTGTGAGAGTATTGTAGGTTGTGACCTTATAGGGGATTGTTTATCTTTTTTATGTGATGGCACATCCTGGGGGTGGGATGGGATCAAGGGAATTTTCCCTGCCCAGCAGTGGGCAGTGGCCATAGGGCAGTAGCCATGGCAGTAGCCACAGTAGGAGCCATAGGAGCAGTCTCAGCAGCAGTCCCAGAGTGATCTGTAGTAGTCTCAGTCTGTGTCTGTATAATAAAGGACTTTGCACATCACAGTCTCATCGGAGAAATTCTTGACCCTGCGTTGAGTACTGCAGCTGCTCTGTGGTGTCTCCAAATATCTGTGTGTTCCCTGCTTGAAGATCATTTTCCACCCCCCAGCATCAGGTAGCCAGCTGAAAATCTGTCTTTCTTTGCAGACTTTTCGAGACCCTCCAGTCACTCTTCTGGTCTGTGTTTGGGCTGCTGAATCTCTACGTCACCAACGTGAAAGCCAGGCACGAGTTCACAGAATTTGTTGGGGCCACGATGTTTGGGACCTACAACGTCATCTCCCTCGTTGTGCTGCTGAACATGCTCATAGCCATGATGAACAACTCCTACCAGCTCATTGCTGTGAGTTAATTATGTTGGTCATTATTAGTACGCCTGGAGGTGTTTGGTTTGGTTTGGTTTGGTTTCCTTTTCACACACGTTTCAGGTTTTCATTCAAGGATAATGTAAACTGAATAATCCAGAATACCTGGGGCTCTAAAGACATTTTGAGAAGGATCTAGGGCATGAAGGAGCCAAGCTGCCATTTGCTTTTCAATGGGACTTAGGCTTTCAAAACTACTTGACCAGTTCTACAAGAAAGGACATAGAAGTTACTGATAATCAGAGCTGTGCCAGGTGAGTTTAGAGTCTGGTGATGCATTTCAGAAGCTGCCCCTCACCCTTTCAGCTGCAAGGAGGCACAGTGAGCATTAGCAAGTGCCAAATTAGCAAAATTTATCACCTCCTTCTCTTTGTGCTGTTATCTCTCCCCGTGTGCCTCATTTGTCTGCCTTGCTGCAGGCAGGTCCCTCCTGGGATGCTGGAGAGTGCTGCCCCCAGTTTGTGCCAGCAGGTAGTTGGGATTTCTGCTCTCCAAGCCTGAATCATGCCTGCGGAGGATGCTCTGCTCTGCTTGCAATGCTTCATGGCTGGAAAAGGCTCATGGGCTGTGATCTGCCCCTGTCAGACCTTGCTGACCACCTTGGGAAACCTTCCCACTGCTTCCTGGTGTTTGGTTTTAACTTGGGGGGTGGGTGTTGTGATGTATTTTTTTATCCTATTTCTGTTTTCTCATGTCAAACCGCGTGTGTAGGGAGCCCAGTCCTGCAATTTCTTCTTCCACAGTCTTCCCACTTGAAATTAGATCATGTCCATCTGTAATAGCAGACTCTCCTGGCTGTAAAACCATAATCTGAGGTTCCTGAGTAATCCCAGTGCAGGGTGGCTCTGAGCTGAGGCAGCTCGGGGCTGTAGAGCCCTTATCAAACTGAACTTTCATTTGAATGTTCAAAACTGGCTTCTCCACTGTAATCTCATTCTGTGTACCCAAAAGCCATTCCGTACCTTGATGATTAAATTTGTCAACAGACTGAAAGCTGAAGCAGCGTGGCTCTGCATTTTAAGGCTCTTAAGGTCAGGAACAGCAAGGAAGGGAGGGAAATCTTGTGTGCACAGCACTTCAGATAAACCAGTGGGCACTTAACTCTCCAGTTCTGAGCACTAACGTGGTGGGTTTGGAGCCATCATTTGCTGCATCATCTGGGGACCAAACAGAAGTGGGGAGAGTTGTTTGTGTCCTTGGCTGGTCACTGAGTCCAGAGTAGAGGCTTCTCCTCTCCTTAGGGTCACTCTTGGTTTATTCTAGAAGATAAACCAGAGCAAAAACAGAACCAGCACCAGTTCTCCTGCTGTTTCCATTCCCAAATTTCTGGACAAGCCTCCGGGGAAATGCGTGGGTGAACTCCTTTCCTGGCTGAAGCACAGAGGGGAGTATTGAGTTGTTTTCTTGAACAGGTTCCACAATTGTTGTTGATTATCTGCTGATTCAAGTGGCTCCTAAATTCACTCGGTCAAACTGAGCACAGACCCATCAAATCGCTGATACTTTTGGACATCTGATCTTTATCATGGTAAAAAGTATGAGAAAAACTGGACCACTGACCTTCCAGAGGAGCAGAAAAGCAGTTTATCACAAAGGCATCGCTGCTTTATCAGTCTGTTTCAGTGCTCTGAGTGCTTTCTCTTTGTTCACTGCTACTCCTCACATTCCAGGGAGACTGGAATGAGGGACAGAAAACAAAGATTCTCTCCTTGGCCATTTTCTCCAATTCCCCTTCCTTTATTGTCACTAAGACAAAGCCCGAGCCTAAGACTGGCATAAGAATAGCAGCATTTGCTGTTCACTGGGCCACAAACCACTCATCATTCCTTCCCCTGCATAATTCCAGTGATGCAATGACACATCACACACAATCCCACATGAATCAGAGGGACCCATCACAACAATTAACTGCAGTGAGTGTCCAGAGGGAGCTGCAGCGTTCATGGTCTGTGTCTGGAGCAGCTGGGACTGGCCCCATCACGAAGTCTGTCCTTGACAGCCCCGGGGGAAGGGACTGAACTCTCGGGATACTCGAGGCACAGCACAGGGTTCAGCGTGCAGCATGAGCCCCTGCTCAGGAAAATGACTCTGGAAAAGCTACAGGAGACTCCTTTGTCACTTGAACTGTCTCGCTGCAGCTGATGCTGAGC
Organism: Eopsaltria australis; assembly: GCA_034509425.1. NCBI lineage: Eukaryota > Metazoa > Chordata > Aves > Passeriformes > Petroicidae > Eopsaltria > Eopsaltria australis. Next base: position 75,486 of record JAVTVJ010000726.1, read on the forward strand.
GCGGTGACATATCCCGGGAAGGCAAGGGGCAGCCACTTCCAATCCCTTCCCGTGCACTGCATGCAGCTGCGCTTTGGGAGCAGCATTTCTGCCTGCCTCCTCTCAGGAACAAATTTCCTTCATGTGTCTTCTCAGGGCAAGCAGCAATTAATCTCTCCCCCGAAGGAAACAAGTCGTTAATAAACACGGAGCTTTCCGAAGGCGGCTGGTTTATTAACCTGCCCTAATCAGGTTCAGCCCCTGCTGGATCACAGCAGGCTGGGTGCTGGACTGGGCATTTCTTCCTCCTGGTGTTTATATTGCACTGGATACACGTGGAATGACAGCATTCCAGGGGGAAAGGAGTCCTTGGGCTGGGGTGCAGGTCTTCTTCTCCAGTGCAGGAAATCTGTGCCACAAGCATCACTGCAGAGAAATAAAACACGTGGGGGATGAGATGAAATGAGATGAGAGTGCATCTCTGCCTGCTGCCTCCCTGCAGTGGAGTGCTGAGCACATCTTCATTAATCCCGTTTGTTAATGAGCCCCAGGCACTCTCCAGGCTTTCTCCCCTCCTCTCTTGCAGGGACAAATACACCTCATGCATTTGTAGAGTTATTCTTCAGGTCAGCTTTTCTCCTGTCCACACACATGTGAGATTCTGCTGTGAAAGGAGAATCTGAGCTGCTCGTTCTTGGCCCTTCGTTGTGTCTCCCCAATCTGGGAATTAGGGTTTGGTGCTTAATTAGGCACTGCAGGCACGCAGCATGAAAGCACCCATGTCTGTGGAGGGCAGAGCAAGGCAAGCAAAGAGTAAAAGAGCTCTGCACAGCTTCGAGTGGTTCTTGACTCAGAGAAGGAAGAACTTTTCTGCCATGATTTTGTTGTTTTTCCTCAGCTATTTCAGTCTTCAATACATACATACTTCCAGGAGTGCCCTGAAGCAGTCTCAGTATCGATTATTTTCAGACAGCCCATTTTTCTCTTTTGCCAAACCACAGTCTGGTCATGGCAGACACCATCTTTCACCAAGAAAGCAAACAAAATCCAAATGCAATGGCCCAAATTTCCATACGCTTCGTGCTGCTTCAATATGGAAAGATGAGAATGTTTCATCCAGGCAGCACAGGATGCAAGGGGATGTTATGCACTGCCAGGCCCCTCATCTCAATACCTCCCCAGACGTGACAGAAATCCCATCACCCGAGGAAAGGGAGAGGAATTTGTCTCAATCACCAGAGGAAGGACAAGGGAATGATGTGAGAGCAGCCAGGTGGCTCCATCAATTGTGAGTGGCAGAAGGTAACGGAGTGGGTGATGAGGACACTTTATGTGATGGCTGTTTCTCATCAGAGCCACTTGGCTGCACCTGAACTCACACAATCCTCCTGCCAGTTGGGAATTTTTTCAAAATAAATGGGATAGTTCATGTTCTGAGGGTGCATTTTGGCCCTGGGGGTGGCCTCGGGTGCAGGGAATTAACAGGTGTTTTCTGAAAGCCTGTTCCTTGTGGCCACACCTGTGATATTCTAGGGAGTCAGGCAAGAATGGACCACTGGAACTGCACCAACAGCTCTGACTGTGCAGGAGCAATATTGAATGAAGAACAGCAAGCAGGGGCTGTGCAGGGTGAAAACCACGGGCTGTGAGCTGGTGGTCAGAGCTGCAGGTGAGTTAAGGTGATAAATGATGCTCAACAGCCCCTGCAGCACGAGCCACGGCACATTAAAGAGAGATGTGAGCCCTCACAGCTCTCAGATGTTCTGGGATAAAAGTACAAAGATGCTTAATACCCCAGGGATTATTTACAGCAAAGTGAGCCTGAGAAAAACTCCCTCTAAGTCCCGTGTGTGAAGGTGCTGCAGCCTCTGGTGTGTGATGCAGTGTCTGTGTGAGATGCTGGAATAATGACTCCACTCCAGCAGCGAGTATAAAGTCACAAAATCGTTCTGTATATTGTATTTTGTATCCTCCTGTTGGTTGGTATGGCTGCTATTTCAAGCTAGCTCATCTCAGACAGCTGTTACTGCAAAAGACTGCAGTCTTTAAAATAAAAACAAAGAAGTTTTAAGTGCGTCTCTGAGAGTAGTGTATGTCTAAATTGGAACTTAGGGTTTGGGTTGGAGGAATCAGGGCATTGGGCAGCAAACTCAGGGTGCAGTTTTAGGTGGTGGAATGAAATAAGAGTGGATTAGCACGCAAAGTGAAGGATAAAAATGAAGATGAGAGATATTTTGCACAGCAAAACAAAAGCTGCCCAGTAAACAAAAACAGCATGTGCAGCTAAAACTTAAATAAAACTTTCACTTTAAGTATAGGATATTAGACATGGAATTTTCTCAATTTTTGCAGACTAGAGAGCTTAAAAATTAAGGCACAGAGAAACATAAAGATTCTTCAGCTCCCTATTACATTGTTTCCAAGATAATTTTGGATTTCCCTCAGGTTGCAGTTTCAAACTTGCCTTCATCTGCAAAGCACACAGATTCCTCTGCTTTTCTGCACCAGCTGAGCTCCCTCTGCACCGTGGCAGTAATTGCTACCCAGTTTAATTCACAACACCAGCAGAAATTCTCTTCCCCACTGTGATTTGTGACCCTCAGGACTGTCAGGAAATGTTCCTCTGCTTGCACGACCTGCACAGTTATTACCTGGTGGTTTGGCTAAGGAGGAATTTTATGGATCAATAAATCTAGTTTGAAATACAGCAGCTGGCCAGTCCCTGCATGTGGCAGGTTTTGGGGTGGTGGGTGTTCCCCTAGAGAGGTAAGGCCAGCTCCTAAATCTGGACTCAAATCTAAACTCTTTTAAATGAAATGTTCAGGAAATGTTCATCTCACCAGCCCCATTTCAGTACCACTAATTTGAATTTCTTAGAAATTAAGCCGTCGGTGTTTTTTTCAGCTCTGTCATACAGCAGGAAATGAAATTATGCTCTTGTTATGTTGCCAATACAAGCTGGGATTAATATTTCTTGAAGCTTTTTGCGGTGCAGCGAAACAAGGAGGTTCTGGAAAGAGGATGAAATGGCTCTTCCTGGGTTTGCCTCTTTGGCCTTCAGTTTTGTGGCCTCAGAGCCTCCTGCTGACCACCACACTCACCTGCTGGTCACTGCCCATGTGCAGAACCTGAGTTTGAGGTGCAGGTGACACGCTCAGACCTTTTCTTCATTCTGCAGCACAGCTGTAATTACCCAGATCTCAATTACTGCGCTCCTAAAGCTCATCCAGGGCATCAGCAGTAATTAATTGAAATGGGAAATTCTCCTGCACTTTGTCAGTGCCTTCAGTGACACCTGGACAGGCACACAGGACAAGGAGGAGTGGCCTTGAGCTGAAGGAGGATGGATTTAGATCAGAGATAAGAAAGGAACCCCTCCCTGGGAGGGTGGTGATGCCCTGGCACAGAGAAGCTGTGGCTGCCCCTGGATCCCTGGCAGTGTCCCAGGCCAGGCTGGACAGGGCTTGGAGCAGCCTGGGACAGTGGAAGGTGTCCCTGCTCATGGCAGGGGATGGAATGAGATGTTTAAGGTCTCTCCCTACCCAAACCATTCCATGATTCTGTGATTTCTGTTCCATTTCCCCCTGGAGTGCAATCCATGTGAAGAAATGCTGGACCTCCCTCCTGAGGAGCTGCAGCCCTTCAGAGCAGTGGGATTGATTCCCAAGGCTGAGTGCTCTCTCTGGACCTTGTCACTGGGTGCTGGGGGGATTCCCAGCAGGTTTCTACTGGGAAGTGAAGGGGGATAGGTTGCAGCAGTGCTGTGTTGGGATGCTCCCCTACAGCCAGAGGCCTGCATGTAAAATCAGCCCTGGAGCCTCGCTCCAGACTGGCAGGCAGCTTAATTGCTTTTTGTTAGCAGGCTAAAGGATTGATTTGAAGGTGTAGAACTGTTTGTCTTTTTGCTGGCTTTGGCCTAATTACATGTAACCCATGGACTTGATTCAAGTTGTTAATATTCATCTGGTGTTTGCAGAGCCTCTAAATAGAGGCACTCGATGTGCTCCAGCTTCTCATGCTGCATCTTCTGTTCCCAGACCAGACAAAGCTCATTGTCCATCCCAAGATCCAGTCCTGCCACCACTGTGAGTTCTGTCAGCAGAATCAGGAGGTTCATCCTTTTTGTTGCTTTTAATCTCTGAAACCACAGGTGTTTACGTGTCCCTGGGTACCACCCTGGCCAAACCATTTCGGGGCTTATTCAGGGCAGAAACGTTACACTTGGATAAGAAAAGATGAGCTTGCAATCTGTAGATGAACCCTGGCTGATTTAAGATATTCCAGGGAACTTGCTGGCATTTATCTGTGGAATTTTCAGGGCTGGGCTCTGGGGTTTTTTGGTGTAGTTAACAGCCAGTGCCCTGCCTGACAGGTCAATAACTCTCTGCCCATTACGTGCGAGCAGCACAGCAAGCTCTGCTCTTGCTACATGATACAAGTTGAAGGATCCAGATGGAACCACATAGGTTGCAGCCCCCCTGCATTATCCCATCTTTTATTTAGGCCTGACAAGCTCAATTAGCATTATCTTGTGCTTCTGCATCCAGGGGACTCTTGTTAGAAAGGCAGGAGAAAAGAGGGAAAGTGAAAGATAAAGGGAGAATATTACTGAGAAAAAAACAGTGAGAAACTAAAAGGGATTTATCTGGGAAGAGCTTTCCCCTGGTACTGAACAATGGAAACAGCTATATTACCAAGAATTCTCTGAAATATGACTTCTTAGATGCCAGTGCTTCACAGATTTCCTTTTCAACACCCTGCAATCTTGCAAATAGGTTGATGCTGATCATATAGGTGAAAGAGGGTACACACAACCACTCCTAATGAAATGGGGATATGATTAATGACCTGGATGCTGTGATTCCTTGTCTGTTTCTGATTGCTGGTCCTGTCCCCTGTAGCCCCTCAGCTACAACCCCTTCTTTGGGGAGGGAAGAAAACTGGGAATTCTCTCCTGAAGTGCTGTCTGCTCAGCTCAAGGTTCACCTACAGGCTTGAGCAATCTCATGCATTTATAATCCATCCCTTCCCCGTGGCTCAAGGATGTATTTAAATGGTCAGGATTTTTTAATTTTGGAGCAATTACTCAGTTTTTGGCAGCTGAGCTCAGGCACTGCATTTAAGTGGCTGTGCAAGCAGGCTGCCTTGCAGAGGTGTTGGGCACCTGCTGCTCCCTCTGCTGCTGTGACCTTTACAGGCTCAGTAAAACACTTAATCCAGCTCCACTCCTGTGCTCAGGAAAGGCAGTTTATGGCCACTCATAAAAGGGCAAAACACTGAAGCATTTGATGCTTGAATACATGCAGAGAGTCATGATCCCAGGAGGAGCAGGGAGTGGGACACGAGAAACTGCAGCCTTGCTCCCAGCTGACTTTGGTTCTGAGGAGATAAGGGGGTTCTGAGATTTGGGGAGGTGAAGCCTGGCATTTCCAGAACCCCCTGCAAACCCCACAGGCTGTTCCAGCCCAGTTTCACAGTGTTCTGCTGCAGTCCTCAGCAGGACACTGTGACTCACAGCCTGCACACTGGATTTTGGGCTCTCCCCATGGCACACGTGGTGGTGTCATGGTTTGTCCTTTCCCTTTGAAGTACACCTGCAGCAGCTCAGCTGGAGAAGGCAAGGTCAAACCAAGTGCTTTGCACATGGAAAGTGGTGAATTCTGCAGTGCTCCTTCCTTGCAGGGCAAGTTTGTGCCAGAGAATCATCCTGGCTGTGTCCAGCAGAGAATCCAGGGTTCCCATCCACCAGCATTAGGCAGCCTGGACTGACAGATTGAGCACCCTAAAGCCAGAAGAGAGAACTGAGTTTGATTCCTAAGCTTTAGGGGTGGTTACTCAGAGAGGATCAGGCACTTCCTTAAACCCAGCAGTATCTCCAAGTGTAACGCAGGTGTGATACCTTTAGCAGTGATAAGTTTAGAGACTCTTAGAGTGGCTTGGGTTGGAAAGGACCTCTGAAGATCCAATCCCAACCTGACTGGCTATGCAGAAAAAAAATCAAAGACAATGTTCTGGAAATAGGGCAAGTAGAAATGAGGCTGAGGTTGTTTATTTTCTGCTTTGGTACTAACAGAGTCATGAGCACTCAAACACTTTGGGTTAGCCATGCCTGCTCAGCCCTCCAGTTCCCCAGGGACATGTGTGAGTTGCTTGATTTTGACCTGGCTGGAGGTATTTAACATTATCAGCACAGATGCCCCTTATCTCTCTGACCTTCAGCATGAAAAGAGGCCCTTATCAGGCAGTGGTGGAGGAGAGAGAAGGGATGGCAGGAAGAACAAAGCCTTGGTGATATCTTCCTCATTGTTTCTTCCTGCTGAGGCTTTTTAGAGAACTGTTTCTCTGCGTGACCTTCCCACTGCTCCCATTTATTTGACTATTAAAATAAAAACTGAACTTAACTGGAATATGACTGCAGGAACAAAAAGGTGTCAGTTCCCATCATTTAACTGCACTAAAACCAGCCCAATCCCCAGTTCTCCGTGTTTTCTCCAATATAATATTCCCTGGCCTTCTCATTAGCTGTCATTGTTTCCATCCAAGATGCTGGTGGGAGATGAAAAGGATTTGATACATATCTATAGATGTATATATAACCTAAATACATCGTGGAATGCAGCGCATTGCAAGCCGTAATAAAAACTTTAATTATGAATATCTGCTGCTCATGGAAGTTATAAATAGCAGAGATGCTAAAGCAGGCATTTTCCAAGTACAAACAAACTGATTCCCTGGGGCTGGGAGAAGCAGCCAAGGGTCTGGGCAGGGATGGCCAGGCCACAGCTCCTGGGACAGATCTGCTGTGCTGTCACCCAGGAGGGAATGGCCCTGCTCTCTGCCCGACCTGCTGTGCTCAGAAGCCACTTGTGGTTTGCTTTTCCATTGCAACCAACCCCATTTCCATAATTCCTGAGCCTCCCTGGCCGTGCTCCGAAGGTGGAGTCCTTTATCCAGCTTATAACAAAATGCAGGTCCTGTGCTGTGCCTTGTTGACGTTGGACCGGTCATCCCCAAGGGGGGAGCTTCAGACACTGCAAAATCAAGGAGACTTTTCCTCACTTCCTCCATTCTTTCATGGGTGTGTTCTTTCATGGGTTTTTGCCATGTGGGATCTTCCCCCAGCTTTCAGCTTTTTAAGGCTCACAGTCCCAGTGATGGCTTCTCTGCTGTATAAAACTTTAGATTTTGGGGTTTTTTCTCCCTTTTGCTCTGTTTGTTTTCCTCACCTAAGAGCCCTGCTGCCTTTTGCCAGACTTGCCTGAAGTCAGTTACCTGCATCCTGGTCCAGGAATTCACTTTCCTTGTTTCCCAGTGCTCGAGTATTTATTTATGAGTATTTCTCCAGGACCTTGCAGTGCTTCATGAACATCCTTTTCTGTGCTGGATCCTGAATCCCCCCGTGTCCCTCTTGGAGCTGCACCCTGGGCAGCTGCTCTCCCTTTCCAGCCTGCTGCCTTGCCTGCTGCTGCAGGGGGTGCTCAGGTGTGCTTTCCCTGATTTTCCTCTGCCAGGGCTCCCTGTCCCAGGGCGGTGCCACAGCTCCTCCTCAGAGCCACTGCAGCTGCTGCCCAGGACTTTGCCTTGTGCTCATCTCTCTTCTCTCTTCTCTCTTCTCTTCTCTTCTCTTCTCTTCTCTTCTCTTCTCTTCTCTTCTCTTCTCTTCTCTTCTCTTCTCTTCTCTTCTCTTCTCTTCTCTTCTCTTCTCTTCTCTCCTCTGTCTGCCTCATCCCCTTACTGTTCTAATTGCTTCATCTAATGCTAAATTGTCCTCCTTTAGTAATTTTTCATGTATTATTTTTGAGATTGATCCTATTAAGTTCTTACCCTTCAGTATGTCATCCCCAGCTTTGAAAGCAAAGTCATTTGTTGCCAGCTGCAGCTGAATTACCTATGCATTAATTGCCTTTGTAGCTTCCTGATTTTCTCACAGACTTTTTCTTTCTATGACATCTTTTTCTTTGAAAAACATTAAGCACCATTTACGTCAAATAGCCTGCCTGGATTTTTTGCTTCTTACTTCTCTGAGCTTGTCACCAAACCCCCGAGCTCTGCTGATGTTATTACCACTTTGCCTGACACATATTACAAAATTAACAGCTTTGAAACTGCACAAGAGCTGCCTGTGTGGAGTTCTGTAAAGATTAAGTTTCTCCTGACCCTCTTTCCGCAGTGCTTTCTGTTCAGGACACACAAGGGCATCTTTCTTGTGCCAGCCTGCTTGAAAGCCAGCCCTGATGCATTTTCTGTGCTGTTTCCTGCTCTGGGTTTAGCACAGAGCAATGAAGAGGCACGTGGAGAGAGAAATACATTAAATAGAGCCTAATGACTTCTCCTACGCTTTGCAGCCCTGCTAATTACACAGCAGAAAAGGCACCTTTGAAGTTCCTGTGCCTCTCAGGCAAGCAGCCTCCCTTACTCAGTAGCCTGCGAGGTAAATGTTCCATCTCCTCCTTCCTTCCTAGAGGAAGGTGCAGCTTGGGCACATCCTGATCCTGTGGGGCTGCTGGTGGCTCTTCCTGGGGCGGGACAGCAGCAGAGAGCTGCTCCTGCTGCAGAAATCATTGCAGCTCCTGCCAGCACTCCTGGCACAGCTAGAAAGCTTCCCAGCCCTCCTTCAGAGGCACTCAGCCACAGCCAGACAGCCTGGTCCCCAGGGCATTGTCACAGCCATCTATATCTGCATCTGACAGGCAGCAGCCTGATTTCCAGCTTAGCCCACTGCCTGTTGTGTAATAAAACACAAGAAAGGCACACACAGCCCTTTTCGTGCCAGCCAGAGTGATGCTGGAGATCTTTATTCCTTCCAAGTGGGTGTGGGGAGGATTTGCATCCCAGGAACTTCCCAGAGGAAGGGGCAGGAGCCCTTGGGCACTTCGGGGTGGCACAGAGGAGCTGGATGGAGCAGCTGATTGTCCTGGCATTGTTTGGCAGGGGAGAAGTCTGAGGATTCGGCATGCCTGGCTGCTGAACATCACCATCACCTCAGCATTAGGTTTTATAGAATCACAGAATGGTTTGGGCTGGAAGGGACCTTAAACATCTCATTCCACCCCCTGCCATGGGCAGGGACACCTTCCACTGTCCCAGGCTGCTCCAAGCTCCATCCAGCCTGGCCTGGGGCACTGCCAGGGATCCAGGGGCAGCCACAGCTTCTCTGGGCACCCTGTGCCAGGGCCTCCCCACCCTCACAATAAAGGATTTGTCCTGATATCCATCCCTGCCCCTGGGAGCTGAGAGTTTGAACCACAGCTCTGCACCAGCCTCATCCAGAGCAAACCTCAGAGAGCCACAGCCAAGCACAGGGACACCTGCAAAACCCACAGGATGGCCAGAATCCATCCCAGCCCCGAGCCAGCCAAAACTCAGGGCTATCCCAGGGCTTCCAGGAGTGCTGAGAACTCAAGAGCCAGGAGATGGGACTGCCATGGCTGGATTTGCCAAAGGCTTTCCACGGGATGTGCTTCAGCTCCTGCGTGCTAAGATAAACTCACAGTGATTTCCTGCAGCAGCTTCCCAGCCTCGAGGGAGCTGGAATACTGAACTCAGGGAGAGGTGAAGGAACCTGGGGGCTGTGGCAGTGGTGTTCCACCTCATGCAGAAAGCTGTCAGCATCTTCCCCTGCTGGGGCTGTGCTGGCTGGGTCAGGACTCGCTGCTGACATTTGGCAAAGTATGATCCAACCTGTACGGCCCAACAAGGAGAGGGTGATGGAAATCTTTATAGAAAACATCTCAGAAACTGTAAACAACTCATTTTCTACACAGAGATAAAGACAGAGATTAATGCCTGAATTATCCTGGATAATTAGTGTAGCAGGTAATCATTTAAAATCTGGCACATCTGTGAATACATCACTTTGACTGAATTAGAAAATATTTGCAACTGCTACAGGGAAATGGCTTCAGCCATCCCACAGGGAAATCTTTGTGGGAGATTAATTCTCACTTCAAATGGCAGAGATTTGCAAGAGGATTATGTGGCCAGGATGACACATTCACATTGTGATAGGAAGTGAGACAGGCTTTTTTTTTCTCCCAGCAAAGCCGTGCTGGTTTCTTTGAGTTCATGTATTCTTTGAGCTTGAGGGCTCGGCCCTCTTAAGTGTGGAGTGTTTGATAGCTGAAACGCTGAGCAGTGCTTGAAAGAAAACAGTGACAAGAACAGGGGTGAGAGAGACAGAAGCTCTCAAAGAGAGGACACTGAAATCTCAACTTGGATTTAAATTCCTAAAGCAACAGAGTCACACTGGCAAAGCTGGTGAATGTGGGGTTTGAGCTTATTATAAATATTACCAAAGAGTTGTCATCTAAGAGCACTGCATGAGACAGCACAGGTCTGGGAGGATCCTGTGCTCACTGCTCAGACTCAGGCAGCTCCCATAATATGTGTCCCTTGCCCAGGGGTCAGCAGTCACTGGGGAGGCACCCCAAACCTGGAGCACATGGAGGGTCACATTCCCAGCCAGTGCAGGGAGTGATGTCCTGGCTGTGACTCACAGGTGCTCCAGGTTTGAGCACAACAGATGCTGAAGTGGTTCTTTGTTACTCAGCACAGGGAGGAGAGTTCAGGGAGCTGTAGCTTTGTGTGGGGATTTTATTGCTTACAGCACTGAGGAGAGCTCTAACCAAGAGAAAATGGTGGTTTCCTGGCACACAAAGACACTGTCAGTAAAACTAAAGTGTCTCTTTGCTATATAGCTCCAACACAGAGCTGCTGCCAGGAGCTCTCATCTGATTTGCTCAGGTTTGAAAAACATCAAGGTGAATAATTGAGACAGGCTGAGTGTGTAAACCCCGGGGAATTTGCAGCAGCAGAGCAGAGAAGGGAAGAAAAGACACTTTGGGCTTTGCACAGAGGGTCTGGTCTGTCTTTTAAGAGAGGTTATAGAGCACTTGTTGACTGAGACAGCACAAGAGGAAACACAGGTGGGGTGAAGCCACCAGCATCACCCACAGACACGCTCAGACCAACAGGGATTTGTTCAGATCAGCCACAAAGCTTCCCAAGGGAAAAGTCCTGCCAAGCTCCACAGCACTCAGCCCTTGGGAAAGCCCTTGTAGTCACAGAACCCAGAATGGTTTGGGTTGAGATCACCTTGTTCCAACCCTCTGCCATGGGCAGGGACACCTTCCATGAGACCAGGCTGCTCCAAGCCCTGTCCAGCCTGGCCTGGGACGCTTCCAGGGATGAAATGTCCCATCCAGCTATCTTAAAATGAAAGACCAAAAAGTAGAAAAACTTTGTGCAGAAAAGCTTTTTTAGCCCTTTCCTTCCTTTCCTAGAAGGTAATTTGCAATCCTCAAGGTTGAGATTTGCCTCACCTTCTTCTTCAGGCAGAATCCAACATCCACTGCCAAACTGCACCTGCCCTTTTATGATGTGCTGAAGGGAACTGCTGCCAAGTCATCACTCCTGGTCCCACCACTGACCCTGGTTTGGTGGACTTTTGTGGAGGGGAAGGGTGTCTTTATCCCAGAATATCCCAGAACATGCCGAGCTGGGAGGCAGCACATTCACACCTACTCCTGTGTTGACAAAGAACTTAAAAGAGACATCTCTATCCAAAATAAGCCTTTGCACTCTCCTTCAGTTCCTGGGAGCTCCCCAGCTGCCCCAGGCAGTGCTGGCAGTGCTGCCAGGTGTTTGTGCCCCTGCAGGACTGTGTAATTCAAGCCTGGGCTCATGCAGCTCTTCCCCTACAAAATGCTGTAGATGCTCAAACCAGCAAAAAGCAGCTGCCCCTGGGCTCTTCCTGGTAGTGAGCAGGGGAGGTGTAGCTTGGATATCAGGAAAAATTCCTTCTCCTAAAGAATCCTCAGGCACTGGCACAGCCTGCCCAGGGCAGTGATGGGGTTTCCATCCCTGGAGGGATTTAAAAGCTCCTGGAGGGATTTAAAAGCTATGTGGATGTGGCACTTGGGGACAGGGGTGAGTGGCAGCCTTGGGGAACGGTTGGAGTTGATCTTGGAGGGCTTTTCCAATGATGAATGATTCTATATCCAAGTGAAGCACAGAAAGTGCAGCTCAGGCCCCTTCTCTGGGGAGGGATTTGCTCTCCCCCCTCCCTGCTCCCTCTGGGCCTGCAGTGCCCATCATTCCTCTTGTTCCAGCTCCAGCTGCCCACACCTGGAAAGGCTCAGGTGGAAAGGTGGGCATGAGGGAGCTTTGAGGTGTGGGCAGAGAGAGCCCTGCTTCTGGAAGGGGCTGGGGCATCTCTGCCTGAACTGGGAGCAGTTTTAGGCAGGAGCTGTCCTGTGGGCTGGCAGGCAGAGACAAATGAACCAAAAACGAGCAGGAGTTGTTCCTTTTTTTAATTATTATTATGTTGGCAGTTCTTCCTACTGCTACAAACTGCCTTTTTTACTACCCAGAACTTCATTTCCAGCAGCATCAACTCGTGATACTTCACAGCAATGCTGCAGTTTGCCTGTTTATGGGGTCTGATGGGGTGTGAGGAAGAAGGGGCACATCAGGCTGCACCTCTGAGTCTCTCTGTGGCTTGCAAAGAGCCCCTGTGGCAAACTGGCAGGGGACAATCATGTTCTGGGCTTGTTCAGACTGTCTGCAGAGATTAATGTGCTCCTGGGCCACTGAGACAGTCGTTCTAAATCGAGGGCTGCACATAATTTGAATACATTACCAAAATGGAGTTCAGCTGCACCTCACTGTCAAAATGTGAGCATATTTTACCCGTGTCAGGGCGCTGGAGCATGGCCAGAGAGGCAGTGTAGTAATTTTTTGGGCATGATGTTCAGCTATATTTTATTAAAGTCCCTGTCCTACACTTCAGTGCCTGCCTGCGAGAGCTGCAGCCCAGCACCCCTCTCTCAATGAGCTGCTTGTTCCAACCTCACTCAAATCTCCTTGGAAAATTAAAGGCCTGCACTGTCCTTCTCTCCCACCTTGTTCCTTAGCCTGAATCATCGTGGCTTTGGTTTAATCCCGTGTCAGACACTGTTCATGCAAATGCTGAGCAGCTGAAATGTCAGAGCCATCAGCTCAGCTCTGTCCTCTGCAGTGGGAACAACACACAGAGCCACCATTTCAGCTCAGTGTGCTCGTGTGAGCTGTGTTCAGAACTAATTATTTCCCTCCCTTTTCTGCCTGATGTCAGAACTTCTGCAGCACGTGCAAAACAGGGGTGTTTTTTCCAACTTTAAAACTGGCACAAAGCAGCACAAGGTCTGGTTTGGGTCTCTGCAGCATCTCTGGCTGCGGGGAGCTGCCTCTGCCCTGCTGTTGGAGGGAATTTGCACTTTGTTACTGGGTTGGCTCCATGGATTAAACTGCAGAGAGCGCTCCCCAAATCCAGCTATTCTGAAATCTGCAAGGTCAGTCTCTCCCATAGCTCAGCATTCCTTTCTGTGTCTATCTGTGCAGCTGGAAAATGATGGTGTTAACTTCCCACCTCCACTTTGCTGGGATGAAAAACACCAGGGCACAGCAAGCCATCATGGTGATAATATAAATGCAAAAAAACCCACCAACCTAAGAGTAAAATGTCTCCTGGCTTCTGTAGGGATAATGCAGAGGCAAGATGTAAAATACAGCACACATAAAATGTGTCATTTCCTTATAAGAGCAGAATTAATGGAGGCCATAAAAAACAAATCAAAAACCACTATGGAAGACCTTTTTCCCGGGGAAGAATATGAGAATTCATTGGATTTCGACACGAGGAACAGTGGTTTGTGATAATAAAAGTGCTGGCAGAAAGCAAAATAAGAAATGTGTTTTCTTGCTTCTTGCATTGGTGAGCTAATAAGCAGAACCTCTTAAGGACAAAGCTGGCCTCTAGCACTTGGAATTCTCCTTGCTGGGTATTGCTCTCCTCTTGTTTCTCAGTGCTTGGTGTTTTTTCACTCCAGCTACATTTCACACCAATTTTTTTTAAGCCCAGCCCCAGCGAGGGAGATGTAAGGAGTGACACTGCTCTGCCTGCAGCTGGAGAAATCCCTCGTGGCTCACTCCTCCCCTCCTCAGCCTGGCTCCAGGAGCACCTGCCTGCAGCTGCTGATGCTCTGTGCCCTTCTCCCGCAGGACCACGCGGATATCGAGTGGAAGTTTGCGCGGACGAAGCTCTGGATGAGTTACTTTGATGAAGGTGCCACTCTGCCCCCTCCTTTCAACATTGTCCCCAGTCCCAAGTCGGTCTGGTACCTCTGCAAGTGGATCCACAACCAGCTGTGCCCAGGTGACGACTCTGACAACGAACAGAAGAGGCACGAAAACCTCAAAACGTTCACAGTAAGGAGCGCGCGGGTTTGTGCCGCGTTTCTGGAGGGTGCTGGGCATGTTCAGCATCATGAGGGTTGCTGGATCATAACTTGCTCAGAGCCATGTAAAGACAGGACCAGACAGGTGACACCCCTGTGCCTTTCTCTTTCCAGGAACGACACGCTGACAACCTGATTCAGAATCAACATTACCAGGTAAAGTCTTGGCCGTGTAAAGTTTTTACCTGCTGTTTCTTTCTCCGCCTCGTTTTCTAATACTTCAAGTCTTACTTGTTTCCAGAATATATTTTGATAAGTGTAGGTCCTCTAAGAGGATTTTGCTTATCATGGATTAGAGAATTTCCTCATTGGAGGTGGATTGTTCAGTAAACCCGTCCTTGCCTTTCAGCCCCTCTGAAATAGTGGAAAACTTGCAGGTACCAGTGTGGCTGCTGTAGTCAAGGTCACACCCCTGTCAGGGCTGATTAGAACTATTTCTGCAGCATTTTTACGCTCTTGAATTGTTCCTCTCTTGCTCTTTTATGTAAAGCATCCCTAACTCAGATTGTGGTTGGGATATTCTTTTGTTTGGGACAGCTCAGGAAGGAGGAATGATTCCTTCATTGAATCTTGCTGGTTTGTTTATCCTCAGCCTGCCTGTCATCAGCTACTCATTAAACTCAACCTGCAAAAAGATGAAACTTTATTAAAACCACCAGCTTCAGCCCCTGAATTCAGTGGGATGTATTATGGCAGCGTGCTGGAAGAAAAAAAAATTCTCCAGAATGTTAGGTGGTACGTTAGGCTCCACTGCCAAAAGCCATTAGTAATTTGTCTTACTTAAGACACCTCCTGCTTTCTGAAGAGCACTTTTATCAGAAGTTGGTGGTTAACATAATTAGTCACCTTTGACAGCTGACATATGGTGCTTTCTGACTTGACAGCACAGCTTACAGCTACGGCGTTGGGATCTCTTAAAATCCTCCCAGCAACGCCTTGGTGCAGGCACCATCTTCAGCTCAGTGTTGCTCAGATTTGTTTATGAAGGGAGGAAATGCAGGGCAGGTTTGGAGAAGGCTCTTCCCTGCACACAACAGGCACAAACAGCCTCAGTGTGTTTCGGCTGGCACAGAAAAATGTGCAAGCTCGAAGCACCAGTTTGCTTCTGTGAAGCCATCGGGGAAGGACGTGAGCAGAGCAAAATGGAGCTCATCCTACTAAAAACGTGGAGTGTAGCAAACAGGTAACACACAGGAGTGGGAGTCCTTGGAGAAGTCACTGAGGGTGTGATTTGGCCCTTCCAGTGCTGCCCACGGATGGTGCAACCACCCCTGAAAGGAGTTCCTGCCCTTGGGGAACACCCAGGCAGCTGCAGACGTGGGTTGAGCTGAATGTCCCTTGTCCCATGGGGTCCTGGCTGTTCTTCACATTATTTATTGCTAACATACCCTCCTTGGCTTTCAAATACTTGATAAAACACCTTCAGATGCCAAATTCAGCCCATCAGGATACGCAGTGTGCACACATGAGATTGGTAATTGTAAAACCTTTCAGCTGCTGAGATTAAAGAACTGCTTGGAGAGACTACTCCAAGAATTTTTTCCCAACAACTTTGACATATACAAACCCCAGTATGAAATGTAGTTTACAAATGAGCATCCAGGATGGAAGGTGTGTCACCCCTTCCCAAGGTTTGCTGTGCTTAAAAGGAAGCATTTTGTTTCTAGTGGTGAGTGATTTTTAGCCAGCAGAGTCAGGACAGCTGCTGCTGGCAAGAGCTCAGGGAAACACAGCGAGAGCAGAGTTTGGGCTGAGCTAGCAATTGAATCACTTGGATTGTTTCCTATTCCAGGAAGTGATAAGAAATCTTGTGAAAAGATACGTCGCAGCAATGATAAGAACTTCCAAAACCAACGAAGGTTTAACTGAAGAAAACTTCAAGGTAGTTTATTACTCCTCAATAATGATTTGTTTTATTAATTCAAACAGCCACTTGCAGAGTTTGCACCAACTTGTGGAGGTGATTTGTGACGTGTGGAAATGGGATTGTGATTGGAGCTGGGAGTATTTCTGATGGGCCTGTGGGGTTTTATGGGCAGAGTGAGTTATTATTGTCTTCCTTCATGATCACTTCTCATATTTTAATATACAATGTGCTATGCAGACAGAAGTGTTGGAAAAGAGTAGGAATGAAATATGTGATTTGAGTCAACATCACATTCCCAATCCTAATGCAAACAGAGCCAAAGGATGGGTTGGGGTTGATGAATATTAAGAATACTCAGCAACAAAGTTAAAGTTGGGCCTGTCAGCTAGACAGGATTCCTGCTGTGTTCCAGCAGTTTTCCCTCTTCTGTAACTCTTTCATTTGACTTTTTTGGGGGATGCAGGGGGTGGGCAGAGGGGGTGACAAAAGACCTTGTGAGGTCCCCCACTCTCAGCACTACCAAGACATCATTTCTGTGTGTCACTGGACATGGATGAGATGTTCTTGTGTGATTTGGTGTCAGCCACTGGCACAGCTCTCCCGAGGGAATTGTGGTCGTTCCTTCATGTCAGATGAGGCTGCTGGCAGTAACTCCTGTCTCCTCTTGCCCCAGGAATTAAAACAGGACATCTCGAGTTTTCGCTATGAAGTTCTTGACCTCTTGGGGAACAGGAAGCCCCAGAGGAGAAGCTACTCCACCAGCAGCACGGAGGTGTCCCAGAAGGACGAAACAAACGAGGACGGTGCTGGAGAAAAACCCAGAGCCAAGAGCGTGTCCTTCAATGTAGCCAACAAGAAAAAGGACTTCAACGTGTCTGCTCTGATTAAAACCATGTCTGGGATGAACATGGTGGAAGAGAAGCCAAAAAGCAACGGGATCAGCAAGCGCTCCTTCGTCCGGAACGGGAACAGAGTTCAGAGACTCTCCAGCTCCAAGAAGGAATCCTTCAAGAGGCTGGGCCTGCTCTTCTCCAAATGAACGGGCACGTCCCCGAGCCCAGCTCAGAGCCCATGTACACCATCTCAGATGGGATCATCCAGCCACACTACATGTGGAAAGACATTAAATATTCTCCCATGGGCAGAGAGAGAGAAGAGAATTGTTCCAAAAGTGAAATTAACCTCAATGAGGTGGCCTACAGTGGGAACACGAGACTCACAGGACAGAGCAAGGAGTGCCCTGTGGTTTGTACCAGCTCCCTTCACTGTGCTTCCAGTATTTGTTCCTCTAACTCCAAACTTATAGACTCGTCAGAGGATGTGTTTGATTCATGGGGAGAGGCCTGTGACTTGTTTATAAACCAGTGGAAAGATGGGCAGGAGGATCACGTCACCACTCGGCTCTGAGCAAAGCTCTCTTAACTCTCACTGGAAAACTCAGCCAAGTATTGGCAATTGTTTGCTCTCATCTGGTTCAGCATCTCTGTTTCCTTTCTGTCTACAGGTGAAAAAAAAAAAGTGTAAACCTACTTATGTTATAGCGTATTTTATAGCCATCTGCACCTTTTTTAATTTACTTTTTTTACACTCACTAATACTAAACTAATGGTTTCACCATTTATGAGGTCGCCATAAACCACAGGAATCCCTTTGGATGCAGTCTTAGTCTCCAAACCCCACAGACTTCAGGCGTGCAGGTGGCTGAGGAAAGGATTTCTCCAGTGCTCCCATCATCATCCCCCCCCAGCTGGGTTTCAGTGCTGCTGTCCAACACCATTGGCTCTGCATTCTCCTCATCAACACAGCCAGCTGGTGAGCAGGAGGCTGAGAATCACACTGAAAATATTTTTTAGAAGGGTTTCAACCTGTAACCGGGATTTTTTTGTTTCCTTTAAGCAATATGACTTCTGATTCTTTTGGTTGCGCTTGTTTTTTTCCAGGCCACTGTATTAATGTTGTAAATTATTAGTGAATATGAGACCCCTTTGATCATCCACCTGGAACATGTTTTTGTTGCTAACATATTTGCTTATTTACCTAATTTCCCTTTTGGGGAGCAGAAGGACCTTCCAGTTGGGCTGACAGTGGGAGCCAGCACCTGGCCTTGCCTCCAACTCCTGTGTAGATGAACCGAAAAGAAAACAACCCCAAACAACCCTGGCTGCTTGAAACACAAACCTCAGAGTAGACTCTAACAGGCTGAACCAAAACCCAGCTCTAAGCCTTGCCCTTAATTTGCAATTCCTAATTTAACTTCCCACTGCTGCATTCACTTTTTGCTGCCTCCCTGATGGGTGTCAGGTCTCTCCTGAGGGAGAGCATCTTCCCTGAGCCCCTGAGCTGCAGCTCTGAAAAGCAGCAAGAGCAGCCCCAGTTGCACCAGCAGCCTGGAACAGCTCTGCAGGTCCTTCTCTGAGCTGCAACAAAAAGGAGGTGGTATCTTTTATTATCTATCTTTTATTAATTTCCCCAGCTCTGGGGGTGTCTGGACAGGGCTTGGCACTGTCATTGCTGTTGTCCCAGGGAGCATCAGAGAGGGGGGAAAACACAACCCCATCAAGGGCAAAAGGTGGTTGAATCCTTAACAGGGATTTTTAGGGGGTTTTATTTTAATTTTTTAACAATGGGATACTTGAACTTTCTTCTGCAGTGTTGCTGAGAAGCACGGGTGGCACTGAGCACCACCTCAGAGCTGTTCTTGGTCAGCTGCTTCCTTGGAGGGAGCAACTCCTGCCCAGGAGTGGCTCCATTCCTGCCCTCCTGCAGGGCTCTGCTCCCAGGAGGGGCTCTGTGAGCTCCAGCATTGGCCCAGGGTGGCTGCCAGGGGTCAGCTCTCATGAGAATTGGGTTGGGAATTGCCTCTGGAGAAACAGAATGCTGGAAAACCTACACCTGCCACTGGAGCGGGTTGGATTTCACCAGCAAGGGGCATGAGCAGCTCTGCTGGCAGCACGGAGGGTCAGGAGCAGAGGGATGAGAGATGCTGGGGCACCTGCAGATGGATTCTCTGCCCGAGTTTTAAACCTGACTCCCTCCTTCTGTGAGGGAAAACTCCCCTGGTGGGGTTTTTCCTTTGGGCACTTGTGCAGCTTCACCCAGAAAATGGAGCACAGAGAGAAATGTGAGTGATGCAGCAGCTCCTGGGGCAGAGCTGAGGTGGTGACACCCTGGACTCGTGGAAATGTTCAGTGCAGACCTCAGGGTGGGGACTGTGGCTCCAGGCCAGCCCTGGTGTTGAGAGAAATCAGCAGCGAGGAGCAGAGACTCAAAAACATTTCTGTATTCCTTGCTTATAACAGCACCAATCTTGTAACCAGCAGGCAGTGTAAAACCCCAAATATTTAAGCCTCTGGCTGTGTTAGTTAAGGCAGAGTGAAAGGCATTTTTGTATCAACAGATTTCAGGCTTTCACACTAATTGCAGGGTTAGAGTTGTCTTTGAGAACTGCATTTCCTCTTCCCTCATGGAAGGCTGAGCAAGCTGACATTGGTGGTGCACAAGGAGATTTGCAAAAGCCCAGGATGGGGAGTGCTGAGCATTCCATGAGGAAATCCAGCATCCCTGGCTGGAGGAGAAAATCCATTGACAGGGGAGAGCCACAGTCAGAACCCACTGAGGCAATTCTCACAATAAAACCCCACAGGTCAATAAACCAAACTGAGCACTGAGTTTCTGCAAAGATAAACATTGGCAGGAGCTGCTGCAGGAGGGGAGAATTCAAACCCTTTGATGCCTCACCTAACCCACAGTGCAGTCTGTGGAACTCTGCTTGACGCGGGGCCAGCAAACCTTTGTGGCATTTCCTGGGTGAGGAGCAAGAATGAAAACAATTCAAGTACAGTTATGCAGATTACATCAACTGAGCTTGAAACCAGGCCAGAAACAGAGTTTGTATCCCTGGACTGAGGAAAGGCTTTTAAGTGTTGAGCGAGAACAAGCACACACCTCACACGGTGTCACTCCAATGCATCACCAGCTGCAAACAACACAAAGAAGCTGAATTAACTCGGCAGTGCTGCCCCCAAAAATGTAAAAATCCCTTCCCTGCAGACAGTGTGACTCACATTCCCCTGCTGTGTCCTGGAAGGGCAGGGGTGGGAGCTGCCACAGCAGAGTGGGTAAGGGATCTGCAGAGCCCCAGTGCTGTGCTGAAGGGGGAGATGCTTCGCGTGGCTCCTTGGCTGGGGCTCCCCTGGGCTTTGTTCCATCACTGAGATCCTTCCTTGCTCCCAGCTACGAGCCAGTCTGAGCTGACTTTGGAATTCAGCGTAAATATTTGATTTGGCTGTGATTAATACACGTGTCCAGGAGTTTGCAGAACTCAAATTGGTCCCCCCAAAAGGCAAAATTCTCTTTGATTGCATCTATGCATCCCTGTTGATAGCAATAGACTTTGGAGCAGCTGGTGAATTATTATTATGCTAAAACAGGAGCTTCAGGGGAGTGAAATTGAAGCAGCTTCTGAAAAATACATTTGATAAAAAAAAAAACCACAAACCAACCCAGGTTTTGCTTAATTCACTTGCAGTCCCAGTATTTGGGACTTCACCAGTGTTTTTCTGCTTTCAATTGCTTGAAAAGAAAACATGTTTTAGTGCAAGTTCTGCTGTCCTTCAGAGAAATCAGTGAATGAGCCCTGTGCTGTCTCTGCAAGGGCCAGGCTAGGAGCTGATGGGACACTGAGTTTCCCCTGTGAGGAGTTCAACGTTTCCTTGGCTCAGCTGGTTCACACCTGGCCTTTATTCTGTGGGATGCAGGAAGGATCCCTGTACATACGCAAGGAGTTTGGAGTTAGAGGCAACAGAGATCTCAAGCACTCGCCCTTTCTTAGGTTTCTTGCTCTTGAAGTTGCATTTTTGTCTCGCCTCCCATCCCAGTGTCATTTTCACCTGGCTTTTTAAAGCTGCAGATGGTCATGGAATCATGGAATGGTTTGGATTGGAAGGCACCTTAAAGTCCTTATTCCAACCCTCCTTCCACCGGGCCAGGTTGCTCCAAGCCCTGCCCTTGGACACCTCCAGGGATGGGGCATCATCGCCACTCAAAAATTCAACAAATTACATCCAGGGCTAAGAATTTAACAGAGCTGGGAGGTGTTTGTACTCAGGTCAGAGATTACCTAAATTGCTTCAGAAACAAGAAATCAAGCTGAGCTATCAGTGCAGGTTATTTGGATAACTGGCTGGTAAATATGTAAATACTCCTGTGTTTGTAGCTGTGTCCCCTCAGAGGAAGCACGGGCAGTGCCAGAGCCAGGAGGGAGCTCAGCTCCACCCCTGCCCTGCCTCTGCCTCCCCCGTGACCTTGGGCAAGTCACTCAGCCTCTCGAATGCCTCAGTTTCCCCATCTGTAAAATAGGGATAATAATACTCACCTACCTCGCAGGGGGGGTCAGTTCATTATTGATAAGCACTTTCCAATTTCAAGGCGCTATATACAGTACAGCAGTTCATATTGGTAGCAGTAGGATGTACTTTTATTTTCTTACAACTGATTCAGGTTAGGATTTAACTGTGCGTCTGTTATGATAATTTTCCATGTAGGAAACTCGCATGGTTTCCCCATGAAGGGAATTTAGGGCACTTCTGCAGTAGACAGCAGGAGCAGCAGACCCTGGAAGCCTAAATTCTGCCACACCTTTGCTTTTGTGATTTATGCCTCACCCAAAATGTCACCTTCCTGTGTTTGTGTTCCATCCCTTTCCCGACAGCCCATGTAACATGATTTTCAGCAGAAACAGCCACTGTAAATACTGAGAATATTTAAATAAATATATTAATGTATATGAATAGAAACCCTTACCTTTTAAAGAGGTTAAAATTGGTTGGTACAACAGGATTCTAAGCATGGGGGGGGCTCAGCACTGGTGCACACCGGGATCCTGGGGTAGGGTTAGAGGAAAATTTCACATCATCACCTCTGTAATGATCTCTTTTCACCCCATCACTGGCAAGGACAGCTCACCTGGCTGTCACAGGGGGGGCAGAGGGAGGCTGTGGCTGGAGCAGGGGGGCCCTGGTGCCTGTTCTGCCCCAGGAGAGGGGAAGGCAGCTCTGGACACACACCCCAGGCAGCAGAGTGTGGCCAACACTGTGGCTGCTGGAGGAGCATGAACAGCTGGAGACTGTCCCTGCATTCCTGAGAGGGGCTCCTCACCTGTACAATGTGTTTTCTTTCATGTTTACTGTGGATTAAGGTCTTTGGTTTGAGCAAGATGAGCTCTAAGATGGGACAGGCAGGGTAAGGGCACTGTGAGCACTCTGAGCAGGTCCCTGCTCTGGGGACCTGGATGTCACTGGCAGGGATATCTGCACAGTTAGCAGCAGTGTCAGCAAGGATCTGAATTACCTCTGGGTTTTCTGGCAGCTGGAAAGCACCCAAGCACTCACTGCTCTCACCCCATCACGTGTTTGTCCCTCTTCCCTCCCCAGCTTTGCTTTGCTGTTGCTGCTTTCCTTTCCAAAGGACCAAAATCCCAAAGAAAATCATATTGCAGTTAACCAGGAGGAGGTTGAGTGTTAGTTGAACTCCTGGCTGAGCTCCCCTTTCACCAGCTCACTCCTCCTGCAGTGTCCAGTCCTGTCCCACACACAGAGAAAGCTCTGTGCAGCCTCAGAGCTGATTCCCAAAGGATCAGGAACCCCCTCCCACCTGGGCTGCGATTACACACACACAGAATGGCAAAAAATACAAACTAAACCATCCCAACCACCAGGGCTGCCAGAGTTAATGAAAGTTGTTTTTTAACTGAGGACTCCTGGAGGTGATTTTGGGGTGGATGCACTGCAGGGGCCTCTTCCTCACAAGCAGCCCCAGCTGAGGGAGGGGCCAGGGCTAGTCACACCTTCCCAGGTGGGCTGGAAGCACCAGGCACTCTAATTAATGGAATTAATGGAATCAGCGAGGCTGTGGTGGATAATGAATCCACTCTCTGGAGAAGCATCTGAAATAAACTGTCCCCCAACAGAATCTGCAGTTTGAAGTGAAGGAGTGACTCGGAACTGCTGTAAAGTCACTCCCTTACTAGATTTTTTTGGGGGGAGATAGAGAATACATCAGCATATTTTCCTAAACTTTTATAATTTGATTAAATCCCATTTTCACACTTCTTGCCCCATTTCAGGCCGTTTTTACAAAACAGTAATTTCTATAGTATTCATAAAACTGCCTCCACCCAGACCCACTACTGCTCTGGAGGCAATTCATGACCAAGAACCATTGTTCTAAAAAGAAAACATGTTTCATCTACAGAAGTACACTTAAAAAGCAAAAGAGTTTGATCCCTTATCCTCCAACCCTTTGATAGCATTTTGTGCTTCAGGGAAACACTCTGACCTGCTCTGCTTTTTTTTTTTTTTAAGGTGTACAAAGCAAAACAAAATGCTGAATCAGAACAGCAATAGAGCTCCAGCCACCCAGAATTTTAGATCTAGGTCATTCCTTACAAACAGAATCGTGGTTTGGGTTGGAAGAGACCTCTGGAGATCCAACCCTCTGCCAAGGGGGGGGCTCCTGACCGACCCTTCTCCATCAATCCCACCCCAGTGCAGCCTGTCCCCCCCTGCCTCCTCCATCCGCACTCAGCATGACCGATTTTGGGGGGATTTTTGTTCTTTACCCATCCAATTGAAAGCATTCCCCCATCAGCAGCACCTCCTGGGGCAGCAGAGCTGCTGTGCCCAGGGCTCAGACGTGGCCCATGCAGGAGCTGACAGAACACTGTGATACCTTTAGCCTTTTGACTATAAATAGTTGTTTTTCAGCAAGGGGGCACTTTTGGGTCCAGCTATTTTTTCTGGCTGTTGTACAGTTATTTAAAAACTACTGAAGGTGTTTATAAGGCAGGTCTGGGGGCTACAGGGCTAAGGATTTTGAGAAGCAAAAGGCAGTAGCAGATGCTTGAGTATTCTATTTTCTATATGGGAGCCCTGGAGACTCGGGCTGACTCTGAAAACAGTTTTTTTAGCAATCAAGTTTTATTGTCAAATCAAATCCTCATTAATTAAAAAAAGCAACCACAGAAACAGCCTTCACAACCAAGCATATTTTAAAAAGCCATTTCATTTCATGGAATAAAAAAGGTGAGGCTTTCCCCCACCACCACCCCCTTCTTTATTTTAGTTTTGCTCAAAATCTCAAAGGCCTTTTCCAGGCAAAAAGAGCTTTTAGATGCTGTAAGAGTTTTGTGTATGCAAAGACAGAATGGGGACCTCAGAATCTGCCAGTTGAGTGGTAACAGCCACCCCTGGAGAAAAGGGGGAGGAAAAGGGCAAGAGCAAAAAGCAAAAACAGATGCTTAGTTTTATGAACTTTTCTACTTGCATCTCTTCCGTCCGTAGTGCAGACTCCGTGTCAGACCCTCGTATAACCTGTACAAACTGAAACAATGTACATAACAAATAAAATTATTTATTTTATGTGTATTTTTAGCTTAACTGTAAACTGAAAAAAAAAAGATAAATAAAAAGCATTTAATTTTTTTTCCCAAAAATGTAAGCCTATTGAAAAAAAAAATCAAGGTGTTTCTACCTTTTCAGATGTAACATTTCCAGCTGCCTATTGATAATAAACATTTATGAACAGCAACAGAGCTGACATTTTAGAGTTTTTAAAGAACAAGTTCAGCACAGACTTCTCAAGGGCTGTCAGTGATCAGACGAGCACATAAGGGCTCTGATTCTCTGGAGATTTTTTTGGTATTTTAATAAAAAAAGACATCTCACAGTCCTGCTTTCCTCCAGTGAAGTTGGTCACCCATATTTGAGCAAGAGCTGAACACCTGGCTGGGGGAAAAAATACTCCAAAATATTCATTAGATCTTGGCTACAACAGAAAATAGCAACCCACTAGGAGTGTTGGTAAATAGAATTCACCACATGAATGCAATTACTCCTGTACAGAAAAGTCTAAGTGTAATTTTGTTTTAATTTGCTCCCCAAAGATATCCTCAGACCAGCACAACTGCATTGGCCTCACAATTAGCAATAGAGCTAATAGTGTAAGAGAGTCATTAGGCAGCAACTTATAACAGTATTAGCATAATTCACTCATGGAAAGCTGTCCTCCAGCAAATCTCATTAAAGTCCTGGAGATCCATTTCAAAAGGTTTCCATCCCTGATCAGAGGCTTTTGGTCAAGCTTCCAGTGAAACAAAGAGTTTCCACAAGTTAAAGCAAGATCCCTTTCCTTGGAATGCAGAGGATTCCTGCAACGCACAAATGAACTCTGACCATGGCAAAAGCTGCACAAAATCCAGGACCACAGGGATCCACAGCTGCAGAAATTGAAATATTCACATAGAAACAAAAGGCTACACCATTTTTTTGAAGAGACAAAGAGTTTTTGCAGTTGGATGTGCACATTCCCACTGACATCAGAAAGCTGAAAGTTCGAAGTTGAGGCATTGTCAATCTCCAGTTGGGCTTCTCATTCCAGAAACAGGGACTGAACTTCACCTGGCAGGGATTTCCACCCCTCCACATCCCTGCAGAGCCAGGGGGTGACTCAGCACTGGAGCAGATTGCCCAGAGAGGGGCAGAGAATATCCCAGATATTCCAGAAGCACCTGGACACAATCCTGTGCCCTGTGCTCTGGGATGACCCTGCCTGAGCAGGAAGGTGCCACCAGATCCCTGCCAACCTGACCCTTTCTGCTTTGCAGTAAATTTTATCTCCCCTT
This sequence comes from Eopsaltria australis, assembly GCA_034509425.1. Classification (NCBI taxonomy): domain Eukaryota; kingdom Metazoa; phylum Chordata; class Aves; order Passeriformes; family Petroicidae; genus Eopsaltria; species Eopsaltria australis. The sequence continues at coordinate 101,287 of JAVTVJ010000726.1, forward strand.
ACCTGCATTTCTTGAAAAGTTTACAAATCACACAATCACCACGTGCATAGAAATAAACGTTCTCTGCTTTCAACTATGACAAATATTTTAAAAGTCCTGGCTTAAACAGAGTCAGAAACCACATGATTGGAAAATGAAAATAGGGAGGGTAGGGAATAGAAAAAAATACATAAAGGAAAGGATAGAGGGAGTTGGAGTCCATTCATTTTATTATTAGGGGATATTCCACTTTCTCTTAACAGTCCATTTTCCCTAACCCAACCAAGTGAAGCCCTCATCACAGCCATGAGCACAGACTGACCCTTCTCTTGGGTCACAAGCACCCCGAAGCTTGTGGCAAAATGCTCACCTGTTCCAGGGAAGGCGAGATTTAACACATGGAATAAAAGTATTGCCATAAACAGAGCCTAAGAGATAAAAACACCCTGCCAGGCCTCAGGCACCTGTCCTGGGGCTGCAGATCACCCCACTGGAGGGAGGGCTGGGCTGCAGTCAGTGCCTGGAACGTGCTCTGAGCTGTTTCCTACGTGCTGCAGCCCAGCTGGCTGTGAAATCTGGTAAGCAGCAGTGACTGGGAGCTTCCAGATACAGCCCTGCCCTGCAAAATTTAATCTCTGATCTTATTTCAAAGCTATAAAGTCCTGGTTCAATGGTTTTATCTTCCTCCCTCTTATGAAAAAAGCAGTTACTTGGAATTCTGGGTCTGGATTTATATGTTGGGTATATTCCATGTATAATGCAGCCTTTGATGGTGTAATTTTATAGAAGGAAGAGGTATCCCAGCAGCACTGCTGAGAGAAATGGAACCTAAGAGTAAAATTAAAAAAAAAAAAAACCAACTGAGCTAGAAAAACAAACTTTCAGTAGGAATTGGTTTGGTTGTGTGACCAAGGGGAGAACAGCACAGGAGCACAAGCAGGAGACTGCTGCTGGCAGGCAGAACCAGCACTGCCTCTCTCTACAGTATTTATAATTCTCTTCAATACCAGATGCATTTGACAGTTGCAGAGATGCCATCAGCAGTGCTGCAGTGCAGGACTGGTGCTGCACTGCTGACAGTGGGCACAGGCTGGGCACCCTTGGGGTGAGGCAGCAGCTCTGCCAAGCACCAGCCTTGGGGCTGCCTGCACTGAGGGTGCTGAGGTAACAGAGCCACTCTGGAGCGTGGCATCACTCAGCAAACACAGCCTGCTCCTGCTAAGGGCAGCAAGATCTGCAGCGTTTTAGACTGAAACAATCACACGAGGAACCACACCCCAGAGCACAAAAACTGGGGTTGGTCACTGCTTTGTTCGTCCTGCAGCTTCAGAGGAATCACAGGTTAGAAGAATTCAGGTTAGAAGAGACATGCAAGACTGAGTTCAACCTCTCAGTGATCCCCACCTTGTCCCCAGCCCTGAGTGCCACATCCAGGCTTTCCTTGGACACCTCCAGGGATGGGGACTCTACACCTCCCTGGGCAGCCCCTTCCAATGTTTAACAACCTTTTCCATGAAGAAATTCCCCCTGATGTGCAGCCTGAGCCTCCCCTGGCACAGCTGGGGTCGTGTCCTGTGTCAGGGAGGAGAGGCTTTGCTTTGGGGCTCACATGGAGGGAGAGCTGCCATGGTGCTGCCAGTTCAGAGCCTTCAGGTGTTCATTTAATTTGAGCCTTTCATCTATAAAAATACAGTGAAGGAAAGGATGAGCAGTGGAAATGTGGCTGAACTCTCCTGTTCTCCATTTTCAAGGCTGAAAAGCCATCCACAACAAAATAAACAAAAAGCCACATTCCAGGATCAAATCTTTGCTTTAAAAATTTACTATTAGGCAGCATGATTCAAAAGCTCAATAAAGAACATAAAATTTAAAAACACTGATCTGCAGAAAAAAATAATTCCAAATAAAAATCAATACTCATGGATTTTTTCATTCTTCTAACTAAAGGTAAAATATGATTATGGCTTCAAACTGTATCCCAATAGCATTCACAGCAATTCTGCTGGGCATGAAAAACCCAGAGCACTGGTCTGGTACCAAACTGCAACAGCAATAATCAAACTAAAAGAATCAGACTAAAACATGTGCCAAACAGGTCTGGAAAATCACCAGGCTGACACTGGGTTCCCCACCAAAAAAAAAAAAGACCCAGAGCCCACATCTTGGAATATGCATAAAGCCCAACAAAAAATACCTCAAATCTCTCAAATCAAGCCCAAGAACTCGGTGTAATTTTGATGTGAATTATCCAACAGCCCCAGGAAAAGGCTGATTAGCCACAAAGCCAGGAATATTGTTAGTACAGGGATGCTGCAGCCAGAGCTGGCAGGCTCCAGCTGAGGAAAGGGCTGCAGCACAAAGCAGGTCAGCTGTGGCTCAGGCAGAGCTGTGGCTTTTTTGGCAGCTGTTTCAGGAAAGTGCTGCAGAGCTGTTATACTGCAGCACAACTCTGGGAAACAGAATTGAAATAAAAGACTCCAGCAATCACTTAAATTTCTGTGCCATTCTGAGCTATTTTGCTGTTAATAAAGAGGTGGCATTTCCTATCCATGGAGAGCATTCATCAGGCAGCCCCAGGACATGCTGCCTACTGCTCCCCACAGCCCCTGTTTGCTAGTTCAAAAAGCTGATTTTGAGGCTTAAAATCCCTGGCAAAAAATGCATTAAATGAGTCACAGAGGTACCTCTGTATATCAAATCCATAGATAAGTTAACTGGCCACATACGACATGTTATTATATCAATTAAAGTAATTTTAACGTACATAAAAGTGGCAAATAAGGCCAAAATAGGCATGGCTAATGGTGAGTAAGCCAGGTCCTAGATGGGTAAGCAAAACCATGCCAAAATCAGGACTCTCTACCAGAATTTTCAGCTTTTCCAATTAAAAAAAAAAAAAAAAAAAAAGTTGACTTCTAGAGACAGACTAATAGCAGAAGATAAAACACCAACACCATGCTGTGATAACCAGGGGTGTAGAAAAAAAGCAAGGCTTTCTCAATGCCAGAGGAAGAAAGGAGGCAGAATTTACAGCTAAAGCCTTGTCGGGGTTTGACACTGGCCCAACACCAGGCACCCAGGAAAGCTGCTCACTCACCCTCCCCTACCACAGCTGGGCAGAGGAGGGAAAACAAAATTAAAGACTTCATGAGATACAGACCAGGGAAATATACTTCAAGGGCAAAAACCCCAACAATAACAAAAAAATCATCTCAAATCAAGCCCCAGAACTCGGTGTAATTTTGATGTGCATTATCCCATGGGCTGTGGGTGGGTATCTGCTTCCCCATGGATCCCCATAGGCTGGAGGACCTCATCCCCCTCCTTCTCCACTGATCTTGGTGTCTGCCCTTGTTTCCCTCACATGTTCTCACCTCCTCCTCTTCTCTAGAAGAAAAACTGTGTGCACTTTTTGATTTCCTTGTTAAATGTCAGCACAGAGGTGTTCCCATCATCTCTCATTGGCCAGCAGCACATCCATCCTCAGAGCCATCAGCCTCTGGCTCTGCTGGACATGGTGGAAGCTCCCAGCAGCTTCTCACAGAATCCACCCCTGTGCCCCTCTCATACCAAAACCCAGGCTGTGCAAAACCAGCACAAGCCTGAAAGGGAATATTCCATTAAAGATGGAAAGATATTCCATTCCCATCAGTGCTTGACAGCCACTGCTTGGGATGTGACAGATGGCACCTGAGACTGAGGTGGAAACACTCCATGACTCCAGAATGGAGACTGTACTTAGGTCAGTGCCACATTAAAGTCCATAAAAATCAATCAGACTTTACTAGTTCCTTTCAGAGGTGAGGCTAGTGAATGCTTTTTCAGAAAAAAAAAGAAAAAAACCCTCATGGTATTTTCTCCAAAAAATATCTGTGCAAGTCAAGTGCTCCTCCAGAGGCAGAAACACAAAGGCCACCCATTATTTCATAAACAATTTTGTGTAAATGTTTTGTTTTAAATTAAAACAGCAGCTCAAAATCAAATTAGCTATTCAGGGGTCATTTTAATCTCACTTTGACTTTTTACCTGTCTGTTCCATCTTGAAAAGACATCATTAAATTGCCAAATTAAACATACAGCAATTAAAACCTGGAGGAGACAAACTAAAAGCTGGGCTTGCAGCCCTCCCACTACAGAGTTACATTATCAACACCAACAGTGCTGCATGAATTTAAGACAAAAAAGTAACAAGTCACTTTTCCCTACTATGGTTTTGCTTCCAGGGTTACTTAAAAGGGACACCAGAGGAAATATGATTATTTCCCTTACAGTTCTGCGCTTAATCCTCTTTTCACCACCACCTAGCTATATACAAAGGAAAAATTATTTTAAGAAAAATTACTGAACAGTAGAATGGGCCAACAGAGTTGATTTAGATTTTGTGTAGAATGCTATTTAAGGGCCAAGCACGTTGTGCCTGAATTTAGAGGGGAAAAGGTGCAATTATCAGGAATTATCCCACTTCCATTTTCATGCTGGAAGCTTTTGCTACTTTCTCACAGAAAGCTGCAACAGCCTTGTCCCACACAACTGCATTTCTTCAGGCTGTGGGATAGCTAATTGTCAGGAACATTACCTGCCAGTGATAAATGACCACTCATTTTCATGTGTTTAATGCTTTTATTTTGTGCTGTAAGTGCAAATTAACCACCACCGTATGTGCAACAGCTTTCACAAAACAAATCTTACAAATATACAACAGATCAAAACATTATCCTTACATTTTGCAGAGCCATGAAACCTCTGCACTATGAAGTCAGACAGAAGAAATACAGATATGACAAATATGAGACCACTAGAGGCCAAGCAGCTTTGTTTTGCAAAATCAGAGAAAGTCAATTTATTTTAAACAGTATTATCCCCCTCTAATGACCCTGTGCCCAGTGTTTACCTGAGTGGTGACGGCAGAACCAGGATTTCAGTGTTCAGTGCAAGCCCTCAGAGATGCACAACATGCCTTTAGTCACAGCATGTTTCTTCACATCCTTCCTCTACTCACATCCCAGCTGTTTCCCTGCACTACAATACTTTTCTCCTATGCCTTCCTAATCAACTAAAGCAACACCTTGTCACCTATCAGTAGCATAAACCTAAAGAGAAACGTGAAATTGGAACACAGTTTGACCAACTGACTCAACCCTCTAAGAGAGGATAACATTTACAAAACAATATTAACGAGAGCTGGCGAACCAGAAACAAGAACACAAGGAGGAGCCTGCAGCTCCCGGATTCACATTCCCTGAGGGGCATCAGGAGGTGCAGGGTTAGGGGAGGCCATGTAGCCCACCTGGGGCGGTGCCCCTGAGCTGCCAGCCTTGGCCACTGGTGGGGAATTGCCATGGGGAGGATTCACTGGATGCCAGGTCCCAATGTAGCGGTAGGCAGGAACCATAGAGTCAAAGCCAGGCAGCGGCTGCTGGCTGAAGGGGTCTGACACCACTGGATAATACACTGGCCCGTAGGACACGGGTGGAGGCTCTGTGTTTGGGAAGTTACCTTTAAAAAAAAAAAAACAAAACAGAACAAAAAGCACATTCACACACTTTAGCCACATTGATGGCTGTTTTATGCAGGCTTTTATGACAACAACGTTACTAAAATACAAACCATTTGCTGATGCCTCCAAGGGAACCTGGTGGACCTCAGCTTGCCCAGCATCAGGGAAGAGCTGAGGCACTGCCTGATCCAGGACAGGAGCTGGCTCAGCATAGGCTGGGTAAACTTCCACGGGAGATGGAGGCAGCACTGGCTGCACGTACATCATGGAAGGCCAACAGCTCTGGTGGCAGTACTTGCAGGAAAGGGAAAACATGGTCATGCATGCAGCCACACACTCCCCAGCCCTCCTCCAAATCGCTACTACTTTTGGATCTAAAGTTAGGAAAAAGTGAATTTTTTTTCCTCCCTAGCCCTACAGGACATACAAACAACAAAAATCCCCATCAGAGCAATACACCCTACCAGGAAATACACTGCAATACCTGCAGCAACAGCCACACTGCTCTTGTGTCAAAAATCTTTACAGAGAAAGAAGATTCCCACTTATTGACTCTCTCACATTCACAGATCTTTCCTGTTTCTTCAGTTGACGGAGCTCACACTGCTGTTTTCACTTCCCTGACCAGCAGAACTGACACTGCACTTTACTGCTACAGAGAACTCTTCAGCAGAGCAAGAGTTTCCAGAACACAGAAATGGTGCTAGCCAGTCTGAGCTCAGCTGCTCAAGTCCTGGGAGACTCAACCCACACATCTCTAAGTGGTCTTTGATGTCTTATCTAAGCACAGTGGCTCAGGTTCTTCCCCTTTTCTTCACAGAAAAGAATATTTATCCACCATCAAAAAACAAAAAGAGCAAAAAACCTGAAGTAAAACCCACAGTAAAACAATTAACATGGTGTCCTTCACAATTTGAGTTAGAACTCCACTTCCTGAGCCATGCTTTAACCTCCATCAAGAAATATAATAATATAATCTATCCATATTAATAGTCCAGTGCACAGAATGCACATTTAGGACACTCAGAAGTTTTGAACACATCAGTACATTTGTCAAGAAACCCAGCAGTTTCTACAGGCAATTTGCTCTACTCATTTTAAAAGCACTTACTTGCAATCCCATATTAAAATAATACCGCAAGACCTTTGTATCTGAAATTAAAGGATATGACATTGAAGAGCAGAGGATTATAAACCAAGAAGTAAAAGCAACTTACACACATTAAGAACATTTTAAGTTATTTTTAATGAATAACAGTATTTCAGCACTACTTTTTCTTTAAAATTTCACATGTAAAGAATATATCCTGAATAGAAATAGCTGTTAACCTAATTTTATCTTTTTAACTAAATCCAGCTGGATGTTTGTGCAATGGCAGAGCATTTGTCTGACCAATTTATTATTTAATTCAATGACTACATTAGCTTTGATTTTGGTTTATTCATCTTGATTACTCAAGGGATAACTCAGGTTTTTTACAAGTCCCCACTGTCTAGGCAACTAGGACTTAACACAGAGCAATCCTAAGACCTTCTCACCAAATTCTGGGGCCCCCCAACTGATATGCCAAGTTCAATGGAGGCAGGAATAAGGAATATATTCTTTTCTCACAAGGCATTCTTGCAGAGTCTTTTACTTCTGTCATCCCTGCACTGAACCAGTTGTCCCCAGCCAAGTAAATGATATGCAGAGAAACAGCCCCAGGTTTGTGTGTGAAGGAACTTCGAAACCTCTCTCCAAAAGCAACAGGGTTTTGAACTTGGAAACACATTTGCAAACTGTCCAAAACCTGTGAGACAGCTTTAAATCTTTAAAGCTGACCCACTGAAAGGGCAAAAAAAGAAGAGAGTGTTTAATCTCATGATGCAGTTCTGAACTGTGCAGGAGAAAAAATGATTTCTTAGATTCCAATACAGATTTGCTCTGAAGGCTCAGGGAGAGCAAGTGACCTATTCCACAGCACAGACTTGGAGCTTCCAGCTGAACTAAAGCCAAGGGAAAGCAGGGAGACAATTCAGAAGGAGCCACTGAGGGATTTAACTTAGCAACACCTCCAGAGTTACCATATTCCATCTTCACAAACACCTACCCTAACCTAGACCAGGCCTTGGCTTTCCTGTCCTCCATATCTCCCCCACACCTCCCCAGCCCTTGCTCTCTGTGGCACTTTGTGCTGTGTTTTGCTGCAGGAAGGCAAAAGCAGCAGCAAAGCAAGCCACAATTTTAAAATGCACAAAGATTTGTTCCTCTGCCTCTGCTGCCAATTCCCAATTCTTTTCCTGTTCAGCCCATCTATCAAGACAACAATCCATGCAGCTGTTTTAGGAAATGCACACAGAATCATTCCTTACTTAGTCCAGGAAGTGTTGGTGGTCTGGCTCTAACACTGACCACAATCAGTAAAACAGTAAAAAAACCCCAAAAGGCTTCCACAAATACAAACTTTTTAGTATCTAGCTGAAATTCCATCTACAGCTGGAAAAAGTTGGTGGTTTTTAAAAAAAAAAATCCAATTTTGTTTTCAATTGTTTATGCAAATCTATGCAAAGCAAGCATAAAAGCTGAATGAAACAGCTGCTTCCATAGCAGTGATAACAGTACAAAGGAACTGCTGGGAGACTGAAGTGACAAAGTGACACTGGAAACACTGACGTCTGTGGAATGCTGGAACAGAAGCCAGTACAGTAGGAGAGCAGTTTTTGTTTGTATTCCTCTTTTAGGTGTCTGGAAATCAAGTCCATCTTCACTAAAATGTGATAACCTTATGAAGCAGCAGCTAAGCCAAAAAAAGTTGCCCATCGTGACATGGAAATACAAAGACCATGTTGACTCCTGATAAAAATCTCATCTCCTGGTAGAGTTTTTACTGTGCTGATGGGAAGCTCTGGCCAGTACTGAACACAGAGTTTCTGGAACACAGTAATTTCAAACAGGCTTTTATCAACAGCTCCTTCAAGCACAAGGCACCAGGCAAGGCCAGGACACCTGAAGTCATTGTGTTAATAAGCACACCAGACAAGTCCTAAATGCCGTTAAAACAAGATACAGGGTGCTGTGAAAACTGGAATAAATGCAGCTGCAGCAAGTAATGCTAGAGCCCACAGCAGGATTTACTCCCAGGTCCAGGACTTGAGTCTTTTGACAAGTCCTGCTCCCCATCTGTATCAGGCCTGATGTCTAGCAAAGCACACAGAACTCCAGATCAAGCACACCCACACCCTGCCCTCTTCTAAACCTGCTGGGGTTCTTAACTTAAAGGCCATATAGATTATACCCCAGCAGTGTACCGTAAGTGCTACATGCAATTCCTTATTAACTAGCAACCTTTGAAACTCCCACAGTCTGTGCCAAGGAGGACAGAGCCAATATGACATGGACTGACTCAGCTGAAGAGCTCCAGGCAGGGTCTGGAGAGGTTATTAATCCACATCCACTCCAGATTCTTGTCAGCACACTTAACACCCCATTCTCCCAAGTGAGGAAAGCCTCAGTTAAGGGCATTCAACCAGAGCTGGAAAGCAGGAACTCTGATGAGTGCATGGCATCAGTCAGAGTGATGGTACCACAGCAGCAAAGGGGAAACAGAACAAAGATTAACAAATTTTGGATTTGAGGGCACAGGGGAGCCAGCAGAGTAACTGCAGAGCATGGCAGCAGCACTGTGAAAGCAGCAGGCCTGGGCTCTGCACTCTCATCTGAACAGCTGACATGGACCTTAAACACTGTCCCAGCTGATGGCACTGTGTGACAAAGCTACACACCCAAGGAACAAGCTGACCCCACACTTCAGCCCTGGTTTGTAATTACAGCTTGGAGCCATAAAGGAAAACCACCAAAATACCCCACTGAACTGTGCAACAGCACAGCTCATAAATACACAATTCTAATTTTAATCAGTTATCAGAAAAGTGATTACTCTGCCACAAACAAGTAAGACATGGGCCAAGCATCTTCCCCCTGGGCTTTCACTTATTTAGAGTGCTGTCTAGAGCTGCAATAATCACATATTTGAGTCAGATACAAACCTTCTGTTCAAAACCAGGAATGAAAATGTTTTAGTGTAAGTATCTATTTTATTATTTCTCACTCCCTGTGAGTTGCAAGGAGGCATTTCTTCTCACTATGTATTCTCACTTGGTGTTCTGTTAAGCTTCCAAGGAGAACACAAGTCAGAAGTATGCTGGAGGAGCAGGAGGAGTAAAAGCACAAAACATCATTACCTCGAGGCAGATCACTGCCACTGGGATCACAAGAGTAAGCTGGCAGAACAGCACTGGCTTCTCCCACTTCACTCACTGGGGGAAGAGGAGCTGAGTAAATTGGGAATGGCACCGAAGAAACTGCTACAATTGGAAGGAAACAAATGTCACCCAAAAAGTCAAAGGAGTATGGTGCTAAGTTACACAATTCAGCACATACTTTGACACCTCAGTGCCCCTAAATACAGGCTCTAACAAAATTCTGTTTAGCAATCACTTTGAAAGATGTCCAGAAGAAATTTTAAAACTAGATGGGAAGGTTTCAATCTCTCAAGCCTTAACTGCACTTCTATCTGCAAGCTGTACCTCCCAGTTATAAGAAAAAAAGTCTTTTGCAGTCATTTCTTCATATTAGAAGGCAGGCCAGACTTCTAGGACAGACAGTTATGTAAGAGAGCAACAGAGAACAGACTAATCACCACAAGTCCCCAGAAGTATGACAGTAAGCACACAAAAACAAGGGAAGGTTTGAGAAATGTCAGGACAAAAACCTTCTGGAGAGACTACAGTTAAATATTCATTTAGGTGGCCCACACCTCTAACTCAGCAGCAGGTTGGCATGAGTGAGCAGACAGCTTTGAGAGCCATGCTGACTAAACTCTCATGCAGAGTAGAAAAAAAAAAAGCTAAGAAAAAAACATCTAAAGAAAAGTGAGACAACTGAGCCAAAGGGAAGGTGGAGATTTTTTAGATGCTGAATGAAAAGTTACAGAAGGCAGGAGAAGTGCTCTTTGCAAGAAGGAAAACAATTTTTTCATAACAGCCTTTTTCCAAGAGCAAAGGAGGTACAGCATCCAAGGTGTTGAGTGCACCCTGTGACTACCCACAAACCTGATCTCCTTGCACAGCTAAACTAAGGTCACAAAAAATGAACTGGACCCTGAAATACCAGAGCCAGTGACTCTCCTGGTAGTGACAGTGTTATAGAGGCTTGCTACCTCAGTTCAAGAGGAAAATCAGCTGTAGGAAAGGGGAGGTAAAGGGAGCTGCACTGAACTTCTGCCTTCTGAAAAGAATTTTCTAGTAAACACTTGGCATTAATGATTAAAGGTGGCAAGGGGGGACCCACAGCAGAGACCTCCAATTCCCATAAAAATTCAGGGGTAACAGGCCCTTCAAAACAAGAAGTCAGCAGCCAAGTTACAACTATTGAATTTTAAACCCAAGCAAGTGACAGATTTTTTTTTTAAGCCTTTTAGCATTTGTTTTGGATGTGGGGGGGAGGAAGGGAGGGGGAAATGTAACTGAAAACTTGGAAATCCAAGTCCACAGCTGCAGTCTGTACACTCTACCTGGCCTCCCCACAGAATAGGGAGATACTATGACAGGCTGAACTGCTGTTTGTGGGGGAGCTGCTGTTATGACACTGGCTGGAGTGGAGGCAGCAGAATTTGAAGAGAGACCTGTAGCTGGAGCATTATAAACATCTGTGGAGGTGGAAACTGTTGCAGAGTTCACCAACACCTGGAAAAGAGTCAAGAGCATTCAACAGTCTGCCTCTGCAACTGGCTTTGACAAAGACTATGAAAATGCCACATACTTGACAAATTCTCACTTCACACAAATGCATTTAGCTGTAAAGGCACCAACTATCCAAACTCTCCAAAAATTGGCTTGAAAATACCAGTTTAGAGCTGCAGACACCTGCAAGGCATCTTTCTGTTTTGCTTGTATTTGCAGGAAATTGCATTCTCTGCTGCCAGAGGCTGTGAGGGGTCCCCACAAAGTGACACAGCCCAAGCAGAGTGGTCACCTCTCCACAGGGCCACCACAATGAAGTGTGAGATACAGCTCAGAGTACCAGACACTACCTTTTGGGGATAGCTGTAGGAAGCCACTTCATCTTGAGGTGACACCGAGACTGGCCCTTCCTCCTGAAGGGATTCCAAAGCAAAGCCAAAAGTCCATTTCAGTGGCAAAAAAGCCACAAGGCACACACACACCACCCCAGCCCTTATTTTTTATTTTTTAATTTATGGACTATACACCAAGAGTGTCTTTTGTAGCTCAACTAAACACAGTTTTATTCTGACATGCTCTGGACTGCTTTCACACCCACTGTGGAGCAGCAGGTGACTTTAGTTTCAAATTAAAAAAAAATTTAAAAAAATTCCAAGGTAAGTTCTATCCCAGATGAGATCTCTCCAGTCCCACAGTGGAGGACTAAGATTAACTGGAATATAACCTGAAGGGTGGCCTGATAAAAGCAAGTGCTGTCTGGAGCAGAGAAAGAAAAGTAAACACACTCAAATACACACTCTGTACAGAGGGAAAGGTGGAAAATCATTCATGTACCCAGTGCAATTCAGATTGTACCTGCAGACTCAGATAAAACCCTCACCATCCAGGGAGAAAAAGGAGGGTGAATATATAAATGAAATCAGCATTCCTTTCTTTTATGAAGTCTCTGGCCTACAGTGCATCCAAGGACAGTTTCCATGAAGGATGCCACACACCTCATAGATCTCCAATCTGAGCAGACTGTGAGTAAAACTTACCAAGTTTGCTGTAGGTTCTGCTGAACTAAACACTGCTGCAGTTTCACAGTTGGGATCTGGAGGGCATAGGCAAAATTAAGTGAAAAGAGCTACACTAAATCTAGTCCTTCAGAAACTTATAAAAAGCTCATAATTGAGTGTATCACATTCACCAAGCATTCTATCAGTAAAGACTAAATTTTTACTTACCTGGAGGTGCATAGATATATTCCTCATGAAATTTCCCTGCAAGGGAGAGAGAACAGGAAGTTTTGATTCAGAGGGAAAAAAAGGGGGGTGGGCAATAAAGCTTAAGTTGGAGTTACTGCAATTACATTTCAGCGCACCCATTAATGACCTGCATTCAGTATCATCTCACTTTGTCTCCTTTAGGAGATGTAAGGAACCTAATTTTGACTATGAAAAGCCCACTGACAATCTCTTAAATATATTTTTTTGCCTATTAATCCTTTAAGAACTCACCATTTTCACTTGCTTCTTCCTCCTCCTCTAAGGCACTCAGGGTCTGCTTGTTAGATGGAACAGAGTTTGGACTTCTTCTTGCTACCCAAAATGTCCCTGGAGCATGGACAACGGGAGCAGGGCTACCATGGCTCTGAAAAGCAAAGGCAGAAGCAAATATTTAGAAATAATTTAAACCCTTCCCATGCTCTATAGACAGACACACAGAAACAGGCTGGCAGACCCAGCTGGCTGCAACCAAAGCTTACTGGAAGCATCATCTGTGTGTCCATTCCAACACAACAAACATTTCTTTTCCTTTTGTTCAACCTTGCATACTTAAGGCAGTTTAGAGGATCTACCAGTGTCCTGTGCCATGCAGTCAAAGTGCTCCCTCCCAGAACTCAGCCAGCTTCATCCCAAGCTCTAACAAAGCTGCAAAGGAGGGGGCAGATCCCAGACAGGGCTGCTACCCCCAGCATGTATCAGTGCATTCCTCATTCTAGAGCATTCCCCCCCACACCAGCAGCAGATCAGCTCATTCGAACACTGATCATGGAGAATGATCATCTTTAGTCACAACTGGTGGAACCAAAAGGTGGCTGCTGGTAGAAACAGCACTGTCTGCACTAGGCTGCCCCACACATGCAACCCTAATTCAGGGAGCAGCACACCCCAAGGTTGCCCACAGCACTCTTTCCATGTTTTACATGCCCTTTGTCTCTGCAGATCTGTCTTCAGCTGCACTCCAATTTAAGATTAGCTCTCTGAAGGAAGAACAGAGGATTGAGATGCTTGAATAAAAGAAGTTGATTCACTCTTTTGTGACGGCTAAGGTGACACTCAAAACTCTCCTCAGAAGACACTGGTGACTACGAGATCAATAAAGCGCTCAGAGAGGCTTGAAAGTTTTCCAAGGTTGAAGCAGAGGTGGTAAGTCAAAAGATTCTCCCACCAGGCCTCTAGCAGCATGGCAGAGTCCTCTGGGAGAGGCATCTTTCCCCAGGAAATGTCACATTCCTTTACTAAACAAGACAAGGAAGAGACAGAGGAAAAAGCTTTGGCATTGACAATAACAAAGTCACTGAATGAACATGAAAACCTATTCATTAGGAGCTGCAGGCAAGTCTAGCGAGGGGGAGAAAAAGCCACTGAGCTGTATTGATTTCATGTTGGGAAAGAGAAATTGCAGGATAATATGTCCTTATTCCTTGGCACTCTTGGAGGAAAATTCAGAGCAAAGATTACAGATCTAGTACATCAGAGCAAAGAAAAAATGACTGGTGCTGAAACAGCCCTAAGCACATTCTCTATCCCTCATTTAAATACAAGTTAAGTTCACTGCTTCAACACAGTAAAAAAAAAAAATCAACCATACAAGCCTTTTTGTTGTTTTTGTTTTTTAATTTGTTTGCCTATTCAGATACCTATGTACAAAATGATTTTTTAATCACACACAGCTTTGGACTAGGTTTAGATTATACATAAAAAAAAAAAAAAAAGCATTTTAAACTTTAAGAATACACATTGCCACTTTATCTACAACTCAGCAAAAAGACTGCTTTAAGAAAAGTCTAGGTTTATAAATTTTTCTTGTTTCTGTAGCAGAAGAAACTGTGTCAGGAACAACATGTTAATCCAAAACATCACAACCACAAATTCAAAGGGAAAAATCCAGGCTATCACTATCCAGTTTCTGAATCTTGCTACCCAAATGATAAATTATAGTGTAGCAAACAAATGAAAATCTCTCTCCCACAATATTTAGAGCTAGACAAGAAACACACAGGAGGAAAAGATCTTGTTTTCAAACTGCAACAGAAAAGAGAAACATGACTATGTTTATGAAAATATGGTAAAAAGAAAACAAGTGCTGCTAGTTAGATTGCAAAGGAAGAAGGGGAACTGAGAAAAAACTGAGGTTTCAAGCAGACTTTACAGGAACTAGACTAATTTCAGTCTTCCATTCTCAAAAACACACTCACAGCTAAACCTTACTCCAAGAAAACAAACGGAAGCTGCTGCACATTTAGGTAAGGAATCACTGTGCATTTACCTTCCCCTTCCTCCTCTCTCTTTGAGAGGCTTCAACTTACCCTTTGTTCATAACTCACAGGCAGAGCAGGAAAAGCAGTGTCATCATCTCCTTCGATTTCACAGAAAGTTACAGTTTCCTCTGACCCTCGGGGCTCCTCTCCAGCCACAAACCCATACTGGCAATCCTTGTTCACACACTGCAGCTGCCGGCGGCTGCGGCTGTACGAGCTGGGGAACCAGAGAGGGGGTGAGGAGTCACCACCACCTGCACTTTCACATGGGTTTGGCTGCTCAGTTTTAACCTGGTTCTTTTACTGAATAGCCACCAGAAACCTTCTGTGCTGCAAACAGGCAATTCATGCCCCACCATCCTAAGCTGCACCCAGGGAAATACAGGTTGGATATTATGAGAAAGTTTTTTCTGGAAAGAGTAATAAAGTACTGGAATTGTCTGCCCTGGGAGGTGCTGGAGTCAGCATCCCTGGATGTGTTTAAAAAAGATTGGATGTGGCACTCGGTGCCATGGTTTAGTTGAGGAGTTACAGCATGGGTTGGACTCTATGATCTTGAAGGTCTCTTTCAACCCAGTGATTCTGTGATCCTGCCCAATGCCTGCTAGAGCCAATTTGGTGGAAGAGATTTGCAGACCCTTACCAGGACCTGCAGGAGAAGCTCTGACAGCCTCTCTTCCCTGGATTTGGGTAGAATGCTATCTGAGGGCCAAGCATATTGTGCCTGTCTCTAAACCAGGCAGATCCACAGAGTTTAAAGGGGAAAAAAGCTGCAATTACCAGGAAGTGCCTCCCAGCTGTAGTTTTACCTAAACAGCACAAACTCTCTCCTAACCAGTCTGCAGCAAGAGTGAACAGAAAACAAGTGGCCAACTCAAGTTTCCAGAGCTTCCTACCTCGGCATGCCGGGGTCCCGGTGGTGTCTGGGGGGGTTCTGCTGGTGATAGGGTTTGTAGGGGGCCATGGCTGCCCCTCCCTGGGAGCAGTGGATGGCAGGGAAGCGCCCTGAGGGAGCACTGTGCTGCAGCCGGGGTGGCAGCATGGGCTGGCCCCTGCTGTAAGCCACAGCCATGAACACCTCCTTCCCTCGCACCTTCTTGAGCATCCTCTTCCGTGTCTTCATGTCCATTTCTGCAGAAAAGAGATTTACACCTTACAGCTGAGCTATGGTCTCAAATGATAAAGAGAAGAATTAATATTTGGGTCCATGGAAAAGAAGGCCAGAATTTTGCTGGCCTATTCCAGAAAAAGTGCAGTGTGAATATAAAAACTGCAGACCCTTCTTTAAAAGGATCAAGCAGGCATTCTGCATGATGAGGACACAAGAATCTGTCATGGGAGTACCTTCCCAGCTTCAGCTGATCCAACCAGTACTCACTGTTAAAATCTCTCTATGAAGGCTGCATTTGTTTATAAAATAATACCAAAAAAGCTAAACTCCTTGTTCAAATTAAATAGAATCCATAGTTAACTGGCTGGGGAAGCCCTGATCCATCCATGCATCTCTGCTAATGCCAGATCAGACAAGCTCTCTGGCTCACTGACATCTCTTTTTAGATGGTCCTCAAGTGGCAAATTTGTTCTGGGTAATTTTGAACAATACCAACTTTGCTCTGTATTTCAATGGATTTGCTCCTCTGCAAAGGCAAATTCATCTCTGTCTGAAAGATAACTTTACACCAAGCCCCTGCAGTGGCCAAGTTTTATATCACAGGGTGAATTAAGTCTCTTCTGATATCCAAAGCCTGCTACAGTAACAACTGTCATGAGCACCTCCCCAGGGAAGGAATGCTGCTGGAAGCCGTGTACAAACCTATTCCTGAGAAGTGTCCACCTGTTACTTTCTGATAGGCTCCTCTTCTGTTGTGAGCCATATTCCAAGCAAGGACAGGAGCCACTTGTGTCACTGGCTTTAGGTTTGCCAAGGGAACTGTGTGCCTGCAGGAAGGACACCCACATTAGCAGTGCCCCAGGGATACACTCTGCACAACAACATAAGCTGAAGCAACAGCAAGACAGCAGAAAACAGTTTGTGAAAATAAATAATCTGTTTCTCTGGCACCAAGCACACACTACTGGTACTTGTTTAATAAAGCAAGACAAGCCAGGCTTTAGTTTAAACACTATTTACTTTCTGGGTCAAGTCTCTCTCCCCTGCCTGCATTTGTTTGCCTCCAGAGGTACACCTGAAAGCATGGGACAACACAATTTTTGCAGGATGCTGTCAATCCCAGCTTTGAAGGAGGCTGAATGATTGAACAGCAAGGGGGAGAAAGCGATTTGATTCACCAGAAGTGCCAATTATTTCGTTGCTTGGGTACAACATAAAAACTCCAGAGAAACACAACAGCAGAGGGCAATTTGCTCTCTGAATTAAACCCAAACTGTAAAGATCATCTTTATATTCCAGTGAAGGAAGAGCAGCAAGACTTCCCAGAAAGCATCACAATAATGATTTTGGTCATCAGAAATCCAAGAGGAAAAACAAACCCCTCAACCAGAGAGAGTCTGAACTTGAAGTCATCACCAGACTGCTTACTTTTCTGCCAGCTCCTCAACAAATACAGTCAATGTGTTGCTATCCTGTCCAACTTCTTGGATATGAGCATTGTAATACTTCTCTCCTGGTTCCAGACACACCTGGAGAGAGAACAAGGGAAGCTCTAAAATCAGAATATTGTCCACAAATCACCAACAGCAAAGGCTGCTCCTAGCCAGTCCTGTGTGACTGAGTTGGCCCAGAAGTCTTAAATATGTCTTCAAAATTGCAACCAAAATAAAGAGAACTGTACTAACTTCAGGAAGGATAAAAAGAAATAAAATCAGTCTTGTGAGTGACTGAGAGTCAAGATACCTGCTCCCTAACTTTATTTTTATCCCCTGTGCCCAGCAGATAAGTACCAAGGAAGACTGCTGGCTTAGGAACTTGAGAAGAACAGAAGATAAAGCAGGAAGAGGAAAGCTCTGCTCAGTGAGAAACAAGTCACTGAGTGAATCATCAGCACTACCTTAAAGAGTGATAAAAAAATACACCCTTGCTACATCCAACATCAGAATACAAAAAAACCTGACCTTCCTTTCAGCATCTCCTGTCCAGATCATTCTACTCCTCCCTTTTTAGCTCTTCCCTTTTTATTTTATAAAAATATTTCTCTACTTCACTGTTGAGAAAGATAAGACTATCCAGAATTGCTGCTTAGTCCAAGTGAAAAGTCTAAAGACAACGACATCAAAAGCACTCCCTGCACATTTTGAGCTCTGCCTGGAACTTCCACACTCAGAGAATGTGGATGACTGGTCTACATTGAATTCCCAAACTGCTTTTCTATCACACTACCAAGTTTAAAGGTAGATTTTAGAAAGAAATTACATTTAAAAGAACATCTACAGGGAAGAGAGTGAGAAAAGCCTTAGAAAATCCTATGAAATCAAATGATTTCATGGTTTATCATAGTCTATATAAAGTAGTTTTAACCATTTATCATAACCAGGTCTCCTTTGAGTACTAACCTGACACTTGTCTCCTAAATAGTACTGTCTCCCAGCAAACACCATGTAGTCAGTTTTTTGAAGCTCTAAAAATAAATGAATAAATGAATAAAAGGGGGGGAAAAAGCCTTTACACTAGTGTTCTTTCTTCACATATCCTACAAGTACTTCATGACAACATCCAACTATAATTTATGGGCCAGTTGAGTTAAATACTTCCTGTGCACACCTGAACATCCCCCACAGTAACAGTGGAGTAACTCTAGATGTTCTTAGAATAGACCATAACCAGGCTAAGTCACATGAGACCAATAACAGCCAGATAATGCAGCAAGCAGCACTACAACAACACTGCAACTTCTATGGTGGCACAGAATTAATCCTGCATTTAATACAAATCCTGAAATTAAGAATGCTGGACATCTATCTTGCAAGAGTTCTGGTGGCATTTGGCAAGCATGAAATATCATCCAGGGAAAGCTGACATTGCCTAAAGTCTCCTTGCTGTTAGATTCCAGCTTTTTTTTACCTCTGTTCCTTGCCTGGCTTCTCTGCACGTCAGTATTCTACACAGATAATTGGTTACCACACTCTGTTCCAAGAATTTTAATGATCCTCATTACTGATTACGCAGTGGTGAAATGCTGGAGTTCTCCAGCATGCAAAGCACTTTGGGTCAGACATCAAGTATCACTTAAAAACTTATCTTTCTTGGTAACTTCTTGCTTTACAGATCAGCCACAGTGAATGCCAAAAAGCAGCCAACCTTTCCCAAGCCACGAGAACCACGGAATCTCTGCAGAATGTTCAAGCCCAGGAGGGCTGGGAAGCAGGAGGAAAAACTCATCTGACAGATCTCAATGCTAAATTTGAGATCTTCATTATTATACAATTCTGAGGCCAAAATCGTGCTCTAAAAAGAAGTCTTTGCACACATGCTGTAACAAAAAGCTCTCACATTTGAATGCTTTCCAATACAACAGAATGGCAACAGAGTTCTGTGCTCTGCTTTGAATCCTCCTATTTCCTGTACACAGTCAATAAGTAGCAGAGATCAGATTTTTAGCAACCTTGTACCATTATACAGTATCAGAAGCTGGGTATTTTGTACTTTGAATGGCAGACAGGAAACCAAGAACAGGTCCTACCTACAGCTATCTGCTGGCTTCACCTGTCTCCTTCACATTTCAGCTGTGAAGAAACAGGTGACAGGACTCAGATTTATAAATTTAATGCTAAGCCTACTACAGGAAAAGTTTCTTGGCTTTCCCCTTTCCAAAGATACCTTTTCTGCTGTCCAGCCAAACATCAAACTCCACATTTCGAAAGATGGCAGAGTCCAGTGCCTTCAGCACTTTATAAGGAACAGGCATCTTTGGAGGATTTTCTGGAGGCTAAAAACAGAATTGGAATGGAGCATTAAAAAGTGCATTTCATGTGTTCAGCACAGACTCTATTCTGACAGCATCTGTGCACCATTTTGAAGTGTACAGATGCTATTTTCCAGAATTTTCACTTCCACTGTATTTCCCTAAAAACTAAAACTCAAAAGTATGGAAACAGATTCAAGCACTCAGGTGCTGAGCAAACAGACTCTGGAAAGCAGAACAGGCTCAAGAGCAACACTTGGCATGTTCTGTACTCAAAAAGAACCAAAGGAAGACAACCAGACCAATGAAGTCACAGCTTCAAAAGTTGGTGAGAATTTCAGTTATTGTATCTGAAAATTCTACTTCTGTAGAGTTTCTTGAAGTATTCTGAAGCAATTTATACTATGGTCAAGACAAAAGTGAGGTAATTTAAACCATCTTCTGGTTTAAAACAACATCTTCTGGTTTCTTCTGGGAAAAACAAACAGCAAATCAGGAAACATCTCCTAAAAGCTCCATCTTTTGGGGGAAATAAAAATCAGCTAGAGAAGAGCTACAGAAATTCAGTTAGGAAAAGAGCATTTCCAATTTCAGAGAAACTCAAGGGCAAAACTAAAAGACAAGTAGATGGAAAAAATAAGCAACCCACTTGCCAAGAATCCATTTTTAGAAAGTGGTAAAGAGGATTTAGCCCTAACAAGGGTAGTATCATACAACAGAAGAACACCCAAAAACAAACCATAAGGATTTTTTCCCTAGCTGCCAAACCTTTTGTTCTTCAATGCCTTGTTTGAACTTGGTTTCCTGTGGATTGTCAGTATCGTTGCCTTCCCAGTCATCCAGTCTAAAAAATTGAAAATAAATATTACAAAAGCTACAACACATGATTTCTAGCCAGGATCAACACCACCAACTGCTCACACAACCTGAAGAAGCACCACGGTGCCATCAAGTGGTACATTTTGCCTTAAACACCAGTGAAGTGCGATGCAGTGCAGGACAAGCCTTTTCCAAGCTTTAAGAACAGGACCTTTGCTTGTTCCAACACCCACCCCTGATGAGGGCTACTGCCGGTGCTAGGAAAGGATGAAGATGATCCCACTGATTGAATTCTTGCACTGTCAAGCACAACAAGACGCTCTGTGCCAGGTCCCATCAAACCAATGCTCTCTGCAAGCATTCAGAGGCAGCTCTCAAGCTTTTCAGAGCTATGGAGGCTTAGAAGAGTAGTAAGTCCCTCATTTAAAATAATTAAAAAGCTCTAATGAAATAAAGAGCAATTTTACTTACAAATAAGCTGTCATTTTACAGAGTAACACACAACTATAACACAGCCTGCAGCAGAGGATATTCAATTATGTGACACTTCCCAGCTCCAAGGAAAGCACACTCTCTTCCAAAATATACTTGAGCTTTGTGTTTGTGTCATGGCATAGGGAAAAAAGAGTTAATATTTCATAAAAATTCAAAGAAACTTGGAAAAGTTGTCCTCTGCAAGATTTTAAGCTTTTTCTGCTTGCCTCTTACCAGATCCCCTTCCCAGTAAGCTACCTCTTTTCTGATGGATTTCTGGGCACTTTTTCCTGGAGACAACCAAAGTTTGCATCCTCACTTCCTACAGGACCACTGTTTCTGTTCTTCTTGGATCCACTTCGAAACAGCTCCACTGCAGACCTTAATTCTTCCTCATCCATGCCAAACACATCTTTGTAGAGGATCTCATATAATACAGCTGAACAAATCAATACAAAGCTCAATAATATGAGATCCAGAAGAACTGCTGCAGTTTCCAAGGCAGGCAGATCTTCAGATATTATCTACTGTTATAAGGCAGTAGTGACTTCAAATGGAGTTAAGGACAGGATCATAAAGGAACTCAGTTGGGAATAAGGGACCTCTGGAAGTCATTTGGTCCAATACCCACATTACAGTTAAAAAAAAAAAGTCTGTGCATAAAAATATACCATAAATGAGCTTCCATCTCTCTTCTCCACCCCCCCCACCCAGAAAATTGAAACAAACCCTGTCTCTAAACATATGAAAACACACAATTCTCTTCCATAGAAAAATGATTTCGAGTTTACCCTGGCAAATGGCAGCATTTTCCTGAAATTGTTTTGTATACACAGAGTCATAATGGCCGTTACCAGAACAACACAGTAAAACCTGGGAAAATAAAAAAAAAAAAAAGAAGATTTTAAGGCTGGAATGATGTAACCCCAAATTCTGAGATCATTTCATCAACTCATCAATAAAACAGTAAATATTCTCAATATAAATATGAAAAAGCTGTAGCATCAGCTCAAAACTGAAATTTAGGTAAAGTCTCTAAGTAACTTTGTATCATACAGTGAAGAAAAAAAATCTGTACATCCTGCTGTGTTGAACATGAAATATGAGTTTGTTTCCAAGACCACCACTTGATCAGGAAGTAAAATAAATACAACACACTGAATGCAGCACCCAGAGACACACTGTCCCAAGTGTCAAAGGCACATTTCATCCTTCTCTGCCTGAGGGACTAGAAGAGCATTTACTTCTCTAGCCCTTAAAACCTTGCTTTTAAGAAGCAGAAGAGAGGCTTTCTGCAACATATGCAATGACACCATGTAAACATGTCCCACCAAACTTCTTGGCACACAACCACAGCCAACTGCAATGGGCAGAAGCCCTGAGGCAGCTGTCAGCACACTGCCAGCAAGGATGCTGCCCAGAAAAGCAGCTCCCAGAGGGAGCTGAGATGCCAGGACTCTTAGTGCTGTGTGCTCTGTGGATTCTGCCAAGGTCTCCTCTCGTGGTGAGGAGGAGCAACATCAGAAGGGGCTGCTGCCTGAACTCACAGTGTAATGACAGACAGCTGCCAACACTTAATGGGAGCTCTGGTGGGAAAGCCTTGAAGGGCAAACACACATCTAGACCACGCTGTTTGATTTTTAACCTCAGCTCATTTTGGAATTAAGTTAAGCTACACAGGAAACCGTAGATGAAGAAAGAAGCATGTGTAGATGAAGACAGCAACACTCATCAACAGACCATCAACAGCTGCAGCAGCACAGGTTCAGAGCAGACTGGCCACCCTGGCAAATCTGACAGCCCACACTGAAATCCACACTGCAGCAGCTTCACTGGCACCATACCTGAAGTAACCACATAATTGTGCACCCACATCTACACAGATCCAGAAAACACCAGAGGAGTCAGATGCAAGGAACACAGAGCATTTGTCCTTTATGCTCCTTCCTTTTGCCCCAGCAGTAGTTCTGATGTAGATAACTGTTCCAATAGCTCCCAGTCTGAACTGGGACCAATTGTATGTCACAAAAAAAATCAATCTGTTTATTACAGTCATCCCTTCCCATTAACTTCACCTTTTCAGGGAAAAAACTGCATACCTCATCCAGCTTCAGGGAAAGTTAGAACACAGAGTGGCAGGGGAACAGAAGGATATTGGCCTCACTTCTACTGACCTTGTCTTCAAAGCCATTGTCTGTAGCACGTGTGGGTGGCTTCCCGGGGTACCGGTACACAATGAAGTCTCGCCTAGGTAAGCAGAGGGAAAACAACACTTGCAAGAGCAGACTTTCAGTAGAACCATGTTATGAAGCTTACAGGGAGCAGTTTAGAGCTGTTAATTCACAGGAAAAACAAGCAATATGATAAATGAATGCCACCATAAAGCAATAACCGGATGAGCGAACCCATCTTGAGGGGAAAATAAAAATTATCTGTGCAAGACCATGATATTTGCTCACAGATTAAGTCAAGTACTTATGCTTACAGAAGGGTGCTCAGACACTGAGACAATTCAGTCTAAGTGATTTAGGCACCCTGCAAAAGGACTAGAACCTCAGTGCAGGGAGCTAGTAATTCTTGCCAAACATCAGTTTGTTCCTTTACTACTGGGACAGTGAGCCTGCAAAAGGAGGCTTCTATTTTCTACCACTAGAGAGCCAGACTGCTGTTTACAGATAGCAGCATTTTTAGCAAGACAGCAGCACCTGCACAGCTCTGTGTTACCTCTGAAAGAAATATCAGTGTTTACACACCAGGTAGGGCAGATACTCCTCACTTCTGGAGCTTTCAAAAACACCTACATGAGTTTTAGCCACGCTTGTAACTACCACACAGTGTTTCCACTGCACACAGATCCTTGGTTTTCCCCATTTTCTAGCCTTCAGCCACTAGAAGCAAACACTTGACATTCAAATGTAACATCAGCAAAAAAAGAACAAACAAACATCTCTGGAAACTGACCCTGTCCTTAATCCCCACAAGGAGAACAGGGGCTGTGATGGCACCATTTATTTGCCAGTTAAGTAAGTTTTTTAGGGAAGCATTTCTCACCGTGTTTCACACATTCACCTCTCAGTGACAAACACAAAGAAAGTTCTGGGGCCAGAACCCCCACACCAAGTGCAAAACAAAGTAAATCTTAAGGAATAGGTACTTACTTGTACATCATTGATAAAGCACTTATTTCCAGCTGGCCAGCACTTTCCTATGCAAGATTATGAGATTACATGAGAGAGCAGAGGCATTTAAACATCAACAACTGTATTCTACATTTTTGTAATGTTAAAATAGCTATTCAAACCCATCAGTTTGTTAAAAGAAACAATCAATGCACTGAAAGTTGAGATATAAGGGTTTGGGGGAGAGTGAGGTAAAAGTTGTCTGCTACATGGGATGGCCACAATTACCAAAATGAGTAAGACTGAGCTGCAGCCAGAGCTGCTCCAACACCTCATTCTAGATATATTTTTTTAAACCCATATTTGTTTCAGAGACTGCTGCATTCCTCAAGGTTGCTGGTTAAAGACTAAAGAAATAGAAGTTTGAACAGTAAAGGAAGAAGCAGGACATTGCAAGACTGACAAACATTTCGTTTAAGGTACACTCCATGTATTTTCCTTTTCCTTCTTAGGGAAGAACTACAGTTATGAATAAGCTTTTACTGTCCAGTGTACAGAGATTGCTCCTTTGCACCCATACAAACTCCCCACTGAAACTGGTACTGTTTACACATGCAGAGTTTATTCCCATTTATTCAGCACAAACCCTTAGTATTACTTATGCAAATGAGACCCCACGATTTGGGTCTATCCAAAAAAAACCCCACAAAGTCAAACAACTACATTTTAAATCATTACCTAAACACCTTCCTGTTCTAGTCTCCCCAAATTTAAATCTCTTAATAAGTCTTACATCAGGCTTACCTTTGGATCTCCTAGTCGTTCTAGGTATTTCTCAAACGACCCTTCCACATACTTTAAACAAAACAAAGAACAAATATAAAAACTTAGGCAGTTAGAAAGCAAAGTTAAAATTAAACCTAGACACTACTTAACAGCTATCAGCTATTGATTTGTAGGGGGTAAGGCACACAGAGCATAGGAATGATCTGGGGTATCAATGTGAGAATACTAAAAAACAATTAAGGATATGAGTCCAATCAATACTCAAATCTCTCGCAGATTAGATGAAACACTTAAATGTGATTACAGGGAAAATAAAGAAGCAAAAAACTCAAACCACAACCCCCAAAAAACGTATCAATACTCTACAAACCCACACTGCGTACCCATCTGCACGCATACAAACTGCCACAGAAAAAAAACAACCAGAAACTCCAGGACTTTATGTAATTATTCTGGGAGTTCCCACCATCTTTCCATATTCCTTTCCTCCTCCAAAATCCTACACATTTCCCACCTACTAAATTCTGCAATGCTTGCTCCACAGAGAACGTATTACACAAATAACTCGCCCTACTCACTACTTAGGTTTCTGCAACTCACTTTTTTTCAGGAACTTCACAACCAAAGTCAAATAAAACTAGTGCAACTGCAACTCAAGGTAAGGAGGCAGTCACCCTGTCACTCCTCCTGTCTTTCAAGCATCAAGGATGGGACAGGATCGTGTTCTCAGTGCTTAGAGCTAAACCACTGACCCCCCTCCCACCCACACGTACCCAGCTGTGTAACACAGTACTCACGGATTCAAACCTAGACTGGTGCTGCCTCATAAACGAGACGCAAGCTTTCCTAACGTCTGCGTGATGAATTTGAGATGAAAACAGCTGGGAAAATAACGGTAATAAAGGAGAAAACGTCAGAGTTTAATTGATGCCTCGCATTGGGCACAAATTCTCCAGACTGACGCCACCACAACAAGAGGCGGTGCGGAGGCTCGGGGGCACCTGGGGACACCTGAGGCTGAGGGGAGCCCAAGCGCCCGGAGCCGGTCACACCCATCCCTACACACATTCCCACACATCCCCAGCCATCCCCACACGCATTCCCACACATCCCCAGCCATCCCCACACGCATTCCCACACATCCCCAGCCATCCCCGCTGCCGGCACCTCGCTCTGGGCACCCGGACGGGTCTCCATGAGCACCCCCGGCCCACCCCGGGCCTGAGGCGCCCCGGCCGCCCCCAGCCCGGCCGGCTGCGCACCTGCTCCGAGACGGCTCGGAAGAGGCAGGAGGCGTCCTTGGCCGTCATCTTGCGGTACAGCCCCAGGCTGCCCAGGTACTCGTCCATGGCCACCTCGCTGAAGGACTTCTGCCCAAAGTACTTCTTGGAGCCTTTGTGCATCTTCCCGGCCGGGGCGGCTGAGGCGGGCGCGGAGACGCGGGCGAGGCGCGAGGCGCTGGCCGCGCGGGCGCCGCTAATGAGGCGCCGCTAATGAGGCACCGCTAATGAGGCACCGCGCCCACCTGCGGGATCGCCCGGCCCCGGCCCCAGCCCCAGCCCCAGCCCCAGCCCCAGCCCCAGCCTCCGGGCCGGCCCCTCGCACCCCGCTGGAGCTGCCCCCGCCGGGGCCATTTTGGGCTGTTTTAGGCCGGTTTGGGGTGCCCGGCCCGGCTCCCGGCGCGGGTGCGCGAGAGCGGGGAGCGTCTCCTTCCGCACCTGCCTTGGCTGAGCTCGCTCCTTCAACTTCATCGCTCGACTGCAGAGAACCACCGGGAACATCAGCTCAATGCTTATCCAAAGTTGCCGCGCTGGAAGCAAGTTGCTAGCAGTGAATTTGAATTCACAGCTCCATAGAAATGGTCAAGCGAGTGAAAAATCTTAGTTGCTTCCAATCAAGTATTTGGGGCGAACTTTGGGGGATTGGCAGAACCGACCCTCGCACAACTGTGTGGCCTGATTTATTCCACCTCTAGCCCTTTGTGCTTGATTAGGTTAGAATGCCTCTATGTACATTTAATTTGTTCATAAAAATTGTACTTAGACAGCAGATGGGCCAGTTCAGGAGTTTTATTTCCTCGTTTTAAACAACAAAACCAAATTCCTCCAAATGAATAATGTCCTTGTAGGAAGGGCAATTAGCACAAATTATGCACTTATAAAATTTTAGAGTATTAGAAACCTAAGAACATGCATGAACATATTAAAGTTTAAACCCTCTTTGGGTTTCCAAATACCAAATACTTGAAGTAACCAATGTAACATCAACATAATTGTCAATTTCAATACTGAAAACGGAAAGTTCTGATCAGAATCAAAGAATCCCGGAATGGTTTGGGTCTGCAGCGACCTTAAAGTTCATCCAGTTTCAGCCCCCCTGCCATGTGCAGGGACACCTTCCACTGTCCCAGGCTGCTCCCAGCCCTGTCCAGCCTGGCCTTGGACACTTCAGGGATTCAGGGCAGCCACAGCTTCTCTGGGCACCCTGTGCCAGGGCCTCACCACCCTCACAGGGGAGAATTTCTTCCTTGCATATAATTTAAGTAGGGAACACTGGGTGTGCAGAAGTCCAAACTGATGGGTTATGATGGGGTAATAAGCAGTGAAATAAGTGATTGTATTGGCAGCCCCATTCCTCTCCTATGTTTCCCTTTGTGGGTAAATCACCCAATCCCAGGGCAGCAGCTTGGCTGCAGATTTGCAGCTCATGACTTTTTTCACCCAGATTCACCACATGCCTTTTTCCCTTTTGAGGCTTGAATCTCTCCCACTTAAGCTCTCTTTTCAGTGCTTCTGTAAACACATGAAACGAGAGCTGAAGGCATCTGCAGAACATCACGGGAACTTCAACAAAGACAATTTATTTCCACCTGTACTTGACAAAAATGGTCAAGAGATTGCTATGCACATGCCATGCTGTAAAGAAGTAGTTTAGCTTGTCCTCATCACTGGAATTACCATCCCAGTGCAGATTTTGTGATGTAAATATGTCTGTCAATGAAATTAGATAGTTCAGACTCCTTCCTTATTGGCATTGTGATCTTTTAAGCATAAAGCTAAATGAGTTTGGCTAAATTGGAAGCCAGTGGCTAAGTTTACTTTGACTAAATTGGAAGCCATTTAATATCAGCTAATATTAAGTGATATTTTCTTTGACGGTTTGTCCCAGTTGGTGGATCTTTAGTGTTGAAGGCAGCAGTAGGAGATATTTTATTCCAATATTTTTATTTCTCTGATTTGCTTATTGCAACCCCAAAACCTTATCCAAGAATGAAGCAAACTTTTCTGGCTGTCCAGGAGGAAAAGGTTTCAAAGCTGACAAGTCCATCGACTGCAGCGTCTCCACAAGAGTGCTGTAAAAACAGAGCAAAACCAAAAATCAAAGCAGAAAGATCCATCCCATAGGAAATTTTTTTTCTACTATTTTCTTTCTATTCATCCATACATAATTCTTCAGCATGGGAATATTAAATAAGAGTAAGAAATATTAAGAATAAGAAATATTAAGTAAGAATAAGCATTGCTGAGAACACACTTCCATCAGCTTTCAGAGACAAACTCAACTTTAAAACTTTTTAATCTTGTGTGGTACCAATGCTGGGAAACTGAACAAGATCTGAGGCTCTTCCCCACAAACCATAGGAGGAAATCCATCCTATCTGAGTTCTCCCCTGATCACAGAGCCAGAAAGAACAGCTACATCAACCTGTTCCTTGCTATTATTAGGTTGCAAATAAGACTCAAATGCTTGGCACTGCCCAACACAAAGAAATAAAAATTACAAAGCTGACAGAAGCACCAAGATAATGAGTTTAAGAAACTTGCTCAATATAAATGAATGCCAGGCATAGTTCAGAAAGCTCTTCTGAAACACACAAAATCCTGCTTGCAGGGAAAAAGAACAAGATGCAGACTAAGTAACAGGAGTTAAATTTTCTCTGCCTTCAGCTTAGAGGTCATCTGTTATTTTTAGAGTGGAGTCAGTCATAAATAAAGAGAAAACAGTAAGAAACAGTCAAAACCAGGAGAGGAAATAAACCCAACAGGAGTCAGGATGAACTCTAAAAAGGAGCTGGGTGTTTTGGGAATTTTTTGTGTGTTGTTTCCTTGGTAGTTTATTTTGTGTGTGTTTTTGGTTGGTTGGTTTGGTTTGGTTTTTTTCCTGAAGTGACAGGCAGTAGATCTGTGAAACTCCTTGTCAGAAGGTATGGTGGATTCAGGAATTTTGATTAAAAGGGCAGCCTGAAGACGTACTTGAAAGACAGACGCACTTGAAGTTACTAACTAGATAACATCTGATTTATGAATCCCCCTGAATCCAAGTATTCTTCCTCTTTTAATCTAAACACATGTCCCCTCAAATGGAAAAAAAATTAGAAGAGACCATGGTCAAAAGATAAATGGTAAATTACTACCTAGTGTCGATCTATTCACTTTGGAAAATCTAATATCCAGATGGAGGTTACAGAGGAGGAGGTAAATTTCCTTTTTACATTCTCAATCCTGCAGTACCACTGAGTGTTTGTTCTTGTCCAGCAAGAACTGTCACAGCAGCTCCCTACCTGCAGTTACAGTAGAGGACATAGCCATCCCTGTGCAGCTGCTTGGCCAGCTCAAGCTGATGGTTGTCCATCAACTTGTCATTTATTACTACTATTAGTGGTTTCCCTTTCTCAAGAGTCTCCAGGCAGCTACCTGCACCTGCAAGAAAAAAAAAACACGGTGAGAGATTAAATATCCTCCTACTTGCTGCTGAAACAGAGCTGCCTCTTGAACAACCCATCCCTAGCTGTGGGACCTCAGCATTCCCAGGCAGCCCACCCCAGAGCTGCACTTCATCTCTCGGAGCAGCTCCCGGGAGCCGCAGGGAGCAGCCGGGGCTGTACCTGCGTGGCTGATGACCAGGTCAGCGCTCTGCAGCTCCTCGGCCAGCGAGTCCTTGAAGCGGAACACTTCCACGGCCACGGCCGGGCTGCTGCTGGGCTCCGGCTGCGGCTCTGGCAGCGAGCCCCGGCCCACCTGCAGCACCAGCTTCTGGTACCCGCGGCTCTGCAGCGCCTGCGGGGCACGGGAGGGGTGAACGGAGGGTGGGGAGGATGGTGGGAGGGGGTATGGTGAGAGGGATGGAGAAGAAGGGGGTGGTGGCGGGGGATGACGGGGGTGGAATGAAGGGGATGAGGCGGGGATAGAGGAGGTGTATGAAGGGTGTGCCCAGCTCCCGACTACCCCGGCCCGGGTATCGGTGCTTCCTCCCTTTCCACTCCGCGCCACAGGCCGTCCCTCCCTTTCCTCTACCAACACTGCACGCCTCTCCCCGCGGGAAGCCCCGAACCGCCCCGGCCCCCTCAGACACCCCGGCACCGCTGCCGGGACGCGGCAGGGAGGGCGGGGCGGCTCGCGGCGCGCAGGCGCCGGCCCCGGGAGGGCAGGCCCGGGCCGGAGCAGGAACCGCAGCCGGTGTCGGTGTCGGTGTCGGTGTCTCGGACGGCTGACCTGCAGCGCGGGCGGGGAGCGGGCGGCGGCGATCAGCTCGTCGAAGCTGGTGGTGCCCACGGTGACGAACACGGACTTCATGGCCGCCGGGACGGGACACGGGCCGCCAGGGGGCGCCGCCCGCCCGCGCTGCGCTCCCGAAATGGCGGCCGCGCTGAGGGAGGGACGGGGCGGGCGGGAACGCCCCCTTCCCTCACGGGCCCGGCCCTCCTTGTCCATCCCTGTCCCCCCCCTTCCCTCACGGGCCCGGCCCTCCTTGTCCATCCCTGTCCCCCTCCCTTCCCTCACGGGCCCGGCCCTCCTTGTCCATCCCTGTCCCCCCCCTTCCCTCACGGGCCCGGCCCTCCTTGTCCATCCCTGTCCCCTACCGTGGCTTCTCTTCACGGTTTTTCCCCGCCCGTTTTGGCGAGGCAGGTGCCACGGCGCTGTAGGGTTTTTGCCCGCGATGCCACACCAGCAGGGATGGTGGCCGCTCTAACTAGCCCGCTGTCCGCCAGCGTTTAGAGGGGTAGCCAGGACTCTCAGGTTTTCAGACTTTCAGGGAGGAGAGGTAAAAAAGAAATAAATTTGGAAAAGGGATTCGGAAAGTTTTGGCCTCCACGTTTCAGCTTTGAGGACCTACATAACTCACGGCTGGGTGTGTTCAGAACTGCCATTGCCAGAGCAGGGCCCCAGTCACCTCCCCTTGCCACACTGACATTGGCCCAAGCCTCCCATAACACTTAACGTGGGAGTAATGCTTTCACTTCTCTCACAAAATTCTGAATATTAAATGTGTTAACACAGTTTTGTCCACTGAAAAGTAAGAATAACTCCGGAACAGTTGAACCCCAGGACTCGCACAACCGGAGCTGGCAGTTTTGTTTCTTTATAGTAAGTGTAACACAATGCACAATGCTACAAAAATAAACCAAAGTTAGACGTGTAAATTTATTCCCTGAATTAAATTCAACAGATGAGGTCACAACTGTATAGTGAGTGTTATAACTGAGTGTTCTAAGAAAGATGGAGCTGTCTTGAGGATACCTCTGATTGCCGTATTAATGCCTCGTTCACAATGCTCATTAGCCCCCTGTTGTTTTCATGTAGCATAATGAGCCACGCTGAAATATATTTATTTTTTGATTAAAGCAAGTAGTGCTGACAGCAGACACGGCACTTTGGGGAAAAAATGCTGTGGAGCAGAACAATATTGGTGTCCTGAGTGCACAGGGGCAGTGGCTCTGCCCAACCTCATCCAGCTCTTGCTGTTGTCACTTGGGAAGAGGAATCTGGAAGCTGAAGGTGGCCACAACACGAGCCAGGTAAAGACCTGAGCAACAGGGCATGGTCTGGCAGCGACAGGTCCAGTGACCATCCAGCAAAGACAGGGACACAAGGTCAATCCAGGAAGCCCAAACAGTAATTCAGGAGCAGAATTCGCAATAAAGGCACCCACAAGTCACCTCTGTCATCCCAGCATGAGAAGGACATGGTTAGGTGGGTCTAGAGGAGGGCCACAGAGAGGATTAGGGGCTGGAGCACCTCTCCTGGGACGACAGGCTGGGAGAACTCAGGAGAAAGCTCCAGGGAGACCTTGGAATCCCTTCCAATGATTAAAGGAGCTCTAAAAGAGCTGGAGAGGAACTTTGGACAAGAGCCTGGAGTGACAGGACAAAGGGGAATGCCTTTAAACTGAAAAAGGGCAGATTTAGACTGGATATTGAGAAGGAATTCTTCTCTGTGAGGGTGGTGAGGGTCAGGTACAGGTTTCCCAGAAAAGCTGTGGCTGCCTCATCCCTGGAAGCACACGAGGCCAGGCTGGATGGGATTTGGATCAGCCTGGGATAGTGGAAGGTTCCCTGCCCATGGCAGAGAGTTAAAACTGGATGAACTTTAATGTTCCTGCCAACCCAAACCATGTTAAGGGTTTTGGTTTGTTTTTTTTCACATGTCACTGAAAGGCAGTGTCCTCTGCAGCTTGCACTCCCAGTTTCATGCTGTGTAGGGGCTAGAAGAAAAAATATTCACATGTAAAATTGCAGGGACTTAAATTTGTATTGGAGTTTTCACTGGAGGATACATTCCACTTGCACATTGAATCAGGCTTGTTAGGGTAATTTTAAACTGAAGAGAAAAGGGAAAACCATCCATTAAGGGACTCAATTTCATGCTAATTTGTACCTGCTGTTTTAATTAGAAGTTGTGTAGGGCATAAGTAGAATTTTGCCCAGGAGTGCTTACGCTCTGGTCTGTGAGAGCTGCAGATCACTCTCAAAATGATGTACTGGAGCTAATGCTGTGCAGCTTTAAGGCAAGTAGAGGTCATGTAAGCCAGGCTTGGGCTGGACAGTCTCTCTTTTCAGTGCCAATTGTCTCTCTCCAATCTGTGTGTGTGGATATTATCAGGGACAGTCCAGAAATAGGAGCTCAGTCTGATATAATGTAGCCCTGGACCCCAGGGAGCGGCTAGGAAAGGGCTGAAATGGAAGAGAGGTTCTTGTGAGAGCTTGCTCCCATCTGTGCTTTTCAGGGCATCATTTATATCCTGATATTTTCTTCCTGTGACAACATCTGGGCAAGAAAGTGAAGATGTCATGAGTGCAAGCTGGTTTTTGTTGAGGCAGGGATGTCATATCCCTCCTCTCTTCTCCTTAGCTGGTATTTGAAATGTTTCTGGGTGGCTCAGTTTTGAGCACTGTCGCTTTGTATTCAGTTCAGCTTGCCACAATTTGCCCAGAAAGCTCTATAATTGTATTATTCAGGGGTAAGAAAGTGCATGAAAATAAACTAGTCAGCTCACATCTTTGTTTCTGAAAACTACATCCTGCCTTTGTTTTGCTCTTGAAGTCTAAAGTCTGACCCACAACTGTGGAGAGAAAACTCTGATGACCCCTGAAATGCATGGGCCACAGTGTATCAAATAATGGATCATTAAAAACTATACACCAACAGGAAGGCAGGAAACCTGTATGAGTCTACAAACTTCGATTTTCTCTGAAGGAAAAAAAAAAAGCCAGTGACTGGCTAGTCATTGACTTTCCTTTCCCTTGTATTTTGTGTACAGATTGATTCTCTATATGGCCTGTGATATAATGCTGCAGCAGATGACATGAGGCACAGGAAAGCAATTAGACTTCTCCACACTAAATTTGTGTTATATTTCAGTACTTTTTATGTGTTTATAAATGTGTAAAAACAGTAAAGATAGCCTTACTTCTCTTTCTGATTTGCTTTATATATATTTGAACTGAAAAAACATTTGCTTCCTTTTCCTCTCTCATTGAGATGTAGTATTGTACCTATGAGGGTTGATATTTTCCTTACTCTAGGGAGCTTTGAAAATCAGATAGAGAATCTTTAGAGGGATAATTCCTTCATATTACTGTGATTCAGAGATGCTTGGTCTGGGAAAATAAAAGAGTAGCATTTGTCAGGCAAATGTCAACTGTATACTTTGAAATATTTCATTTACATCCTTTGGATTGTCTCTTTGTGGGCTTGTTATTTAGCAGCTGGATTGACAGGTGGATGCACAAAAGGCTCAGAGTGACTGGAGACAGGGAGATGTTGGATCACCTCCTCCTCGAGGCTGACTGGCAGAAGAGAGACATGTCTGCTCTGACTAAATATCTCACATGTGGAGTGGAAAAGGAGGCTGTGGCTTAGCCAGAAGGAGTGTCCACCATCTGACAATTCTCATGGATTTTTCTGTATTTTGCCACTTTTGATGGTAAGCCTCGAAGCCGCTGGTCCTGGAATTATGGAATCATAGTTTTTAAGGCCTTATGTTTCTGAAAAGGGGACAGAAAACCACGCACTGACTCTTAAGGCACTGAACTCGAACAATATTTGTTATAGATCTATAACTATGTATCTGTTTGTTACTCATGTTTTGCTTTGCATTTAAACAATGTAATGATTCATTGTGACCTGAGCTTCAGGAAGCTGAGAGTTTACTCATTTATGAACTTAAAGTGCTGCTGGCCTTTGCTCTCATGTGAACCAGGAGGGCACATCTACGCTGGGATACAGCACCTGCTATGTTTCAATCCTTGTTACAGGGACTGTATCTCAGCTGATTTGTACCAGCCCTGGAACTGCATCCTTACTGATCCTCAAGACTTCTGCTGGTTTTTTATCATGAGTGAAATACTCACCTTAAAGAACCAGAAAATGGGCTTCATATCAAATAAAATTTCCCAAAGCTGGGAATTTTCAGTAGTGTTTGGGTTAGTGGGAGATTAAAGGAAATAATCTGAAGGGCAGTGTCAAAGCAGGCCAGTGTGCAGAGGCAGGAGGGAGTCAGAGGTGTGCTGCAAGGAGCATTATCCTGGCTCTGTGGTGGTGTCTCCTGGCAACTCAGCTGTCTCCTGGTCCCCTCAGCTCCCCTGGGATCCTCTGCCTGGCTCCTTGCTGTCTGTGGCAAACACTCGCCACCATTCCTGCCCGCTGGCCACAGCAAACACCTCCACAGCAGTCCACTGTGCGAGCACCCTGCCTCTTCATATTCCTGCATAATCCCTCTGACAACCAAATCTATTAAAAATTCATTTTCATCCAGGCAAATCAGACTCCCTGAAATCAATTGAGCTTTGTTCTCTGAGGGCAGCTTGTGCTGGTGCAAATATAATCAAATCCTGAGGTGCCTTGCATGCATTTTTACAAGCGCTGAGATGGAATTCATGTTTCAATTATTCTTTTTGATGTGCATTTTTGAAGGAAATTAGAATATTATGCTGAAGTAAACCAACAGTTTTAGATGTTTAGAAAGGAACTCCAAGTGAGCCGAATTCCTTTTCCCAGACAGTCCCAATTATACAAGTACATACAAATATCTCTGTTTGCCATGCAGCATAAAAATAGGTGAGGAGGTGAACTCAGAGTGAACTCAGACTAAATTTCACTTCTGTCCATTTGCCTGCTGCTCTCCAGTAGCTGGCTTGAGACAGCAGCAGTTTATGTGGACAGTTTGAATTGTTCTCCAAAAGTATTCAGGGACACCTAAACCAGTCCACTGATGAAATGAATGGATTTTGGAAATATATAGACTTGCTGAATATGCCCCACAATGAATGAAAAGCTGCTCTAATTCTGCCAGAGGAGCAAAGGGGTGTTGGGCAGACGTGAGAGTGGTGTTTGCTCCAGGAGAGGGCTGCCTGTGTTCGCTGCAGTGAGGGCACCCAGCCTGCAGGCTCCGTTTTGCTCCATCTTTTCTGCACAGCATTAGCATCTCCCCATTGCAATGCCTGTTTTGAATTGCCAGGCTGCCTCTCAGAACCAAAGCAAAAGCATTTGAGGTTCACTTCCCAGCCGACCAACAGCCAACACAGATCCACTCAAGGTCTGAAATTCCAGTGATGTTTCATGGACTGAACGTGCCTGTTTGCAGCCAGCTTTGTTCAGAGGAGCTGTGCCCTCTGCATCATCCCCAAGCCTGTGCAGCAGCAGTAGGGGTGCTAAAAGCAGTGACAGCCATGATCCATTTCTCTCTGCTGTTTGTTTGTGCTAACAAGATGATAGCTGATTATTTACAAGCAGTCTAGTTCCCATTAGACATTAATGATCACAGCAGCCACAAGATACTCAGCAAAACCACTGAGCTCAACTTGGAGATTCTTGAACAGCTCTGGGCCACCAGGTTTTTTTATGCATGATATACAGTATTTACTGAGAAGAATCAATAATAGAAACATATTTGCATGCATTTCCTGTTTATGGCCGCCTTTTTATCACCAGAAATGCTAGAAATGTTTTATGCAGAGGCAAACCAGGAGGTTAATGGTATGCAGTGAATTTCACAAAGATGAAAAATTGTGGCTTTTATTTTTTAATGTTCTAAGGATATATGCAGAGAGACATATAAGAGAGATCTAAAGTTATATTTATGACTGGAAAACTGTTTTGAGTGTGTGTGCCTGTGTACTTTACAAATATATCCTTTTATTTAGGTACCCACATATACTGGTGAATCTTCTTTCAGGATTTCTTGTGTCATAATTCCAAGAAAGCATTAAGCTGTTTAAAATACATAATCATTCTACAACTTGTTGGGAAATAATGGACCAGATTAATCTCAGGTATGCCTGAAGTGGCTTAGATCTAAATCAGAGCTCAATGTTACATTTGGGAGAGCCATTTTTGCTGCATGCACTAATGTCAAAACAAGAATATTTTTTTATTATCTTGCCTCTAGAGAAAGCCTCTGAACTCAGGTTGGTATCATCCTTATGGATGGCCACCTGTGCTTCCATCCACAGTAATCCTGCCTTTCCCTTTCCCTCTCCCTGCTGGAGCCAAGAGCTGTTCAGCTGCTGAATGTTTGTGTTCATTAAAGGAGGTTTTTTTACACTGGTTTGTGTACCAGTGTTTCCTGTGAGCGGCACAGCACAAAGCACTGTTCTGTCACTGTGCCATCTTCAAATGGTGATTCATGGTTAAAACCATCCAAATGAAGGGCCTTGGTTTTGCTTTGTGTGATTTGTGAGTGTATCACAGATTGGGCTGATGGCTGAGAGTGAACTGAGACCTTAAATCTGTCCAAAATGGGGTGAAACACAGCAGATGTACAGACAGGGCAGCTTTCTGTGCCTTGCTTGGAAGGTGGAACTATGAAAGCTGAAAAATTCTTCACCCTTCCCAGCATGGCCAATGTTTAATCCTTTTGGTGGTGGCTCTGAGCTCTCAGTGTGGGTAGGGGCAGCTGGCCATCAGAAATTGGACAGAGGGCCCTTGCAGGCTGCTGGGCCTCTGTTGTGTGGAACAGCAGCAGGTTGCTGTCAGACAGTGCTGAACGTGACCCAATGCCTTTGCCAGGAGAAAATGATGTTCCTTTTCTGTCCCTTATCAAAGGGATGTAATTGCCTGGCAGCACCCACACTTACATGTTGACACTTCTGGCGTAACCAGTAAAATAAATTCATTTTTCCAAAGGTAATGAGCTTGATATTAAAGAAATGATTCATGCCTAAGATCAAAAGGAAATGTCTTCTGAAGCAGTGTCCCATGTCCCTCCAGGGCCTTAGATTCCTGTCATCACAGGCAAAATCATTCCCTTTGGTTTCTCTGAACCTGGAATTTTATTTGTGATTTTGTGAGGCAGTGACTTGGTGAGGATTCAGGTAAGATCTTCATTGATTCTGAGACTGGTGTTACACAAGGTCCTGCTGGGATATAGTGTCCTTTATTGTTTTCTGTTTATGACCAACCTACCCCAAGCTGCTAATTAGCTGGAGGAGCTGCATGTACACAGAGCACTGGTTTGTTCCTCTGTAAAAACACATCTGGGGTTGATGTGACTTGGTTTAATTGTGAACATCCTGTGTTTCCCAAAATCAGCAAGATAACAGCAAAAATTTGTGAGACTAGTATTTTTCACCTAAAAACTAATTACAATTAGGGTTTTTTTTACATGTAATTTTTTCACATAAAAACTAATTAGTAATTTAGTTAATTCTTAATAACGACCATCCTCATTAAGGATTTGTTAGATGCAATAAACCCATTTAAATATTTTTGTTTATCTTCAGAAAATCTGGCCACATTTTCTTGCACTGAATCAGACCTGGACTTGGGGGTTGATACCTTTGTTCTGTGGTTGTCATCAGCTATTTTCTTGTCCCAGGTGCTGTGCAGGCTGGAAGAAATCCTTCTGTGCTCCTTACTTTGACATCCAAAAATGATTTGTGCTATGCTAGGTGCTTCTACTGTGACTTCAAGGATGCCTGAAGAAACAAGAGGCAAAGCTTGGCTGGTTGTCATCTGTGGCTTCTGAGTTTAGGTAACACAGATGCCTTAAACTGAGCTTAAATGTTCTTTTGGGGTGTTTTATTTTGCTCAGAGGAAGAAGGTTCACGTCAGACACAAATCAAAGTCTTGAAGGTATTTGTGGGTTCTAGATGATAACGATACACCAGTTTTAAATTGGACTCTGTGCTTCAGAAGTGGCTGCAATAGGAGGCACCAGCATGATCTCTGTGGGTTTATGGAACAAAAATGAACACCAATTACAGAGCATTTTTTCCACTGGGACTTAGCCCATCATTTTGTCTAATTATGGTATGAACCCCACAATGGAGAAATCCTTCTTCTGTAAAGAGCTAATTCCCCTTAGAAATGCTAAAACTCTTAAAGAACTCCAATTATAACGAATTTTGCAATAGATAAAGAAAGCCTGGGCCAACCACTTACCACAGGAAAAAAAAAGGAAACAAAACAAAAAAAAAGCCAGAAAAACTTGAAGAGAGACAAAGAACCCTGGGAGACAAAGAGGGAATGTGTAATGGTTTGTATAAACTCCTCTCATACTTTATCTTGACCTGTACTAAATAAAATGACTGATCTATGAAACATTATTATCAATGGATTGCTGATGGATTTATTGACACAAACTCAAGGATTAGAGAAACTTGGGAAGAAAATGCCTGAAAACATGTCCTACTCCACTAAGAAATTCTGAGACAATGAGAGCAGTACTTCTGTCACCAGGCATGTTACATCCCAGAATGATTTGCCTGTGGTCAAGAAGGGAAAAAATTCTGATTTCCTCACTCGCAGCCCTATTCTTCAGCCCAAGTTCCAGCATTGATTTGATTGGATTTCTGCAGATCTGAGATGGTTCACTAAGCTGCAAAGCTCTGCTGAGGGTTGTTCAAGAGACTGCTGAGTGGCAAAAAAGTCAGCAGAGAGAAGAGCTGCAAGGCTTCTGTGACACAGTGGAGGATGAGAATGACAAAGATTGGGCTATGGTCACTCGGGGATGAAAACTCCGCATACACAGATTTTATTTTGCGTGATGTTCTCTTATGAGTTTAAAACCAGCAGTATTAAATAAAGAGGCAATGTTTAATATTGAAATTGCCTTCCCCAGATGTCTGGTGAAATTGAATCCAAACTCTTATTTTCCTTCAGTAGAATGCAATATATGTTCATACTTTATAACACTGAATGAAAGATCTTTCAGGCTCGCTTACAAGAAAGAATAAACAACCTTCCCCAGAGGAAGACTGCATTTATTTACGGATTGGTCTGCTAAAAAAAACCCAAACCAAATGATGATTACTGCTGAAAGATGGTACCTTG
The DNA here is from genome assembly GCA_034509425.1 of Eopsaltria australis. Lineage (NCBI taxonomy): Eukaryota > Metazoa > Chordata > Aves > Passeriformes > Petroicidae > Eopsaltria > Eopsaltria australis. Next base: position 140,619 of record JAVTVJ010000726.1, read on the forward strand.
GGAAGTGAAAACCTGGTATAGCTGGATCTAATCACCTGAGGGAGTGCCAACAGCTCTCATGGCTTCCTGGCCATAGAGATGTTTGTTTGTCATGTTTGTCCTTCCTTCAAGGAAATCATTGAGAGAATTTATACACCCAGAAGGACAAAATGTCTGTTAGACAAAACCTGCCTGCTTCAATAATGCTGAAGCCAAACCACATAGTAGCAATCCAGGGAGAGCTGGTTGTTTTCTCTTTATTTTACCTTTAAGTTACATTCAGAGATTTTATTTAGATAATTCCTTGCCATCAGTTTCCTGTGTTCTGTGAGTGGTTGTCACAGTGATGTGCAAAGGTAAATGGAAGGAGCAGCACATGGAATGTGCACAGAGGGAAACTGGGCACAGCCAAGCTGCATTTGCTGTATCTGACCTCAATGGAAGGGGCTGCTTGTCCAAAGAGATTTCCAAAGCAGCAGACTCATGGTCTGCCTGCATCCCCAAGTCCTAGGCTGGCAGTGCAGCTCTGGCTCCTGCATTGGGTTTGGCTGTTGCTGCTTTCTCAGAGTCTGCTGCCTGCTGTGAGGGAGGTCACGTTGCTCTAAAGTGAGAAATGACAGGTCTTTTTGTCTGATGTATCCTAATGTGTATTTTTACTTTCTATGGACATCCCTGGCACTCTGCTGTGATTCATTCCTGTGATTTACTGTGTGGCTGTTGTGTTTGGATTCAGCTGGATCATGAGGAAACCAGGAGAAAGCTACAGTCACACATCTATCCACAGCAGACCTTCCTTGGCCTTGCACACCTCTTGGTTTAATATTAATATAGATTAATATTCTCTGTGTCATCAGTGCTTGTGTGCCTGCATAAACTGGACACTGATCTAAAGTGTTCATTTTAAGTGTCTTGCTCTGTCCCCTGCTCTTGAGGTGTGAATAATTCTTGTGTTCTCAAATTTCCTCAGAAGAATAAAAAAAAAAAAGAGGCAAGGATGCTGAACTGATCAGTATTCATAAGATGGAGAGGATTATCTGAACTTTTAAGTGGCAGAAGTGGCACCAAATGTAAAGGTGTTGGCTAGAAGCTTTATGTCTGAACTGTGACTTGACTGGGGATATGGAAAGCAGCTTTCCAGAGAAAGCCTTCAAGACATCCCACTACCTCAAAGTGTGATCAGCTTTTCCTAATCTCTTCGTTATTGCTGTTGTCCAGTTTGGGCCTTGAAGACACTGAATTTCCACTAAAGGAGTTTCCTTTTGGGGATGTTTTAAGAATTCTAAGCCAGTAGAATTCGTTGCAGAAGTAGAAATAGAATAAAATCTCACCCAGGCTAAGTATGCACTCAGTCTGTCAGCATTTATTTTCCAAATTGCTTTGCAGCAGATTATTATTCATCTGAGCAGAGTGAGTAGAGGGAAGCAGGTCAGCAGAGCAGTGATGTGTCTATAGTAAATTGATGGATAGTTACCAGCAAAAGTCAAACAAAGGAAAAGCAGCCTCAGCACTCTGATCCCAGAGGTTTCTTTCTTCCTGAGAAGCTTGCAGAAGTGCATGTGGAGAATATTGCTGTGCTGTGGTTATCTGCTACCCATCCCTTCAGAGCTGGTCATGCTCTGAAACAACAAACACCTTGGAAATTCCACAAACCAGGTGCATTCAGGATGCTTCCTGCTTTCCTCTGATTTGTTGGACACAAACAACAACAACGACAAGAAGTCACATTTCTTCCCCTCTAGGTGCCAACATGAAGTGCAGGCTGGTGTGGTGTTCCCATCCTGACAGAGTCGGTGCTGAAAGGGCTGTTCCGAGCTTTCCCGAGGTGTGAAAGCATGAAAAATTTGTGAACAACAGCAAACCCATGTCAGTTTGATTCTGCTGTGACAAGCTGGAAGATTTGCCACTGAGTCTGCTGCAGAAACCTCACCCTGGCCCAGATTTGAGCTTCCTGAGGCATTATGTGCTAGTCATGCCACAGCAGCTTGGACAGCTCCTTGTAACCTAAAGATTATAGAGTGACATCACAACAAGTGCTGCATGTTGACTGCTGTGAGCATGAATTAGCTTGAATTAGGATTGCTAAGGCATAAGGAGTAAACTGGAAACACCCACTTGTGAGTTCTGGGCCAAAGACAGAATTCTGATATGGGAAGGAAGAATGGGAAGCTGGAGGATGCCAAAGCCTGTGCTACACTCAAACCCTGTGCTACACTCAAACCCAGCTCATGGCTTTATGTTGTCCTGTAAAGAGTTTCCCCGTGCAGCACTTGCTTGCCCACACACTTCAAAGGGTAGCCCAGGGCCAGTTTGCTTCCAAATCTCCCCTGCATTGTAAGGAAAAGCCTGTTGTTTGCTCACACATGTGGGGCACACAGGAATATCCCAGACAGGTCCTACTTTATCCTTCAGCATTGTTGGTAGATATGTGTTTGGTTTGTTTTTTTTTTTTCCCATAAAACTACATAAATAAGCTTCACCCAGTAGCTATTGTGGTGCCAGTTTTTGAGGACTTGAAGAGGAACTGGCTTCAGGAAAACAGCCCAGCTTATGTAAGATAAATGTCTTACTTGCAGAGAAGAACAGATTTCAAGCATCAAAGAATGTTGCTGAGCTCTCATTTGGCTTTCAGGTGCCTTTTGTTGTCTTGTAATTGATTTTTATTAAATGGTACTGTGAGAGTAGGACTATGGCCATGCAGGGAGAATTAATGCAGAGAGAGTCAGCTTAGGAAGTCTGTGGCTATTAGCTTGATCAAATTATGCTTTGAAAATGGGTTAATAAATCTAGAGGAGAAGGAAGGGAGGAGAAGGTCTTCTGAATTATTCATCATTTGTTTGACAAGTTTACATAGCCATGAAATGCAGGTGGGAGTATGAGTGGGTTATTTATTAATTACATATGAATTGCACAGACCTTTCCCTCTTGCAGCCAGATCTGCTTTCACAACTTAGCTTTGACTCCAGCTGTACAAATTCTTTTAGCCTTCAGCTGAAGAAATTCTAAGTACCCTTGAAAAATCCAATCCATCAAAACTCAAATTCAGTTCATTTTCCCAGTCTGAACATCAGTTATTTTAGATGATCTTTAACTATTCTTGATAATGAAAAGATTGGGCAGGAAATCTTCATATATAACATCCTGGAGAACAAGTGTACAAGAAACCAAATTATCATTGGTTTTTTCGGGCTTTCTTTTGATATCTGTGCCCACAGAATGAACACCAGGAATTAAAGACTGCTCTTACTCTTGCTGGAACTTCACAACCTTCTGGAAAAGCCTGAGGAAGGTGTAGATCTGAGAGGGATTTATGGGGTAAGGCTCTTGGCAGATGGAATGTATAACATGCAGTTCCTTTTAGTGAACAAATGTGAAATCTATGTCAGGAACCATAACTGAAAATACCTTCCCCGATCCACAAGTATTTATCCTTTTTACTTACCATTCTGTGTAGTCTTTTTTTTTGAGCCCACTGCAAAGATTGAGCAGACCTCACCATCTCCAGGTTTATTTTCCTACCACAATGTCAACATTTGAGTCTACAGCTCATGAACCAACAAAATACTGTTTGGGATTTCCCCTTTCCAGATATATCTGCATCTAAATTTTTAGTCATGCATTTCATTGTACAGCTGCCCATTTTTTGAAAGACACATGAATAAACTGTGAACAAACTTTCTGTCCATACCGGAATGAGGGTGAAGCATAGACACAACAAAAAGATGGATCTTCTCTGAAAAAAAGTGCAACCATTCCACGATTTCACCTCACTTGCTGCCTAACCTGTAGCAAAGCAGGTGATTTGTGGCATTACCTGCCAGCAGAGTTGTCTGTGAGTCTCCTGGTCTAAAGCTGGAGCTGTTTGTCTGCACTTCCTTCATAAGCAGTTGCCTCCTCAGTGACTGCAGGGTGAGGATATGTAAGGATATTTAAGTTCCTAGTGAGAACAAGTCATACATCTAAGTTGTCATTAATGCTGTCAGTTACATGGATGTGTGACTTCACATAATTCCTGTGTTTCGAACATATTTTACTTCTTTTTCAAGTAAAATAGAAAAAGGTCCTTCGGGAAGGATCAAGGATCGGGGTTGATCCTCTGCTGGGTTATGTGGTTTGCAAAATAAATGAGGATATGAAAATAAATGTTTATGTTTAATCTGACATAGAGAAGGAACATATTCTACATATCCACCCTTTCTGCTCGATACTTAAGGGCTTTTTAATACAGAAAATTTGTGCTTGTGGAGGAAAATCACGTGGGCGAGATTACTCAGGGATTAATCCTGTATGGTTTGGGGAGTCTCACCATACTCCTGACGGCTCCCAGACTAAGAACCCTAATATTTGGGAGTGATTCTGGTTGTTTCATGAGAGGAGGCTCGCTCTGGCCTCACAGTCCCACCCACCAGGGGCGGTGATGCTCGGGCGTCTTCTGCTCCTTCAGAACAACAGGTGGCTGCCTTCCCCCGCAGGCAGGGCGTGGAGGAGGTGAGGAATTCACTCAATACTCAGTTTGTTTCCAGTGTCTGATGGGAGTAAGGATGGGGGCAAACTGTGCTGGTTCCTGTAATACTCACACGGACTGGTAGAGGGTTTTCTTGCCCAGACATTCCCCGTGGCCAGCAGTTGGTTTGGAATAGTGGCATCACCTGAGCCTGTGTGTGAGCTGGTCTTTCAGATCCACGGGTGGGAAAGTACAGAGCAGTCAGTGACTCACCACTGAGAGCACTGTGCCTCTTTATTCTTGTAAAAAAACCCCATTTTCTGTAGCAGATGGGACAAGTGGGAAGGAAACAGCCTGGGGAGGGGAAGGGTATGGCTGTGAGACCTGCAGTGCTCCAAGATGCAGCAAAACCGTGCAAAACTTCCAATAACCACTTCTTAAAGCCCAAAATCGCCAAGCTCCTCTAGAGGCCACTCACCAAACACAGGCCAGCACTTCCCAGCAGTCTCATTTCCCAGAGACATCCCTTAAGTCTGGGACATTGCAAATGATCGTGAAAAGAGGGGAAAGGCATTCTTTTATTTCTCAGTGGGAAAGGTTTTAAAATGGCATTGTACTGACAAGTGAGGCACCCTGAGTGCCACCAGGGCTGTAGATGTGTCAAGTGGGACAGAGACTTGATGTGCAACGAAGCTTTAGAAAGGAAAACTCGTCATTTTCATGTGAGAAGATGGGGCTGCCTTCTATAAGAGTACTACATAAAAATACACAGTCTAACTAAATATACCATCTGATATATAAAGTGATTACTCATTTATTTAAAAGATATTTACTGAATAAGTTTTAAAGTGTTGTGAGACTCCTCTGAATCAACATTCCTTAGTATGGTGGAAGGAAGCTCAGTCCTGACATGTACTTCAGGGGCCATTCTGGCTGGGATCAGAGCAATCAGAATTTGACACTGTCATTTTCCATTAATAGGTCTGATATTTTATGTCAATAAAAGCTGAGTCTGTCCTGCAGACTCTTGGACACATGGCTTTTCTGCAGATAGTTGTGCTGGGAAGCTAAGGTGGTTTAGTTGCTGATTTAATAGATCAGAACACTTCTGGTCTAGCTAAGTTGTAGCTTTTGAATCGAGAAGTCTTCCAGGGTAAGTCAGATGTTGAGCCTGGGCTAGGCTGCCTCACGATGGCTCAATGAATGACACACACCAAGCCAATTTGAGCTGCATAGATTTTTGTTAATTTTAAATGTCATTGACTAACTCAGTAGCCATCTGTCTTAGATGGATTAATATCCAGATCATCACACAAAATTCTGGCTCTTGTGCAGTACTGAGAGTTAAGGAGCCAATCTTTAGATGGGGTGTGAAGCCACCATCCTGCCTGGTGTGGTCCCCATGGAGGGTAACCTCCCTCCTGCCATTTTTCCAGGGAAAAGCAGCCAAACATGGCATGGAGAGACACTGCTGAGAGTGAATTTGGTGCTGTATTCCCTCACACAATCACTGTTCTGGTTCACTGTCCCAGGCCAGGAGCAACCTGGGATAGTGGAAGGTGTCCTTGTCCATGGATGGGGGTGGAACAAGATGATCTTTAAGGTATTTTCTAACCCAAACCATTCTGGGATTCTGTGATTCCCAGCTGTGGGGGTTAATGGAGTACAAAGGAGTTATTCAGTATAAGGAAGCAATCTTTAAATGGTTTTGTACTCAATACATCAGTGAGAAGTGACATTAGTCCTGCCCATGAATCCAGTTTATCCAATGTAAGTGTCATTCTGCTTCCCCCCTGCCAACCATCTGTAAAATCCCAGGTATTCCCAGTCCAAACAGCTCACCCACACCTTTAAAGGTAAGCAAAAGACCTGTTGTACACAAAGCATTTGAAGAAAAATTTCGTGCTACTATCACAGGTCCATGTGACAGTGTCTTCTCTAATTATGCACTGGTTTGTGTGGGGACTTTACACTTTCCAAGCCCTTGGAGAGAGGAGAATTGACAAACAAGAGTTTATGTACATGTGGAAAGCATCCAGGGGATTTTATTGCTAAACTAGACTGTAATAAAGTGGATAAGCTGTGTAAAATACCTGCTCTTTAGATATGTGGCTGAAACAATTCACAGGAGGTTTTTCTGTGAGAGGCAGTGGCTCTCCCAGGAGTGATTTGGTTCCATCTTTTCCATCCCCAGAAGCAAAGCCCACCTCTTTACGTCACTCACAGGACTGGGTCAGATTGTTGTTCCATAAATTCAAATAAACATTTCTTTCCCCCATGAGATTCCATCAGGATGTTTGAATCCAATCACATCTTTCAGTGCTCAGTGAGTTTATTTTCCATCTGCGTGTTCCCTATCAGTCTGTGTCCAAAGCTGTTCCCACTATTCCTTGCTGCAGTGCCAGGCCCTGGCATTTCCTCAGCCTTCTTTGGAGGAAAACAAATGAAAAAAACTTTGGAAGAACTTGCCTGTCTCTTTTGAGGAAGAAAACCCAATATGGATATGAAAGAACATGTTGTTAATGAACTGGAGTCTGTTAGGAGAGCAGTGTCAGTTGTGCTCCCAAAACTTACACTGCATTTTAATTACTGAGTGATACTGGGGAGCCTAAAAGGCATAAAAATGTTTGTATTCACCTCAGTTAATGTAAAGGAGGACAAAGGAGGAGGTAGAGTGTCTTTTAAGGGTTTTTATCTCATTTTCTGCTGCTGCTTTCTTTATGTTTTAAACCTTGCTTTAATTTTGGCTTTATTTATATCTGGTGTGCAACTATTCACCAAATGGGTTCTAATGTCAGAAAGACGTAGTTCCAGCAGGTGATGAAACATTTGTATACTTCCAAAACTCCATTGTTTAACTGCCATTCAAGTGGGGAAAAGAACAATTTAATGTTTTCCTTCCTTTTTGAATGCGAGAAATGCCTGAGAATTTTCAAGCCACTGATAATTTCTGTGTGTGCCCCGTGGGCTCTTCCCACTTAGAGCACTTAACTTTGTTGATTCAGACAGAGAAGTCAGCAAACGCAGGCTCCAGAACACATTCTGCTATGTGTCTCTGGGTTTTTGGCTGTCACTAATGTGGCTTTTCCCATTTTCTGTGAGGTTTTCAGGGGGATGTGAGCCTTCCCTGACAGCAGCATGTTTCCGTAATGTCGATCTTATGGAGGCTGCTGCACACGTGCTGCCTGTGGTGCCAACAGCCAGTGACACTCTCCAGATGCTGCTGAGGGCTCTGCAAGAAGCTGTGGGGCTCCACAGGCAGCCAGAGCTTCTTTCCACCACCTTTTGCTGAACAAAACACCTCTCCCAAGCACGGAGCCCTTTTTGCTGTGGGCTCCCTAAGTGGTGGGGATCCTGCTGTGCATTTCCACGTCCGTGAAGTGCTGCACGTTCTCGGTGCTCTCTGGGGAGGTGATGGGGGACACCACGTGCTTCAGGCGCAGCAGCATGGAGAAGAGCAGGATCAGGAGCAGAGCCAGGAGGGTTAGGAACAGCCCCACATACACGTAGAGGCCAGAATATTTGTCTGCTGTTGTGTCAACTTCAGTAGCCAGGGTTGGGAGGTGGACACGGCCAGTCAGGTTTCCGCGGAACTTGAAATAAATCTCAGTCATTGCTCTCTGTCAGCTTTGGTCCATTTTCCCTACTTACCTTCAGATCTCCTGTCTCCCCTCACCAGGCTCACAAAGGAGGTCAGGAGAGGGAACTTAGCACAGATGGCATGATGGCTTCAGCAAGAGATGCTGCATCCTCTCTGTGTCAAGGCTGCTGCTCACACAGTGAAGCAAACTGCAAGGGACAGGCCTTTGCAAACCATTTTGCACGTTGCTGTCATAATGACAACGAGCATCACACTTGTGCTTTACACTTCCTTCTGGCTTTTATTTAGTCCTAAAAATACTTTGGGCCTCCTTCTGGTAGGTCACCTCCTTTGGGAGCTGGAAAGCTTTGGTCCTTCTCTCAGACTGAGCTGTGAAGGTTTGCACAGCTTTGGTCTTTGCAAGTGTTGTTTTTCCAGACAGACTGAGCAATCAGCTTTCTGCCAGCTTCTCTCTCCCACAGCAGGTGGTTTATCCTTGGGTGAGCTGGGGAAGGTTCCTTTCTGCTTTGCCAGCCTTCTGGGGGATCTCTTCTCTCCTAATTTAGGGGTTAAGGAGTATGGAGTTCTGAGCTTCTCATCAGGAATGGTCAAAAAGTTGGCTTTCTAAAGGGAAAAAAGTGAGAAAGAGAGAAATGACACCAGGTACCAAAATAGCCGTGCCTGGATGTGGTATCTTTAGAACAAATAGATAAGAAAACCCCTGTCATGCTCCTGTGATGGAGAAATATCACAAGAAGATGAGGAGAAGCACTGAGTATTTAACTTCAGAAAAACACTGTGCAAATCTAATTGTTAAAGTCTCCTCTGGTAACACATTTTTTTATGGGTACACGAAGGCCCCACAGGCTGTGGAATCAGCTATCAGAGAGGAAGGGAAGATACAAATCCAATCAGTGTTTTCACCATGTGTCTCATTTATTGTGTACCAGGACCCTCTTTTTCTGAGGCTGGATGTACCTGGCAGGTGCCCAGAGCCCTGCTTGTCCCCCTGGAGCAACTCTGCCGCAGGATGTGACACTTCCCTCACCTCCTGGCAGCAGAATTTACTAGAAATTGGGGAAATCTTAATGTTTTAGCAGTTTCAGTTCTTCCAGCTGGAAACAGAAAATGAAAATGCTGAAATTTCACAGTAAATGGTGCATCCAAAGGCATCATGTTCTGCTCTGGTAAGACCAGAATTTTGGTTGTAGCTGAAACAAAAATCCAAGCACTGAAACAAAGGGATGCAATCATTTATAATGTCTACTGCCTATAAACCTACATGAGATGTAAATAGAGTAATATTAACATGGTGATACACTATGATAATCAGAATAAATGAAACATTAGGTCAATATGATAAAAGCTCTGACACATGACATTTCACCTAAATCATAAATTGCTGCGAAACATTTTGACTTTCAAGGGCCTCAGACTTTCACTAGAAGCAAGAAGGACCTGCTTTGGCTCATGTGAGGGGGAAACACCTGATCTGCTGAGATTTTGGAGAAGGGACACAGGGGCTTGTCTACACTTTGCCTCCCAGCTCCTCCTTCAGTACCAAATATTTGAGGTAACAGTTACCCACTTTAGGGAATACTGGACCAGATCCTGCTCAGTAATGAACTGGCCCAAATTGCTGATTGAAAAAATGATCTGGGGATTTGCCTTCTGCAGTCCCTGTGTGGGCAGTGGACTCTGAGCTGTCCTGGGTGCAGGAGGCTCTGGGCAAGCTCAGTGTTTTTCCAGGGGCTGACCCAACCCCTCTGGAGCCAGTTATTGTGGCAGAGGGTTTGGTGCTGATGCAGAGGTGTGGGGAGGGCAGCCAGGCACTTCTGCTCTCAATTACAGGGCAATAACTGTGATTTTCACACTTGGAATCTATAAATGGAAATTCTTCCCCTGTGAAGAATATTCTCATGTTCCACAGCAGGTGGGAAACAGAGGGTGTGAAGGTAACTGACTGTATTAAACTTCTGTTCTTACAATATGATTTCTGTGTTGATAATGAAGTGCAGCCAGTCTGGAATCTGACACTTGTGTGAGTTGCAGTACAGAGCAATGTCTCTGCCCATCCCATCTGCTCTGTTACTGAGAGGAAAAGCCAGAGCTGCTTTCTCTCCTTAACAAGCAGAGAGCCTAATGGCTTTATATCCTTCATAAAATTAGACTGCAGAATGCAAAGGACATTACTCTGAAGTTCAATAATTAACTACAAACTGAGATGTTGAATTAGTAAAGCTCAGCTGGGCATTTATTGATAAAAGGAGCAGATTAATAGTAAGAAGTATTAGCAATGGGGAGCTGGCTCTGTTTGGGGTATTTTTAGGTTCAACTATAGATTTGTCAGGAGCAATCAACTATTCAGGCTATTGAAAGCTGCAACATTAACTGCATCTTCTCCAGAAATGAGCCAGAAATAATTCAATAGCTCTAGGCAACCCCAAAGATTTTTGCTTTTCAATCTATCAATTATCCCATTGAGCACATCCCTTTGGATACCAGGAGATTTAGATTTTGCACACTCCCCTTTAAGGAACAGAAGCTGAATGGCTCTAGAGACCAACATGATGTGAAAATAAGTGGTACACAATAATTCTGTGTGTAAAGCAGGTCAGCCTATAACTGTGTATGACTCAGAGGAGAGGAGGCAGAACCTCACTGGTTACCACGAGGAGCCCTCAAGTTCATGGGCACAGGAACATTCCCTGTGATCTCAGTTTTAAAGATTTAGTCCTTCTCTATCTGAACAATGCTCCAATTCTGAGTGATCACTGGTGCTCAGTGGGTGCAGATTGATTCCAAGCAGACGCTTGGGGTTTTTTTTTAATCAGTTTGTGGCTGTTTTTAATCAGGGATTTAAAAAAAAACCAAACCCAAACCCAGCACATTTCATTTAATAAAAATCTGTAGTGAAAATAGAAGCCTTCATACACAAAAAGAGAAGGGTTTTTTCCAGAGTATGTCGCTGAGCCAGGAAATTCATCAGCCAGAACTTCATGGGCACTGACATTACCAGCCTCCCACTGCAGCTACCAGGCTGTGGGGAGCTTCAGGTCTGGGCAGCATTTATGAAGCCTGCACTGCTCTAACCTGCACATTTGGAGGTCACGGGGGAGCAGAAAGACAGAACAGTGCAGACAGACAGTACAGAATTGATCCTGCAGCTGCAGTAAATGTTTTTGTCTTGCCCACCTGCTTCTTTCTGCTCCCATGTTCAGTGTGAGCACCACTTGCCAGCACAGCATCTCTGAAAGTGCAGGCAACTTGCCTGAGTTCCCCTTTGCTTCTCCACCCACTCTGGCTCTTACAAACAGGTAAGTGGGACAAAATAGAGCAATTACTTGTGTAGGTTCTTCAGGTACACCCAACTGGCTGGCGAGTACAGGGCAGTTTGGGTTTGAACACACAGCACCAGGTGTGTTCCGTCTGGGTCACCTTTACAGAAAAATACCAGCACGGAAGAAATGCTAAGAAAACACCAAAACTATCGATTCCACCCATGGCTTGCATTTGCTCTGGGGAGGATCTGAGGGGGAAAGAGTGGCAGGGGGGTGATGGTGTCTCCTTTCAGGGGCAGAGAGGATATTTTGTGCTCATGCTGAACGTGTGTGAGAGTGCTGGCTGTGCCTAGGGAGAGAGGAGAATAAAGCCCAGTTACCTTTCAGAGCAGGCAGTGGTGTTGGCATGAGGCAGCAGAGTCCTTCAATCAGACCACGAGCTTGCCGGTGATTCCTCTGGGAACATCCCCTCGCAGGTGGTGGGATCTGTGCAGAGGGGATTTACTGTCTACCACCGGAGTCAGGACAGTGTCCTTTCAGCCAAGCGCACTTTTCCTCCTCTGCTGGCGATCTCCCTGGCAGGGATGGCTCTTGGTCCCGATCCTGGGATGGTTTTTACTCCCGATGCTGGGATGGTGTTTACTCCCGATGCTGGGATGGCTCTTGCTCCCGATGCTGGGATGTCACCGGAGCAGCATCACCGCTGGGTCCCTCCTCGGCAGGCAGCAGGGGAAGGGGGCGAGGAGCCTTCTCTCGCTGAGCTGCTCTGCTTGGATGGAGGCACCAGATCCCTCCCTCGGCAGCCACAGGCAACAGGCAGGGGATGAGCCGAGCTCCGGCTCGGAGGGAAGGAAAAGAGGGAGGCTCTGAGCTCAGCTCACTGCAAAGTTTGTGCGAGGCTCGGCTTAACTCTTTCGTGCTTGCAATTGCTAAACGAGGCTGCGCTGCCTGCTCACTGAGGAGCGAGACATGAGCCTGGAGGGCAGCTCAGCAATTTCTCCCAGTTTCTGGAAGGTGCAAAGGGGTTTTTTTGGGTTGTGCCTCTTGGGGAGGGTTCCCCGGTGAGGACTCCCAGCTGGGTTCCTGTCTGGAGCATGGACAAGTGCCACCTTTCAGCTGAGACCCTCAGGACAGTCCCCGGGCATTGCTCTTTGGAGCTTTTGGTGCGTTTTTGTCCCTGTGCCCGCTGTTTGGTGGCTTGGGAAGGGCTGGGTTGAGTTTACAGGTCCTGCCTCCCCTGAGTAGTTCCAAACTGCATGAATAAGCATAACCCCAGCTTTGAAGTGTTGTGGGCAAAAAAGATTTTCACCAATTTATGAATGTGTGAAGCACAAATCTACAAACAAGATGCCGCAGAAATGCAGCAGAAGGAGCCAGGTGAGAACCCAAACCATGCAGAGCCCTCTGAGTTCCACACCTTTGGACCTGCATTTCTTCAGCCTCCCAGGCTGACACAGTGAGGATGTTCTGTGACAGATGTTAGTTTGGGATGCAGTGCAGCTGTCCCCACGGTGCCACCAGCAGTGGAGGTGACCAGCCAGCACATGGGATGAAGTAGCTGCAGTTTGCTTGTGGAAGTTCCCAGATTCTCCTTCATGGCCTGGGTTTGGGGCACTGCAAACAAGCTTCCCCTCTGAAGAGCAGGTTTGGGAAAGACGAGTTAATTCTCTCTGTCTGCAGCTTTCTGTGTGACAAAATAGAGACATTTAATCTCCAAACTGTCTCCTAGAATAGCTTTCCCTCTCTGGCTCCCCATGGCCACAGTCTGAGCAGAGGGGCCAAAGGGTAATGAAAGCCAGAGCTGCACAGCCCTTTCATCCTCCTGGGATGCAGAGCTGTGTTGTAAATCCATCTCTCCAAGGGCTCTGCAGTCTCTGGAGTTCACAAGCACAGTGTATTATTACAATGCAGCACTCTTCAGATAAATAAAACGTAGTCCCTTAAAAAAACCCCAATTCCTCCATGCTTCTGTGCAGGGATGAACTCTCTGCAAACCAAGACATAAAAGGCAGCTTTGATTGCTGATTTTATTTCATGTTTCTTTTGTTGCAATATCAAGTGCTGTCCCCAAATATTGCTGTCTGTGCCACCATTCCCTGCCAGGCACATAGGAATGAAAGTACAGTGATAAAGCAGAAGGAAATCTGTGTATTTTGCCTAAAATTGCTACAATTGCTGCTTTACCAACAAACCACCTGACAGCACCTCCAAACTCTCAGTGCACATCCTTGTATTTAAGAAGAAACAAGTGAGAGCTCTGTTTAAGCAGGAATTATGGTGCTGATGGGATTTATGAAACCCAGAAGAGAAAGACAGGTTGGAACCTTGCATCCTTGCTTGCCATATAATGCTAATGAGCAGTGCTGAAATGAAAGGCTCTCTCCCTGTCTGTGCCCATCCAGCTTCCCTGCTCAGCTTTTTTCCCCCTTTGTTGATTTTGCAGTGAATTATCTCTCCCTTTTGTAGGACCAAGCTGCTGCTTGCTGGGTGGGTGCACGTGGATTTCTTGTTTGCTTTGTGGCAGGGTGCAATAATGACAGATGAATTTTAAACACTGCCACAATTTATACCAGCTGAGGCTGATGAATACTTGACTGAATGATTGCTGAGTTCCTGGATTGTTGAGAAGTATGTAAATTTTGGGGACAATCAGTGGCAAATTGGTGTTACATAAAATGAAAGTGTACAAATTCCCTTGGAGATACTCAGAGATATGACCCCAGTGAATGTATATTTTTAAACAGCCATTGGGAATTTGGGGGCAAAAGCCCAGGGAGCTTGTTGGACTCTTTCCTTTGCACTATTTGACCTGTGTGTCAAGCTTTTTATCAGGTCATTTTACACATCTTTCTCATAATGTTCCCCACCAGTCTTAGAGTGAAATTTGGATTTAAGAAGCAAACAAGATCTCTGAATGATTATTAGAGAGTAAAATCTGTGTGTTCCTTTAGGGATTCTTCTGTTGCCTAACACATGAATCCTATTAATTTAGTAAATGCATATTTTGAGTCTTTAAAAATTCCTTGCAGTGCAGCTGCAGTGAATGGAGAGCTGCTGAAGCAAGGGGTGGCTGTTTGTCTTGGCAGCCTGGGATCTGTTGTAAATGTGTTTTTGTTCTAATGTGTTTTGATCTGTACCACAAACAACCTTGTAGAACATGTTAAAAAGAAGTGTTTTGGTAGATTTTGAATCAGGAGTCTCGAATGGATGGAATTTAAAACACGATAAATATCCAGGTTCACGTGAAATGGGTCCAGCTGCCACCAGCTTTGAGGGAGAAACACCACAGCCCAGGGGGTGGCAACCTTGAAAGCAAAGACAGTGGCCTCAGGCTTATTCCTTGCTTAGGCCCAAACCAAATGTCCTAACTTCTCTCTGTCTCATTTCTTTTACATTAAAAGGGAAAAATTATTGGTCCCTTCCCCTCCTTGAAGTGCTACGCAAATGCAGTGGTCATGTGTCCCCTGCTCCAGCAGCACCCACTGCCTTTCCCTCCGTGCATTCCCACACAATCTCCTTCTGTCCAGCACTCTGTGTCTGAAAATGCTCCTGTGCTTGGACTGAAAGAGTTTTATTGCTTTGAAAGGCTCTGGGGCTGTTTTGACAATTTGGCTTTGTTTGGAACTTCATCGTGGCAATGCTTCAGTTTATTTATAGAAACTTAGTCTCCCACAGATGACTGAAGAAATTCAGCATCGTCTGATGCTGCTGCTAATTTTTAGGAACATTTCTAATTTGATTTACAGTTGTCAGTGAAGGGCTGCATTGTTCTGCACAGAATTCTGTCTGGAACAGCTCTGAGCTTCATTTTTTTCTGAGCGAGCTTGTGGAGAAGACTTTGCATGTCCCCAGAATGGCATTAGCACCACTTGCAGTGCTCTAAATAAGTCAATGAGGGCTGGCTCAGGTAGGGCCAGCAGGCAGTGAACAGATCCTGTGGATAACCTTTGGAGCAAGGGGTATTTGGGAAGAAGATTCCACCAGGATCCAAACCACAAGTTCATGTCAGCCACCCTCCATCAAGCTCCCACATGGATCACGTGGACCTTGGCAAAAATTTGTTGAAAATGAGGCATGGATTGAACTTTAAACAGATTTTGTGCTCTCCAGCCCATGGTCTGGAATATTATTATTTCTCCTGAAGTAGGATAGTTCTTGCAGCAGTGCCTCTTTTTAGAGAGTTCAGCACAAATTCTGGACCCAGGAGCTTCATGCAGGTCTGGAGAAACTTTGAGGTGTGCTGATCCTTTGGTTTTGGCTGGCCAGTTGCTAAGATACAGCCTGAGAGATGTCAGTGAGCCACTGTGCTTCAGGCACTGAGAATGGGCTCTTGTTTTTCACCCTCCCAGCCCAGCCTGGCCCAGAGCTCACCAGGGCATTGTGACACAACTGATGGCTGCACAACAGACACCACGCCTGGGCCTTGTTGGAGCCCCAGGAAAGCAGGCTGGCCTCCAGGAGATGAGGTTGTGTCCCTGCACAGTGGACAAATAATCCGTGGGGACAATGCAGTGTTTGTTGGGTCACTCATGGAATTTTCTCCTTCCCATCTGCATGGCATCCAGGGGACACTTGGCAGGGGCCTCAGCATCAAACCAGCACCTGAGGTGTGTAAGTGTGTGAAATCTGCATGTTTTGTGCTGTCTGCTGTCCTCTGGGCATTCTGAATGGAGCCTGGAATTGTTTTTGGTATTCCCAGCTCACTTCCCCACTGCCAGCTCCATGCTCTGGCTGGGGACAGCATTGCCCTCAGTGTTCTTGACATCAGTCCATGGTCCCTCCTGGGACACTGGACATGTTGTGACCACAAAGCCCCTCCCAGCCCACCCAGAGCTGTGTGCAGAG
Organism: Eopsaltria australis; assembly: GCA_034509425.1. Lineage (NCBI taxonomy): Eukaryota > Metazoa > Chordata > Aves > Passeriformes > Petroicidae > Eopsaltria > Eopsaltria australis. The sequence goes on from JAVTVJ010000726.1 coordinate 156,745, forward strand.
AGCCCTTGGACTCCTGTGGGCCTCTCCCAGATCTCTGCCTGCAGGAACAGCTTGCAGGGTTAATGCTTAGGTGTGAGTCCCTGAAAAGAGCTTTCACAGCACAGGTGATGTCAGGAAGGTCTCAGATACAGCCACACATGTTCAAACAAAGGCACCACCTGAGCTTGCCAGGCAGCACCTGTGACCACAATATTGATCAGTAATTCCTGAGCAGAACCATCCCTAAGCTGGAGTTCCCTGTTGTGCAGGATGGCATTTTGGTCTGAGCCCAGAGCTCATAGACTCAGGTATTGACCAACTCACTGCTGCCAGGGGACCCATGAGGCAAATCTTTGAAATAGGAACAGATAATTCCTGGATTGTGACCAAATCCTCCCAGCCAGGCCGTGAAGCTGAGTGCAGGGTGGGTAGAGCATGGGGAATGTGAGCTGCAAAACAGTTAAACCCTTCTCTGAAGCCTCTGATGCCACATTATTTGCATGATTCACAGTTAACAGATGGGCTTCTGCCTATATTGAGGGGGGACCAGTTCTTCAATTGCCATCATTAAATAATAATCATGACAGTTTATACTGAAAGGAAAACAATTTTGTGATAACCCCATTACACCAATTTTTGTTGCCTTGGTTTGTTTGTTTTAATTCCAGTCTTGGGGAAGAAAATCTCTTTTCTCAGTTCTCATTTACAAAATATGTAACTGAGAGAGCTCTGTCCACCCACACACTTTAACATTTCAGATATCAGCATTTCCATGCAGGACTGGGTGAACTCTTTCTAAACCTGTCTGGAGGAAACATGGTTGAAATCTTCCCAGCAGAAGATTGAAAAACAGTGATAGATGCAAACACTGCCATCTCTGCTCTGCCACCCATTTCCACTGCACTTCTCAGGAAATCCTCTGTTTGAATACATCTGTTCTGTACAGGAGAGCACAGCACAGGAATCCTGAGCTGCTGCCAGTTATGCTGAAAGTTATCGTAGTTTAGGCTTAAAAAAAATAAATCTTACAAGTGACACAAAAGCCATTCAGGGGTTTCTCTTCAATCCCTTCTCAACATCAGGGATCCCTCTCTTGCCATGGTTTCCTAAGCACTGCTCTGGCTCCCACCCCAAAGCATTTGTACCTCAATTTTGTCCTGCCATTTACTGCCACAGACCCCATGTGCTGCCCTGTGCAATGTTATCCCACTTCATTCCGCTGCAGGTAGGGAATGGGCAGAGTTAAGTCACATTAACCAATTCTGAAATCCTTTCTGATTCACGGGGAGCCCAGAGGGTGCTTGGGGAGTGCTGAAGAGGAGAGCAGGCAGGATGAAGACACGTGAAGAGCCACTGCACAGTGTCTGAGTTCCCATTTTGTTTCACACGGGGCTTCTTTATACAACAATTTTTAACTTGTGCTGTTTTCATGCAGGAGTGGAGACAGGATGTGAGCCCAGACAGCCCCTCAGTCTGTAAATCTATACATTTACAGTAAAGCCAGGGGTGTTTCCATCTGATGCCTTTGTTTGTATAATGGCAGTCACAAGTTCCCTCTTCCCCAGCCTCTGGGTCAGTAGCAGAACAAGCTCACTGGCCAGTTCCACTTAATTATTGTTCATTTTTAGTGAAGCAAAGAATAAACATCCCTGTGTGATGCTGCTTAACTGATGTGCCTGGTTATTAATAGCCAGTGTTGGTCCCCCTTCCAGCCTGTGTGCCACAGAATACATTTCCCTTCTGTCTCCAGGATCAAGTTGTCTGGGAAGAAACTGTTCTGTAAAAACACTGGACAAAAAGCTTATTGAGCAAGCCTTCCTTTTGAACAGAAGACTGATCTCTCTTTTTATTTCTAGCCTCTTAACAACAAATGTTGCTTTATTGCTTCACTTTTCAGAGATGAAGACATGTTTTCAATTTGGACAAAGACCTCTACCCAGAAAAATTCACCACATGGTTCTGCATGGCCACTTGGTCCTTTTACTCTGCCTTGCTCTACACAATCCCAGAGTTCTCACTGGAAGCAGATTTTATCCATGCTCCAGAATGACTTTGCAGCAAGTCCCAACTTCTAAAACCTCAGAGTTATCCAGTGCCTGAGCATCAGCTCCAAACTCTGACCGTTCTGCCACATGGATCTTGTGCTGAAATTGATGCCTTAAGATTTTATGTTTTATATTTTTCAATTCCTGTCCTGCATTAGTGGATAACTCTGAACTCCTTATAAAGTGTAGTTACTGTCTTCACATTTTGGTCAGACAAAACAATTCCTCTGGGCCTGAGATCCAAGGACACCCCACAGCCTCAGGCCCTGAAAAGTAGAAACAAAAGTGAGTTGGGGGGAGCAAACTGGGGGAATGTGACTTCATTACCTGAATCCTTAATTGGAGGATTAACCCCTGATATGCAAATAGACCAAACTTAGATCTGTCTGAAAAACTTGTAACCATCATCCATCTTGGGTATAGCCTCTGGGAGGCTTTGTCTGCCCAAGGTGTATTTATTGAAGGTCTTTAATAAATACCCACTTTATTCTCTTAACTCTGTCCAGCCTCTGTTCTAGGGAGCCACTCCAAGGCATCAAAATCAGGTGATGCTCTTTAGAGGAGAGAGGGGTTTCTTGTCCTCCCTGCTGGGCAGCAGTGGCCAGCTGAGCTGTCCCTGGCTGCAGGAAGGACACTGGAAGGAGACAGGGTGTAGATGCCAGGCTGTTGCTGAAGATGGGCTTTTGTCCCTGTTGGTATTCAAACAGCAGCTCCGTGCCCCCAGATTAAGGGACATTTAAACATCCTGGGCCAGGTCTGCTCTCCACACACCCACGTGACTCCCACTGGAATTGTAAAGGCATTCAAGTCTCCTCTGGCAAGGGCTTTAGGAAATATGAACTCTGTGTCAGTGTCTATTCAGTGCTGTTCTCTGTAAAGCTTTCCAGTACTCTGTTTCCACTTCTGGAAGGGAGAGGAGCTTTCTGTCTTACCCACTAATGCCAGCAAAATCCCTGCTCCCATTTCCAAGGATTCTAGCCCTGTGCTACAGGGAGGACAAGGCACATTATCTGCTTCTGCACACAATTTATTATCAGCATTTCTCCCTGCTTCAGCTCTGCTTCTGATGGCAGGCTCAAAATAATAAAAAGTAGCAAATGTAGGAATAATGTGCTGAACTGCTGGTGACTTTCTTAAGCTGTAACAGGAGCATGTAGAGCCTGTGTGTGATGTTGTGGGGCTCTCAGCAGGGGTCAGTCCTGCAAAGATTATCCTGGGAATAAACATGTGCATTAAAATGGGATGAGAATGGAAGAGAATAGACCTTTGAGGGCCTCTGCTTTGGAATGAGGAAATCTCCACGTCCATGAGCTTGGAGTAGACTCAGAACTATCAGCTCTCAGATTTTCACACCACTCTGTAGAAATTTCTGTGTGTGGAAATCCCACCAGACTGCAGGAGTGCCCTGCCTGATTCAGTGCAAACAGTTGAGTTAATCATACAGATACTGTTAGAGTGCAGCTTAAATTCCACTGGGGATCAGTAAAGTCCAGTCACTGAAGAAGAACTTGACAACACTCTGCAGTGTAATCAACTCTGCTGATTTAAATATAAGTCCTCTGAAGGGAATTTAAATCTCTGAATCTTCCTGAACCAGCTGATCTCTTTTCAAGAAGAAGGAAGAGTTGTACCACTGCTTTTTCTACTCATAAAATGCCTCTCACCCTTTCATATTTTGAGATACCTCATTTTCAGTGCCTGTAATTCCACAAGGCACCTTCATATTGTGTAAAATACACAGACACTTTGCAGTGCATGACCAGTGATATAGAAGCTACCTTATCCCATCTACCTTATTCCATCAAATATTTCCTGTAGGCAGGAAAACACTTCTTAAAAGAAATTAAGACAATCTGGAATCCTTTCCTGCTCTTTGTCCCAGCAAAGCACGATCTCAGGCTTAATGGTGAAACAAGGTCCACAAAAGAATAACTCTTTTCGAAGGAATTCAAGACAAGGTCCACAAAAGAATAACCCTTTTCAAAGGAATCCTGTGTTAATAGACCCTGGCACATCAATCTCTGCATTCACACGTTGCTGTGTGAGGAAATCGTGGCTGTCACCTTCAGAGACACATCCTGTTCTTTCTGGTGGTGGGAGATGGAGGTCTTGCTCAGATCTTCTGACATGTGAGGGTTCTCTTTGTTGCCCTGCTTGTGGCTGTCACAGCACATCAGGTTCATTACCAGCTGAGGTAAGACCTGTTTTATGAGCCTGACAAGAAATGTTGAAGTGTCTGAAGTGCTTGGGATAATTCATCTGAGAAAGAGGGTGAGTTCCTCGCACAGGGAACGTTTGTCTGCTGAAAGAGCTACAGCTGAAGGGAGTGCAGATGTACAGAAGAATTCCATCACAAATGATTGCACCGTGTCACCTTCCCTTAATAACCCTGGCCTGACATATCCAGGTGAGGGATGCAGCTGGCAAGCTGACATTTCCCTCAGGAAACGCTCTGTCCCTCATCTGGTCCCCCCCTCCCTGCATTTGCAGAATCTTTGATAATTAAATCACTGCGAAGGCAAATGATCTGTTGGTATAATTCATTTGATAATTCAGCCTAAGCCCCACATTTCTCTTTGCACAAATGAAATTAGCTCTGCTCACAAAAGATCTGCTCCTGAGCTACCTGCTCCCTCACACAACCCCTTTCCTAATTAGATGGCTGATACCAGCAAAGCACAGCTCTTCCCAGCACAGGGAAACCAAAAAGGTGTTTTCACTAGAGAGGTCCTGGAGACCCTGATGTAAAGGAGAGGGAGAGATTAATTTCTGGTTTCTTACTCTTTTTCTCCCATCACACAGCTATGCTTCCTTTTCTTTAGTGGGTTTTTCTGAGAGAACTGAATGGAGTTTTGATATATACCTACTTGGAGAAGAAGAGCAGCATCCAGGTTTGGCCTGGAGAGCACAGACCTTTGATAAATACCTTTTTGAAGAAGTGCAGCACCCAGGTTTGGCCTGGAGAGCAGAAACTCCCTTTTCCCTGGGAGCTGGAAGAGCTGCTCTGTAAGTGCCAGCAGACACTTTTCCCCATTGCATCCCAGTCCAACTGCTCCAGAGGGATGCAGCACCTGCAGGGAAGGTGCCACTTGAAACAAACCCCATGGGCATGCTTTCTGTTTTTGCTGCCTATGGATGAAGATTGAATGTTTTTTCCATTAGAAATCAGAGTGATGCAATGGCCCTTAGCTCTACCTCCTTCCTCCAAGGCAGGTGGTAGCAAACTGCACTCTCCAGCCATGAATCCCCAGGCCTCTCTGGGACTGCAGCACATAAAAGCAATCCTCTCTGTAATTAATGTGTTTGATAAGTAATGGGCAAGCAGTTAAAACCCAGGAGATGCAAGTAATGGCAGGAGTGGCTGGGGATGGCAGTGAGGGAGGGATGGAGAGCAAGAGCCGAGCAGGGAATGGGCTGGGATGGGAACTGCTTGGAGCTCACACAGTGCAGTTCACTGGGACTCCAGGAGAGAGGGGCAACTGAAAATCAAGACACCAGAAGCTGTAGCTGACATTAAAGGGTCCTGCTGCAGCATCAGCACTGCCAGAACTTTACAGCACGGGCAGCCACCACCCATCTGGGGCTGCCAAACAACCCAAGGATGAGCTGTCCCCCCAGCCTCACTGCTCAGGCTCACAGCAGCTTCAGAAGCAGCTGCCAGGCTTTGTCCCTGACCAACAAAACCAGATGAACCCTGTTCTGATCTAGCTTCTAGTTTGTGGCTGGATAAATCAGTGTTAGCTGCTGGCCTCCTGATCATCTGGTGATAGACTTCCCCCTAGAATGAGCCCAAATGAGCACATTTTAATTTGGGGGGAAAAGCAAAACTCTTGCCTATCCTTTACAGGGAAAGCTTTGTTCTCCAGTGCTTCCAGAGCAAGGGACCCCAGCTCTGCCCATAGCACTGCTGCATGAGCTCTCTCTGCAGGCATGACCCTCACGTGTGGCTTCAACAGTGGAACAGTTTTATTGGGGGAGCCTGAGGGAATCAGGCAAGAGAAATGGGAGAAACATCCATTAGAAGCCTTGACTTTTGAGGAGGAGAGTTCCACAGGCTGGTCAGTATCCTTACACCAACAGAAGGAAAACCCAGCTTTCCTGGCTTCTCTATTCAGATTTTGCCTGCAACCCCTTGCAACACAAAGGGCTTAGACTTTGGAAGCCCATAATGACTGAAGAGAGAAATAAACACCTTGTAAAGCAGGGTACTACAAAGCTTACACACTATTCAAGTATTACAGTTTCTGTGTTCAGATCATGGTATTTTCACTGCTGGGGGATTTCCTAACTCAGTGCAGTGGGGTTAAGAACCTCCCTCAGTGTTTTTTTTCTTCTTTTTTCCCCTCTAATGTTGCTCAGGTTAACTCTCCTTTCCCTGTCTTCATGCGAGCAAACAGACTGGAAATAATATTTCCTACAGTTTCCAACTGTGCTTGCTCTTAGTGAAACATCAATTCCAGGCTCTTTAAGAGTAGCTCTCCCTCACTTTGCTCCTTCCCTTGCTCTCCCTTCTCTCCATGCTGTGCATGAGCTCCCTGCTCCAAGTCACCCCTGCTCCGAGCCTTCTCCAGCGCCGGAGCGATGCTGGCACGGGGCCACCTCACACTCCAGATGGCAGCCACTTGCTGCTTCTGCCAGGGGCCCAGGCAACCAGCTCGTTATCCCAGACACAAATCCAACGCTATTCACTTCAGGGAATGGTTACATGAGGAGGAGTTGCTGCCTGCTTCCCTCCTGAAGGATGCGTTCAGCGCTGTTTCAGACATCTTTGTTTAGCATCACCTGGATTTGTTTTAGGGCTTCCAGGCTGAGGCATGGAGCAGGCTGCTTTCTAACCAAGGTGTAGTAGCACCTCTCCTCCGTGCAGCTGTTGGTCTGGTGATGACTGGCACTTTAGGGCTGGTTATTCTTGGTTTTATCCAGCCCATGGCTGGGTTTTTTCCCAGCTGGTGTGATGAACATAAAGGAACCAAAAGCTCTTTTTCCAGCTGGTGTGATGCAATCTCTCCCAGCTTCTGAGTAGTTTGCTGGTTGTTATTTGGAGGGATATTGCTTCACTCACATTGTGTGCTTCGTTTCAATGCACTAGAAATGTGGATTTAGGGTTTTAGGTCTTGTATGTCGTGATTTTGCTTATGGATCCCATTGTACCCTCTGGAGACTTTGCAGCACCAGAGATTTTAGAGTTGGGCAGCCAAACCAAGCAAAACGTTGCTTCTGCTGTGGCTGACACAAATAGGGACCAGTCAGGGCTAAAAAATTATCCTGGAACCAGTTCTTATTGATGGAAAAGTAAATGGAGACATGTGGAAAGGTCAGTGCATGGGGATGTGTGTGCAGAGTACAGAAAATGGTGTCACTTTCTGGGACATCCATATCCAGCTGGACTGTGGCTAAACTGGAGAGAGGAGTTCAGGTGGGGAGTAGCAAAGTTGAAAGTCTGATGAGTGATTGCTTCATATTAGCAAGTATAATTTGAGTTTGAGCTCTCCACATTCCTCTGGGGCAAAGGGATGTACGAAGATGTTTGGGAAATGCAAGACAGAACAATTATTATGCAAAGGAGAGGCTCAGAGAGCCCCTGAAGAAGCATAAGATAAAGCTGAGCTCTACCTCCTCTGTAACTTGAAGTTACTTTGAGAAGCCAGAATTAGGAAAAGCCCAGGAGATTGTGTGTGCTCCTCCTGGGATTTGTCCAGCTCCTGTCACTGTGGCAGAAACACAGAAATGGCACCCACCACATCCCACAGCTGTGAGCTGTACCCACCCTGTCACAGCTCTGCTCCAACACCCCCCTGACCCAGCCTGACCCCTGCTCTGCAACAAATCCAATGTGTGCAGTGACACAGCTGCCATCCACAGCCTCCTAAATCCTGCAGTGGATTAGAAATGTATTTATAGGAGCTGAGATGAATATTAATAAGTAGTTCCTCCCTGAAATCTAAATGTCTCCTAAAATCACCAGCTTTTCAGCCAACATAAATTAGCATAAAACTGCTGCTAATCTCTGTCCTGGGTGAGGGGCTGGAAAGCAGCCCTGCAGCACAGCAAATCAGAGAGTAATTAAAAGCATCAGCTCAGTCAGTAGTTCAGTGGATGGGACCTCCTGTCTGTTAATTAGCTGGATGTTGCTGTAATCTCATCCCTCACCACACAGGTCACTCACATCCCCTTTAATGACTCCAAATGGTCACTGCAAGTCCTTCTAAATGTGTTTGCCATAGTAGTTAGCTTGCCCTGTGGAGGGATGTTCGATAAGGTTCATCTCTTCTCAAGAAAACTGGTGAAGATGTGCCTGGGTTTAGGGTTTGTTCAAGTGCTGGGAGGCCTGAGCAGTCTTCTCCGTTTCAGATCTAAATTCTCCACGTTGCAGATGTAGAAGCACAGGTTTAAAAGTAGGCTGGACTCTAATCTGAGCTGATATCTCTCATGTAGGCCCGGTAAGGCACAGTCAGCACACAAAGCACCTTGAGCTGGGCTCTTTCTCAGCACAGAGCTGAGCCATTGACAGAAACACGAAGGAAAAGCATGTGGGCTGTGGCTCGTCTGAATTCCTGCTCCAGCTTCAGTCCTGGGGGTTCTGCTGTGTCCTTGGGCATCCTGGTCCTGTGGCTATGGGCAAGAATTGCTCCTTCAAAAGAGGCAGCACATCAGTTCTGCAGGGAACATCAGAGCTGCTCCCTGACAGCTTCTGAAAATGCAGGAGGACTCTGCTTAAAGCAACACTGAAAATGATTCCTGCATCTAAACCCTAATCCCAAGTTGTTGGAGGAAGAGGGAAATATGAACAGCAAATCACTGCAATTCACTGCACGAGGTGGGAGCTCTTCTAGAGCTGGCCAAAGGGAATTGCTGGGCATGGGGACTTGAGAAAAAGGGCTGAGTGTATGTGGATTTATATTGCTGAAATACCAGTGTGTGTGAGTTCAGAGCCGTGCTTTGAACAGCCCTGCCCAAAGGAAACCACCTGCATCCAACCTTCAGTGCTGGGAGTGGGGAGAGGCACTCTGACACTGCTAAATCCCAGTGACCACGTGCAGTGGGGTGAACTCCCCATGTGCTGGCACTGAGAAGCCAGCAAGAATTCTACAGAATGAGTTAAAGGCTCATTGAAATGGGTAAGAATTCTATGGAATGAGTTAAAGGCTATTGAAATAGGTAAGAATTCTATGGAATGAGTTAAAGGCTCATTGAAATGAGTATTTTTGGAATACCACCAAGGTGTCTCTACTGCAGAGCGGTCGGCTGGAGTCTGAAACACCCAGGTGTTCTCTCTGGCCTCCGAGATCCTTCAGAGGATTGATTGCAGCGGCACAGAACTCTCCTGAGCCTCTCGCTGCGCTGCTGAGGCAGGAGAGCAGCTGGTCCCCGTGGCTGTGACAGCCCCGTGTGTGTCACAGCTGCTGGGAACGCAAACCCTTCTTGGATTGCCATCTGCTGGCACCGCATTTAACTGCTGCCGGCCGGGGTGGCGGAGGGGACACCTACGGGACGGGGACAAAAGGGAAAGTGCCCTGGAACTCGTTTTATTCAAGTGTCTCCACTTGGTCTGACCCCATTGATGCCTGAAGGATTTTTCTGCTTTTCTTCTGAATACTTCTTACACTGTTCCCTACATTCACAAGTATCAGCATGCACACTTGTGATGCTTTAGGTGATTGTTTAGCCTGGTTTCATGGTGTTTGTAGGGCCGGTAGACCAAACACCCCTGAAACCACGGAGAGTTAGAGACCAAACACTCTGTTTTCGTGAGCCCTCAAGGTCTCCTAGTAGGATAGATTCTGTAAACTAGAAGTGAGCCCACCCAGACCCCTTATTGGGCCCTCCTGGTAGATCTGCTAATGAGTAGAGTCTTTAATTGTACACTCGACTGGGGGGACGGGGCTTTGGCGCCGCGTTCTACCTGGATGGCAGAAGCCATGGAATGGGATCCTATTAAAATACCGAGGGAAACGACCCCAACCCTCTGACCCTGTCTGAGCCTTTATTTCCTAAGACCAGAAAAAGGTATCACCATTCACATCAGTCGCATTATAACTGTTTCAATGCAATATTGACTAAGCTAAAACTCCGTCTCTGGAGTAATTTTTTCCCCAAAAATAGTTCAAATTATAAGGTAATGTAGTCTGAGCGAGGGGCTTTTCTGTGTCTGACCCTGGCCTGCCTAACCCATTCAAAATGATTTGAGAGAAGCAGAACAGGGGGAGAAAGATGTGATGAAAGGCTCGTGGGCTGAGATAAGGCCGGGGAGATCACTCAGCAATTACTGTCACGGGCGAAACAGATTCGTCTGGGTGAAATTAATTTATTACAAATCAAATCAGAGCAGGGAAGCGAGAAATAAAAGCAAATAATGAAATACCTTCTCCCCACCCCTCCCTTTTTCCTGAGCTCAGCTTCACTCCTTCACTCACATATTCTCACTGCTGCTGGTGGTGTATAGTTTTTGTTTGGTTTGAGATTTTTTTCACATTTTTTATCGTTATCCCGGAGCTGCTGCTGCCAGCACCGATGGTGTTGGTGTCTGTTTGTCATGCCCGTGTCCTTGCTGTCGTGTCCAGGGGCTGGGCAGCGCTGTCCTGAGCAGCAGTGGCTGCCAGCCCGGGCTGTCCCCTGTCCTGGTGCTCGGTGTCACCACAGGGTGGCATCGCTGTCGCCTGGCACGGGGAGGTGGCACCGCAGGACCCTCAGGGTGACCAAAGCCGGCACGGACACTGCAGGTGCGAGCTGCTCTCAGGGCACGGGCACCCTTTGGGCACTGAATTCACAAATATTGGTGCCCCACAAACAATTCCTGTCATTTCTTCCAAGCTCACAGGGACGCAGCGTGCACGAATGTCACTCTGTCTGTGGTGGAATGAGTTAAAGGCTCACTGAAATGGGTATTTTGGGGAATACCACCGAGGTGTCTCTGCTGCAGGGTGGTTGGTTGGAGTCTGAAACACCCAGGTGCGTTCTTTAGCTGGGGTTTGTGGCAGAATTAGCACTGCAGGGAGCACAGTGAGACCTCCCTGCAACGCCTCTCTCCATGCAAGAGGCGAGGAAGGAGGCCTGGGATGGATGTTCCACAGAGAACTGAGGGAAAGGTGCCCTGAAGAAGAGAATGAAAGCACCTCTGGCCTGACCAGCCCGGACACGGCCGGGCCTGTGCGGGCTGAACGCGAGACAAGCCCTGCCTTTCATAACTCCCTGCCACGGTTATGGCCACAAACTGCAGATTTGGGCTGGTCAGCAGAGCTGGGGGCTGCAGGGCTGCAGGGTGACCACAATGACACCAGTCATGGCCATGCCCAGGGGTGAGCAGGCTGATCCTGCTGGGTGGGCCTGCAGTTATGGGGTATCTGGGCAGAGTGCTCCCTCCGTGTGCTTTCAGGGCTCAGGAATGTGAGGACCAAACTGAAAATATTTGTTGGGTTGCCTAGAGAGTGAAAGTCACCTAATCCAACAGGCAGTTTGGGTTTCTAATTGGAAACAGAACAAAATTTCGGCTGGGAGCAGCAAAGCTCTTTGTGGACACAAAGAACAAAGCCATGGCCTGTCAGTGGTTATGGCTCACCCTGGATCTGCAGTGGCTGCAGTCAGCGGAGCTGCCTTCCTCTGCAAGTTAGAGTAAAGCAGGAGGTGGGCAAAAGCAGTGGTTGTAGGAATCAAATAATAATATACCATGGGATGGGCACATTCTGCTGTTATTTAATGTACACACAGCACTGAGGCCTGTTGCTGCAGGAGAGCTCCTCGCCTTTGCAGTTTAGCTGCTCTAATGAAAGAGAGGACTGTGGTTACAGCCCACAGGCCCTTGGTGAAGTCAGGCTGCTGCTGATATAATTTTCTTGCAGCTAGCCAGGATTGAAACTAATATTTTTCTCTTTTTCTTTTGTTTTGTTTTGTTTTGTTGGTGGTGGTGGTGGTTTTTTTTGTTTTTTTTTCATTTTTTTCCCCTCACTACCACAGCATTTCATCAGTTGATTTCCTGGCTTGAGCCACTTGCCCTGCGCATCCCATGTAGAGACAGTGCTCAAACTCACACTGAGTGAATTTAGGTCCCATTTACACACTGCACAGTCACTTGTTTCCCTGGAGTTTGAGGCCACAGGAAAATGCCATATTTCCTTGTGACTTGCAAGTAGCTGATCCTTGACTCCAGCTCTGTGGTGACTGCTCAGAATGGATTTTAACTGGAAACCTGCTTTATGTGGTGCCTGAGCACCTGCTATCCTTGCTCAGTGTGTCTTTACACAGCTGATGTTGGGTAGCTCCTATGAGAGCTCATGGAATCAGAAATGGAGTTGACAGCACCTTCAGACAAGACCAGGGGTTTCTTCTTGACCTGGCTCTTCATCCAAACTTTGGGATACTGATCCTGATGTTCTGATATGGTTCTCATTCCCCTGTTCAGTTTCTGTGTGCTTCACAAAACTTTTCCAGGCTGGGAATCTCGTAGAATAATCTGTGAGCAGTGTGTGCCCCGCTGGGAGGGCTTCCTGATGAACAGAACCTGCATAACCTGAAGATAAAGTAGCATCAGAATCAGCTCCGTGGAGTTTCTGGTGCTGACTTCTTGTCCCATAGCTCTTAAATAATCATCTACTACTCTCCTACAATGTTAAAAAGGACTTGGTTTCCAGCAAGCTGCAGATGTTCACAAGGTAAAAGGGCACTACTTTTGTCCTGAAAAGGTGAGTACCCAAGCCATTCTCTCCCTGCTGGATGATGCTTCCCTCCAGTGAGTCTGTTCAGGGATATTAATGATGCTCAGTGCTTATCTCTTGATGGTCTCACTCTAGACAGGAAGAACTTCTGCCTGAAGCCATCTCTCACCTGTCAGCACAACCCTGGCGTGCCTGGAGGGAGCAGGGGAAGAGCTGCAGAAGTTCAGCTCCGAGTTTCAGTACTTGAAATAAAGCTATTTAGAAGGCAGAGTGTCCCGCGGTGTTTCCATACTGTAACCTTTGCTTTAAATATTAAAAACACACAGGGTTCTACCTATGTAGGTCTTCAGGAGGTGTTTTAGAAATCCCTGGGTGCCTCGGGAGTTGCTTGGGTCAGGGCTTTGCACGTCAGGATGCGTTTGGAACCTGCTCCTTTCCCGTGCTCAAGGGTACCTTGTACTCGAGACAAACAGGGCATTGCTGGCTGCCCTGTGCCAGACCCAGCTCTCCAAAGCCTGGCAGGAGTTACGGGGGAAGAAGCACCAGATTTGGTTTAGTTTGAGGCAGGGTTTGCAGTGCTGGCTCTCCTCGCTGGGGAAAGGGGGCTGGAGATGCCGGTGCTGACCTTGTATTGGCGGTGTTTTGTTGTTTCTCCATCCTGCCAGACTGAGATTCTGGGTTTCTCTGGAGTGAAGGACCGCAGCTCTGCAGACAGGAGACCGCAGTTCATTGATATTTAAACAATGGCCTTTCAGCGTGCTCCTCATTTGCATGAGACTTCGGGCAGATAAGCTTTTCTTTTGATGTAGCTAAATGAGTTTTCTCATTGCCGCATCTACCTCTAAATGCCAGTACAGATGCAAAGCAGCGATTATCAGCAGTTTATTGTAGGTACATGATGTGTGTGCCTGAGGAACAATAGCAAAATAGCTGGGGAATATTTGCTGCCATGAACAAAATCACCGTTCATTTGTGCTGTCTGTGTATTTTTAGGATAAAACAGATAGGAATCATCTCCTGAAAAGAGCAAAACAGGGATAAAAGCTTTCTTTACCTGCTCTCCTATCTCTTAATTCCTACTCTACGACCCTACTCTCCTAGGACACTGATATAGCTGATCCTGCAGCTGGGCTTGGTCTGGGATGACATTTACTGAGTGCACTGAGTGGAAGTCTCATGGAAAACAACTTCTGGAATGGTCTGTTGTTGGGATTTCTAGGCTTGTTTGGGTATCTTTTACAAATGCTCCCTCAGTGTCACCCGACTTCACTGTCACTGCCTTCAGAGTGACAGAAAGGATCTGTGTTTGAAAGGAAACATCTTGCACTTCCAACTTGAATGTGACAGGATCCCCCACGATGGCTTTGATGGGATTTTCCTTCCTATCACTCAGAATTCCATCAGGAAAGTCCTTCCAGCCAATGTTACACTCAGCAGGCATTTTGAGAGAGGTATTCAGTTAGAATTACTGTATAAAATCAAATTATCAAGAAGTTCATAAATTCTTGGCCATGGCCTCCTAACTACTATGATGCAGCCCATGGACAACCTTGGAAAAGGGAGAATTTGGATGTTTTGTTGTTCCATTTGTCATGACCTTGGCTGGGGCTCACAGACCATGTATGATCCATACTTTGGTCAGCAAAAATGCACTGACAGCCTCAGAGGGGTTCTGCACATCCCCTGGGGTACAGGCAGTGCCTGAGGCAGGCGTGGCCATGGATTTCTGGTAGCTTCGCACTTTGATTTTCAGGGAAATGCTGCCACCAGAACCTGGCTCATGGAACTCGCTGGCTCTGGCAGATCTCACCCAAAATACACAGAGGCTGTGCTGGGGTGGGGTGCTTCACTTTCTGCTGTCAGGGAATTTGTTTTCAGCTGGAAAAGATTTATTAATTGTAATAGTTTGCTTGTGGAAGAGAGGGGAAGGAGCCAGAAGAGATCTAGTGCAGAAGGTATTTTTCTTTTGGATGACTGTGTGGGTTTTAATGCTTTGTTGTATCTGGATGTGTTGGGAGTATCTCGAGTGAATTCATTGAGCTGCACAGTTTCCAGATACTCAGCTCAGGAAATGGCCTTTTCTCTTTCAGCCTGCTCCTGATGGTCCCTCAGAGGATGCAAAGGCCTCTGTCTCCCAAATTTCAGGAAGCTGAAGTCACCTGCTGGCATCTTCCCAGGGTGTGGGGCTGCCGTGCCCTGCCTCAGCCCAGCCTGTGGGGTGTGGAGGGGTGGCAGGTGCCACCCAGGGGACACTGCTGCTGTGGGAGGAGCCCCACACTGAAGTGGCCTCGCAGCCCAGCTTCTTCTTCCACCCTCTCCTCCTTCCTCACTCTGAAAACTCTGTCCCTGCTTCTCCCTGGGGGTTCCAGGGTTCAGAATGTGATGGATCCAGTCCTTCAGCCTGAAGAACTGAGCAGCCCCTGCAGATGTTCCCAAGGCTTGCAGAGGGGAAGCTGCTCTGGAGGTGATCCTCCATCCCTCTCTCCCCAGCGGCTGGGCTGACTTTGGCTCTCCAACATTGGTATTTAAAAGACTTTCAGATGTGTGTGGTCCCTGTAAAAATAAATCTCCAAAGGAAACAAATGTTATGTGGTGAAAGTCTGCCAAGTCCCCGTTGCTTATTAGCTCGTAGTATTATGTAGGAGGAACTTAACTCTGTAGTCTGATATAGGATAATTCTTGGAGGAACTCTCAGCTCTTTTGAAGATTCAGATTTAAAGGATGTTGCTCTCTAAGGTCAAGATTGAGCCATTGACTTTATGGCCTTTCAGCTGTGAGTGCCTTGACACACTTGTCAGACCCCTGAAATAATAATTTGTCATTTCAGAGGGTTTTGCTGTGTGAGTTACATCAAGCAAAGCTTTGCCAGGGATGACAATTTCAAAGGAGTCCAGAACAACAGAGGTTAAAACAAGAAATGTAACTAAACATGTGCTTCTAAATAGACAGACTTGAAGAAGATGTTGATCCAAGACTTCCTTCAGACCCAGTGATCACTTGATTTTTCCATGATTCTGTGGGACAGCCAGACCTTGGCTGCTTATCACCCTAACTGATACCCTGTTCACAGAATGTGCTGTGCTATCAGACGCAATTTTTATAGAAGTCAGGAAGCTGCACAGGAAAGCAACTGGGCATTGACACAGAGTATTTGAGACTGCAGCTCCTAGTGATGCTAGAAACTGGATTTTCCAGGTGTATGTGAAGCAGTCAGCACAAAGCATTCACACAACCCCTGTCACCTGCAGTCTGTCCCTTTCCAAAGTGCCACGGTTGCTCAGCAATGTCAACAAACGTGTATTTATCCAAATTTAGTTACACGGGCAAAAATCTAAATATTCCCTTCCTGGAGGAAAGATGATTCACTTGATTTAAAGTAGATAATTTAATCTGAAGAGCTAAATTTACCTTTCCTTTGCAGCTAGATGAAATTATTGATGGGAAGTAGAATTTTCTTTCCAATTCTTAATCACTCAGGCTGCCTAAAAATATTTAGATTATGGTGTCTCAGAGGGTGAGCCTCTTCTGATGTAAATATGTTTTGACTGGCATTAACTCCTTTATGCCAGGGAAGAAGCTCTGAGGAAGAAATGAAGTCAGGAGCAGCCCTTGCTTTCCTCAAGAAACTGCTGCTTATTTCTGTGCCAGTGTCTGTGGTATGAGGGGATTCTGTTCTCACTTGGAGAGAAGCAAATATGGTGTGATTTCACTGAGAACATGTGAAATCAGTCTGGCTCCAGGGCTCTTCACCTCTGATGGTCCTCTGGCTTGTGAGATCCTCCTGGTGTGGTGGCAGGATTAAAGGAGGACACACTTGAAGTGTTTTGGGCACTGTTGAGGAGGAACTCGAGGTTTTATCCAAGATGAAATTACCATGATTTGCTGTAGAAACCTTATCCTTGAGTCAGGGACAAATTCCAGCTCTCTTATTGGAGTAATTATTCTAAAATGCTTTTCAAATGAAATGCCCATGCTTCAGAAAGCTTCTGTCCATGTCCTGAGCAGACGTGTCCAGACAGAAATGCTCATCTCACAGCAGGTATGGGCTCGGATGGGGAAGGAAGAGCCATCTGTTAATGCTGGTGACACCCTTTGCTGTCCTCAGAACTTCCCAGACAAGTCAAATTTGGCAGACTAACACATTGTGGTACAATTCCACCTGGGTTCACATCATCCTGCCAGGTTACTTGGGTGTAGTACCTGGATCCTTAGCCACCACCCCAAAAATCTGCCTCTTCTCTGTCAGAGCTGTGTGTGCCACTGAGGGCTGAATGAAGACTCTCCTTTTCTCTGTTCTTGCTGCTGCTGTACTTGGCACACGCTGAATGATTTATATTTTTGGCAAACTTTTAAAGCATGGGCAGATTTATATTTACAGCAGTATTGTGGTAGAGGAAAGAATTGTTAATTCTGGACAGATTAAGCTCATGGTGATGAACAGCCAGGAATTATCTAATTCAGAATAGGATCGGATGGGAAGGACAAGGTTGGAAGTTCCACATACCTCTTGAAACTGCATCCAGAGACCAACTGAAATCTGGCCTGAGAGCACAGACCCTGTTGTGGTCCTCTCAAGTGCTGATTCCTGAGGGAGGAGAGCAGATCTGCCCCCTCTGCAGTGATCTGACCACGCACACGAGGGAGCAGCCAAAAGCCCCAGCTCAGAGGATGCATGGCAGCCTTTGAATAAAAGGGTGGTTTCAGGGAATGAGAAACTTTTTACAAATGTCATGTGTGAAAGTTGCTGGCAGGCAGAGATGAGTTCTCAGTGGGTTTGTGTCAGTGTTGCCTGGACTGTCATGCACAGGGCAGACAAAGCTGGAATAAATACTGACTTCTTCTGTGTAAATGTGATACTGCTGGGATGTGCCAAAATGACAACATCTGATGTTTTCACTCGAAACAGGCGCAGTGTTGTTAGGAAAGATTTCCTTCTACAGATGGGAAAACTCTCCTATTTCCAAATCCCATTCTTTTCTAAAGTAAAGACGAGGCCAGCACCAGTGGGGTTTGGAGCAGGGTTAGTGGTGCTACAGCACAGAAATCTCCACCCAGAGAGCAGGTGAAAGATTTTGCTGTCAAAGTGAAAGAGCCCAGCACAGTTTTGGAACAGCTGGGTCCTCCTGTAGTGGAATCAGAAAATAAACTTCTCTTACAGTGGGATGTGAGCCACGCTGGATCTGTTGGGTTTAGCTTCCATCCCCAAGCCCCTGGGGATTTCAATGAACTGGGATTCAGCGCTCTGGCTTTGGCTTGTGTCCAATGTTAACAGAGAAAAAGTATTCAGGGGCACCTCATGCAGAACCACCAAGTGAATTCTCCCTTTCTGCCTGCCAGGGTAAACCACAGATGCCGTGTAAAACCAGCACAGGAGCAGGACTGTGCCCAGTTCCACTGGTCAGAGATTCTCTCAGTTGCCTTCCTAACGCTCAGGAGTCTTGTGCCAGCTCTGTGCCACACTGTAGGATTGTGACTGTGACCCCCCTGTACTGCTAATCCTGTGGGATTGGAGCAATTATCCTGGTTTTTTTTTTCTTGGTGTTTTTTTTTTTTTAGTGGGGCCAGATGATTTCTTGGTACAACTGGATTCAAGGGGAAATTTGCATCCTGCCAAACATCACCCCCAAACTTGCCCCTCTAAACCTTTTGTTTATTGATTTATTGACTTATCCAGGGCTGGAATGAGCACCCCGTTTTCCCCTCAAGCACAGACTGTAAGCAGACTGATGGTGAGAGTGAGAATCACTGAGGCAAAGTTACCGTGAAGGGATGGAACAAGGCACTAGGACCTAGGAGGCGTCTCATCCACCCTGGCAGGAATTTCTTGCTTGGAGCTCAGACAACAAAGGCAGAGTGAGCCTGGTTTTCTTTCTCTCAGCATCTCCACCCTGCACGCTGAAAACCGGTGAGTAGAGCTTTCCTGAGCGACTTGCATGCAGAAAAGTAACAGAAAGGAGCAATCTTTCCTTAGTGCCTTACAGCAATCTGCAGTTCATTTTAAAATCAAAACCCCTGCATCCTCTGATTCATTCCCGAAGTTGCTTGGATGTTTCATTGTTCAGTGCATGACACCAGGCTGAATCTACCCCAGCTGGCATCGTGGGGGGAATGTCCCCAACTTGGGGTTTCTGTGCAGATCTCCTGCATTGTCATCTGCCTCACTGCAGCCTGGGGACAATGATTTTTTCCGGCATGGGTCACGTTGACATTGTAAAATACAGGGAAAGGAGCTTCATTCTGGCGAGTGTAAAGGGCGGGGATGAGATAGCAACAGCTTTTCCTGGATTTATACCTGGCTGCCAAGTGCTGTAAATCCCCTTTCAGCCCCAGTGTTAACATGAGAGCAACATACGTGAGGTGCATGTGCCTGGTGGTGCTGGGGGAGAGGAAGGGTCTCTGTTGCAGGGTTGGGGGGGTTCCTTCTCCTTTTGTGTTGGGCTTTGGTGCAGCAGAAAGGTTGTTCTCGAGCCTAAACTAGAGACAGTGCACAATTCCTGCCGGCTGGGTGTCAGCCCCAGCCTCGGCTTTGCTGTGCTGGAAGCCCCCGTGCTCAGAACAATGAAAGGTGAGGAGCAGGGGCGGCGTGTCCCTGGGGCACGGGCACTTCCAGCTATTAAATCACTTAGGGCTGGAAGCAGGGGGTGAAATAGCCCCTTTATTTTCTCCTCCTCATTAAACGGGAGCGAAAATGCAATTCAGAGGAGGCTCGGGCTGAAAAGAGCTTAGCGAAGCTGCGTTTCAATGACAGATTTTTTCTTTGCAGTCATTTCTTCTTAGAGATGTAGGCTGGTCCTGGGAATTGATTGATGGGCTAGGAGGGGGCTGCGGATAGGGGGAAGGGTGGGCTGGATCTCATTGCTAACCCTTATTGAACAGGCTGTCACAAAGAAACTGCTTATTCCCCTGCGACCATTCTTTCATAAATGCCAGTTTATTCTAATGTTAAACATTCAGATGCTCTGGGTCCTTCCGTGATTCGACAGATTGAAGGGCTGACTTACTGGGATCTCCTTGTTTTCTGTTGCCAAAGGAAACCTCGCAGGGCTCAGAGGTTTAATTCATTGCCAACTGGTGTTTGGATGAGTTTTTTGGGGCTGAGTTGTGCTCGCCGTGTATCCCTTTGGCCCCAAGTCCCAATTCGCTGCACTTTGAGAACTCCCAGGTGCAGGAGCAGGCAGCTCTCTAGAAACGCGTTCCCTGCCCCCAGTAGTTGGATCCCTTTCAAAATGCGAGGACCCCTCCTACTCTCAGTCCCCAGAATCGATACAAATCTGGGTCAGGGGAGGGGGCGCTTCCCAAATGCATCTGTCCTGCTCCAGACACAGCCATAGTGTCATTCTGCTCTCCGGATCGTGGCTCTGCCGGGCTCTAACCCGTCCCTTTGCCCTCCTTCTCTCCCCATCTCCTTCCTGCCCAGCTTCAGATCTTTAGGGCTCACCAAACTATGGAACTTGATTTTGGACACTTTGACGAAAGAGACAAGGCGTCCAGAAACATGCGAGGCACACGGATGAACGGCTTGCCCAGCCCCACTCACAGTGCCCACTGTAGCTTCTACAGAACCCGGACCTTACAGGCGCTGAGTAACGAGAAGAAAGCCAAGAAGGTGCGTTTCTATCGCAACGGGGACCGCTACTTCAAGGGGATTGTATACGCCGTGTCCTCCGACCGCTTCCGAAGTTTTGACGCCCTCCTGGCGGACCTGACCCGGTCCCTGTCCGACAACATCAACCTTCCTCAGGGAGTGCGGTACATCTACACCATCGATGGCTCGCGGAAGATCGGCAGCATGGACGAGCTGGAGGAAGGTAAATGAGCATCGCCGCCTGGTGCAGTGAGGGGCGGGGTGGGGAGGGGGCTGCAGCGCCCGGGGCTGCCCACGAGGTCGCGTTTCCCCGGCTCTGGGGGGTGCTGAGCCCCGCCGTGCCCTGCCGAGGGTGGCGGTGCGGGTGCCACCCCCGCCGTGTCCCCGGCGCTGCCGCTCGGTGCCATGTGTAGCCGGAGGGGTGTGTCCGACCCGTGTCCCTGTGTCCGGCCCCCGGCTGTGTCCGTGCCTCGGGGGATGGCTCAGGGTGTCCCCACGGCTGTCCGGGCTGGGGGTGACCCCAGATAGGTGCAGGGGGTGTTTCCCACTGGGGTGGGTGGGGATGGATGGAAAAGGAAGATGTGCCGAGGCATTGCCGTGGCGAGTGTGTGATGGGGGTGGGAAGGGTTTGTGTATGGGGGGGGTGTTGGGGTGTTGTGCACACAATGTGAGGACGGAGGGGTGTGGTCAGGGCCGTGCGGGCACTTGGGGGTGTGCAGAGGGGTGTTCGGGGTGCAGGCAGCGTGCGATGGGTGTTTGGAGTGCGGGGTGTTGGGGGTTTCAGTGTTTGGGGGCAGGAGTTCACCCAGCCTCATTAGAGAGGGGGTTTAATGAGCAACGTTTGTGAATGGAGAAGGGCGTTTTGGACAGGTCGCCCTTGGTGAAATTTGGGGGTTTGTGCGTTTGGAGGAAGGCGTGAGGGGGGTTAATTACAGCGGAGGTGTGGGGGTTTCTTTGCGCTGGGGTTGTGCTCAGGAGGTGTGGGAGATGTGCTGGGCTGTGTGTGCGGAGAGGGCACGGGGAGTTCATGTGCCGCACACGAGCGCGGTTCGTGCAGGGGCTGTGTGAGAGGGGAGGCGCCTCGCGTGGATTTGGGGGGTGTCTCTGCAGGGACGGAGTGCGGGGTGGATGCTGTGGTGGGTTTGGGGGGCTGTGTGGGGAGCATCCCCTGCCTGGCCGGTCTCAGTGTGAGGGGGTGCTCAGGGCAGGGCTGAGCGTGTCCCTGTATCCTGGGGGGGTGTGGCCGTGCCTGTTCCTCTGCGTGTCACCGTGGGATGAGGGATGAGTCAAAATCAATCCTGCTCGGAAGGGGAGCCCTGGGGGAAGGTTTTCTCCCGCGGAGCTCAGCTGCCAGCCGTGCCTGAGCCCGGGGTGCTCCCTCTGCTGCCCTGGGTGCTGCCTTTGCCGGCAGTGTCAGGACAAGCCCAGGGATGAATTTTTGGGATGGCCAGCCGTGCCTCCGTGCCCGATGCAGCACCGTGGGCTGGCAGCACAGCCAGAGTGAGGTGGACAGAGGTACCCACAGCCACGCTGCTTTTCTCTTCCCCGAGCAATTCATTCTTTGTTCGCACCTGGAACATCCTGTTGCAGGAGGGGAGGTGCTCTTCCCTTTTCCTCGGTGTTTTTCTCCAAGCAGACGTCCTGGCTGGTTTGGTAACTCCCGAAAATCCTCGAGGCTTTTGCCTTTAGTGAAAGACAATGGATGTGAGTGCGTGAGGCAGGAACTGCAGGGGCAGCCTCTCAGCGAGTCATTGTGTGACCTTGACTACAGCAGCTCTCCCTAGAATTCCTTGCCTGTCAAGCAGGATCCTCATCTCCCCAAAATACTTCGCAGGGACAAGGACGTGGAATAAATCTTGGTTTCCAAAGAGGAGTTTTCCCGGGAAGAAACTGCTGCCTTTCAGAGCTGTGATGCTTCCTAGTGGAGTTATTCTCAGCCCAATTACAGCTGTCGAATGGAGGTGTGGCCTCCCTTAATTTTAGAGATTCTGCCATGTTTCACTCTGGTCTCTTAATATGGCCACAGCCTTTCTCTAATGGCAGCTCGCAGTCCTGCTTGTCCTAGGTTTTATGCAAATACTCAGAAATAACTCCAAGAGAAAATGCAGTTCTTTTTACACTCTTCCTCCTCTTATACTCTTCCTGCTTTTTGTCAGTGAAGTTAAGAAGCCTTTAGTTGTTAACACCTGCTTTACGCTGGGTTTTGCTGCAGGTGAGGAGGTACCTACTTCATGAAAATACATTTTGCTGGTTAAGGTAGAGGCAGGAGACGCTGGCATTTGGGTTCTGGCTTTGTTCTGCCAAAATGGCATCTGGAAACAGCACTGAAGAAGAGAGGCACTAAAACCAAACTGGGATTGTCTGTGTGGCTGTGTCCTCAGCAGAGCATCATCCAGGAAAATAAAACCTGAGCAGAGTGAAGACAAAGGAATCCATTTTTTGAACATGCCAGAGTGGGTCTGCACGCTGCTATTGATCCCATATTTCTAGGGGTGACCTGTGCTTCTGTTGTAAAAAAGCAATTTACAACACCACGGTTGTAACCAGCCTTGTGGTGAACTCTGCCCTTAGTCTGGGTGTTTTCATGGCTGTGTGCAAGGTGCCTGCATGGAAACCCAGAATTTGGGAATAATTCTGCTGTGACTCACCAGAACAGTGCACACACAAGCAGGGCATGTCTGCCTTACACATTGGCTCTCTTCTGGGGGTAACCAGACCAGTGCTTGTTGCTCTAGTGGGGCTAATTTATCATTGTAATTCCCAATAAACAAGTAGAACCTAGGAAAAGTCATCAAAGAGAATCATCTCAGTGGTTTGATGGCAAAAGCTTGTGAATTACTGGTAATATTTCACATCATGTTCTAAGTACTTCATTACTTCTGAGTGATTTAAAAACATATTTATATAGTGTAGGCTGAATGTGGTTCTGGAGAGCAGAGGCTGATATTGCACAGTCCCAATATCCTAGAGACAGACATTTCAGGTGAACAAACCCCACCTGCTGTGCTGCTAATTGGAATCACCCTTTGGTTCTCCAGACCCAGAGTTCCTTCCCTGGCACTCGGTTACTCTCATGATGAGAACAAGTGAGGTTTTTCTTACTCCTTTTTCACACTCCTTCCAGCTGTTGGGATGAGCCTCTTGGTCCTTTCCTGTGCTGCACCCTAACACCTCACATTTTGGGAGCCCACACAACTCTGTCACACAAGTTCCTTTTGCTGCCAGCTGAGTTCTCCCTCACTGGTCACAGGCTGCTTTTTCCATTCTTCTCCAGGGAGCTGTCTCATCTCCCAGTGACCTTCTCTCCAAATCCACCCACCTGATCATTTTTTCTCCCCCCTTTCCTAATGGCCATCTTCCATCACTGCAGTCATTGTCTCAAATCTGACTCCCTATTTTCAGCATTCAGCTTTAACATACTTGTAAACAATGCACCTGCTACCATTGGTTAGGACTCTCTTCCTCCTTAATCTATCTGTTGATGAAGTGCAGGGCAGCATCCTGTTCCAGCTGATCCTGGCAGCAGAGAAACTGCTGACAGCACCTCCCCCTTGTGTCCCACTGCCTTGGCTGAGTCAGGAGTGGATGCTGGCCCCAAGTGCTGCTATTTATCATGGGTGGTTTAACCAGCAGGTGAATCTTTTGGAAAAGAGCACTACATGATCTTTATTCCCCTTCATATGTAATTGGTTCCAGTGACCAAGGTTTTGGGAGGTTATTGCATGAAGCTGCATTTCCTGATGAATCACTTAGATAACTCTGTGCCTTGTGCTCTGATAAAACTTGCATATGAAAGGTGCTAAAAGAATCATGTGCCATCCTTTCTGGCCTTTCTCAAGCTGATCACAGAGCTGCTTGCATTTCATCCAAGTTTCAGCTAAAATGTAGTTCCTTTGGCATCTGGACATGGTGGTTTGGTCCTTGGTTCATTTTGAGCCTCCTCTTGTAGACTTGATGTGATGAGAAGTTGTCCCACCTCAGCTCTGATTATTTTTTGTCCTTGAATGGAGGGCTGGGTAGAGGTGGAAGCTGATGTTTTACATCAGCAAAGATGACTTGAGAAATGCTTTTCCTGGCCGCTTGTTCCAGTCCCCATTGTCCCATAAATGAGTTTTTTTGTGGGACAAAAGGTTTTCTTAGCCCTCTTTGTAATTTTGCTGCTTTCCCACGTTCATCTTCTTGACATAAGGAAATAGACAGTGAGGCACAACCTGGGAGTGAGGGACAGGCACATCCAGAGGTGGATTTTATACCCTGTCCTGGGCTCCTTGTTTGAAATTTACCCTTGCTTCACACCAAACACTAGAAAAAGCTGAATAGGATTTTTGTCTTGCTCAGTGTGGTTTCACTGCAAATGTTCTTGGGCTGTGTGAGATATTCCAGAAAGCGATTCCAAGCTTTTTGTATCCTGCCATGCCCTTGGGAATATTTTCCAATATCTTGTCCAGGAGTATTTAAAGTAATCATGGGAGGGGCTCCACCCTGGAGCTGTGCAGAGTCTGGTGTGTGCTGGGACCGAGGGGTTTATAGGAAACATCCTGGAATCTCCACCCCATGTGTGTGTTCCAGTTTGCCTGGAAAAGTGAAATTCCTGCCGTTTAATGCTGAAACCTTGGAAACCTGTGGAATTGTTTTCTGTGGGTGTCTGTTGGCCTGATAGCTCAGCTAATTGCAGAACAAAATTTGTCCTTGAGGCTCTGTTTTATTTGCTTGCTCATCCTGGCTGTCACACTGGGACTGGTGTGATCCCAGAATTCTTTATGGGCATGGTGTGGTTTTGAAGGTGATTTCTAGTCAAGGATTTCTTCCACTTCTTCAGCAGAACAAGAGGAGCTTCTGCTCATGGCAGAGCTCCCTGTGGAAGAGCCAAGGGAAGGGAGCTCTTCCAGGGCTCATTTTGCCATGCTGGAATTGGTCTTTTTTAACTCATAAAGCAGCAGCAAGTTCATGCACTTGAAACTCAAGGCCTCCTCCAACACCATGTGGAATGAGCTCTGCAAGGTGTTAAGTCCACTTAATTCCTGCTGCAGTCCCAGTAAATTCCATGAAACACAAAAGCTGGGCACAGTAGCACAATCTCAACTTTGCAACTGCAGAGCGAACAGCCGGAATAATTGAGTGCTGCCCACAGAGACTGTTCCTGGAATAACTGGTAACACTTAGACATTCAAAATGGCCTCAATCCAGCTTTCCTGGCTTTTCTCAAAAGACTTCTGCCCGCAGTTCATTATCCTTGGGAAGTTGCTGGTGCATGCTGAGGAAGGATAACTTTTCCTGAAAGTGCAGCCTGTCACTTTTGGTATTGTCACAGGGAGCTGCTGTAAGAGGGTTGGAGGATTAGCGCTCATCTGGAGCTTAGGGTTTTTCTAAGGAACCTTCTCTAAGGCAAACTTTATCTTTGCTGAGATCATCCCTTCTTTAGGAGCTGAATAATCTCCTTGTGCTCCCATCAAATGGGTAGCACTGGGATGTGTGATGCACTCAAAGCCAGAGTGATTCTGTGTGATCCAAGCCTGGCTTCAAATGGCAGATATGATGGTCATGGCAGGAGGTCTGAGGTCTGCAGTCAGCCCATGCACTGCTGAGGGCAGGCAGGAGGAGTGAGGAAATGCCTGGGCTGGTTTGGTGGCACGATATGAATTGTGACACGTCTGGAGCCCCCTGGCTTGGTGACAGTGCACATCCCCCTGCAGGCTCTGGCTCTGCAGTGAAAAATGGGCACCGTGCTCTGACCTGGCCCTGCTGTCCTTGGCAGCACAGGGATTTTGTCAGGATGATTCTCCCCATCCCCAGAGCACGAGTGTGTCTGTTTGGGGCTCCCTTTTTGGGGTTTGTGTGGAGTTAATGCTGTGGCTGTCCATTGCACCTTCTCATGGCTTGCAGTGGGATTTCTGCACGTGTGTACAGCTGCTTGCTGGCTCGATATTTGTGTTCTTGAACGCATTTGTGCACAGACTTTTGTTCTTAGGGCTGGGGAGCAATATTCTTCTTGGAGCCGTTTCTTTTGCTCGTGACAAGATCTCACATCCACTTCCCATTCCTTCTGTTCTGCCGAGCCCATCTCCTGCAGCCACGCTGTGTCTGTCAGTCACATTTCTGTGGCTGGCACAGTTGTACACCTTGACTTCTCATTATAGGCTTAGCACAGGCAGATGTGGCAGAGAAACCCACAGAGAACCCCTCCTCCCTCCATGGGACCATTCCCTGTAAGATTTCTCTTTTTTATGATCCTCTGGCCGCAGTATAGATGTTCAAAGCTGGAAAGTTCACAGGTCTTCAGCCCAATCCTGCTGCCACTGTGGTAAGGTTTGGGTAAAACTCCACTGTGGGATGTGACATACCCTGTGGAAAGTGTGTTCCTGTCTGCAAAAGCATGTGCCTCACTGAGGAACTTGAATGATGATTTTGCTGCTCTTGGAGGGTCATAAACTGAGTTAGGGAAGGCATTAGTTGAAGTGGTTTTTAAATGAAGTTAAAGATTCAGATCACATCTTTAGGTCAGGGAGGAAGGAAAGAAAAGCTCCTCTTCCCTGGAGCTTGTGCTGCTGTGACTGCAGAAATGATGCTGAGAAGAGCTGCCACTCTGAACTGCTCTTCTGGAATGTCACTCCAAGGAAATTTCTCTCCAGTTTTAGGATCCAATAAAGGATGGATTTTATTTGCTGGGGTTTGGGTTAAACAAAACAAAGGGAGAAAGGGCAGATTCCCTTTTCCACTTGTGAGGGTGAGCACAGCTTGAGGGGCCAGCGTGTGGATCTGCACAGCTGCCTGAGATCACATCTGGGCAACAAACCCTACAGGAGTTTTGCCTCCATGCCACTGTTGCCTTTGGTGTAAATACACAAACAGCTGTGCTGTGCAGGGAGGACTTCAAAAGGACTCATCTGGAAGTAGGAGTAATGGTACTGTACCAGACAGATCAAGAATCTCTTCAGCTTACTTTAAAATATGGAACTTGTTAATAGAAAATATGCTCCAGCACCTCACGTGTCTACAGAACACAGTGCAAATGGATACTTTTCCTGCAGTGTGAAAATAACACAGATGAAGGTCAAATGCAGGTGAAAGTCAAGCCCTGGCACAATTCAGTGGCTGACAGCCTACTCCTGTTTTTCAGGTGGGGATGCAGAGGTGCAGGTGAAGTCAGGAGCTGGTACAGGGGCAGGGGTGACAGGAGCATTCAAACCACTCATCATTTAAACAGAGAAATCCCTTTTCTCAGGGGATGTTGCACAGTTCTGCTGAGCACACTTAGGAGGGCTCTGCCACCCAGGGATTATGGGCTTGGGAGGGCTCAGGTTCTTAGGATGGTTAATTCCCTGGGAGCATTCCAGACTCCCTGCTGCCCCTCTCTCAGTTGTGAAACTGGAGAGAAGCCTGGCCCTGCTCTGGACCAGGTGTTGCCTGGCTGGAGCAGATGAATAAACCACAACTTATCACTTATTAATCAGAAAGATTTGAAGTATTCAAAGCTTCTGGAAAACGATATCCCCAGAGGGAATTTTGTATAATGGATGGTGCTCTAGGGGGGTGTATTTGAGTTTTTATTGACTCAGATTCACAAAATGTAAGGGATTAAGGAGCTCCAGCTATGGCTGCATGGTCAGTTTATTGAGGGATGCTGCTGTCAGCAAATAGAGATTTTTAATGTTTGTTCAAGCCAACAGAACCTGCTGGTGGGATTATTGTTAGTTTGGGGTACACCAGTTGCCAAAATGCCCAACTGAGTGCTCATCATCAACCTTGTCAGCTCTCTTCTGCATTTGTATTCCATCTTTAGAGGGGGGAATAGAATATCTGCTTCCTGTTATCAAGGATTTTGGTCGTTTTTATACAACTGATGGAGAAAAGCTGCAGTTGGTGATGTAAACACCACGAGTGGGCATCACTGTGGCAAACTGGGTACAAGGGTGGGGTTAAAATAAGTCAGAATCCTGCATTTTTTCTATGGCTGCTTGTGACATCCCACCCTGACCAGTAATAGGGACAGAAATACACAGAGTGCTGTTAGAAACCCATTAAAATCTGTTTATTGTGTGTCTGCTGTGGTCTCACCATGGATTCCATGAAGGGATTGATCTAGTGCCTCCATCAGAAGTACAGTTTAGTCAGCAGAAGGACGAGTGTATGAACTTTATCCTGGACATGTTACATGCTTGGGCCATGTGGAAATCAGGGGGATGTTCGTAAATCCATATTTTGCCAACTGGATGTCAAATCCTGTCCTAGATATCCCTGGGTGGGAAGCCAGACTCTCCTGTGGGTTCTTTCAAAGATGTCTGAGCCCTGGAGCTTACAGTCAGGGACAGACAGGGGTATGCAGCCACTCTGGTTTTGTGAAGAAGGAATTAATTTTTTTTTAATTTATTTTTCAAGAGAGTTGAATCTGTATTTTGATTTCAAATGTATCATAGTACATGAAGAAATTAATTCTGTAAGATCAGACAAAGAAAACACCAGAAGAGGCTCTAAAATCCTACAGGTGCCCATGTCATGCCTTCAGTTCCTATTAAAATTTCATCTAATGGCGAGACGAAAGCTTCTTCCTCCAGCAGTGAGTGACTTTTTTTCAGTGCAGCCTGAGTCATTTCAGACCAGACAGCTCCATTCCCTTAGGGATACTGGTTTACAGTCTCATTCTAGTAATAACTCTTCCAGCATCCATCAGATTTGCAGGCCCAAAAGAAGCTCCTACAAATCCTTTAAGGTGCTTTTAAAACCTTAGATAGATAGAATCCTGTAAATTACAGACAAAGCCTCGAACTAATTTTGGGTGGGATAGGGAAGGGCTTTTTGTGAATTACTAACAAGATCCTGTAACCCTTCTGTGCCATGTCTAAATTTGGATTTAATGTATTTCTGGTTGGTACCAGCCAAGTAAAGCAAGGAGCGGTATTTAGTGCAGTGTTTAATCTCAGCTGCCACGAGGTCTGTTCCCTAATAAACCCCTGATGCTCTAACAATGCATATTTCTTATGCCTGCTAGATTTATCAAGGCTACTTTTAGTGGAGACTGTTCAGGACAGGATTTTGATTATTTTTCAGGCATGATGCAGAAGGCACTTTGTGGATTAGTTTTGATGTCCTCTTGGCAGGGAATGACACACTGAAGTAGCAGCTAGGTCTGTGAAGATAGGAAGCTGGCAAATTTATAAAATAATGGGAGTGGTTAAATGAATTTGATGTTCTGAAGCTCTTGGGAAGCTCAGCTGCATCTTCAAGTACCTAAATACTTTTATAATTCAACCTTTTTTAATGTGATTGTATGTATTTGCTGATGGCTGTCTCGCTTACTTTGTGGAAACACCAGCAATACTTTAAATAACCATAAATATAACATTAAAACAAGGCAGGCTGTTTTAAGAGCAAGCTGTCGTGGGAGTGCTAATGGAAACAATTATTAATGGTGTGCCTGATTCACGGGGGAAGAGCACAGAGCCTGTTTGGCAGTGACTGTAAATCCCATTTCTTCCCCAAGGCGAGAGCTACGTCTGCTCGTCCGACAACTTCTTCAAGAAGGTGGAGTACACCAAGAACGTCAACCCCAACTGGTCTGTCAACGTGAAGACCTCTGCCAACCAGAAAGCACCTCAGTCCCTGGCCAGCAGCAACAGTGCCCAGGCCAAGGAGAACAAGGATTTCGTGCGCCCCAAGCTGGTGACCATCATCCGCAGCGGCGTCAAGCCCCGCAAGGCCGTCAGGGTGCTCCTCAACAAGAAGACTGCCCACTCCTTCGAGCAGGTCCTCACTGACATCACTGAGGCCATCAAGCTGGAGACAGGGGTGGTCAAAAAGCTCTACACCTTGGATGGGAAGCAGGTAGGAGGTTTTACAGATGTGGCGTCTTTTTCTTCCTCTCGCCGCGCGGCTTTGCTGACTCAGAGCGATTCTTGAGGCCTAAAATTAAGCTGGGATGATTGCTGCCATCTGTTCCCTTAGAAGTATGGCTCCTCATGGCAGTGGTTAGGTTACTAAATTTTCCCTGATATTAATACCAAGTCAAGAATGTAGCTGTGGGTCTGGGTGGAACAGATGCTCGGTGTGCGGTGCGTGTCTGCTGGGCCAGCTAAATAAATAACAGGGGGACTTGGGCTCACAGCCACCAGCTGATCTGGCTCTGGAGTTACTGCAAGAACTCTCCAGGTCTGGCTTCACTCAGTGAAAACGTGTTGCTTGACTTTCCTTGCCCTCTGGTGAAGGCTTGCTAAGATAAAGTGGTTGATCCAAGCGTGCTCTTCTGGCTCCAGAGTGAGCGGGGAAAGTGTGGAACTGTGGAGCATTTCCTTGACTAAGTGCACGAGGAGGTAACGTGCAGAAAGAGGCAGAAATATTTAGCAGGTCATCATGGTGTGCTTCATGTCTACATGTTGCTGGAACTGAAGGGAACATCTGTCTCTTGTTAGCAGCTACACAGCAATGAGCCATTTCATACTGCTGTATCTATGAAAAGCCTTAAAGGAATGTGGGGGATCATTTTGGGAGCTGGGGAGAGCTAGATTCTTCAAGGACAATTCCGAGCTTGATTTAGCATTTCTGTTTATTGTAATTGAGGAATGATCTTATTTTCGTCGCTGTTTTTCCTGCTCCAGATTCTGGAGTGAAGCAGCACAGCTCTTGTGTGGGTTTGGATGCTGGCTATTCTAGAGACTGATGGTTTTCCTTTAAATTAACTCTGGAGAGACTCCTGTCTCTGGAGAAAGTTATTCAAGGACTGGCTCTGTCCAAGAAAACGCAGATTTTACATATAAAAATGTTCATCCCAAATCCAGGTTCCTACAATGTCCTGTACAGTCTAGGTGTAGTGCCTGGGAGCTGAGAGCCTCCTGTCACTCTGACCTGATAGTCTGGAGTGCCTGCCCAAGGCAGGGGGCTGGAACTGGATGATCTTTAATGTCCCTTCCAACCCAAACCATCCTGTGATTCTTGCTTTGTGCCATCCTCTGTGTCTTGCACATTTATTACTGTCTGGTTCCAGCTTCAGATACACAAAAAAATCCCATCTGCCTGCCAAAGCTTTCCTTCCCACTTATCTCAACCCGGCACTTTTCCTTCCTCAGATGCACAGTTTGAACATGAGAGGGTGTCCCAAGACAGAGGGTGACTGTGCAGCTGCACTGTCCATAGACACAGTGACCTGCTGGAAATGAGCAGGGATACCAGGAGGGATGTGCTGGAAACCTTGGGAGAGACCAGGGAAGGAGGAAGGAGAGAGTGAAATGCCCTGAGCTCTCTGAGGTGATCACACTTGGGCACAGGACCCCGCCCTTTGGGTCACAGCAGCTTTGCAGAGAGTTTAATAATTGGATCTGGCCTAAGAGAAGCTCCCTGCTCATGCTGAGTCCTGTTGTTCTCCCAGATGGGAAAGAGAATCTTCATCTGAACCTGTGAGTGGCCTCAGTTCTCTGAGAGCTGCTGGCAGTTTGGGGTGAGGGAGCAGAAATAGGGGTGCTCCATGAGCTTCCATCAGACTGATCCCTTCTCCTCCTTTTAGCTGTTCACAGGAGCAGGTGGTGATTCCCTTCCACCTCTGGCTGGAGAGCAGGACAGGATCAGCCCTGATGTGACATTTAACTGGTTTCTCTGGCTTTATAATTCACCATTTTATGAAGTGAGATATTTCATTGCATGTTAAAGACACTCCTGGGAGCTTCAGCGTGTGCAAATGTGCACCCAGTACTGCAGTTCTTGGTAACAGCGAGACTGTGATTTGGCAATAATGGGATGTTGGATATTTATTTGCAGCATCAATTACTGTCCTGAAGAGCAAACCTGGTTCACCAAGGCTTTGTTTTAGTGGAAGGTTTCCTTCAATACTTGCTGTGTTCTTAGTGTGGAAGTCAGAGCTAGAAGCTTCTGCTGTGGGTGCAGTGCTGGCTGTTTAGGGTTTCCATGACATACTGCTCCATAAAATCTGACCTCCTGACATGACATTAGGGGGCTTTGCATGTCTGATGCTGACATTAGAAAGAGATTACTGAATGCGTGATTCTGACAAACAGCACTTTATTTTCAGGGGGAAATATTCATGCGAAAATGCAAGCTGCTCAAAGCTGAAATACTGACATGAATCCTGACAGTCTGTCTCTTTGAGTGCCATCAGAGGCACGTTGCTCCCTCTGTTGTGAAAAGATAAAATTTACAAAGGGAACCTACAAAGGAAAATCATCCTCCCTCAGTCCACGAGCTGGAACTTAATGAAGGGAGATGATTATTTTATTTATAGGCATTTCCATACTGCTCATCAGTGGAGTAATCAAGACTCTTTAGAAGTACAGACAGTGGTGGCAGTGACAGGGTGGTGTGTGAATAATTACATTTCTGTGCACTGCAGACCTGCTGCAGTTGGAGTGAGAGAGCAGCAAATTGAGAGCTGTGTTTGAATAAATGTAGCACTCGAAACAACGGTGGGGTTAGGTTATTTTAATTACATTAAGGGTTTTTTTACCTTGTCTTGGGTTGGCTGGAGAGATATGGCCCTTGAAGCTGCTAAATGAGCATCCTGTGTTTGAATAGTTTATTTAACTAGCACATATTTCTAATGTCTGTACTCGAGCTCCTTCCCTGCCTGGAGCACCTCTTGGTGCACACCCCTGAGCTCAGGAAGTTTTTCAAACAGTTGACCAAAAATGAGTCATGACAGGGGATCACAACAGAGATTTAACTTTGGAACTTCCATGGCTGTGCAGGAAATGGTGTAGTCAAAGAATTCAGTGCATTAAACAAATTCTACAATGGGCCAAATTCAGCACAGTTGGTTCCACAAGTACAACTGCTGTTGTGTTGAGACGTGTAATATATATAGTTAAAATATCATTCAGGATTTAATTTGGTCAGGCCTGCGGATCATGCTGGAAAACAATTATTTTGGTAGATTCTTCCTCCTCTTTTAAACTCTTAGCTCTACCCAGTGTCCCAAATAAGTCTGGATTCCTGGGAGCACTGGCTGCTTTATAAACACATGATGACAGTTCCTGCCTCACATTGTTAACAAACCAAATTAGAAAGCAGAATCTGAGACCATGGGTGAAGTTGCATTTGGATATTTTGGATGCAGTAGGCTGAGTTGGGCTTTGCAGAGGTTGTGTGGATTTGGTGCTTGAGCTCCTTTCTCACCGTGGTGTTTCCAGGGTAAGAGGAGGCTGCTCCATCACTGCAGCCCAGTGCAGCTGCTGTCAGCACCTTGCTTTGCATTCCTTCCTGCTTTTGGGTGACCTGTGAAAGCTGATGTCTCCTGTGCACACTGAACTTCTCTTTTCCTGCCCTGTGTTTTATTCCAAGGTCTGAGGTGTTCAGCCAAGTGCCTGAAGAGGTGCAGTGACAAAAATCAGTCCCTTTTTTTGGTCAGTGGCTGAGTTGGGTGACACTCTGGCATAACCAGAAATTCATCAGACGTGTTCAGTTGTACTTTAGCATTAAGATGGGTTTTTGTGGTGTGGAATTCCTCCTTCTTTTTCTCCAGCTGTTTGATTGCCATGCCTTAATTAACTAAACACCCCATTGTGTGACCCAACAATTATCACCCCCAAAAATGAGCAGAATAGGTGCTGTTCAGAGCAGGGAGAGCTTGTGTGCTTCAGCTGCACAGAAATAGAGATATTGTGGTCAACAAGCAGGGAACAGATTGTGGTTTTAGCCACGATAACATGCAGTGATCTCCTCTGGCCTTTGAAATCTTCAAACACGGGGAGAAGTCACCCCTGCTCTGCTCATTGGCTGCTCCCTTGCCCAGACACAGTTCTGCTGCTCCCTCTGAGTGTTAGCTGTCTCAGCAGATGAAATTACATCCATTTCCATATGTCAGGGCACTTGTGACTGCGCTCCCCAAAGAATTTCCACTCTTAATAAAGAGGTCCCCTCTAGCAGCCTTTGCTTTGATAAGGATATCAAGTGGCAGGTGATGAGTGGAGTTCATTCCCTGTTTGCAAAGCTGATGCCAGTGCCCCGGGGGCCAGCCCACCTCTCCTGGCCAGGCAAGAAGTTGCCATTTCATTTTAGATTTCCTGCACTGAGACAGGCCAGCAGCCACGGAGGGAGAAGCAGGATGACTAAGCTTACAGCAAGTTTAAAGTTGGGACTTTGTGATCAAAGTCAATGAATTAGTTGATAAAGCATCTCCTAAATGCTGCACTAAGGCACCCATACAAGTTGCACTGGAAAAAAACAAACTTTGGAGCTGCTGCACTGATTTTAAGCTGGTATTTGTAAAAAAAAGGTGGTAAAAAATTAATCACTCAAGTGATTAATAGCAGCAGTGGACCAAACTCTTCTAGGATAGTGTAGATCTATTGGTTATATGAATGAAATGGTTTCAGTGAGACATGGAATGAGGTTTGTAGTGAAATATGAAAATGCTTTCAACAGCTGTAATCTGTAAATTGTGCTCAGGAGGAAGGTGACACCTCTGTGACTGTACCCAGTAGCATCTGCATGGTTGGAAGATCAGAGGGAAGCTATTCCCTCCAGAGCCCTGGCAGGAGTTAACTCACACCCTGAGGCACCAGGTTCAAGGTTACAAAGTGAGCAAATTGCTTTGTGTTATTGCACACTGAGGGAAAAGATGTCAGAGCAACTCCTCCTTCTAAGTTGTTGGCTGCCCTTTAAGATACTGAAAAACTGCATTGAAGTGACCCCAGGACAAAGCAGTTCCGTGCCCTGGTGTAAAGCTGGGATCCAAAGGGAAGAGCAGGAGAGGGATGCAAGTGTGTTTTCTGTATCCCACCTTCTGCTAAAGCTCCTGGAGCAGCGAGTCCCACCTTCCCTCCCTGCTGCACAGAGCTGGAACAGCAAACCTGGATCTGCTTTGCATCTGTTTCTCAGCCCTTTCCTCCCGATGCTTCTTGCTCGCTGCTGAGATTTGCCAGGCCCCGCATAAATCTCCCATTCTGCCAGCAAGAGGACAGGTCTGGGTTGGCAGAGGAACTGAGCAGGCAGGATCCCTGCCCACATCACTCAGGATGGGGATTAACTCCCAGCCTCACTCCTCCCCAGTGCTGTTGCAGATGCTCTGGCTCGGGGTGCTCGCGTGAGATTTCTGCTCTGCAGCAGCCGTGTGTCATGCGAGGAGGATTAGTAATAATGTATGGGCTGGAGAACTTCTGAACCCAAGTCACTTACAGAGCCAGACAGCACAGCCTCGTTCTCCATCTTCAGGGAGCTCTCAGGCTGAGCTGGAGGTTCAGCACTGCCTGATTCATGCAGTGACTAGACACTAACACAGACAAAACCAATTAGTCCGCAGGTACCCCGCAAGGGTTTTAGCACTCGCTAGAATGAATAAGCCGAGCTTCTGTGAGTCTGTATCTAAGTACTTATGATAAAATATTCAGAAGACTTTCTGAGATGTTATTCAGAAGCCTTATGCTTATTAATTTCTGTTTCCTCGGGTCTGTGGGACACAGGATCTGGGTGAAGAGGGGCCTGTCTGGAGCACTGTGAATCCTGATTCTTGTGCTTCTTAAAGTGGGTGCAGGCTGATCTCAGCAGCTGAAATCTTGATCAAAGCTGTTCTCATGTGAGCATTGTACTGACCTGCTTACAATTGGTGTGGTCTCCAACCCCTACCCAAAACAGGCAGTGATGGAACAGGGGAGAATGGATTCAAACTGCCAGAGGGCAGATTTAAATTGGGTATTGGGAAGAAATTCTTCCCAGTGAGGGTGATGAGGCCCTGGCACAGGGTGCCCAGAGAAGCTGTGGCTGCCCCTGGATCCCTGGAAGTGTCCAAGGCCAGGTTGGATGGGGCTTGGAGCAGCCTGGGATGGTGGAAGGTGACTCTGTCCATGGCAGGGGAATGGAATGAGATGATCTTTAAGGTCCTTTTCAACCCAAACCATTCTATTCTTTTGTGTTTAGAGTGGAGGAGAACATCATCCTACAGACTTTGCTGGACGTTTTGCCATTGCTTTGCCTCACTCTCAGGCTCTGGAGGAGGTGTCATCCTCCTGCCTGCCATCCACAGGGTTTTGGTGCTGTGTGCTCATTGGCACACTGCTGCTATGCACATCCTGGGTGTGGCAAAAATCTGTGGTAGATCCATTTTTCTCTCCAGGCAGTGAGGCTCCCAGTCCACATCAGGCTCCAGAGTTGTGCTGCTCCTTGCTGGAAATGGCTGATTTTAGAGCGTTGCTGGTAGCCATGCACTGACCACACTCCACACAACACCTGCTCCTTGTGTCACAGATGGCAGCCTGTCAAAATTATTGAAAGATGCAGTCAGAGCTGACCTGGTGACCCAGGAGTACGTGGCCCCTATTACTGCATCCTGGTGCTATTCACACCCCAAAAGAGACGTGTGCTAAAAATTCAATCCTCAGTAGCATCTTTATTTTAGCAGTTCCCTCTGTCATACAGAGTGACATGTTCCCTTTTCACTCCGAATCCCAAGAGAGAAGAGGATTATTCACTGTAGTGCCAGAGGGTTTATCTTGGAATAAATGGGCTGAAAATGAGCAAGGGAAATAAGGCTGAATATCTGGAGCTGTGGACAGGCCAGGAAAGCCTTGCTGTTTTTCCCATTGTGAGTTTGTGTCATTATATGAAACCTAAGTTTCTGGTTCCTTTTTGATGCTTGAGCAGCAATCCCACCAGTGTGAATGAGAGTCCCTCCTGCTCTGAGAGGGAGAAGGTTACACTTAGAATATCCTGAGCAGGCATCTCCCTCAAGGTGTGGATTCTTGTAAATGTCTTATTTTGATCACCTGGAATAATCAAATATGTGAATTCCCCCTGTTTGTAATGAGGAAATGCCTTGCTTTTTTTGGTGTGCCAGGGTCCTTAGAGTTAGGCTGTGAGTGGCATCACACTTTATTTTTGCTCACCTCTCCCTACCTGCAGTAGCTCAAAGATTGATCAAATACCCCCTGAATTCCCTCAGGGGGACCCACCTTGAGAATCTCACAGTGGTTGGTGTCACGTTCCACATCTTGTTGCAAGTTCACCATTTCTTGTCTGCTTGGAACCACTTCTCCCTTCTCAGCTCTTACTGACCTTCAACCAAAAAGCTGTTTTCACTCAGTAGCAGGTGAGTTATGACACCTTTTCTCTAGGAAAAGCCTTCTCTAGGTATGAATAAAGGCAACCAACCAGGTAACAGAGGCTGGCAAGAAATGGTGTGACAGAGGTGTCAGCCAGCGCAACAGCATTTCCTTCTTTCCTGGCTCTGAGACTGCACATGGGGCTGAACCAGTGATGATTCATTTTTGTGTGTAGTATCTGTGTCTGGATGGAGCTTAAATATTAAGGAAATTAATCCATGCTGCAGAGGGTTGTCAGAGCCTCCTCAGCCTGTCTTTTGAGCACAATGCCAGTGACAACAAAGGTGTTTTTATGGGTCAGTGAGGGAAGGAGTGATAGCCTCACTCATGTGCAGAGGATGCAGCTCCATCCACCCTCAGCTCTGCCAGGAGTGACAAAAGACACATAAATCTGTGCCATAACAGTGTGTCTGAAGGAGCTGAGGAGGAAAAAAAAGTTGGCTACAATCCCTGGAGCTTTTCAGAGCTGGCTAAGGTAGCCCTGCACATGTGGGGAGGTGCAGAGAGGAGCTGTGAGAGCTCAGGGCTGTCCCAGAGCTCCTCAGGCTGCAGCAAATCGATTAAAATAGAGCTGGAGCTGCAGACCTGCTCCTGGAGATTTGCTCAGGCTGAATAGGGAGGAATAAGCAGGGTTAATAACCAGAGCATTCCCTGCTCCGAGCCACAGGCACACCCTGTCCCCTGTGAATGTGCAGCCAGGCCTTGCTGAATGCTACGTAATGGATATATAATAATAATCCCCACTATTAAACTCAGTTCTAGTTCCCTGGTTAACAGCAAGCACTGTGTGTGTGTGTGTGTGAGTAAACACATTTTTATCTGTATAAATACATTTTACTTCATGTTGTACAACACAGCTCCATTTGCTGTCTAAGCAATCTAAACTCTTCCTTTAGTTAAAGAATCCCAGGGATTATTGTGCTCTGATATCCTGGAGCCATATTATTGTTTTTTGTTCCCTCACCCTAATAAACTAAAACCAAAGGCATCTCACTCTGGTCTTTAACTGCACTTTGAAAACGTTTGCTTACTTTTAAATTTTTCTTCAACATAAATGCAAATCTCATTGTTCTTAGCAGTGTTAAAATTATCCACATTATCTAATATAAGCGGGAAATTAATGTGTATTAACTCATGGCGCTTTTCTATTTTTTTTTAATCTCGAAAAATACTTCAGAACAAGGATTTTTCAGCTAGATTGGGTGTATGATCTATCCTTTCTTTTACTGTTTCTTTTTTTCTTTTTTTTCCCCCCCAAATGGGGGGGGATTTAGTTATGAACAAAAACCAGACATGGGGAAGATGAGATAATATCCACCACTCATTAGCAGGATTTTTCCAGGGGATTTTGCTCCAGTCAGAACTGGCATGAGAGGTCAGTCCTGCCAGTGCTCCAGGTCTGAGCTCTGTTATCTGCAGGACAATGAGCTCCATGAGCTTTATTGGCTCCACAGGAATAATTATGCAGCCCCTGAGCCTGAGGGGCAGCAGGGGGAGAGCAGGACTTGGGCTCCTTCCTCCCTGCCCTGCCCTCACCATCTGCTCCTGCTGCTTATCTGGTGCTCAGTCCCCTGGGGCTGCAGGACCCAGGGCTCTGGGCCTGTGGGCATCAATCCCTGGCCATGGGCATCAAATCCCTGGCCATGGGCATCAATCCCTGGCCATGGGCACCAATCCCTGGCTGTGGGCATCAATCCCTGGCCATGGGCATCAATCCCTGGCCATGGGCACCAATCCCTGGCCGTGGGCATCAATCCCTGGCCATGGGCACCAATCCCTGGCCATGGGCACCAATCCCTGGCCATGGGCATCAATCCCTGGCCATGGGCATCAATCCCTGGCCATGGCCATGGGCACCAATCCCTGGCCATGGGCACCAATCTCTGGCCGTGGGCATCAATCCCTGGCCATGGGCACCAATCCCTGGCTGTGGGCATCAATCCCTGGCTGTGGGCATCAATCCCTGGCCATGGGCATCAATCCCTGGCCATGGGCATCAATCCCTGGCTGTGGGCATCAATCCCTGGCCATGGGCACCAATGCCTGGCTGTGGGCATCAATCCCTGGCCATGGGCATCAATCCCTGGCCATGGGCACCAATCTCTGGCCATGGGCACCAATCCCTGGCCATGGGCACCAATCCCTGGCTGTGGGCACCAATCCCTGGCTGTGGGCATCAATCCCTGGCCGTGGACATCAATCCTTTGCCATGGCAGAGCAACCCAAGCCCCCACCTGAAACACCTCCCTGTGCTCCTGGCAGAACAGTTTATGGCTGCAGGTGTTGTTTTTTTTTGTATTTATTCAGGTTCTCTGAGCAGGGAACAGAAATGGGCTCAGGAAAGCATCTCCTGATGTGTGCACTCTGCTGTGAAAGAAGCATTTCCTTGAGTCATTGCTGTGCCCCTGCACTCTTGACATCATCTCTTGTGCCTTTCCTCTCTCCCTCGTGCCCAAAATAGTGCTGGAAGAGGAGCAGAGTGGGGCTGGTGGTACCTGGTCTCCTCTGTGTGTCTGGTGGTGAAAATACACCAGGAAACTCAGCTTCTGTGCCAGATAAATCAGCTGTGCCAGATAAATCAGCTGAAAGATAAAACTGTAAGAAAAAATGGGTATAACATGCAAAAATCCCTTTCCCCTTGATGATCTATTAGTATAAAATAATAAAAGCATGGATGGGGGAGAGCCAGTGAACATTTGGACCTCAAAATTCACGAGGAAAGAAAGGCTCCTTCAAGAACCTGTGAAGGAACCTGAGGCAGTGATAAAAAGCAAAAATGTTGTCACAGATTTGAAAAATGTTTCAAAGAAGAAACCAGGGTAGAAAATAACTTCTTATCAGAGTAAAAATTAAATATCAAGAAACAAGTGGTATTTACTATCTCCTTGAGTGATCTGGAGGTGGAAGCCCTTGGTGAAGATGATGAAAGGACTGTTGTAATAAAAATGTTGGGAGACTGAGATGAACAGGCAGTGTAATGGATGACTGTAAGTTCAAAGCAGCACTGGTAGAAATTACTCTTATATTTGTCTTTTTAAACTAAAAAGAACTATTCTGGAGAGAGGATTGTCTCGCTGAGGCAGGCTAGTAAATAATATCTTA
Source organism: Eopsaltria australis (assembly GCA_034509425.1). NCBI lineage: Eukaryota > Metazoa > Chordata > Aves > Passeriformes > Petroicidae > Eopsaltria > Eopsaltria australis. The sequence continues at coordinate 197,138 of JAVTVJ010000726.1, forward strand.
GCACAGAATCAAAACAGCATGCTAAAGCATATGGTATCCATTCAAAATTCACACAGAAAGGAGCAGCTTTTAAAAATATTACTGTATTCCATTTATCCTTCCACTTCACCTCTCCACGTTCTCAGACGTGTCTCAGAGCGTGGAAGGAAATGAAGAGCTGCTCGAGTGGCTGTGCTGGGCTCCCATCTTCTCCTGAAGCAGCCAGAGGGGCTGGGGTGGCTGCTGCAGGTGCCTGGGGGCTCGTGTTCATGCATCATTTTGGGGCTGAGGCTTTGGTGAGGCACTGAGGAGGTTACAGATGGTCAGAGCCCGTTTTCTCTGGAGTGCTGAGTGCTCACTCACCCCCTGTGCCAAGGCTTGCTGTATTTTTGTGCCTGCAGCTTTGAAGCTGGGAGCTTGCCTGTGGCTGGGCTGTGGAAGTGGCCTGGCACCCAGCTTCCCTTCCTTTGGAGACCCAAAGTTTCCAGCTATGCAAAGGTGTTGAGAGGAGCTCCAGCTGTAGCTCTGAGGATGGGGAATACCCTGAATTTCTCAGCCAGCTGACACATCTTATCCCACTGCATGGCATGGTGCAGCCTTGCTGTAAATATAACAAAGATGGAGACACATTTTTAGCCTGGGACAAGGTGTAATGGTTTTAAACTAAAAGAGGGTGGATTTAGATTAGATAAAAGGATGAAGTTTTTACAATGAGGGTGGTGAGGCCCTGGCACAGAGAAGCTGTGACTGTCCCTGGATCCCTGGAAGTGTCCAAGTCCGGGTTGGACAGGGCTTGGAGCAATCTGGGATGGTGGAAGGTGTCCCTGCTCATTGCAGAGGGGTTGGATGAGATTCCCTTTAAAGGTCCTGTCCAACACAAACTGTTCTATGATTCTGTGGTGGAGCCTTTGAAAGGGGTTTGTCAAAACCTGCTCTTTACATAAGGGACATAAAATCTAGTGCTTGTGAAAGTCTTGCTCTTGGTGGCTATGGACCTGTCCATTCTTCAGTCGGGTGTGCTGTGGAGCCACCACCTCAGTATTTTTGACTTCTCCCAGCCACTTTAATATGTAGCTTTTGCACTCTTTTTATCTACTAGATAGTATCACTGGAGTGGAGAGAAAAATACACCCCTCACTTTTCTCCACACCACCCAGTGTTAACAGGAACTCATAAAATATTTCACTAATGGAAAAAAAAGCAAAAATCCAGTGCAGCCATTTCAACTTTGTCAAGAATTTTAAACTTGGCAGATGAATTATTTGGGGAGAAATGCTGAGAAGCATTTGCAGACGAGCAAAAAAATCTGTGTGAAACCTTAAACCTGAGCAGCCTTCCATGATGGAGCTCAGCTTTAGCCCATCATGAACTGAACTTCCCCTTCTCAAATGTGCAGATATCAGGAACCTTATCAAGTGCTGGCAGGCTGCAGGATTACATGTAAATGAAGTGTATCAAAGAGTCGAGTTAGGTAGCCAACATTAGGTTCTAAGAATGTTATTCTTGCCTACTTGAAAGCCCTTCATAATGGATTAGAAACAAGAACTTACATCTCTTAATGCCAGCTGAAATTTGAAGCATCTTTTTTTTTGCTTCTAGTGAATTTTAATATTTTGAGAATAAGTGGTACTGGGGATTTCCTTCATTTTAGACAACCCCAGTCACGGAGGTTTGCAAAATGATGTGTGTTCATTTCGCAATCAAAATGAAAGCCACAAGGCTGAATTTGTACAAGAGACTCGACAGAGTTGTTGGCAAATGTTATTTTTAGCACTGTAGAGCTCCAGAGATCTTTACAGTCTTGGCATTTCTTGCCGTTTTAAAATGGAGAACAGCTCTTGAAATGTCTGCTTTTCCTTGAATTTTCATCCATATCATGAGCTTCTTCATGAAGTTTTTGCTCTGCTCTTGGCAGCAGGTAGTGATTGAGTGCCAAGCAGTGCAGAACTGCTCCATTTTACACTGCTTCTGCAGAAGGCCCTTTCTTCCAAAAAGGAGATGCTGGAAGAAATGCTGTCTGATCCTGACATTCATTGTTTGGGTTATTTCCAGTTGCATGTGTTCAGTGTCGTGTAAAACGGACAGCAGATAAGGAAAAATAAAGTTGGGCCAAAAGTGCCCTGAGCAGTGTTTTACAGATCTCAGAATGAGTGAAAACCAACTTGTTTCTTTTCTTCCAAGCACAGCTCACAAAGACCTTCCTTCTCTCAAAAGCAGGAGGTGGTGATTGCCCCAGGAAATATCTGATGTCACAGATGAGTGGCAGTGTGCTGCAGGTATTCAGGAGTGGCTCAGGGCTCCTGGCTTGGATCCAGCTGCACTGTGTGACCAGGAGTAAGGCAATTAATTTGCAGTTTTCAGGCTGGGCTGCTGTGGCACATTTAAGATCACAGGGAGCTGAAATGAGTTTGTCAATTTGTCTTTAATGTCCATGTTGGAGGAGTTTTCACTCATCTCTGTCTTAGATGCCTTTAGGTAAAACAGGACTGATTTGTAACACTGCTGAGAGCTGGGGGATGCTGTGGCTGAGGGATGGTGCCAGTCAGGGGTTCTCAACCCTGCCTAAATTCTGCAGGAAGAATACCCATTGCCCCTCTCTGAACAGTGCTGGACAATCAGGAACAAGCAGAGCACACTCTGAACGCTCATTTATCTCCCTATTTCCCCTCCTCCCATTTTATTCACTCCCTGCCTGTGTGTGTGGGGATTTGCCTGTTTGCTTTGCTCTCCTTGCCATATTGTTCCAATTACCAGACAATCCTTTTTCACCTCCACTTGACTTGCACGTGGCTATGACTTACAGCTGGGACAATGCAGTCATTCTGGCAGCTGCATCAGGGGCCACCTTCTGCTGCTTTCTGGACCACCAGCTAAGACTGATGGGGAGTAGAAGCCTCAACAGCATCCTCACAGACTGAATCCCCCTTCTTTTCACTGCACCCAGCTTGCAGAATACCTGGGCTTAGTTCTGCAAGGGTCTGGCCTCTAAAACAAAATAAGCATCCGGGTTCTGCCCTCTCAGCGGGTGAGATGCACTGAGGGCACCTCTGGTGCCATATTTAGGCAGGAGACAAAGCTGAGATTGATTCAGTGCCAGCCTTCACGTGTGCTTCCTTTCCATAAGTCATGCTTTCAGTTCCTCCCTGCAGCCTGGCAGCTGCGAGGGCTGGTTGCTGGTTGCTTGGTGACGCTCTCAGCAGCACAAAGAGCTCTCAGCTGGGAGGCCGGGGCTGTCGGCCACAAACAGCTGGGATAATTTTATTTGTCTTTCTCTTGTTCCTGGTAATTGCACGGAACTGCATCAAAGTCAATATAATAGAAAAGGGAGCACCAGCAGATACTATTTATGGCTTCTTCAGCGTGCACCTTTTTCTTCCCGAGTCAGGGAAGTGACAGCGTGCGCCAGAAGTGGTCTGTTATTTCAGAAATGAAATGAAAAAGGTGTGATTTCCACTGCTGGTTCAGGCAGGCTTTTACCAGGTTCTACATAAAAGCAACGTGTGAGACAGGGATTTGGATTTATGAATCATTGTTCCTTAATCCAGTGTGTGACTGCCTGCCTGTTCATTCTGGGTAATAATCCTGTGCTGTGCAGGTCATATCTGTCAAATAGCTGTGGATGACTCCTCCTCTGCCTCCGAAGAGCACTCTGCTCCTCAGATTTTGTGAAAGATAAAACAATGACTAACATGTTGATTCTAGCCAGGTGTTAATGGCTTTTTGGTAATTTATTTATGCAAGGTGCCATGCGGTAACCAAACAAGTAAAGCCATAATGTTTACAGTTCACTGATGAAATGGATGAAGTGATGTATGAATGCACTGAGGATGTGCTGCTAAACTCAAGACCAGAAAGTGTTGTTGGCTTCTGCATTTTCCTCCCAGATCAAGAGCCCTGAGGTACCAAGAAGTAAAACTACCTTTTGAGAGTTTGGGCTGCTCTGCACCCAGGGCTAAAGTCAAGAAAGACTGAGGAACATGAACTGAAGTGGAAATGCACCTGCCTAACTCAGTGCTAAATGTAGCATTCAGAGCTGCTGAGGGGAAGGCCTACATTGGTGTGATCTGAGCAGAATTGAATTTTAGTGCCTCACACTCATGAGCTGTGATAGCAGGTGTTGTAGTGGACACCTGGGGGCTTTGGACCTTTTATTTATTCCTGCACAGGGCCTTATTACATGAACCTTTTCAGTGAACAAACAGCAGCTGGGGTGGAATTTCTTTCCTAGAAACACATATTTAAACTATAATCTCTTTTTTGCCCTGAAAACCTTTTGTCACTCTAATACAGGCATTTATGGCATAGTTTTCATCCTTGAGCTGGTGCTTCCCAGATATTTTTGCATGTCTGGTATTTACATGGATTTTGTTGATTCCAAACCCAGCAGTTTTCCTCACCCGATTACTTTCTGCTTCGGATGTAAATGCATGGAGACAATAATGGGGCAATCCTCTAGCTCATGCTTCAGGGTTTACACCCATCACCGAAGGGATCAGGAAGGAATTGGCCTTTCCAGGCAGCATCGTGCAGAAAGATGTAAGTACATTTGTGAAGGAGGAGCTTCCCTGCGTGCTGAAACATCAGCTATTAGCCTCTCATCGAGGCTGTGCATGGGGCCGAGGGACTGATCCTCTGTGTCAAATCCTTATGTAAATGCAGCAGCCTAATCCCCTCACCCTAATAGGAATTTCACACCTTAATCCTCGCTGTGTTCAGGGGCAAAGACATTCCTACCAGGCAGTCCATCCTTTTTAAGGGAAATCACTGTGTGTAAGTTTGTGGGGTAGGGAAGCTCCAGTCTTCGATTTGTAGGGAAGACTGCAGCATGTCACTAATAAAAGAGAGGGGATTATGTTGCTGAATTGTCAGTGGATTTCAGAGGATTTGCCACACCAAATGAGACCATTAACCTACAGAATCCTTCATTTTGCCCCTGGCTGGCTCTTTGCTTTAGCTGGAAATGCTCCCTGGGCAATAGAGCAGGGTCTGCAGGAGCAGGAGGAGCAGGATTCCTTCCTGAGCCTTGCAGCAATCCAGGTTGTGCCCTGCAGCTCCACACGGCTCCCTGAGCCCTGGGCTTCCTTCCACTGCTCAGGTTGGAGGAAGTGTCCATCAGTGCAGGTGGTGTCACTGTGAATAAACCTGTGATTTACATTGTTATGTAATCTCTGTCTGGAGTACAGCACTTGGCAGGGACTGGGCAGTGCCCTGAACTCATCTTTTTCTATACAGATATGCATTAATCTCTCAGGCATGGAGATATTTCTTGCCCAGCTGTAGAGCCTCATCCAAAGCTCACTGAAGTCTGCAGAACACTTCCACAAGCCATGACCTCAGTCTGATGGTCCAGTGCCTTCCGTGACAAGGGGAAGGCCAGCACTGCTCCTGAATTGTCACCTCTGAAAATAGGGATCCACTGGTTCCCCTCACAGCAGGGAGTGAATTGCCTCACACACAGAGGCTCCTTTTCTCAGCCTCAGAAAGGCCACATTTGTATCTCTTGTGCTCCCGGTTGTGCAGATAATTTTGGGTGCCAGTTAAGCACCTGGCTGTGCTGCTATGGAGCATCACTCCCCCGTCCTCATGCCCTGGACAGGGTGGATCTCAGTCAGCTGGGATCAAGCTCTATCCCAGAGCACGATTGTGCACAGCTTTGCAAGCAGCAGTGGTCAGCTGGCCATTTGCAAGAAACCTGTGTAAATGTGTCCTGTTTCTTCCACTGCCAAAGCTTTTCCAGCCCAGCCTTTTGTTTTACTCCGTTCCTCTCTGCAGAAGCTTGTTACTCCCTGCCTGCTCTCTTGTTGTGGCTCCAGCCCCTCTGGGCTGCTCTTTGTCTGCTCTGTTGTTGCTCCACGCTGCACTTTGGGCTCGCTTTTCACCGGTGCACAAATGAGGCTCCTCAACAGTCAGTCCTTTATCCCCATTCTCAGCAGAGTCCATTCTGCCCTTGCAGCATTTGCATCCAAAATGCCAGCACACTGACTCAAAGCTGCTGCTATACAAACTAAGCCTTGATTTTGTTGGTTTTTTTTTTCCCCCAGGCCAGCTGGCTGTAGAAAGTTTTGTTCTTTGTAACTCTAAATGCTCGTGTTGTTTTTAATTGAACTTGACTGTGGCTCACTGAAAGTTTGTGGCTTTTCCTTGGGAATGATATCACTGTCCCAGCCAGCTCCTGTGGAGCAAGGACTGGAAAAACCTACTTCATGACAAACTATAATTTAAGAGTCAGCAATGTCTGATGTAGCAAGAAATGCAATTTCGGAGGGGAAACCATTACCCGGTCATTTAAATGCTTCTGTCATTTGGAATAAACCTATCTGTAACAGCAAAGGTCACAGCATCCCCAAGAGCTACTTCTATTTTGTATTGTTTTACTCATCTCCAGCATGCAGTTAGTGACCTGTGTGCAGCTCTGTCCCCTCCTGCAGATGTCCCTGCCCTGGCTGGGTTCAGTTTGGGATTTTAAGGAACCCCTGAGAAATCCAGAGGCAGCTGTGGCAGTAATCAAATCTCTGGGTGGATCCCCTGCAAATGCAGCCTTTTCTAATGGTTTTGATAATTGCATGTCATTTTTTCAGCCTGACTAAAGCAATTCTGATATTTTCTGGTCTTGATGGCCTGCATCAGCATTTTCTTGTACTAAAGGTGCCTGAGCAGAGCCTGTTCTCTGTTGCTCAGTGCTGTTTCAGCACTTTCTGCTTGTTCTCCCATAAAAACAGTGCATCTTGTTGAATGCAGAAATGAACATGGCTGGAGCTGCCTCAGCCTCATTTCAGATTTTAAACAATATCTGTAAGAGGGAAAATATTCAAGCTTAGGGAGAGATGAAGCTCTGTGACACTTTGCAGGAGGGGACCTCAGCCCCAGACTGGGAACATCCCCAGCGCCACAGTGTGTTTGTAACAACTAGGCTTGACACTCGAGGTTTGTACCCCTTCTCTTCCTTTTAGTTGGGAGCAAGATGCTGAACTCTCAGTGCAGAGCTGTGCAAGAATGATTTGTGGGTAGCACCCATGTAATTGATGGCACAGTGGTGGGAGATGCTATTTCTGGTAGCACTCAAAACAAACATATTCCCAAAGCACAGTGCACGCAGGTCCAGACTTTGCAGCAATCCATTAGCAGGGCTGGTATGGGAGCTGTCTGGCTGTCACATTTTAGGACATGTTGCAAGAGAACTGTTAGAAAAATAGATCCTTCTTGACAATGGAATGTCCCCAAAGCATGAATTCGAGACGCTGTGAACGGGAAGGTCTGAGGTGCTGTTTGCAGAGGAAGAACTCACATAAGCCTGGGACACTCTATTAAAACCAGAGCAGATTTATTGACTTACACTGGCTGCTAATCTGTTCCTAAAGCTGCTTTTAAAACCAAAGTAATGTAGTTCATATTGCTTTCCCTTGTCCCCCTGACAGTGCTGCTTCTGTCCCTTGTGTAAGTGCTAAGAGTTTAAAAATGCATTTGGAAAGGGTGTGCAGAGGACTTTGAGCATGATACTGTTAGCAGGAGCATTGTTCTGCCAGCCTCAGAAATTACCCAGCTTTCTCTTAGGGCAAATCTGCCATTTTATCCACTTAGGCACCAGACAAAACAACCTTTACTATTTTCTCCCTGCCAGCATCTGAGGCAGCTCCAGGCAGGAGGTTCAGTGCTTGTCCTCTTCATGGCTGCAGAGCAAAAACAAAACGTGCAGAAGAAAAATCTCTCTTAATTTATCCAGCCTGAGCAGCTCAGGATAATTTCTGAGGGGCTGCATCCTTGTAGCAGAGTTCTCTCAGCAGAGGGGAGCTGGGCTCACACCTCTCCCAGCAGCAGTGATGGAACTGAGCTGCTGGCACATCCTTTGTCTGAGGAATTGCCTCAACCCCATGGAAAAGCTCGGGCTGTGGCAGAGGAGCTGCATTTCACAGGAGAGAGCTCCAAAAAATAACTTCTCCTGCCTGCCTTAGGAGGGAAATTTTCCTCAGAGGTGCTTCCCTAATTAATTATCTTGTTTTCATTCTGTTGGTGCCACTGGCACGGGTCAGAGCTGGACTGTCTGGACCCAACTCCTGCTATCCAGACACGGCCTCTGTCCCTCTGCTGCATCACTGGAGGGTGAGACAAGCACCTTTTGAGATCCTGCTCTGGCTCATTGATTTACAGGGACGTACTGAACAGACAGACTGGAGCAGTGAGAAATACTGGGGTCCAAATCTCATCTGAGAATCTGTAAGCTGGAATTCATCAATTCAACCATTTGCCTGTTCACCTGCAGAACGCAAAGCAGTCTCCTCATTCCAGGTTTCCTCCACTCTTTTGGAGGTAATTTTCAGATTTTTGTTTTACTCACTGAGCAGAAATCTGCTCCAGCTTGCACTTGGCTTCTCCACTGTGCAGGGGCCATTAGCAGGCACGGGATGTCAGTGTGGCAGCAAGTGACAGGGAAATGAACCTGGTCAGAGGGACTGAGGTAGGGATGCACTTAATGTGCTGAAAAGAAAATAGGAGAATGTCTGACTGCAGAGGAAGAGGGCATTATATTGACCTTCCAAATATAAATATGTGTGTAGCAAAAGGCTTGGTGTGCCTGCCCCAGAGCTGCCACCTGTAGCTCGAGAGCTGCAAATTGAGGGCATGGCCCCAGTCTGATTGTTTGTAAACTTGACACACTTGTAATCTAGCAGGAGTTTAATCCTGTTAGTGGAGGTGCTTGTTTATTGCCCAGCTGGCCACAGAGCCCCTGATTTTCTGTCTTCCTTTACAGTCTGCTCTCACTTTGTGTTGGTGTAAATGGCTGAGCAAAGCCTGGGGCTGCTGGCAGTGGGGTCTGAGGAGAGCTCTGGTGGTGTGAGGTCCCCAAAGTGGAGCAAACAGGGCTGTTCTGCCTTGCTGTGGTGGCTCTGCTCTGGAGACAGCCCTGGTTCACCCAGGTCAGGGCCAAGGTGCTGCATGGTCTCACATTAGTGAGGTTGGCTGGCAGGTCAGCAGCAGCAGCAGCTTCCACGTGTGCCTGTGGAGGGAGGCAGGCAAGGAAAGAGACATTTGTGCACAGCCCAGTGGGCAGAGGATTAAAACACACATCTGCACAGGTGAATGGAAGGGTGCCCAGGGGATGTGCTGCCTCCTTCTTGCAAAAAGAAATCAAATTGTTGTAGAAGGCCAAATGCTCAGGTGGTCTAAATCGAGCACGGCCGGTGCACCAGACTGGAAAAGTTCATCCTCTTGTGGAGCTCAAAAGGGTCCAAAAGTTCATTCCTTGGTTCTAAGAGGTATCCAGTCTGATGATTATTTCAGCCTTATCAAATAGATCGTCTGCATTTGCTTGCTGGAGCAGATCTCAAGTCTGAAGGGCCTTGGGTAAGGTGAGCACTTGTGCTGTCAGGGCTTTGTCACTGGGGACAAGGACAGAGAGCAGAGCCATTTGCTTGGCATCTCTGTCTGTGGGTCAGTGCTGCTCTAAGAATTGCCACTGGATGAATTAACCAAGATACCAGATCTTGGAAGTTACAAAAAAACCCCCAAAATTGTAGCAGGCAGGTATCCAGTGCCTTTTTGATCTACTGTAGTGAATTTGGCCAGATTCTCCTCCCTCTTACTCCAGCTTTTCTAGAAAATTGGTGGACTGAAATGAAGCTCAAACAGGATTTGGCCCTTGAACACCAGTAATAAAATTGAATTAAATGAAAGCACCACCATTTAATTCATAGGGAGATGTTAAAATAATTCCCCTTGCTTTCTTTTCTATCCTCTTTCTCCCTAGAATAAGAAAGAATATGGATATTTTATGCAGGTTACCAGTGCATGGGATGATTTGTTTTTTTGGTACCTCTTCAGAAGAAAAGAAACAGTGCAGGAAATTTTAAGTGATGCACTAAGCTAATGCAAACTCGTCTTGTTTATTTGCCTGATGTAATGGAATAAAAAGAAAGCAGTGGAAAGGGAGCCAAGTCATTTTCTTGCAGTCTGCAGGAGGGGAGTTCAGTGCATCTGGAAGGCAGCAGTGTGGAGACAGAGTATTTGTAATTGAACTGGCACATGGCAAAGGAAATGTTGTGGCAAATCTGCGTCAAAATAGGGGCTGTGTCAAATTGGGCTCCAATTCAGTAATCACAGGTGCCAAAGGGATGAATTTGGGTTCAAAGTTGAGAGTTGTTGTGATTACTGTGGTTATTCTGGGTTCCTTTTTCAGACGGTCCCAGCAGGCGGCATGAAAGATTAAAAATTTTAATGTAGGGACACTGATAGGGAAAGACACTTCCTCCTGCAGGAATTCAGAGTGGGAAGTTCAGGGAATATTGATGAAATGGAGAAGTACTTGTGATTCAGTTCAATATAGGATACTCCTTAAGTTCTCCAGCCCTCAAAAGATGAGTGGTAACTTGCATAAATGGATTTATGGCTCAACAGAACAGGATTACTTTGGCTGAGCACACCTTTTAATTTGGGGGGAAAAGAGCACCTTCCAAAACAAGCAGTTAGTCAAGTGTAAGAATATTCCAGGCACCTCATGCTTGATTAAATTATTCAAGGGTGAGTGAGACCAAAATCCAGGGAAATCAAGTACATTTGGAGAATAAAGAGACTTGGTATTGGATGTGGGAGGTGCTGCTGAGTCCTCAGGAAGGACATCACCAGTGCAGCTCAGGTGTGTCACAAATGAAGCCCATGCTGCATCTCACTCTGTGGGTAGGATGTGTCACACTGGTCCTGAAAGCACCAATATCCCTTCCCTCACTGATCTCTTTTTATTTTACACCCTCTGCCCTCTTGGCTGCTCCAGGTCCCCCAGCAGGTACCACAGCTGAGAGGTTTCAGCATTCCCCTCCTCCCCTGCCCAGCTGAGAGATCCTTCCCCACACCTCCCTCACTTCCCCCACTAATGTAACTTGATTCCCTACAGTCCTGGGAAGGTTTATTTCTATTTTTCCTTGTCAATTAACCAGGCTCCCAACTGCATTCTGCTGAACTGCTGCACTGTGTGCACTCCATACCTGCTCGAAATTGCTCTTCCTGGACAAAGCACGTAGGCAAACTTCATTCATCAACGTAAGGACTTGGGGGAGAGCACAATTAATCTCCACTTATCCCTGGAGGACCTCCAGGTGGAAATGGGGCCTGTAGGTGTGAGCAGCTGAAATAACTTGGTTTTTTTTCACAGCTCCAGAATGAACAAAGAATTCCATGTGGGGGAGGTGTGCATGGAGAATACAGGATGAAAGGAGAGGGCAGCAAACAGGCTGGTGACCCAAACTTGGGATCATTACTTGCCTCACGTGTGGCTGGGTAGAAGAACCTCTTTATCATTATTTTGTCACAGGGAACAGAGGGAATTGAAAGAGCAGAAGGGATTTAGCTAAAATGGTGCTTTTCCAGCATCCTTGGCAAACATTGAAGCTGGCTGTTTATTAGAAGATGCTTTTCAAGCTGTTTTGCTGGTTACCTGTTCCTGGAGCACTTGGATGCGCAGGGAATGTCCTGCCCCTCCTGATGTGGTCCCCTGGCTGCAGGAAAGGTGGATGCCTGCCTTCCCCTAGGCTGGTGCTCCCTGAGGCACTGCCTGTGCCCCACAGGAGTGACACTGGTGCAGTTTCTTCTTCTCTGCATTGTCTGGACACATCTCTGGGGCTTGATTTGTGTCAGTGCTCCTTAGTGCTGCGTAGGTTGGGGATGGTGGGAACAACCTGGATTGTCACCTGCAGTGAGAGAGCAGAATGGTTGAATTTAGCTAAATTCAGCCAGTTTAGTGTCTGTGCTTTACTGGCCAGAGAGCAAAGTGGCTGAAGCCTAGCCAGACAAGATCCTGGCTGCAGTCACAGAAAGGATCTCGACCTGTTCTCCGTGTGCTTGTGTCAGGGAACAGGCTTTGTGTCTGTGATCTCCTGTCCCAGGGGACTCCTGTGGCCATCTGCTTCTGGGGAGCTGGGTCTCAGAATGCTAATGCAGCCCTTTGGAACCTGCCAGCCTGGGCTTTGTTCTCTGCTCTCCTGCCCAGAGAACATCAAGAGAGGAAAAAAGCCCTGCAAGGCTGTCATTTGCTAAAACACATTTTTCCTCCTCTTTTTCTTTCCCTGCTCCTCTGTTACAAAATCAGGATGTTGAGTTGGATTTTCAAAACTGAAGACAGTTTGGGACATGACTTCCTGAGAGGGCTCCTCTTACCTTGAGTGCTGAGGCCCCAGCAAGGTGGGTGCCCTGAGGGATTCCCAAATCCAGTACCTCAGGGATAACTTTACCTTGAAGGCCCTCACATTTGGGCACTGCTTTCCAGTGGCCTGAATCACTCTGAAAAAATGTCAGTGATGCTGCTCACTCTTGTGTTTCCCTGGGCATTGTTGGGTGTCCACAAAGATGTAAACTTTTATATATATTTATATATATATACACACACACACATGAATGTGTACGTGTATGCTTTTTTAATGAGTTTCTGTAATTCTGCCCTCAAGTGTGTTGGGAAGGGGATGTATTTTGTACTGCCAGAAATAAATACATCTGAAATCTGTTTATTCCATTTCTCTTAGGGGAACAGCCTAAAGTTCATGTGTTAAATTTGAGTGCAAAAACACATATGGCATTTGATTAAAAAGACTTAACTCTGCAAGTGTATTGATTTAAATTATTTTGATACATTTGTGGAGCTTTATTCAAATTCTCAAAGTTCTGACATGGGTCATTAAAGCCACTAGTGATTTCTGTAGGCAGGAATCCATTTCCTTACAGGAACTAATTGGATGTAGGACCTTCAATAGCTGCTTTGACATTTTGTCCTTGAGGATCTGCTGGTGAAACCATGTCCTCATTTCCTCTGGGATATTGTAAAATATGATACTGTGTGTTCTTTCAAGGTGTGAGATCATCTTTGCGTGCTTGCACATAAGGATATAAATATACATAAAGTACATAAACATAAACACACATGTACAGCTCTGCAGGCACAACCTTTTATGCATTTTCAGGTGGCTTTTATAGGATTAGCTTGGGCTGGGGAATGAACTGAATCATCAGACTGGGCTCTACATCCTTCTTGCTGAGCTCTCAAAAGCTGGGAGAGCTTCTTTGGTGGGTCAAATGACATGTTGGAAATAATGTACTGCACAAAAGTTCATGGTTTTTATTGCCTGGTTTTGCAGAGTGAGGTGCACTGCAGTGGCCACCCATGAGCAGCCTCTTCACTCAGAAACACCAGCTCAGAAAAAAAAGATGGTAAACTTTGGTTTATCTTTTGTGCAAATATGCATTTTTCTTAGTATTTTACCGAACTATAATCTGCTTTTCTGTGAATAAGACTGTGGTGTGAAAGTAAAAATTCCAGAGTCTGGTTTATCTGGTTAGAGAAGCCATGGATGTTGTCTTTAGAAAGCTGGATGGTGTAAATTTTTAGGAATGGCCTGAGTGGAGCAGGGAAGACGGAATTTGGGATCGTCCTTGTAATGGAAAAGACATGAAGAAACTCAGGGAGGGAGAACGAAATGGAAGCAATGCAGAGGTAAAAGAGGAGCCTGCAAAGATCATTGCCTCCTCAGGGCAGGAGGGAATCACACAGTCACAAACACACAGGGCTACATGCAATCGTGGGTTATTAGGCACCATTGCAAAAGCAAAATGCTGCAGGAATCGGTACAAAAAGTGCAATAAAATATGCATCAACATGATGAAATATGTATTGGAGTGAATACTGAGTGTGGTGAGCATTATTCTCAACTGAGTGGTGGCCTTGGCAGTGCTGGGTTAGTGGCTGGACTCAATGATCTTAAGGTTCTTTCCCAACCTAAACCACTCTATGATTCTTTCCTGTGAGGCAAATCAGACAGGCTGTAACTTTTTTTTTTTTTTTTTGGTAGTGTTTTTGTGTTTCTTACTGCCCAAAACACTCCTCTGTATTGAGGCTCTGCTTTAAAGGGGAATTTAGCACCTCCTGATTCCCTTCCCAAGGAGGGCAGGCAGGGGCTGTCACAGCCCCTGGGGAAGGACAATGTGCTGATGCAGGCTCCAAGCCACAGGGCTGTGCTGGAGGTGAAGTGTCACATGTGTGCTCCCAGTGAGAGTTGTTTCTGTGACAGTTTTTACAGAAAGAAGGGGAGAGATGAAATCTTCTCTGTAACTCATTCCCATTCCAACACATTGAGAGAGAGAACGAGGCAAACCCCGAAAGGGGAAGCCCTGGGCTAAGTTCTGCCCTGCCTTATGTCATCTTCAATTTTCCTGAAGACATTGGAGTTGCACAGGGAATAATGCAGGCAAGGCACTGCAATTCTGGCAGGGAAATGCAACCCCAGAGCTGGGGTCTCTTATTACCAACTCTTCAGAGTGATGTTAAGGCTTGCAAAGGTCTCCAGCCACACTGGAAGGACACAGAGCTCTGAATACACCTCCACCAAACAAGATCTCCTTAGGAAGGGAACTCCAAGGCTCCTGTGGTTGTGTTTCTTAGTAGTTGTTTATGGTTTTGGCCATAATCCTATTGTAACTATTACTATTAATCATATTCCTATCATATTCCTGCAAAGCACCAGGGAAGGTTTTCCTGAACAGATTAATCACTAATGAATTTGTAATCTGGCTTTGATCACTCATTCCTTTTGAATGCTGGTAGGTGGAGTTTACATGCCAAGATTTTCTGAATAATGAAGATGCTGCCTCTAAGGACCCTTTGGAATTAATTTTTTCAAATTTGGACCTAATATGTAAGCTGGGCTCCTATAGTTGTCAAGACGAAGGGACTCCAGCAAATCACACAGAAATGGAGGCTTCCACATGCTCCTACTGAAATAAAAAGCAACATTCCCTCTTCTTGTGGAGAAAGCTGGAGCAGACAGGTACAAGAACTTGCAGTCACAAAGGCAGGCAGGGTGTTATCAAAGGAGTTTGAGCAAATAGCTCTTGAAAGGTTCAATCTCTGATCCTTCCACACCGTGGTTTTCTGCACTGAGCCTTCTGCAGCATCAGCAGCACCTGACATCAAATATCCAGCCAAGAATTATGGTCAGCTTTGACACAGCAAAGTATAAATCTCATGTCTGGTGAGGCAGAAATGCGAGAATCCGGCCTGCACAATAGCCAAAGGCAGTGCAAATTGTAATTAAAAGCATTTAATTTAAGTTAATCTTCATTAGAAACATAATTATGGCCGCACACAAATTGCTTCAATGTAATTGTCACAGTTGTAAATACCTAGTTCTATTAACCAGCTTTTCTTCAGGATAAACTGGCTGGGAGATTATCAAGTGTTTTAGAGCAAAAGCCCATTAGTGTATCTGTGGCACGTGTGTGTGTGGAATTAGAGCAAACTCAGCACCTTTGTCCCTGCAGAGCGGGGCCAGCTCACACATCCCCCAGGGCTCCAAATAATCCACTGTGCACAGATGAGAGGATGCTGTCTTGGAACTTCATTAATTTATTAAAACTTGGTTGTAGAGAAGCAAAAAATTTGGCTTTTCCAGGGATGTTTTATCTACAGTTGCACTGGTTTCAGCCTTGTCCCTGTCTTGTAGGTTTGAGCATATGGGCAAAGTCCACTTTCCATGAAGTTTTCCTTTTCTAATCTGATTATTAATGGAATTTTTACGTGGATTTGCTGTCCTTATGCCCACAGGAGAACTGCAGGTTTTAGGAGCTGTGTTCCATCAGCAGTGTTCTTCTGCTGGAGACAGGATGAACTCAGCTGCTGCTTAAGTGGCACCTATCAATATATTCCTGGATTTTTTTCCCCTCAGGTCTTTGATTGCCATGGGGATTTGGGCCTGGTCCCTCTTGAATTCAGCAGGGAATTTCCCCAGGGGAGTCTGTGAGGTCAGAATCACATCTGCTGCAGAGGAGTGCAGAATGTAACACACGTGGGGTTCTGCTGAGGGCAGCCTGACCCAAATCCAAAGAATTTTGAGAGTGCAAGGTCTATCTTAGGAAAAGATCAATTCAGGAAACAATGCCATGAATGTGTGTAAGAAATCAAATAGCACTTGGGAGAGGAGTAAAAATAATCTTATAAGTGGATGTCCCAACAACATAGTTTGAAAGTAAAGGGAGTTTTTAACTCTTGTCAATGCTCTTCCCCAATAATCTGCACTGTTAGTGCTAATTGGCATAAATCTTGCTGGTAATACCCATTGCAGAGATTTGCACAGAATCCATTGCTAATCCTATAAACTGGTGAGTTTGATAAAGTGGGTTGCCCTGGGCATTGCTAATTTTATTTTCATGCTTTCACTTGCTATCATTCATTAACCCCCGAACATCAGGCTGGGCTGTGTACACAAACAAGAGAGCAACAGTCATCTTATTAGGGGCTGTAACTGTGAGTGGGGAATTACAACAGAATGAATACGTGCACAATTCAAATGGGATGCCTTTTCCTGTGTGTTGCTGTGATGCTACCTGCTGGGAAAAAAACCCAAAAAACCCCCCCAAAAACCAACAAAACAAAGCACCAAGTTCTCATCAGCACATCCAAATTTAAATCTAGTACAAGGAAATTTTACATTGAATGACATTATTTTTCACCTGTACCCAAGGCACCACAACAGGGGATACAGCTGCTCTTTGTGTCTCATTTGTTTCAAAGTATCTGTGTCACATTGTGCAAATTCTGCCCCACACAAAGCTCCAGGAGCAGCTCTTAGGCATTGATCTCATGTTGAGGGCTCAGACTTTCTCTCACTGGTTGTGGTAAGCCCAAAATTCCTCCAGATTTTGGGATATCCCTCATCAGCATTGCAGAAGCTGCAGAGAATTGAATAAAAGCACCCTGGAGATGTCCCTTCAGTGCAGAATTGGAGTGGACCACTGTAGCACAGTGGCAGAGCTTACAGAGGGATGCTTTATTTCTAATTCAATATAGGTGAGTTGAAATGGGATTAAATTGGCACCTTAAATGGGATTGCAAAGGCAAAGGCTCAGCTCATAAGACTTCCCAGATTTCCATTTGCATCCTGAAGAGAAGAAAAGGCCTGTTCTGGAAGAGACTGGAAGCTTTTTCTGTGACTCACTGGCTTAAATTTTACATGCAGTAGCCAGAATAGCACTTTTTTGTTATGAGTCAATGTATTATTGATTTAATGCTTAGCTCTATGACCACCTGGTAGTCCTTAAATAAATGTATATTTATACAGTCTGGGTTTGCTCCCAGTGAAGGAGGTCTGGATGCAAAACAGCGTCTCACTGAGAGAGCAGGAACCACAAGAGTTTGGTTTGCTCACAACAACCTGGAGAGCTTCCCCCTGCTCTCCTGGTGGTTCCTGAGCAGCACAGTCCTGCTCTTGGCAGGAGCCCCACGCCAGACACGTTGTGGGTGCCCAAGCTGGGATTTCCATGGTCAGAACCCAGCTGAATAAAACTGTGACTTAATCAAACACACCCAGGAACAATGGGTGCAGCTATGGGACCAGATCAGATAACCAAGGGAAAGGGACAGCAGAGTTCCCAGTAAAAACTGAAATATAAATCAGCTTGGATAATTTAATACTTGCCTTGGTGTTACAAAGAAGTGAAAAGGAGTTGCAAAGAAAATACACCATTCATTATCTAAGGCTGATCTTCTAGGCAGCCAGTATTTTTCTTTTGTCTAAGAAGGCTGCCTTGGAACTAAAACAAGACAATAGGGTAGATTATGTATTCTCTGGGGGAAAGAAACAAAATATTTAGCCTGGACTACAAAGGGAGAAGAGTGTCAGGTTTTTAAAATTACTTCAGCGTGTTTGAGTTCAAGACAGCAAAAGCAAAATGCTTGTTAAGCTGTTGTAGTGTGCAAGTATCATGGCTGAGTTGATGTTCCAGGAATTGACTGCACCAGCATGTTAATTGTCAGGACATGATTCCCTAATTCTTTTTTAAGGATGCTCGTGTGTTGCCTTATTTGGTTGCAGATGTTTCACTGCCTGGGCACACAGGGGGAAATAAGAGAAAAGAAAAAGTGCAGTTGTTTGTGCACAGTGACATTTTAGTGAACTCCAGCACCATATTCCGGATGGAAATATAAATTCTGAACGTGATCCTTCAGAGACACCAAGGAGAGCATAACACTGGTTTTGTTACAATTACCTCTCTCCACTTCCCCCTGCATGCCATGCTGCAGAAATGCTGTGTTTCTGCAGTTCTTGAACCCGAGTGGAATTGCAGGCATTGAGTGTTTCTTAAAAAAGCTCAGCCCTGGCTGTCTGTGCTGGATGTTTATGAGAGTGTGGAGCAAATTGAAAGCACACCACTGAGGGGAGGGAGATTGCCACGGGAGAGGCTGATACTGCTGAATTACCTGTCAGAAATGATCTGGGTCTGAGATGAAAGGGGAAGGCAGCAAAGGGAGGCTGTAAAACATTTGAGGGGGGGAAAACTAAAAATGCAAAGTTTCAGAAGTGCTGTCAGTATAACCAGGGAGGAGTGCCCAATTGATGCTCTGTGGAATTCTTCAGGAGATTTGCACCAAGAGGCTCCTGTGTCAGTGTGGCTTTGGCCCTTCTGTTTGCATTTCTGTTCATACCTGGATCCTCAGTCTCTGTGCGGTATCAGTTTATGTTGTGAGCAGCTTTCCCATCATGAACAGACAGCAAACCTTGTTTCTTTCATGGCATCCACAACAAAATCTAAAAACCCTGAAAAAAACCAAACAAAAAAACCCCTGCAATGACAAACCAACCCAACAAAACACCTGCATCTTTAAATGGATGTTATTAATGTGGCAGCTTTGCTGAACCTAACAAAGGGTTATTTAACATCCTTTTGTTTAACTGTAGTTGCAGAGTCACCCATCTCCACAGCCACAGAGGACTCAGAATGCTCTGACCCAGGGCTGCTGGGTGCATAATTGAGATCAGAAGCTGACTCAAAACCTTCAAGGACCACAAAACTCTTTTATGCAGAGGGTGAGGCTCAGCAGGAAGGGTCAGGGGAGTGAAGAATCTACAATATCCACCCCAGAAAGGTGAAGAACACTGTGAGGTGCTCCCTGTGTTCATTATTGCCTCACACCAGAGTGCCAGGGGGAATGAGCAGCTCAGCCAAGGTCCTGTGGCAGGAGAGGGAAGCACTTCGTGGCAGATGCCAGGCTGGTGTCCTTCACAGCAGCAGGAAGGATCCATTTATCATGGAAATGACACTCAGGCTCTAGGGGTGAGGGCTGGGGAAGAGCTGGGGAGTGAAGGATGGGTGAGGAGCTGATGAATTCATGCAGCAGCGGACGGGGGAGTTAAAAATCCAGCTGCATCATTTCTGTGGTTCAGACAAGCAAAGCAATACCCAATTATCCCCGAGAGTGCACAAAGGGAATGTCAGAGTGTGCAGCCATCTGCAGCAGGCTGATCTGTGAGCTCATGCAGTCACCTCTGCACCATTCCAGAGGTGGAATGTGCTGTTTCCTGGAGATGGCAAAGAAACAGACTCACTTCTGCTTGTGAGTCTCTGGCCACCTCCTGTTTCCATCATGTATCTCTTGGGGGAATCTCACAGCAATTAGTTTCTAATTGCTTCAGTAGTCTACAGCTGATTTGATGAGAAAAGCCATGCAAATGTAATGGTTCTTGCATGTTTCACAGGAGCAGAAATTAATTGCATCATAATTTCAAAAACTCATGTTCTCTCCATTCCCCCTTCTTCCATCATCCATAATATTTTATATTGTAAAAAGAAAGGTCAAATATTAAAAAGTCATATTTTTGTTTCTCTAATCAGGTGCTGTTCTGCCACTGCTCAGTGGCACAGATCCACCCTGATGTGCTCTGTGTTTATTACCGTGCTGTAATTTGGGTGGTTGCTCCCCAAACCAGGGTGAGCTCTGTAATGCTCTCCCAGGTGCTGTTTGGTTGGGGTAGGAAGGTTTTAACCTCCTGCCTTCCTGGAATCCTGCCAGTAAATCAACTGCATCTTGGGATCATCTCCAAATGAAATTTGCTTGCCACGCAGCAGCACGGAGACGTGATGGGAGTGTAAAACAGGACAATTTTTCACTGCAGAAATACTTGAACTCACTCCAGACAATTATGCAGCCTGCCATTTTACACATCATCTATTTCACTATTCCTGCATCAATTATTCCATTAACGTTGCTGCACACTAAGCTAGAACCTGTCACTGGTCCTGCAGACGTGGAAGGGATGAAATAAAATTTAAAAAAAAGCATTTTCATCTGAAAGGCTTTGGGACATCCATTTCAGCAGCCTCTCTACATGTGCTATACAAAGTATTTTTATCTCCCAGCCTGCTTAACACTTTCAGTTTCTACCCTAATATGGTTTAGCTCAGGATATAATGCTGAATATTTCACTACTCTGTTCACTGTCAGCTGAGTTGAAAAGACCTGTTAATTAGAAAAAAAAATTAATAGCTTTATTCAAAGATTAACAGAAATTAGGGTGAAAACAATACTCTTCCGATAGGGAGAGGATATGCATTTGCTGTAAATTCAGGATATCTCCCAAAACACAAAGAGCAGGTTCAGAATTATAATTAAGGAAGAAATTTTAGCTCCCTGGAAGAACAGCTTGATAACAATTGTTACTTTCCTTTAGATTTCATGTAGCATCTGTTACGATTTAATTTTTAAAAGCCACCATTTTTAATTCCCATTAATCTCCAGAATTAACAGTGTGATAAAGACCCTGGCAAACACTGAAATTTAACGAGTCAAAATGCCTCTAGGAGCCTTTACAGAATATTTAAGGGAGTTGAGCAACAGCACTGATGCTTTGAGCGAGATGAAATGCAAAGCCAGTGTTAATTAGACACAGACCAGTTGCATGTCCTCATGTAATTCAAGAATGAGGCTGACTTGGAGGCTTGTAAATGGATTTATCCAGCTGGAGGATGGGACAGTTTGGCCCTCACTGGGTTGGGAGATGTTACGAAGAGTTACTTAAAAGTTGAATACTTCACTCTGGTGTCTTTTTTCCATTAAAGTTGATAGCAGGAAGCAAAAATATCAACTCCCCAGCATCTCTCGCAATGGGGAAGTGTGTAGGGTTTTAGAGATGGACAAAAGAGAGCAAACCTGGACCTGTGCCCAGGGCCCCTCACACCCCAAGGATTGGGGCCCCTGTACCTGTGAGTGCCCCAGCCTGGGGAGCCCAGGATGGCTCAGAGGAGTCCAAAAACATTTGCCAAAGTGCCAAATAAGATGGAGGGAAAGCATTTTTCCTGTTGCTTTCTTGGTTTATTGTGTTTTGTTGGTTTTTTTTTATTTTTTATTGCCCACTGTTGAAAAGAAGGCTGCGTAGGCCAAACAAGGCCGGGCCGCTGTGTCTTTCAGCGTGAGATTTGTGTTTATGTTGTGATTTACTCAAACCTAATCAACATATTCTGTCTAGCACAAGTGCCAGGGAGGACGAGGGTGTCCCTTTGTCCCTTGTGAAGTGTGTCAGTGTGCTGCTGTGCCAGGAGAGGCACAGCCAGTGCAAAATGTGCTCCTTCCAGGGAGTGCTGACGCCTTGAGCCGAAACGTCCCCGAGCTGTCCTGATGCACTGATAAAAACAGCAAGTCTGACACTCATTTTTCCCCAGCACTTGTTTTGGAAGGAAGTTTCTGATGTCAGCAGGATGCAGGACAACCTCCAATAACTCCATTTCTCAGAGAGGCTGCCTCAGTGAGTCAAACACATCCACGTGTTACAGGGAAACCAAATCGTATTTAATGTAATTTCCTTTGTCACTCTGGTGGCTACTGAACACAGAATTGTCTCTTCACACCACATCCCAGAGGCTGTAGGAACAAATACAGCTATTCTGTGTAATCTCCATGTTTCCAGAACTTTATTCATGCTGGGGTGCTGCCCTCTCCTTCCGTAGTTGCGTGCTGGGCAGAAAGGGTGAGTTGAAAGACAGTGGATTTATCCCTGGAAATGGAAATGCAGGAATACATCAGTTTTGTCCCAAACCCTCCATGCTGGAGCAGTGTGCTGTGTTTGTATTTTAAGCAAAGGTGAGGATCTGTTTCCCAAAATCTCCTCGTCACTCAGTGCCTCATTCAAGAGAGAGTCCCACGAAGCTGAACAGCAGCCTTTCCCTTTTATGAAACTCTGCACAACAGGATCAGCAGCAGCTGTAGATTTTAGGAGGTTTTTGGAGTTGGGAATCCCATTGATGGATATTCCAGCCTCACCTTGACAGGCTCCCTGTGTCCTTACTTTCAAGACTCCCATTTCAATTAGTGTTGCTTGACCTTGGCCACGTAGTTGTGCTGGTTCCAAATCTCTGATCCTCTTCTGTCATCCAAAACTGCTTCCTCTCAAGAGTGATGAGGGGATGCTGATTAGGATTCAGTTTTCTGGTTTTCTACCTGTTCTGGGGCTATTTGTGGTGGCAGTCTTTCCTTTCAAAGTCAATCTGTCACCCAGAATTCCTCGTTTCATGGTTTTCTGACTGGAGAAATGGAAATGTTTTATATCCTGGTTTGCATGGCTGTGCTCTTTGTTCCCCCAAACTTCACAGCACATTTATCCTCGGTGTAATACCCTCATGAATGCAAGAGCAAGCCTTTCTTCTGGTTAAAAAAGAATCAACAGCCTGAATATCTGTTTCACAGTCTCCTCCATATGTACAGGGAATCGGGATAACAAACTAACCTTTCTCCCAGAGGCTAATTGGATTTCACACACTTTGGAAGCACCACTAATTCATCAGATATATTAAAATTCAGCTTTAACATTCCTACTGGGTAGCTTGGCTATTGACCTTCCTCCCTCCTGCTTTTTGTTCCATTCTGCTTCAAACTCACCCATTTCCAGTACTTAAATAAACAGGCACCGTGTGCTGCAGCCCCCTGAGAGCAGCATTTCTTCATGCATGAAGCCTTACAAGCTGCTGTGGACACACATGCATGAATATTTCCTATTCCACTTAAATAGGCATCACAAATGCTTATTCCAGAAATAAAGCATATTGTTCAGGAGCTGGTGTCCCTGCTCTGGCTTGGTTGCCTCATAAAGCACTCATGATCAGCCTGCTGGAGTTGCACAGCCTAATTCAGAGGATCTGCATTTTTCAGCAATAGAAAGGTGTAAAGATTCCTTCTTGCATCAAAGAAAATATTTGATCATCCTGACTGGCCCAGAACTTTCTCTTCTGTAGGTGAGAAAGGAAGGAAAAATCCTCTACAGGAGAGTGGAATTCGATTGTTTCAATCAAACTGTGGAGGCAGGGCTTGAATGGTCTCTGTGAACACAGGAAAAAGTTGAGATCTCTGAATCATGCATGAAGGAATGGAAAAATCTGCATGTTTCTATTGAGAGGTCACAGAGAAACCCAGATGGCAGAGGTGACTTTTCCTGCCCTTCATGGTGCCTCACAGCAAACACAGGAGTGAGGGGACAGCATGGCCATGGTCTGGCCAGGTCTCCATGGGGACATTTGGTGGTCCAGGAGGGCAGAGATGGAAGAAGAGATGACAGAGGCCCCTTCCCTCCCTGCTGGGTAGCTCAGAGTGCCCAAAGCACCATTAAAATCTTTGTGTGGCACAGGCTGGGCATGCAGGAGCGCTCTGGGTCACTTTGGAATGTTAATATTTGTGGTTTTCCTACTCCTCTTTTTATTGCTTATCAATTTTAAGCAGTATTTTTTTCAGGAAAGCAGATAAGTAATTCTCTTTCTGTGAATGCAAATGTGGAATCTATTGAGTGGGTGTGTGCATACTTTAAAGAAATAATTGAATCCAAACATCTCTTATTTTTAAATGCAGGAAACCAGAATCTAATAAAATGTAAATCAATTCAGTGTCTGCTTTGGGCTTGCAGTCTTCAGACTCTTAAAAAGAAAAATGCATTAAGTGCTGTGCATTCCAATACCAACATCTTTATTTTCCATTGCATTCCCTTAACCCTTCAGTCTTCTGGAATCTTTTTCTTCGTGGGTGTGTGGTGAAAAGCTTCCTAGCCATGTTCACCAATTCCCATATTCCTCCTAAATCTTCCTGTGGACCACTCTGAGCGTGTTTGGTTTCTTGTGCTGTGCTTTGCTGGTTGCAAACACCCAAGTGACACATCACAAAGCACAATTTTCTCTGTGATTTAGGACTTTGACTCCTCAGACCTGAGACAAACAGGCCACTGCCAGTCTGACTTGGAGCACAGCTGATGGAGTATAAATAAATCCATGAGATTGCTGGTGTGAGTTAAGACAGAGTTTAAAGAGGTTTTAGTGACATTCTCAGCTCAGTTAAGTCTTGGTGCCTGTCTGGCTGCTGGTCTGACTTGCTCAGTGCTGAGAGAGAAAGGACAGGAGCAGGCACCTAAAATTAATTGTCTTCATCTAAGAGATGATTGGGTGTGTTCAATTTTACAGCACTTACCTAAGCAGCCTAGAAAAGAAGACTGTGTTTTAACTGAGCTCTGTTCTTGCAGGCTTTACGTGTATATGCCACACAATTATCTTCTGTGGTGGTTTTGGCCCTTTTTTGGCTCTTTCTGTGGACAGTTTCCCCCTGACCTCTGGAAGCCTCCAAGCTGAAGAACTGTGATTATTTAAAGAAAGCAAGTGGAGATCTGTTTCCTTTGAGCATAACCATTAGATTTGCAGAAATGAAGGGACTTTGAAGCTACTCAGGTACTGCTATCACTGCTCTGCTGCCTAAATTCCTGAAGAGGAGGGATATTGCAGAGAGAATGGTTTACGAAATCATTATGAGAGGGAGAGAGCTAAAAATAAGAACTTTTCTGACTGAAAAAGACACTTCTCTGAAGGGAGAAGAGGACAGTCCAGTTCACCCTCTGTCACTGCTGTGCCCACGTTTGTCCTGGAGGGACAGTGAGGAACCCATCACCTGTGAGGGGCTGAGAGGGGGCAAAAGGAGCTGGGTAATCCCAACCCTTCCAAGCACCCCAGGCTCTGCTCTGCTGGGTGATTCAGGCTAAGGCTGAAGTCTTCAGGCTTCTTACTTCAAATTCTTTTTAATTGTTTTATTTATTAATAATTTACAGTTCCTAAATACTGCTGCTGCCTCCTGGAGGAAGGTAGGAACAGCCAGTTCCTTTGAGCTGTGCCAAGTGTAGATCCTGTGCTTTTACTGCTCCTCTTCCAGGTGAACTCAGAATTTCTGTCTGCACCATCACAGAAATTCCAGCAAACTGGGAGCTCACAGCCAGGGATGTGTGTGAGGCAAGCTCCATTTTGTCAAAATCCTGAAAAATGCTTTGCTCTACAAGTGCTGTATTAAAATGAAGCAGGGGCTCAGCAGCTCTCACAAGGCTGCAGCTTTGCCTTTCTGCAATTAAAATTGCTGCAGCAGACACTGATGGACTGGCACTGCAGAAATCCCAGCTAGATTGTCCTCTCAGGGAAGCTTTTCCTCATAAGCAGAGAAGGATTTAATTTAACAAGGAAAACCTAAGGAGCTGCAAACTAATCTCTACACCCTTCTCTTTCTTCCATAATATATATTGTAAAGGTTTTTAAAGATCAGACCTTGGCACAAAGAAAAATGCTACCGTCAGAGCTATTAGAAATAATGACTTTGTAAGAAATAAATTTGTGCCTCATCGACTGGAGTGTGAAGATATGATTTCTTTCCTTGGAATTGCTTAAGCTACAGGAATTGGAGAGCAAACATTTCATGCAGTGTGATCCTTTCCTAAATCAATATTGTCCTTTCAATGCTGAATTTCAAATTAAATGTTATCCTCCCTTAAACAGAGGCATGCTTGGAAATCAATGCTATTTATCTTGTCTACTGTAGTTATATACACAAGTTTAATTTTGGTTATTGATGAAAAATGTAGACTGAAAACTGCAGAGAGACAAAATCTTCCTATTTTGCTGGTTCCTGGTGTCATTGCTGAGGGTGCATGACAACAACAAAATGTTTGTCATCAACAAAATCAGGATTTTCAAGTGACAGCTTTGATCCTTGCACTCTCTGGCTACTACTGGGGTTTGTCTTGTGCTTTAATAAATTTATAACTAAAAGCAAAAAGCAGCATTTAAAAAAAATATTTTCAGATTTATCATTTGGGGTAAATTTTTTGTTGATATGAACCTTCTTTCAGGGCTTTTTTCCATGGTGTTCCAGGTGAATTATAGGATATAATTAGAGTGGTAGATCAGAGTAAGCTAAAGCAGAAAATATTCTCTAAAAAAATCCACACTGCTTGGGGGGAGACTTGTACTGCTTTTATTTTTTTTTTTAAGTTTTTTTTTTACTGAGAAAATGTGAGAAGAAAGACTTCTGAAGAATGGAGAGAAAACCAATAATGTTATTTGAGAGTCATCAAAAGCCTCCACAACATTAATTCATGTAGAGGTTTGGCCTTGCCTGTCAAGAACACCCTTAAATATTCCATACTGGTTAATGAGGTCTCAAACCAGTTATCCCAGCATGGCCCCACTTCCCAGCTTCATGTCCTTCAGGGATGAGCATCTCCAGGGCTTTGTCCTGGTGGGATTTTTCCATGCACCCCTCAGACAAGCTGGTTCTGGTGTTCTCAGATCCAGGATTGAAGTCACACGTTTTCCCATGGAAAGTTTACTCCAGTGACTTCCTGGGGACAGGAATCCATCTGGGATGTGTTTCAGGGACTCAGAGCAATGCTCAAGGCCTGGTGCTGAATAAACAAAAGGTAAAAAGAAAATACCACACACGTGGTGAACCCAAGCAACAGAGCTATGGCCCCATGACACAGGACCCCAGTTATTTTCTGAATTTTGCAATGTTTTGCACTATTTAAGGAGAGAGGGGTTGGGTTTTGGCTGTCCTTTCTGCTGTGTTGTGGTGAGCTTTTAGTAGTGGAAGTTCCAACAGGAAACCAAAAGGGAACAAATAAGGCAAATACAGGAGTGATTGTTTCCTGAATAATTGGAGTTCAAGAGGCAGATTATCTAATTCCCTACCAGCCCCCAGCGCTCAGCCAGCTGTTCATAACTATCAAATACCCATAATAACCTGCTCTCTGGAGGGACAGCAGTGCACAAAAGTGAATTGCAAGTATCTCTGTTGGAAATGCACTCAGGTTCCTGTCCTTGGGCACACTGGGACTTCTCTGTCACGTTTGGACCCTTGGATCTGAAGGTTTCTTTATTGCCTGCACTTTCTTTTTGCTTGGGGTGGTTGTGGGCAGTCAAGGACAAAATCCACACTTGGACTTCTGACTTGGAGGCCACAAAAGCATCTGTGGGTTCTTTTCTGATTTCATGCGAAAGGCTGGGAAATTTTTGAAGCCTTTTGATCCAACTTTAGATCACAGATGTAACTGCACTGTGGAGCAGAGCAACCCACGGGTCTTTTCAGTGGCATAAGTGTAGCACTTAGCATTCAGATGGGAACTCGTGTGTTGAGCCAAACCCAATTATTTGCAAATGAATCAGTGCCACACATCCTCAGGGGGAGGGCTGTAATACCAAGTGCTGGTTTGAAATGTCATCTTTTCTTTGGGAGAAATCTCTGTAGATGAAGTTAGCTATTTTCAATCTAATTTTAGGCAATCAGAAATAGGAATTCACAGGAGTTAGCAGAGAAAATTCTAACTGTGATCAAAGCCACGGCAGATTTCAGCCTGCTCCATTTTGAAAGTCATGACAATGTGAAAAACAGGCTTTTCACTGAGGTTTGGCATCGTAACCAGGGCTGGCACTCACAGGCAGTGCTTTAATTATACATTATACTAACCAGTGTGAAATACTGAGCCTTATTAAGATAGCCAAAAGCCTTCTTTAGAGTTGATTTATTAGAGCTTGAAATTAACTTTTCACAGTCCAGCTCCAAGAGATCAGTAGATACAGAAATTCAGCTCTGCCTCCAGTGAGTTCCCCATGGTTCTCTCCAGTGCTCTCTCCAGTCCCTTCCAGTGCCCAAACATGGTGAAACACTGGGCAGCAGCAGCAACTTGTGCTTGCTTGGAATGGTTTCCTGGAAAAAAGGAACTTTAGGAAGCCACCTTGGGCTCTGCTAGGTGCTCAAATGTGTGGCTGCCCCAGGCTGGCTCTGCTGGAGCTGTTCCACACTGGGGTGTTTGCAGATGAGCATTTTTGCTGCTCCTAACACAACATTTGGTCAATATATGTTTTGGATATCAGGATATTGATAGGAATTGTTAAAACAAGTCCATCATCTGTAGAGAATACGGGCAGGAGCTCCCAGCCTGATGGGATTTTAAACTTTTCTCCTGCAGAAATGCTCCCAGCAAACTGAATGCATTTTCACATTCCCAAACTCCCAGGTATCAGTTCTCTGGTTAAATCAGTGGATCTGAGGCTCCCATACCTTGTGCTTTGTTTCTGTTTGATGCTGCAAGGCAAGGCAGAGTTTGGAGCTCCAGGTACTGCAAGATGAAACTTCCTCCTGTTGAGGATGGCAAAAAAGAGGAGCAAGGCACTCAGTGAGGGGGAGGCTGGCACAACACTTGCAGTAAATGTGGATTTCAATGGTGCTGGGGTGGGAAAGTTGTCCATACTTTGGGTCTCTCCATCAGAAGCACAGATAAACCTTTGGGCTTTAAAATTTATCATCAGGATTGCTCAGGAGGAGTCATATCTCTACATTTGTGCTGATTCTTTGAGGGTTTAGGCTCTGTAGGTACCAAGATACTCCCAGCACAGGCAGTGGTGTCTCAGCCCTGCCAACATGGCATGGGGGGCACCTCTGTTCTTACTTTAGAAGGAGCTGTGCCATTCTTTTGGGTGACTGATGTGTCCTGTCAGCTGGGTAGGAAATACCAAACCCCCAGGAACTTGCTAGGGAGGTATTTGAGGTTTTTTTCTCTGTTTTGTTGTTTTTTTTTTAATAACTCTGCCTCCCATGAGAAGGACTCCAGGACATAACAAAAGAGACTGCTCTGCCTAAGTGAACTGAAGGAAGATTTTCAGAAGTGACAAACCGACTACAAATCCCATGTTTGTCTCCCTGCGCTGTCGGTGTGAAGGAAAGAAGGGCTGGGAGGGGAAAAGGGTGTTCTCAAAGTTTATTTTTAGTTCTCATTATCCTCTTTTAATTCTGTTAATAATTTTTTCTTTATACCTTTTGAAGTTTTAGGCCTGTTTTGCCCTTAAAGTGTTTTTCTCCTAATCCTTATCTCACCCCATGAGTTTTCTTTCCCCCTCCTCTGCTGAACTATAGCAGAGGAAAATGAATGAATGATTTTCATAGGTGCACTGGTGCTTGGCCAGCATCAAGCCATCACACCTTGACCTGCTCAGAGGAGTTGTGTGATGAGCACCAGCCCCGTGGAAAGCAGGAGCGCATTCATGGGATGGGGGGAACAGCAGAGAGGCAGAGCCCCCTTCTGCTCCAGCGAAAGCTAAAGCCACATCAGAATGCTGCCAATTAAAACTCAAATGAATGACTTTGCTCTCTCTGTAGGTGACCTGTCTGCACGATTTCTTTGGGGATGATGATGTGTTTATCGCCTGCGGTCCGGAGAAATTCCGCTATGCACAGGATGACTTTTCCCTGGATGAGAGCGGTAACATCAAACACGCGCCATGGTTTTATTTCATTTCCATTCACTTGCTTGTATCTGATAATAATGCTGCACACTTTTGTTCTGGCTTTTAACACCCAGTACATGGAGTTTAACATCCTTTTGTGTGACTTATCCAGTCAGCAGTATTGTCATCAGGCAAATACTGACTGAGGTAGCCCAAGTCAGAATAAATTAATTCCTACAGCATTTTGACATTTACTGCAAAATCTGGGAGTGTTTTATACTTTCAGTTTTCTCCAATCACAGTGAGATAGATACATTTTTTCTTGAGAACTAATCATCCTTATGTAGACACATGCATATTAGAAATGGAACAAGCAACAGTTTAAAAAAAAATCACATTTTCACTGCTTACTTCTGCTGGTTCAGAAAGCAAAGCAATAATTCCCTTTTTGGGGGATGTGACTGGGGCAGCACCATTATTTTTCCTTGTTACCACTGCCAGCAGAAGTCTGTAATAATGTGAATCTCTGTGATCAACTAAGCCATGAAATGTTTGATTTTACAGAATATACAGAGCTTGCTTGTAGGACTTACCACCCACCCCACCTGGCAGCTGTACCCACCTGTCTGCAGGTGCCAGTGAGTGCAGCAAGAGGAAATTAATGTCATTTTGACCATTTAAACATAAAGAAGATGTGGTTTCCAAGCATCTAGGCTCACTTCCCAAAGCTCCAGGTATGCTGGATAAGGAGCACAAGCCCCATCCTTTCCTGTATGCTGCAAACTGGCTCAGCATTGAGGACCAAAGAGGATTTTTGCTGGATGCCAGGAAGTCAAGCAGCCTCTAATCTCCAAACACCGTGGTTTTTACGGCTCCTTTGCAAGCCTGATTTTATTTAAGTGCTGGTACTCCTGATCTGTGTACTCCAGATGAACCCATTTGATGGTCTTGGGTAATGCAAAGAAAGTTCCCAAGGTTCAGCTGAGACTTTGCAGGCAGTGAATAAAGCCTGTGTCAGGCTGGGGAAGTGATCTGTAAGCTGAGCTTCTCGTTGTTTTTTACCACTCAGCAGTTGAGTCAGCTCCACAGGGAGCTCCACGCTGGAAACAGCTTGGATGCAGTCCTGGCAGAACAACTGGATGGAGAGCCCAGCTCTCTGCCTGCACTTCTGGGCACTGCTCACTTCTCCAGCTTGGCTTTCTCTGGCAGAAGGAAGCCAGGTTTGCTGTTGGGAAGGCACTGAGTGGCTGCAGAGGTATTTTCAGGGCTGCAGCTGAGGAGCCTCAACACTGTTTTCCCGTTGTACACCCATCACCCTTCCTCGTTCAGGAGAGCTGTAAATCCTGAGGTTTTGCAGATGAGTGTCACCTAATAAAATCTCCTCTGTCACAGGGAAGTTCTCCTGCCTGTTTGGATGACACACAGCAGGATTGCTGCTTATTATGTTCGCTCTGGCAGGACATCAGGAAACAAAAAGAGAAACAGCACCAGAGAGGATTATGTCATCCTTTTCCTCCTGGCTGCCCAGCACAGCTTCCACCCTCTAATCCCTGCTGCTGAGCACCTTCCAGATGACACTGCCCTGTTCCCTCTGTACCCACTGCTCTCAGCACTGTGGAAATGTCACACTTTGGTGACATTTAGAGGCTTTTTTACACCAACCTCGGCACAGCCAGGTTTCCACCTCCTGCAAAAGCTCAGGGATTGCCTCTGGTCTCCTGATACTTGCCAAGGGCTGAGCTGGAGGAATTCCTCAGAGTCAGCCTTTCTGTGCTGGAAAATGCAAAGCCAGGTTTCCTTCCAAGGAATTACTCCCCTGGGAAGAAGATAAATTTGGAAGCTGTTGCAAAGACGTAACGTGAAGTATTTTTACTTTTTAGGTTTATTTTTTTTTAGTGAGTAATTCAGGTGACTAAACACAGCTGCTTGACACCCTTTGAGTCCCCTCACAACATCAGTGCTGCTCTTCTTGTATAAAAAACTGAGGCTATATTGGTGCTGGACCTCTACAAGCCTTTCTGTGACATCATCTGTGAGAATTCAAGTATTTTTGGAAAAGAAACAAACCCACAACTGATGTACAATTTCCAAAATTGATTTAGCAGGAGAGAAAACAAGCTGAGTGTAGGTTTAACTCTTGCCATGAAGCATCCCTGGAGCACAAGGCCTCCTCTCCTCACGCTCCTGTGCTGCATGACCCAACAGCAAAACCCTCCCTCAAACCATCCAGAAGGAGCAGAGACAGACCCTTGGCTGTCTGAGAATGAGGAAGGCCTGGGGAAAAATAGAAGGCAATTACATTTTGGTAGATATACTGATATATAATTAAATAACACATACATTTAGGTCAGACTGCTTGCTTTCAGTTGACCAATTATTTATCTGCTCTGTGCTGCCTTAATTCCATTGGGGAATCCATTCCAGGGGGTTCCAGTGTGGAGCTGAGCTGAACTTCTCCATAAAGCACTGCCTGCATGTGGGACATGTAATTCACATCTGTAAAAACGACACATTTTTCACATCTTGGTGAGGAGAAGCTTTTGGAGGAGATGAGGAGGGACCAGCTAACATTTGACAAAAAGGAAATCCCTTTTTTATTGCCTTTTTCTTAGCTGGGTTAAGTTAGGAACTTGAGGGGTGGGAGGTGCTTTTTCTGTTAGCTCTCAGTGTAAATAAAGCCTGGTTCTGAAGATCAGGCATGCCTGAAATCCTGGGACACATGGAGGTTTGTTAGCATTTCAGTTCCCCTCTGCAGGACCCTGTGGATCATGTTTACATTTTCCACTCTTCCTGGCCTATTTATTTTTTAAGAAAGCACAGTTGGGGTCCTCATCTGCTCACATCTTCCAGTACATAAATCTGCTGGGCTTGTTTATATAAAAACCGTGCTGAAAGGGACGAGTGGCCAGCACAGAGGATGTGCTTTGTAAAACCACTTTGTCTTCTCTGCTTTCTGCATCTGAAAAGTTGCAGCTTGTTGAGGACAGAAGATTCCAGCTGGCTGAAAGCCTCCTGGGGCAGCTGCCCCATCTGCCACATGGAGACTTCACAGCACACCATGAGCTGCCTGCTGGCTTTCTGCACCTGCAGAAAGGGCACTCACCATTCCTGTTACTGGCCCTTCATGGATGGGTGACAGCAAATTAACTGGATTTTCTTGGCCTGAGTGTTCCCCCAGTCAGTGTCGACCATTTTCATTGTGCTCATGAGAGCCAAGGGAAGGGGAAGGGCAGAAAATGTGTGGTAGGACACAGGCAGGAGCCAGCCTGACACCCATAGAGTCTCAACACCTCCTCCAGAGGAGCAGAGCTGTTCTTTTTGCCCTCCCCTTAGAGTCTCCTTTCTGCCCTGGAGAACAAGGGCTGATATCAGCTTTTCTCTTGCCTTTGGTATTTCCTGCATCTCTTTGGGGAGCAGGCACTGAGCTGCCCATGGGTGTTTCACACCTGGTGTCCATGGGAGCAGCAGGGCCATAAGCAGGTGGGTTTGTGTTTCCCCAGAGTGCCAGGTGAGGAAGAGAAAGGGCAGAAAATGCGTGGTAGGACACAGGCAGGAGCCAGCCTGACATCCACAGAGTCTCAGCACCTCCTCTAGAGGAGCAGCGCTGTTCTCTTTGCACTCCCTTTAATGAGCCCCCTTTCTGCCCTGGAGAACAAAGGATGATATCAGCTTTTCTCTTGCCCTTGGTATTTCCTGCATCTCTTTGGGGATCAGGCACTGAGCTGCCCATGGGTGTTTGACAGCAGGTGAATAACCAGGTGGGTGTGTGTTTCCCCAGAGTGCCGGGTGATGAAGGGGAGCCCAGCAGGTGCCACGGGCAGCAAATCCTCCCCCACCCCTCAGAAGAGCTCAGCCAAGAGCCCCGCGCCCATGCGCCGCAGCAAGTCCCCGGCCGATTCAGGTAACCACCAAGATGGTGAGTGATTGTTTCTTGGTGTCTGCCTCTCACTGTGCTCGAGGGAAAAGCACAAACTCCCTGTGTTTGCATGGGAAACTTGGGTGTCTTTTGGAAACAAGAAGCTGCAGGGGCACTTAGTGAAGATTGGGAAGGAATTCCCAGGTTGGTGAAGTGCAGTCGTGGCTTGAGGTTGTCCCACCCATGGTCTCACAGCCTCCTTTCAAACAATATTTTTTTAAAAATTTCCATTCCCCGGGCAGGAAATCAAGGCCCACAGTGCTCCCAGATGGTCCCTGTAGACACAGAGTGATTTAGAGTAATCTCCTGTGCAAAGCAAATGGTGATTATTGCACAGGTCAGGAGTGGCTCCTTCCAATCATTATTTAAAGGAGACCAGTGACCTTGCAATTGGAGAGGTGCTGATGGGTTTATTGATGTGACACTGGGACACTCATTCAGTAATGGAAGGAAAATGGGAATCCTCATTTGCTGCAGCAGCTTGCACCATTGAAATGCTTCCCTCCTTCCTCAGTACACCTGGAGAGCTGCAGAGCTGTCAGTCCAAGGCTGGGCTGCATTTTGCAGTAATTCTGGTAATTGATAGTTTTTAGAGTCAGGGAGAGTTTCTAGAGTTATGATTGATCTCTCACCTGCCTGCCTGTTCTGTTCCAAAAGAGAACCAGACATGGCCTCTCACCAAAATGGCCAAATCACATCAGAATTCCAGGAGAGCTTCACAGCCTGAGTTCAGGTGTCCCACAGCCTCAACACAGGTGGTAGAAACCAGAAATTCCTTTTCCCCTTGATGCTAACGTGCTGCATATTGCATGGGAACATCACACAACAGCTGCCCAGCAGTAGAAATGGGATTATTAGATAGAAAATGCTCTCAGCAATGGGCAGAAGGATTTCCCCCAGGAAGCAGTTCATTTGTTCAGGGTGTGTGGGTGTTCTTCAGCTCCCTAAAGAGGCAGTGGGAAATTGGTTAGCACGTGCTAAGATTCTGTATTTTTAAAAAAAATTTATTTCTCTCTAAGGTGATTTTGCATTCATAAAGTTTTTCTTCAGGACTCCATTGCTGGCTGTTCTCAAACTCAGGCTTGCCATAATCTAAACCACTTCCACAATCCCAAATGCCTGCTAAAGCTGTGCAGGCACATTGAAGGCGTGATGGGAAACGTGATGTTGATTTAAAAAAACCCAAAAGTAACATTCAGTGACGTGGGAGTCAGCTCATGCATGAGCTGTGAAAGAGCTTTAAACCTTCTCCACAAGCATCAGGTGCTGATTCCCACCAGCACCAGACTTTAGTGCATGAACACATGGTTTAATATGAAATGGCAATTGTTGTGTGCCTGATTTTAACTGAGTGAGTGACTCCAGGCCCAGGATGGTGACTCATCTGATGAGCTTTAATGAACACACTTAGCAGAGCTTTTCAGAGGGAGATTAAAACAACCAGAAAGGCTGAACAATAACCAGTTCCTGGAGTTAAGGTCAGTAATGAAGAGCAAATCAGGTTTCTTTAATCTGTCCAGACAAGAGTCTTTCGTGCTTTCCTGTAATTTCAATAAAGGGGAAAAAAAATGGCACTTGTCCTGCTTAATGAGAATTAAAAAGACTGAACTCTTTCAGCACTGAAAAATAGAAGACTCTTGTTTTCTCAGGACAGAGAGGAAAAAGAATACCATTTTGTATTCTTGGACTGAATTGGTAATAAATTCAGTGCATTTACACATCTTTTAAGAATCAATATTTACATTTAGATGGATTTTGGAGTTATCATATTCAAAAAGCAAAGAAAGCTGAATGAAGTCTGATTAATAAAAGATGATCTGACCTATATTTTTTCCCCACAGAATCTCACCCATTTAATTCGTGAAATGATTTAAAAGCAGTTTTGCTTCAAATATATTCAATATTTCTGCTATGTGTTTGCTCTCCTACCCATTTGTACCTTTTGTCTTTGTTGTCTTTTGCTCTGCTGTGGTTACCATCAGAGTTTCCTTGGTTTTGTGTTGTTCCTGTTCTTTCCAGTTCTTTTCTGTGTAGGTTTCTGTATCCTTTTTGTAGTTTTTGTAGGTTCTCTATCCTTTTCTGTGTAGGTTTCTGTCTCCAAGGCCATTGTGACATATCTGGGCACTGATGTCAGTGCAGGTTTGGAGGTAGATCTTAGGGTGAGAGAAATCTGAACCCCCCTCACAGTGAGGTGTCAGGGGCTCACTGTGAAAAGCTCAATCCCTTTAGGCAGCCAGAGCCCTTCAGGTCCCAGGATATCCAGAAAAGTGAGGCAGCAAATCCACAGAAGCATTTGGAACATTGGTTTCTTGGCACGGTGCTTTCCTCTTTACTTACCATGCAGTCATTTAAAGGAAGAAATGAATGAAAATTAAATCAATGAATGAAGAACAAAGAAGTGTCTTGCTATAAGGAGATGGGAACAGACAGCAATACTTTCATGTCCAAGGAAAACTTTTCTCCCTTTCCTCTCTAACCCCCAACCCAAATCTGTACTCCCTAAGCAATTCCCAGTGTGTTCCTGGAAAAATTTGAGTTACAAAGGTTCTGTGTATTTCTAGCTTCAGTTTTTCTTCCTAGGGAGTCAGCTTTGCAAAAAGACACAGCTTAGAGCAGTGAAACCCATCCTAAACAACACCTGCAGGGCACCATCCCATTTCTTATCATGACAGAGGAAAACTGGCCAGAAGGAAAAAAGTCTCTGTGTTACTGCTCTGATCCAGGAGATTTAAATCGAGTAGGGTCAGCATGAAGTTTGGCAAAATTTCTTTAACAGACTGCTCAAATAAGGAGTCAAACCAAGCAAAAGCCAGAGCTAAGTCTCAGGGGAGAAACACAGGAGAGAAAATAATGATGTCATTTGCCATTCTTTCTTTGTTACAAAAATATGAATTTATCTTCCACTAACTGACAGAACCAAACGAGGGTTCAGTTGAATAAAACATGTGCTGTGATAGGAGAACTCAGGATTTTAAAAACCAGGATGGAGTCACAGGTAGCTGAACTGAAATTTGGATTTTTTTGCCCAGCTTTGCCTTGATTTGGCTCGGGGAGGATACGAGCAGGGCTCTGAGGCTGCTGCAGGACCTTAATGTCTCCGTCCACGAATGGACAGAGGGACATCAGCACATTCACCAGGCAGCAGCAATCAGCAGCCAGACCCTGAGTGTCCGTCTGTCCTGGCTGCAGGGCTCTCCCTGGGCTCATTATGGATGAGTGTGTCCAAAGGCAGCAGATGTCTGGGGAATGGCACAGAGCAGCTTGTCCCCTGCCTGTCCCTGCTTGTCCCCTGCCTGTCCCTGCCTGTCCCTGCCTGTCCCTGTGTCCTGCTTGCTGCCAGCCCACGGGGCACACCCAGGAGAGATCCCCAGGGGTGCCAGCACTGCAGAGCTGAGTGCCTGCAAGTTTGGAGTTGCCTGAGCAAAGGATGCCTGTGCAGTCTGAGTTCTTCCACTCCTGAGGCTTTATTTTTCTGTGCTGAAGGGCAGGGTGGCTCATGCTCTATGAACAGGCTGCTGTTTCTGTGTTTGCTTCATGTTGTCCTTGTTCTAATTGTTCCCTTTCTTTGTTTTCTTGGTGGCACTTCAAACCCTGACCTGGAGACAAAACTCTCCATGGATTTCATGGGCTTTCCTCTCACCCTTGTGGGTATGAGCTCCTCAGACTGGGATCTCATTTGCAGAATCCTGGGAACCCCAATCAAGCACAGATTACTGACCTTATTTTACAGATTAGTAGAAATAGATATCTCCACACATTTCCAGCACTCACTGTGAGGCCCTGCTTTTTCCAGTTCAGTTTGTGGACAGAACTGTGAGTTCAAAAGTTGGACCTCACTAACCTCATTTGCCAGGTCTGGGTGCTTATCAGCACTGGAAATTCAGATCCAGAGCCGCTGTCATCCCAGCAAATCTGAGCAACACTCAGGGAACAATTCCATATGAGAAACCTGGCTAAAAAAGGGCCTAAAAAAGGCTGAAGAGGGGCTTTTGACAGGGCATAGAGTGATAGGACAGAGGGGGGTGGACTTAAGCTGAACAAGGGTGGATTTAGATATTGAGAAGAAATTCTTTACTGTGAGGGTGGGCAGGCCCTGGCACAGTTTGCCCAGAGAAGCTGTGGCAGCCCCTGGATCCCTGGCAGTGCCCAAGGCCAGGTTGGACAGGGCTTGGAGCAGCCTGGGACAGTGGAAGGTGTCCCTGCCCATGGCATGGGGTGGGATGGGATGAGCTTTAAGATCCCTTCCAACCCAAACCATTCTGTGATTTAAAAATACCTGTGGGGAAAGCAGACAGAGAATTCAGCTTACCTGGATCTCTCATGACAGGAATATTCTCCATCCTCCCTCTCATGTGCTGATTTCTCTCCTGAGCACAAACTGCCTCGTGCATGGAGGGAGGTGAGGCTTCTGTGGAAAAAGGTGCACGTGCTCATGCAATTAAAGGCTATCTGTATTAAAGGAAATATTCACTTTAAGGTAAATGGATGTTGCAGAGCAAATACAATGCCATGAATGAGCCATACTGCACAAAGAATAACACAGTGGAACAAAACCCCAAAGAATTGAAATGAAAGCTGGTTCTAAGGCACAGCTCCTAATAGCTGAGTGTAGGTGAGATCCTGAGCTACCCTAAATCATCAGCAGATTTTGTGGAGCAGCAGTGTTTTGCACCACCTGGGACCTGCTCTTTGCCTCCTGTTATTTTCTTGCGTTTCAGTTCAAAGGAAATGCAGGCAAGTTTGCTTATGAACACTATTCTTCATTAGCAGACAGAGAAAATTAAACTGGGCTTCTTCATTGTTGCTCCTTGCTGCAAAACTCTGCTGTATTTGTAATGATATCCATCCATCTCGCCCCATTTCTGATTTGGATGTCACATCTGGGTTTTTGTTGGTGCTCATAAAATATTTACATCCCTGCTGTAGCACTTAAAACTCTCATTGTATTAGGGAATTTCTGTCCTGCCCTGCAGCAGTTACATCCATTTTGCTGCACACCGACTCTGCTGTTGTTTCAGTCTTGTTTGTGGAAGGGAAATTGGGGTTTCTTGCAGAGTTGTTAGGTGGCATTCTTCAACTTAGGAAGGATCAGTGACAACTGGAGATAAAGAAAGAGGCATTTTAGAGATTGGAGATGGATTCTGGCTAA
This sequence comes from Eopsaltria australis, assembly GCA_034509425.1. Classification (NCBI taxonomy): domain Eukaryota; kingdom Metazoa; phylum Chordata; class Aves; order Passeriformes; family Petroicidae; genus Eopsaltria; species Eopsaltria australis. The sequence goes on from JAVTVJ010000726.1 coordinate 235,492, forward strand.
TAGAGATAATATCAGTCCTCTTGTTCCTCACATTTTCTTTAATAGGAAACACAAATTCACTCAGTGAAATAAAACATAAAAGAGATCCGAGTTCTTTTTTACTGAATTGCCTTCATTATTTGGCATATAGTGAGAGAACTCTACTTTTTTTCCCCACCAGCCTGGAGGGCAGCTCATTTTGTAGAGTGGCACAGCACAGTGCAGGGACCAGCAGGAAACAGCTTCTGCCTTTCCAGAACAGATTTTTTCCCCCTACCATTAAAGAATGGTCTGAGTGGGATAGGGAGGTGAAGGGTCACTCTGTTCCCCAATTATCTATAAATCATTATTTCTGCCACCTTCTAAAAATATCCATTTCCTCAGTAAGGTGCATCTGTAGTAGGAAAAAAAGCTGTGTGTGATGAATAACCTCCTCTTTCAGCAGAAGAGGAAATGCATAGGGATGATGGATGGGAAGGCACAGGAGCCACATCACCATGGGTTTGTTGCTTCTGAGCTGCTTTAACGTGCTGGCAGCTCCTCCTTTGTCCTGGGGCTTTGAGCACATGTTTTTATTTGAACTCACCTGTTTGACCTCTGCCTTTGCTACAAACCTGAGCTACCCCCCTGTGTCTCACAAGGAGGTAACAGAGAAGAGGAGTGAGGCTTTCTTAGGCATTAAAGCAAAAGCTGTGCTGGATTTGATCTTAAAAATACAACATTCACACATCTTACTCTATGATATTTTATACACTTCTTCACTCTCTTCCAAAAACTCAAGTACTTGATGAATTTTAAGTAACTGATTTTCAGATTCAGCTGTTACAATTGAAAGCATAATTCCACCAGGCTCTTTGGTCACTTAATCCCACCCAACAAACTACAGCCAGGGCATTTCTGCTGTTTGTCTAATTTTTAATGTGTATAATTGATGTCTGACATTGCTTGGGTAGGATTCAGGGTATCTTCAGCTTCTGGTTTCCAGTAATGCCCCTAAGCTGTTTGAGAACACAGAACTTGTCTTTCTGTTTTTCTGGTGATGTGTGTCTTGGATCCACTCGGTGAATATTTGTTGTGTGAAACATTGCTCCTACAATTTATTTTGTACCTCACTGTATTTTGCAGTCACCCTGAGCAGCTGAAATCCTGCAGTTATGTTTATAGCTATGCTGTTCACTTGAGTTTTTTCTCCTGCCTCACATGAACAAACCATAATGTTCCTGTGTTAAATGTTTGGAGGCCTTCCATGTCCCCAAAGGAGGAAAGTCTTCCCTTTGCTTGCCTGATTTCCAGCTTGTGTCTTGTTTCCTGCCAGCAAACGGGACCTCCAGCAGTCAGCTGTCCACACCCAAATCCAAGCAGTCCCCGATCTCCACGCCCACCAGCCCAGGGAGCCTCCGTAAGCACAAGGTATTACGTTTCTTATACCTTACTACACCTCCTTCTGCCTCAGCCCATCACATTTCTGACACTGAAGCCATGGCCATATCCTCTGGAAGAGCAACAACTCCTGATGTTCAAACAGTGGAGTTTGGCCCTTTCCCTGTAGGGGTTTGTCCCTTTGGGCAAGGGGGTGAACAAACCATTGGCCTGATTCCTGCCCTGGAGTTGTTAATGTGTGCTGGAGACCACCCAGAGGGATCAGAGGAGATAATTTAACCATGAGCTTTACCACTGTTGGAAAAAAATCATTGATGGATGTGGTTTCATACAAACCCTCCTGTCCTGAAAGCCTCAAGTGTTGGCAAACCAGGCCCATTAAACAGCAGAAGCAATGCAAATGTTTCTGGAGCTCTAAGACATCACTTAAATGATGCTCTTCAAGAATTTAATTTTTTTAAATTATTAAGGCCATGCTCTGTTCTACAGGAAGCAGGTGATTCTTACAGCTGCTGGGGTAATTGTGTTGTGGAACAGGAGCTGGTTTTGCTGGTCACAGACAGCGTGGCTGACAGGTAGCACAGCATCCTGGCAGAGACCAGGAAACCTGTGCTGCCTCATGGATAATTCATGTATTGATTTATTTAAAAGGTACAGCAGCTGTCACAGCTTTTTCAGTTCCTGTTATCCAGGGCCACTCTGTGCTGAGTTCAGACTTTCATTTCCGTGGGCCTTTGCATTTCTGGAATAGCCACAGTGCTGCTCCCAACAGTTTTCACTTGATACGGGAATTGGAGCTTGGACACAAATGGAGGTGTGAGAGGAAGTCAGGGGGGTTTCTCTTCAGTAATCAGAATTTACCTCTCAGTCTGAGTGTGACTTTGAAAGCATTGACTCAAAGTTTTTGAAGAGTAATTCAAAAATTCTGGTGCTGCTGAGGTTTTGCAGTCAGCAGCCACATGGAACCCACCGTGGGCCAGACTGCAGGGGTTGAACTAATTCTGTTTAACAAAGGCATAGCTGAATCCAAATGAAAACTGTGTTTCCCTGTGTTTTCCTCAGGACCTCACTCTGTTCTCAGCTGCTCAGTGTAAATCTGAGGATTCACATCAATTTTAACACAATGTGTCCAGGTTTATTATTAATTTATAACTGAGAACAGAATCTGGCCCATGAGTTCAGCAGAAGTAGTGCTGCAAACTGCATCCTTTGCTTCAGCATCAGGGACACAAAATACTTTCCAAACTTTCCATCTCATTTAGAACTTTGGAGATGAGGATTTGCTTCTTGGTCAAGACAAGTAAAACTCGCCTTTATTAATGTTTTATGTATGTTTTGAGCTGATACATGACCTTTCCAGTGCAGCCCTGAGACCATTTGTAATAGCTGGTGACTGCTGAGGGCAAAGCCAACCCAGCTATGATTTTCTCCAGTAGTTTATGCCAATCAGCAAACACAAATGCAGCATTTTAGGTTACCAGGATATTCATGCATCATTGTCTTTCTCCCAGGAGCAATTTCCTGCTTGTGATGAAATCTTTTATTTTTTCCCCTTAAAGCTCAAGTGATAAATACTTAGGTTGAGTTTACCACAAAGTCCTATTTTACCTCTTCTTATGTCAAGATTTCTGTGAATTTCCTTCCTGAATATTTGGGTTTTTCTTCACTTTGCTCACAGTTACTGCCTGTGTGGGGGTCAGTGTTCCAAAAGGTCCCAGGAGAGCTTTAGCCCTCAAGCTGGTTCCTGTACCTTGTCCCACACAGAACTTTAAACAAGTGGAATGAGATGGTTACCCACTCAAAAAGCTTTAGATTGAGTATTTGATACAAATAATAAACTTGGGATTATTTTCTTAACCTTTCCAACTGATTAGAAGTTACTTAAAATAAAGAATAAACCACGGAGCATGTGATTTTCCTGGAGATTTGTCCTGAGGGCAGCTGTCAAACCAAGGTAAGACTCTTTATTGTGGACTTAGGTTTAAAGAGCGGTGTTTAAGGCAAGGGGCTGCTCTTTCTTGCATGAGCTGGAATGAACACATTGATCCAGAACAATAAAAAACCACTTCTCTAAGTGATCCCTGAGCAGTCATCAGGAACAGAGATGCTCTTGCTCCTCTGTGCAAGGAGCCTGCCTCGATTTTAGGCTGGACTGTGGTGAGCCCAGCCCAGTCACCAGTGCATTCCACCCTCTGAGCTGCCCAGAACTGAGCCACTCACCTGCTTCCCTTTGCGTGGCCAGGTGTGGGAGCTGATGGTGAGGGTTAACATTTTCTCCTTTCTCCCTACAGGACTTGTACCTGCCCCTGTCTTTGGATGACTCGGATTCCCTTGGAGATTCCATGTAGAGCCCACGGAGCTCAGTGTCCATATTGCGTTTGGGATGCAGCAAAGTTCTCCTGCCAGCACAAGCAGATAGGTGACTGGTGCTTTCAAGTCAAAGGACACACGGTTAAATGTCATTTTTGTTCTGTGATTTCTCCTCTCTGTGCCACAAACCAACACCTGCCAGTCTATAGAGATAGAGGGATACCATTCTTCTGAGTTACAGGGATGCAAAATGGGCATTGTGAGAGATTTGGGGCCGGCGTGCCAACCATTCTGTGCATTTCCCATTTTCTTCTGTTATTTCTTCTCTGCTGCAGCCATGTGGTTTTCCTAGTGGTAGTACAGTAGCTCCCCTGGAGGTGTGCAAAGGGACCCCTCGCTGAGCAGTTTGCAGGCTGGAGCAGAGCAGGTGATGTTCTCCTCCCGTGCAAACTGCCAGCCTCTGCCAGCTCACCTGCTCCTCATTCACAGCCCCAATTTTGGCACTCGCATTCTAAAGAGTCTTGGTTTTCTTGTGGAGGGCAGGAAGAGAAATGATTTCCTAGTTTGATGCTTAATATGCCAGCAGAAGCTTGGGTGAGATTAGGAATGATTGTGTCAGATGCTAAGTAAGGATAGTCCAATAATTCAAATTATTCAAATATTGTTTGGGATTTTTTTTTAATAATTAAGCAAAAATCCATAAATCAGCTGAGTTATCTGGAGTAGAACACCTTCCACATGCAATCCAAGGATGCTGCTAGCTGGTAACAAGTATTTATACCTCCCCTATGGTATCTCTCTATCTCTGTTTGTAACAGTAATGCCTTGTGAACAGCCAACACTGAAAACACTGTGAGAATTTGTTTTCAGGTTTGACACCCTATAGGTCACTTTTTATAGCAAAAAATCAATACACTTTTTATAAAGGAAAACCTTGTATCTGTGTTTTGGGAGTAAGGATTCAAGCTCCTTCTTTTTTATAAAAGCTGGTGATTTTCTTTTGTTTAAAAAACACGCTCAGAAAAAAAAAAAGTACAAAAAAATACCAACCACAACTGCAGAACAATAATAACAGCAACTCAGTTTAGAAATCTTGTCATCACTGCCAACACAGACACGTGTAGGGGGGGAAAAATGGTCAATTCAAAATATTGAATGTTTTGATAGTTTTTGTAATGTTTAAGACTACGTATTTGGTTTTTTACACTTCAGTATTCCTAACTATGGCCAGATTCTCTACTTATATAACAAATGAAGTTTTGTGGTGTTCTAAAACCTGTATTTTAAGGAACTCTTCTATCTGAGAAAAACAAACTCGCTGTATTTAGAGAAAGCTTTTGCTTTTATTAATCAGTAATGCCTCCTCCAGAATGCAAAGTTCATCTCCTCACACAGGGCTGGTGAAGCTTTGTCCTAGGCCAGCTGCCATCGCCTCCCTCCCTCATGGAATAAGCTTTGATGAAACTGATTCTTGCAGAACTTTACCTAAATGAAATCTGTGCAATCAAGTCTTTCTTTGTTGCTCTATTTGCCTTTTTTCTTTTTCAACATAGACACCTACTCCCTGTTGCCTTGCAACCCCTTGTGATTAGGATGGATTTTATCCTCGTGATGTTTGATGCTCCATGAATGCTGGGTTGTTCCCAAAGCCACTCCACGTTTTGTTTGCTTGCATTGCTGGGATGAAACAATCTGTGCAGGCTGCATCTTCCAAGGCTCGTGTGATCACACTTGTAATGCAACTTTTTAAAAGAGATTTATCAGAGAGAGGCCAGGATTGGGAATTGTCAAGGGGTCAGAGTTATCATGCACCAAATTTGCACCCAGCAGTCTTAGTGCATGATCATTTACAGCCAGAGTTTTGCACAAGAAACCATTTGTTCTCACTGATAACTTCATTTAATTAATAACTCTCTGACTGCACAACTGCTAAATGGTCCTTTTAAATATTGTAAATAGAATCCTGGGGTTAGTTCACAGGCTAAGGGCTCCTGTTGAGGGTTTGTGGGGGGAAGGATGGTGCTGTGGACAAAGCTTGGGTGCAGCAGTCAGCACAGCTCAGCCCTTGGCATTGCTGAATTTCGTGTCTGAATGGGAGCAGGTCTCTGAGTAACCCTGTGCCTCAATCTGTCTGCCTGTCCTGCAGGGACAGCTCTGTTCTACCTCACTGGGGGTTGTGAGGCCAAATGTTGGTTAACGTTTGTCAAGTGCTTTCAGATCCTCTAACAGAAGGTGCTGAAATATTCTGGGTGCAGATTTGGTTATGGGTGCTAATTTTTGGCTGTTTAATCCTGTGAGTGCTACTGTAGATGCTGGTCATGAGCAAAAAGGACTTTTTAAAGCGTAAGGATGTCAAAGGCCTTGGTTATGCTAATAACAATATTATCCATCAGAGCTTTTGTCTTAGGGAAAGCTTCAGTGGGACAGATAATTTAACATGCTTTTACCCTCTCCTCTGTTCCGTTGGTGGAAATCTCAGTCCTTCCCTGAGTCTCTGCCTTTCCCTGAGCAGCAGCCATGGATGGACTGGGACTGCAGTCCAGGGTGTTGTCACACAGTGACAGAGGCCACTCTGCCACAGTCAGGGTGAGCTGTCCTGCCACCTTTCCTCAGATAAACCAGGAGACTAGCCATGCAATCCCATCCAGGCTCTCTTGCTGCTCCGTGCAGGACACTCACCACACACCCACCAGGAAACCCAAATCTTTGCTCTCCTGGGCTGCTCTCTGCAGCCTGAGCTGGTGCTGGGAAAGGAACCTGGGAGATGCTTTCACACAGTGACTGTGAGTGCAGTTTGTGTAAGAGACAGGATCCCGAGGGAGGGATGATCCTTTGTTTGGATGGCTGTTGAGAAGGGGTTCCTTTCCTTCCTGCCAAAAGCTGTTTGGTTATTTGGAGCTGCTTTTCCTGGTGGAGCATCACTAAGGAATCCCTGAGCTCTTCCTCCTGAGCTGCACCTGGTGACACATCTAAAACCTGACCCTGCCAGCTCTCCCTTGGCAGTGCAGCTTTGTTTGCATGAGGATCATCCTGTGGTGGGGCTGAGCCCAGCAATTCCTTCAGGGAATTAGAGGGACCTTGAAAAGGCCTGAAAGAATTAAAAAAAAAAAAAAAATTCAGTGGGAAAAATAGCCATTCAAACCAGCAGAAGCCACAAAGAAAACAGGGTATGAGGTCAAACTCCCAAGTTTCAAGAAGCAATTTTCTGGGTAGAAATGCCTGGGCAGGAGAAGTCAGTGAGCATTTCAGCTGTGGCATAGAGTGAAGTCTGTATTAATGCTAATATTGCATGAGTTCTTGTACAGAAATGCATGTGGAATGTGACATACATTCAGAACTAGTTATCTTTGGCTTTGTAGGATCCCTCATGTAGATTTGAATACAAAGAGAAACAGTGCACAGGCATCAGACCTTAGTTATTTAAACACAAGGACAGCTCTGTTTCAGAAGAGAACTAAAAGCTTCAATCTTAGCACGTGCTTTACTCCTGTTGACTTTTCACGAGATTAAGCTTGGGTTTGGTCAGAAAGCTTTCCTGAACTGCTGTGAATTAATAATTACTTCCAATATATTATAGCAGTTCCAGACCCTGTGAGATCCTGGAGCAGATGATAGTAATTCCACTATATACTCCAGAGTTCACCTTTCATATTTATTTCTTTAACATTTACAAGTGCATAAAGCTCCACATGATATGAGGATTTGCCATATTAATTCTGCTATAAAAACCCTGCCTAATTTGCCTCATGAGGCTGCCTTTAGTGCTTTCAGAGGCTAATTGAATCACTGAGACTATATTGTTTTAAAACAATACAGTATTTAAAAACAAATTGGAGAGACTCTTAAAGTAGTAAGGCTTTGTTTCTTTGAAATCTGCCTTTATTCAGTATAATTTAGCAAATTTGCATATAAAGATCCCTGCTTCAGACACAGTCATTAGGAAGGAATAGCACAGACTGAGAGGTTTAGCATTCATATACTCATGATGGTCTTGACTGTAGAAGATGAGAGCAATGCAGCAAAACCTTCAGCCTTGGAATTTTTATCACTTGTAAAGCATTTATAATCCTGAAGTTTCTGGTTTAAAGCCTCATCTGTTATAAGATTTGGAGCTAGTTCAGTTCCACCAGCTAAATAGCTTGCAGTGCTTTGGGAAGAGTTTGATAATGGGATTTTACTTTGTGGTGGGAGTTGGAAGTAGCTTTTCACTACCACTGTCTGTGTTTCCTATTTCTGCACATTATTTGTGGTCTTCTCAGGAGCTAGAAACATTAATTGTGTTATTTTCATAGACAATAGAAGAATCCTGCTTAGAAAACAACTTCCACCATCTCTTTCATCCTCAGCTAACCCACACATAGGCATAAAAAAACTCAGACACTTGGTCGAGCTGCTATTTCTCTCTCATTTGCTTGTTCGTTACTTTTGAAGGGGAAAAAAGGAGGTAGAACCAAAAATTGTGGTGAACAGCAAAGCAGTGTCACACCCAGGCATTTCCAGTGGGAACCAAGGGCATTAAAGTGTTGGTTTCTCCTTATCCATATGGATCACATTTTCTAGGATGCCTTGTCTTTGCTTTTTGACACCTTTGAGGTCAGTGCTGCTCTTGCTGCTGCTTCCCAGCACACACTGTGGGAGTGCTCTGGGATGCCAGGCTGAGTCCCTGCACTGACACTGTTCCAGGGACAGCCATCCCTGGGAGTGGCATCTTCTCTGCAGGGGCACAGTGTGGATTTTCCAGTGTGAGCCTTCCCCGGAGTGCTGAAAGCACCAGAGTGATTTTGTCGCTGAGCTCAGTGGTGCCCCAGCCATGCACAGCAACCGAGAGTTCTCTTTCACTGTAGCGGAGGCAGAATCATTTTTAGAGAAAGGTATAAAAAATAGCCAAGTAAAGTAGATATAAAATTAGTCTAGAAAGTGTCTCCTCAAGCTAAGACAATCCATAACCAGAGAAAAGCTCTGTAGAGGTGTGTTTGCCACACACCAGATGCTGATCACGACCATGACAGAACAAAATAACTTCTTTTTCCTCGTGGTGACTTAGGCTCCAGGTGATTTTTCTGGTTGCTGATGGAAGCAGGCTGGGATGGTGTTTGGGACTGGTGAGGTTCTTTGTAGAAGCAAATGGATGGCATGAGATGAAGATGTTTTTTCTGTGTATGTAGATAAAGAGTCAGGTCAGTCCATGCAACAGGACGAGTGCTTTACACAAGTGCTTCACACCTGGAGGAGATCCAGCTGAAACCCCACCTTGGTGTGATGAGAGCAGGAAGGTGAAGACTTTAAGTGCCTTCTAACATCCCTTGGGCTTCAGAAGCAGGACTGTGCATGTGCCCAGCAAGGCCTAGGGGACAACAGCCTTGACCAAAGGAGACAGGGCACACTTTAATTCTCAAGGTATTTAGCCCATCCTCTTGAAAATTGCTGTCTCCAGAATCACAGATTTCTTCTGGCTGATGCCTCTGTCCCATCTGCATGGATCTGAGCTTCTCCACAGTATCTCAGGAAATGTTAAAGCTGAGTCTTGTGTCTCACAGCTGCTCCTCGCTGTGGAGTGACCAGGGCTGGGTTCTGCTGCAGTGGTTGTTGATTCTGCTCTGTTGGTTCAGATGTTCTTGATCCTCCTCCTCTGCTCCTGGCTCGAGAGCTGGTGTCTCCTGCAGATGAAAGGCTGGGAGCAGCAATGTACAGACCCCACTTTGTTTTGCTTTGTTTCCTCTGGAACAGTTCTAGTCAGGGATGATTGAAGGTCTGAGGCCAAGCTGACAAACCCACATGTTTGAACAGGGAGAGGGGAGGTTTTCAGGGAACAGAAGTAGATGAATGGAAAGGCTTTTTCCAGCAGTGCCACTGCACAGCTGCTCTGACAGGATCCCAGCTGCAGGGCATGGTATGAGTACTACACCTGCAGGTGAAAATGTGCAGTTTTGGGGTCACACACCACTATCCATCCCTCAGGACACTGCTTAGAGAAGGTTGAACACATTGACACCTATTTTTGGCCAACAGATGAGCTTCTGAGCACATGAGAATCAAACCTAGTGAATTCAGCAGTGGGGTTTCAGAACCATTGGGGTTTCAGAGCTGTTGGGGTGTGGCACAACTCTGGACAGATCACTTCTCCTTGTGCCACGGTGTCCCAGTGCACAGAGGGTTGGTCCCAATATTTCCCTCCACCCATAAGGTGCTTTGAGATGAGCTGATACAAAGAACTGGCTTTTAAAATGTATTCATTGCTCAGCAAAGTCTGAATGCCTTATAGAAGCAAACTGTATCTCTGGCAAGTCTCTCACAGAACTCTGGCTCTCCCAAAACTCTGCTGTAAAAAGGGCATGGTGAAAGACAGACACCTCATTTTTAGTTTCCTGTCGAAACCATGGGGGAGCCAGCAACATCCCTGGAAGGAAGGAGATATCCTCATCCAGCAGCCCATTTCTGTCCTGCCTGAATACAGCCCCCACTGCCTCTCTTTTTGTTAGATGTGCGTGCACATATCAGGCAGTTCGTGCTAGCAGTCAAAATATGGGCCTTGTGTTTATAAACAGTGAATAAATCTAATTATTTCAGTGGCTTTCTACCAAGAAAACAGTGCACCAGGTGTTGAAAACCTTCTTGTTTAGAAAGTGTTCATGGCCACATGTCTGCATGGGAGAGAGCTGCTTTGCAGTGTCCTTGCTTAGTGCACTTGAACTCACATATTGTGACTCTTGCTCTTTATCTCCATGAACTCAGGACTCTTGAGGCAGTTTAGGGGTTCCCTAGGTCTGACGGTTTATCCCTCAAACTGAAGAAGAAGGAGGATGCCCAAAGGGAATTAACAAATCTTGGCAGTGATTAGTCTGGCAGCTGAAAAAAAGAAAGTTGGCATCATCAGGGAAAGATGCCGTGATGGAAAACACGGAAAATGAAGGGAAAAGCCTGTTCTTTAGAGGAATGGGGGGGATGTTTGTTAGGAGGTAGGTACTGAGTCATGAAACGAGCTGGAGCTTCAGAGAAAATCCCATGGCAGGGAGAGCACAAGGCACAGCACTGGACACGTCAGTGCCACTGATGTGTGGGAATAATGAAAGACAAAAGCCAAGACATTCTGGGGACAAAGCAAGAAGGAGGCTGGGACTAACTGAGGATGTGTGGCTTGGTTTGGACAGAAGAGCAGCAGCAGCTTCTGGCTGTTTGTAGAGAGTCACTGTCCCTGCAGGTACCAGGCCAGGGGGTAACGTCTGTCCGCAGCAGTGTCTGTCCCTCTCCCCTTGGCAGAAAAAAGGCCAAATCTGGCTGCAGGCACGAGAGTTTGGTGTGAAGCTCCTCCCCTGCTGCTGTTTAACTCTCCTACCAGCCTGTGCCATCCCTCAGAGGGAGATCCAGCCCTGTGCTGAAGGACAGCACCAAGCAGTGGTTTGGGTTTATTTGCACTCCTCCCAATCACTGATCAGCACGCCCTGGCCTGGGGAGGACAGACCTGGCACTGTGGGGAATGCAAGAGAATAATGAGGGCACCTCAGAGCCTCCCATCCCTTCCCACAGAGCTCAGCAAATTCTGGGAAAAGTGGCAGCCCACCTGCAGCAGGGTGAAAAGCCAGGACAGACCCCTCAAAGAAGTTTCCTGGGTTTGCTGTGTGGGCACAGGGGTGATGCTGATCTTGCCCAGCCCCTGTGTGAGAGCTGCCTCAGCCACCACAGCAGTGGGAAACCTGTGCTGAACAAGGGGCACCTGTGTTTAATATTGGTTTCTCCATGAGATGTTTTTCCTAAATTCAGTTGTTACTGTCCTTGTGAATTTAATCCTAAACCACAGAATCACTGACTTACCCAAACACATTTTTGCTGTAGAATCTCAGATTATTTTTTTTGTTGTTGCATAAAGATTGCACCTCTTTTATTTCCATAAATTCTCAGACACTCCAAATAAATTTCATGAAACCCAATACACCAAATATTCTGCTGCTTTAAGCAGGCAGAAGCTCCTCTGTAATTAATCTATGAATCTCTTTGGTCCAAGGTTGGTCTCCTATTTCAAAGATTGATTACTGTTGATAATTCTTGTGTGATTGATTATTTGAGTGCAGATTCAGTTTCCTGGTGACAGCTGCAGCCTTTGCAGAGAAAACCTCACTGACCCCAGTCATAAAGTGATCTCTTGGACTTAAAACAGCAAGAGATGGGAGATATTTTGTATAGTTTAATTATAGGTCATGACAAATCCGAAATAAAAGTTTTAGAATTAAAAATTAAACAAGGAACCTCAGCAAATCAGGGCCTCCTCCATATTTATTGCTTCTAAAGAATGTTGGCTTTATCTCACTTTACTCTCCCTCAGTCTACCAATAGCCATGTCCTGAGCCCAGCAGGTTTATGGAACTAGAAGTAGTATTTCTATTTCTATCAGTATTTTTCTACTCTAGTCCCAGCTAGTACCAGGCAGAACAGAGATTTATAGCTGGCTTGGTTTCCAGAGAAAAGTGTTGCCAAATGTCTCTGAAATAAAAAGGAAGGTTCGGTTCATTTTAGGTGACTCATCTAAAATCAAGGCTGCTTTTGAATTTTACCCAAGCTGGTTCTTCCATCTCTCTTTGCAAGAGTTATAAATAGGAAATGGAGCTAAATTGGAGTCATGTTTGCACAGTGGGGTTGCTGCAGAGCACAGGGACTCAGCTGGCACGTGCAGCCAGGGTGGAACACGGAGGTGGCACCTGGGCAGGGAGAGCCAGAACCAAACCCTGGCTCTGAACCCCTGAGTTCTGGGAAACCCACGCACAGGGTCAGGCTTGGGAAATGCCTGTAAGGGACCAAATGGATCCCAAGCAAGGCCCAGTTCTTGACATGACAAATTTTACCTTCAGAGAATCCCTGAGAAACATCTTGTGGGGTTTATTTTTATTGTTGTTTGGGGGTTAGGTTTGGGGGAGTATTTTGTTGTTTTTTGGAATTCCAGCATGGCTGCTTTTCTCCATTTGCTTCCAACCATTGCAGAGCAGGTATGGATGGATTTGTAATTCACTTTCCTTAGCAGGGGGCAGGTGAAATCCTGTGATATTCTGTTTCCCTCCCATGCTGACCATACAGTCACAGGGAGGTTGCAGAACACACAGCTTTTTCTCCTTTTTCTCCCTCTCTTTAAGACAGAGGAGTTTTTTGCAGATTTAGTGTGATGTCTAATGATGCATCTGCCTAAAAAGAAGAATGTCTAGGGAATTAATTGCACTGTTAATTGGTGTTTATAGATACGGTGAAGCAGAAGTATTGAATGTAAGAACAAGGAAGCCTGTGAGTTATAATTACGTGCTGAATTCTGACATGTGAAATTGTTGTTAGTTTGCTCCTTATTTAAATGATGGGTGATCCAAGCAGCTTTAGCACCGTGGCAGTCCTGGTACAGCTGTGATTAGCAATTAGAAGACACCCAGGGTGTTTTGGAAAGAGGAAACCTGTCTAGCCAAATCTCTTCTATTCTCTGAAACGATGACACATTCCCCTCCACGATTCTCTGTTTTTTGTGACACTGTCTGGTCTGGAAGCACAGGAAAGGAGGATCAGCCTGCTGGCTTTGCTGTCACTGGCCTTTGTCTGCTTTCTCAGTTACAAATCCTGTCCCAAGCTGAGGTGAGCAGCTCCCATCCCCTCAGCCTGAGCTCCTCACGCTGCTCTTGTGTGGAGAGCAGGAGCTGCCTTTGCTCAGGACCCAGTGGTGCTGGGGGAGGGAGATGTGCAGCTGAACTGGAGCCTGATCATGGATTTCTGTCTTAGGTCATTCATTGAGTTTGTCTGATTTCCTCATCAATGACAAAGCTGCAATATAATATAACCGAGAGGCCACCATGTATTTTCTCTTGTCGTTCAGTGGGTGGGGGTTGGAGGGGCAGCTGGGTTTAAAGTTTAGCTGGTATACTTTAAACCTTGTGTACATAACCTTGGAGGACACGGGGGTGGGCAGGGGTCCGTGGTTATTTTGGTGGGATTGGTAAACTTCAGGATGTTTTTGTTTAAAGAATAAGGTATTTAATTAATGACATTGTACAAAGAGCTATTAATTTAAATGGTGCTTTTGTTCTCCTACCCCAGACCTGTCTAACCTTTCTTTTTGGCAAGCCTGCAGCAATGCTGATCATGTTGACTTCTGTACCTTGGGGGAGTGTGTGGAAGGGGAGGGGAAATGCTTTTCTCTTCAGACAAATAACGTTGCCCATAGTTAACTTCCTGCTTGGATACATACCTTGAATTCCCTTTATGCTGAATTTTTATGTGAAGGTCTCTTCAAAGGGACAGAACAAGCAGAGGTTATTCCAAAAGATCTCAACTGTATCATCTTGTAATATATTGCAGCTTTATGCCAATGATTCCTTGCTTACCTGTACACAGTCCATGCATGTTTTGAACTAATTTTGCATTCTCCATTTGTGGTGAGTTATTTAGCATTTTAACCACCTTTTGTGCCATTCAACTTGTACAGAAAACATTTTTATTGACGTTTTAAAGGGAGGGGGAAGAAAATAAAGAAGACCCCTTCTGCTCCCTAGTTGTAGGTAGAACTCAGTTACTTAGCAAACAGATGTAGATGAGTGGTTGTAGTGTTAGAAATGTTGGCTTGCTCGTGAACAAGCTCTTGAGAGTAAATGCATGGTCCTGTACCTCTCTTTTCTTAATTAGCTCTTCCTTTCCTCCTGGAAAGATTCTCTCTCTCTCCCTCTCTCTTATTCTGTCTTTGTCTCTCTCTCTCTCTCTCGTGGTTGTAAAGTACAGATTTGGGCATAAATGAAGCGATAAACGACCAGGTTTGAAAAGCAGTTCTCAACAGGTTCTCTCGGGGAACGTATTTCTCGCAGTGCCTTGCCTTGGCACGTTGATCAGACTCCAACTTCCAGGATAAAGCAGGTGGAGATCAGTCCTGCTGCCTCTGCTCGGGCTGGGGAGCAATCCAGCCTTTGGAAGTTTGGCTCTGGTGGAGGGTGAGGTGCTGCTGGGCCACTGCAGCCAAGGCAAGAGGCACGAGCGGCGTGGCCGTGGCCTCCACTCCTGTGGTGGTGGCTGTCCCTGGGACTCGTCCCACGGCCCCTGATTTGCAGAGTTTGCACACACTTTTGATTTTCCTGGATACGCAGCGAGGGGGTGGGGATGGGATATGGGAATTGTGCTGTTGGGGGGGTCCGTAGACAAATCCTTCTCCACACTCCTGAGCTCTGAGTTGAGTACAAGGGGCTTCTTGTTTATTAGCTGTGGTTCTGTTGGCAGTGGAGGACAGAAAACGGGCAAAGTCTCGGAAAAGATGGGGTCACTCACAAAGATGCATTTTGTAAGAAATGGACTTAAATAAACCCCAAAAAGCCGTGCCACAAAATCACAAAGTGTACCTAGATCCACACCTCTATTCCCTATGGCTCTTCTCCCTTAACAGAATTTCCTTTTGTTAGAAGATTTGACTTTCTAGGAAAAAATTCCATTTTTGTGAGGTGTTGTGAACTGTTTTTACTACTTGTAATAACCATCCCGGGTCTGAGTATTCTTGTAATGCAATGCCATGCAGCAGAGAACCTGTCCACTTTTATAGCTTTGCTCTCAATATTTGTTACTCATTGTTTTCTCATCTAAATGTACATTTGCAAGATGTGTGTAATGTCATTTTCAAAAAATAAAATTTGGTTTCAATATTTAGGCCGATAAAAACCTTTCTGAGGCTTTTATTTGTCGAGTGTGTGTTGACTGGGACTTGTGAATTATAGGAGCACTCATTCATTTGATACCTCAGCTTTCCCAAATCTGCCCCACTTGTATAAATGCAGAAAAAAAAAAGACTGGGGAGGGAATTTGATGCCTCTGAATTAATTAAGATACAGATCTGCCTGACTGAAGCAGTCTAGCCTGTGCTGGACCCATCCTTTTGCTAAAGGGACGAGCTCTGTGTGGGAGAAAAGGGGCAAATAAGGGCAGCTCTTTTCCTGTGTGAGCACTGCAGATAAAACTGCAGATCCAAAGTAGCAAATGTGGCCCCCATCTGAACTCTGCCTTGGCATCCAGGGCCTGGGCAAGGCCTGTGCACTCTCACATGAGTTTTGGGAATTTTGCTGAGATTTGAGAGCTGCACTGTATTTGTCCTGCCTTCCCACACAGGCCTGAAAAAGCTCCAAGTTGTCCTTTCGCAGCCTCTCTGTCAGAACCACAGTGAGGACAAAGCTTTCTTCCCTGTGAGCCCTGAGAAATAATTATAAGGCTCAGGCTATCAAGCCATGGCCCCTCCTGGCCAAGTGCTGGCATCCACTTGGCTGATCACACCATGCCAGGACAGGCCAGAGCAGCACAGACAGCGCAGTTCTGTCTGCAAGGAAAGACCACAAGGAAAAAAATGCAGTTCCCATCATGAAACCAGGAGAAAGCCACTCTCAGGGCAGCCTTTGTCCGAATGTGCATGGGCTGAAACTGAAGGAAATGTTATCAGAAAAGCAGAACGAGTGCTTTAGAAAACTCTCTGCCTGTGTCCCTGTGCACTCCAAGAGCCAACAAAGCACCCTGGTGTCTCTTCCAGGGGCTGTGTGTTGAATGAGGGCAATAAAATCCAGGAGGAAGTGCTCCTTGCCCGTGCAAAATGTTCTGAAAATGGCAGATTTAAAACCTGCTGTGTGCATCTATCACAGCTGTTCCAGGGACTCCAGAGAGAGTTAAAAGGAAATCTGAATGCTGGTAGTGTGGCACCCCCAGCCAGCACTGCAGGCCTTTGGAAATGATGCTGCTGTCTTTAGCAGGAATTCCTCTGGCACATGTGAAATCACTCCAGATTTACTGTTGTGTCAATGAGAGTAAAATTCAGCTTCTACAGCCCAGCCTTCCTGCTGCATCAGCCTGGATCTAGACAGAAATGAACATCAGGGATCCTGGAATATGCTGGTAAATCAGAGCAGCAAAAGTGTTGGCTCCTGAAAAGTCTCAGTCCAAGTGCGTTCCCTTATGTGGTATCAATTGCTTAGGCTGAAGTAAAACTTCTGGGCTGGTTCAAAACCCCTTGACTGCTGTCTTCTGCTTTTCCTGGTTTGTGAAGACAACACAGAGGAGGATTTTAGATCACTGGAAATGACGCTCAGTATCTGTGTTCAGATTTTGGGGTTCTTGAGCCCGGGGCATCAAATCCAGAGTTTGACTCTGCTCTCTGCTGCTCCCTTTCACCATCTGCCATCAAATCTTGTGATTTCAAAAGCTTTTTTCAGGTTGTCACCCCAGGCTGGCTGTGTGACAGCACACCAGGCAGTGCTGGTCCACCTTCTAAAGCAGAGGTGTCCCAAAGGATGGGAGTGTCCATAACCACAGGGAGATTCCCCAGGGAGCTGTGAAAACCCCTGGGTGGAATAAACACAATGGTAACACTGCTTTAATTGTATCCGTGCTCTGTCAGCCTCATCAGGCTGACCTGCATCTTCAGCTGCCTTAAAAAAAATGTTCTAATATTCATATATTCTGAACATATGAGACCTGATTAAGAGCTCCCTGTCCTGGTTTTGGCTGGGAGAGAGTAAATTTTTTTCCCAGTAGCACCAGCTCCAGGCGTAGTGGTTTGGAGTCAGTGTGAGGATAACGTTGATAACACACTGTTGTTTTCAGTCAGGCTAAGCAGTGTCTGTGCTCAGACTTTGCAGCTTCTCATGCCCTGCCAGTGAGGACATTGGGGGGCACAAGGAGCTGGGAGGGGTCACAGTCAGGACAGCTGACCCCAAATGACCCAAGGGATATTCCAGACCATCTGGAGTTGTGCTTACCAAACAAACAGGGAAAGCCATCCTTGGGCTGGGCAACTGTGCCTCACTTGCTTTGTACATTGTAATACTTTATTATCACCATCAGTATTAGTTTCTTCCTTTCTGATGCATTAAACTGTCTTTATCACAACCCATGGGTTTTCTCACTTCCAGTACTGTCTAGAAAGGTGACCAGCACCTAGAGCAGGGTGCAGCAATAAAACCCTCATTTTCAATTCACACGTGTCCAGCCTGGCCTCTGGAGAGCGATGCGTCTGTGCAACCAGAAAAGAAAATCTTCGGAAAATGCCGTTCTGTCGCAAATTGTCCATGCTTTAATTAAGGAGCCCTCATCAGGGAGGAAGATAACTGTGAGATACATGAGGGG
Organism: Eopsaltria australis; assembly: GCA_034509425.1. Taxonomy (NCBI): domain Eukaryota; kingdom Metazoa; phylum Chordata; class Aves; order Passeriformes; family Petroicidae; genus Eopsaltria; species Eopsaltria australis. The sequence goes on from JAVTVJ010000726.1 coordinate 253,264, forward strand.
AGGAACACACTTGATCTATAATGAAATCAGCTCTCAAATGAGGTCGCCCACCCAGGCACCGCTTGTGCACTCACAGGGGGAGCAGGAGCCAAGTGCGGGGAGATGAGGCCAAGCTTTTGTAGCTCTGCAAATGAATGGGTCACGCTCTGGGTGGGGAGGGGACACAAGGCAGGGGGGCAATGCAGTGACGTTCTGGAGGACTTGAGGACAAGGGCAAATGTGTCCTCCTGTGCTCTCCTCATTGCCCTCTTAAAGGACAATTCTCTTGTTCCTGTGTCTCGTGGAACAGCCTCCAGGCACACACCGGGCAGTCCAGCATCCCCTCATGGCTTATCCCAGTAAAACAGAAACTAAAAATCACCTTTCTATCCCCTTGACACGGATTTAGGTACATAAAACCAAGCCTGCCCTTAATATCCTTAAATCTTTGACTCAGGATACTCTGCTTTTCTGGTCAGGAAAGTAGATCAGCTGTGACTTTAAACACCAGGCACCAGCACTAGGAAAAAAATTATTTAGAACAGTAGGCTACGACTCAGGAGACTTTTGAGCTCCTGCTGTGGCCACAGGTTCCTGTGTCACCTGGGGAGTCACCTGAGGCCACAGACATAACACAGAAAGTGTCCAAAATGGGCTTAGAATTTCTTTTGACTCCAGGTGCCTGCAGGATGGGGATAATCTCTACTTCAGACTCCTGTAAAGAGTTTCACCTAGGAAACTACAACAGCTGCTAAGAGTTACCAGCACAAGAAATCACCAGCACTGGGAGAGCAGAGCTGGCATCTGAAACTGCAAGAAGACAGATCATCACTAAATAAAAAAATGTCATTGCATGATCGAGTGTCCAAGGTGAAACATACCAAGCTTCAAAGCAGATGTGGACTGCAGTGAGCATGGCCTAGGCACTGCTAAAAACCCTGAAAGCTTGGTGCAGTGGGGTTCTGTCTGGGAGTGCAGAGCAGCTCCCGTGCTGGGAGAGGCTTGGAAAATGTTCCTGCAGCAGCATCCCACAGACTATGAATGACAGGGCTACTGTGAGCCAAACCCCATCCAACTCCTGGCAATGTTAAACAAGGCTCTGATTTCAGGCTGTGTGAGGGGGGTAGCGCTCCTGGAGGCCTCGGCATCTCGATGGAGAAGGGAGAAGTGCTAAGCCTGAGCACATTTCTCATGACCCTGAGACAGGAACAGCTTTATCCAAATCCCACCGAGAAACAAGAGTGCTACAGGCAATGTTTTAAATATTTAATGTTTACACAACACTTGGAATACAAATGGCAATTCAAAGAGAAGGGAACTCCTGTCTCTGTGAGCTCCTTGGGGAGTTTTCTCTTCATGTGTGTTTTTCAGCTTGATTGACACCTGCCCACACAGATGGTGAATGACAGCAGGGGATGTGTCCCATGTGCCCCAAAAACACCCATCCTGCTGCCACTGCACAGGGCCCTCACTACCAGAGAGGCGGGGAGAAGCTGGGGAAGAACCAGTAATTTCAGCTCCTTTAGTCCCACAAGCTTTATTTCCGAGCCAGCTCAGTTTCCACTCCAGCTCCACATCTCCCCACTGCTGACAGGCAAAGCTCCTCCAGGTTCTTGGCAGGATGTTCATTTTAGCTCCAACCCCCCAGTCCTCACCCTGTCTCTTCCCCACAGGGGTTTCAACCCGAGACCTACCATGTTTATGCCTTGCCAGCTGTGCTGTCTCAGCTCCAGCTCCTCAGCTTTCCCTCTGCCTCCAGCTAAAAGCTGCTCCTGGTTCTCACTGCAGCCCGGGGCTGTTGACAAGGACGTGAATCAATCACTGCCATTACTTCAGGACCTCCATCAGCTGTCACACCCATCCCAATGGGGGCTAAGGAGACCTGACCCCCAACATGCAGCTTCCCACAACCCCACCCCAGCCAGCAACAGGGACAAGGAACAGCCACTGAGCCCCAGGTTCCCCATCCCAAAAGGTGCCCTTGGGCTGGTTCTGAGCCCCAGGAGCACCCCTGAGATTCCACCCCTGGCTGGGCTGGAAGCCCCTGGGTAGCACCTGCAGCTCCATCCCCTTCCCAGTGGGATTTATTTCATCTCTAAATGCGTTTGGATCTGGCACCAGCCCCAGGGCTTTATGGCTCCTGTGGCCCCAGTGTTTCAAACCCAGTCCTACAACTTTTATTTGACAAGAGAATAAAAAAACCAGAAAATAAATACCCCAATGCAAAATATTAATAGAACGTAAAAGCAACATAATAACGGAATAAAACAACTTCACTGCCTATATTTATAACATTACTTCAAGCTCCAGATCCCCACAGGGCCATTCCCGCCCACCTCTCATTCGCGGACAGCTTTCCCCCTCACAGGCTCCGCACCGGCCTCCAGCGCCGCCGCTGCCCGACCCTCACGGGGCACAGCGGCCACTGACGGAGCCGGGCCGAGCACCGACACCGCCCCGGGACACCGCCCGCCCGAGACCGCGACCCAGCGGCCGCTGAGGTCCCGTCCCGGCTCCCCGTCCCGGGCAGCTGTGAGGGCTCCGGCCCGGCTCCCCCGCGTTCCCAGGTCCAGCACACCCGCCCCTCACACCGCCACCGCCGCCCGCGCCTCCCGCGCACGCTATTTATACCCTCGGCAGGGCCGGCCCAGCCAATCCCTGCGCGCAGCCCGGCCCGCCCGTGTCCCCGGTCCCCGCTGTCCCCGGTCCCTGCTGTCCCCTCAGCCCCCTCAGGCCCCGCTCCCGCCGCCGCTCCGGGGCCGATTCCCGCCCGCTCCCCGCTGCCTCCTCGGCGAACTGTCTGCCAGAACGTGACCGGAGAGCTCCCGCCGGCCCTTCCCGGGCCCCAGCAGCACCGGCGGGGGCTGCGGTAGCGGGGCCGCGGCTCTGCCGGGTCCCGAAGCGACGGCGGCGTGAACTCAAGGGCAGCCGGGCTGAGGGGCCGGGCCGCGACTGCCCGGGCAGAGCTTGGCGGGACCGCGGTCGGGTTCAAAGGGCGGCTGGGGTTGGTGCCCCATCCCAGCCCGACTGTCCCTATCGCATCCTAGCAATTCCTATCGCACCCCGACAGTCCCTATTGCATCCCAGCAATGCCTGTCTCATCCCAACAGTCCCTATCGCATTCCAGCAATTCCTATCACATCCCCACAGTGCCTATTGCAGCCCTAAAGTCCCTATCCAATCCCAACAATCCTGTTGCATCCCAACAATTCCTGTTGCATCCTAACAGTCCCTTTCGCATCCCAAAAACACTCTTCCCATCCCGACAGTCACTATCTCATACCATCAATCGCTATCCCATCCCGACAGTTGCTATCTATCCCAAATGTCTATCCCAAATGTCAGCATCACATCCCAACAGTCGCTGTCCCATCCTGACAGTCACTATCCCATCCCGACATTGATTTCAGCTCCAGCCCCACAAGCTTTATTTCATTGCCAGTTCTGCCGTTTCAGCTCCAAATCCACATCTTATCACCACCACCAGCTGCTCCTGGTTGCCACGGCAGGATCTTTTTGGTTGCAGCTCTCTGAGGTTTCATCTCCAGCTCTGGAATGCACGGTCCAACCCCAGCCTGAGAATCTTTATTCCAGTTCCAGCCATTTGCTATCCCAGCCCTACAGTGATTCCAGCTCCATTCCTAGAACCACCCTCGCCCCTACAGTCGCTATCCCAGCACCACAGTGATTCCACCCGCCACCCCTTCCGTCACCTTGGAAAACTCCTGCTCGGGATGTCACCAGGTGTCCGCCAGTGACCATTCCCGGACCCCAAGGCCCCTCGAGGAGCTCCCACTGGCACACGGGGCAAGGGAGGGCCAGGCCATGCAGGCACAGCAAGGGAGGGGTAGGCAAGGCAAGGCAATGAAGGGCTAGGAAAGGCAAGGGAGAGGGAGCCAAGGCAAGTGAAGGGCTAGGAAAGGCGGGACTTGGCTAGGAAAGGCAAGAGAGGCAGGGAAGGCAAGGCAAGGGAGGAGTATGGAAGCAAGGGAAGAGTAGGCAGGGCAAGCCAGGGGAACTATCACACCTTCCCTTGCCTTTCCAACCCTTCCCTAGTCTTGCCTTGCCTAACCCTCGTTTGCCATGCCTTGCCTTCCCCTCTTGCTTTGCCTTGCCAACTCTCCCTTGCCTTGTCTTTTCTACCCCATCCTTGCCTTTCCCACCTCACCCTTGACTTTCCCACCTTTTCCTTGCCTTTCCCATCCCATCCTTGCCTTTTCCACCTCTCCCTTGCCTTTCCTATCTCGCCCTTGCCTTTCCCACCTCTCCCTTCCTTGCTTGCCTTTTCCACCCTTGCCGTGCCTTTCCCACCCCGTCCTTGCCTTTCCCATTCTCGCATCCCTGGGCGATGCCGCCACCTCGCGGCCACCGGGCACGTCCCCCGCTCCGGGCTCACAGGAGGGCGGGAGGGAGGGTGGATTTTCTGTGTGCCCTGCAGGGAAATAAATCCTGGGGCCGTTCCCTTGCAGGGGGTTCCTCTGCTCCTTCTCAGGCTCCTTCCCCTCGTGACGAACCTGCTTGAAAAATTACTCCATACTCCTGCCTCAAACCCTGCTGCTCCAGGGAACCTGAGCGATGGCAGTGTTGCCTTGTCTGTTTAGAATTTTTTCTTGTCTTTGTCGTTAAGGTAGCTGGGGGATAAATCCTGCCCTTTACACCTCAGCTTCTCTGACAGCTGTAGACAGGGGCAAAGCACAGCCCCTTCTGTGCCCTCTGTTTCAGGTGTTGTCTTTAACTCAGTGCTGTGCAGAAGGTTCAGTGCTACCAAGCCATCGATCTGGGGCTGATCCCTTCCTCCAGCCCCTCCTGTCCTTTATGCTATGGGAGAAAGCGTGAAGGAACCTGTTACCAAAATCCCACAATGCAAACCTGATCCGGGTTCAAAATGCCATTGTTGAGCAAAATCAGACACAACTGCATACACAACTCTGAAAGTTTTCAGTGCATCTTGGTGAGTTTTCAGATTCTGCCTCTTGGGCTTTTCTTTGTTCAAACTGCTTAAATTAGAAAGAGCAGAGTAAACATGTAGGATTTAAGTCAAACCTCTGCTGGAAACCACCTCATGTTTTATTAATAAATTGCCCCATGAAATTAAGTGAATAATAGATGAACGTAGCTCTAGTGGGACACAGGAACCTGAAAGTGGAGTGTGTGCCCAAGGTGATGGGCAGGAATTTATGGAGGTATGAATGGGCTCTGAGCTCAAGGTGCTGAACACACAGGTGTGGGGTATGGAGGACCTACAGAAGGAGCAAGTTCTGGTGATTGCTTTCACTGTGGTGTCTACAAAACAGGCTGGCTCTGGGCTCTGGTTTGCTGGTGAGGGTGCAGGAGTCAGCTTTGGAAAGCAGCAAGTCGAGCAGGGGAGAGTGTGGTGGGGCACTGCTCAGGGGGTGTTTGCAGGCTGTGCAGGAGAGCAGCAAGGACATCAGAGACACCAGGAGATACAGCACAACCGCAGATGGAAACCAGTCCAGAGGAGGGGACACATCCACTGAGGAAGCTAAAGGCTGCAGGGATCATTCAAGGATTTTAGGTATGATGTAAAGTTCAAGGGTTCACAATAAGTAAGGTCTCTTTTTCAGGGTTTATATTTCATTGCTTGTCATCCGTGTGGCTCATCTTGCTGCCTGTCCAAAGGAATTTCTGTTTCTGACAAGACTTGCAGCAAGAGCTCCTCCTCAGCCCAGCCAAATCCCATACAATTCTTGGATTACGCCGCTCACATCAAAAAGTTCTCATGGTTTTGTTCTGTGCTGGATCAAAGCGAAGGCAGCTACTGTGAGAACACGTCTTATAAGCTGTGAATTTTTATTATCAGCTCACAGAGTGGAATTCTGTTGTGCTCATGTGGGGGTTTTCATGTTCTTCCCTCGGCTGTGCAAATGCAATCACTCTGTGTGTGTAATATATAGGCATCAGCTTTTTATTATGATTTAAACTCTGGGCTACTTACTCAATCAGGAATTGGAAACACATGGCTTTAGTATGCAGGGCTTTTCTACTCATGAACTGTAGTGGCAGCTTCCAGAGACTTTCAGTCCAAATTTCAGCATGCCTTCAAAAGGAATTGGGGTAAAAGAGCAAATAGTCCTGTGGTGAACCTTACAGCACAGAAATTTGTGATACTTCTTAATCATCTTCAGGGTATTTTGTGGATGTAACTCAGCCCCTGAGATCCAATCTCCTCTAGGAGATTTGCTCAATAGTAATGTTTAGGAGAACGAATGAACCTATTTGTAAACTTAGACCAGTTATGCTGAAATGAGGATGAAATGGAGGAAGAAAATTGGGGAGAATATATAAAACTATGGTACGGATGAAATTTTGTAATGCATTTGTAGTGCTTTTTCAAAAATTGGACTGCATTTACTAAATTACAAACAAAAGCCACATAATGGAAAAAAAAAGGCGTTATTGTCCTCAAATCAGAAAAAAATCAAGTCAAATTAATCCAGATGTTTAGGATTTACCCAAAAGGAAATTGAGGCTGAGCAAAGTATGGAAAGAAGCTTGTTTTTCCAAAACCATTTCTTGTTGAGAATTTCTTTGTGTCCTACTTTTGATTTTGCCGCAGCACAGGGAATGTTTTATTTTCTGGCTTCTAAACTTTGTTACCTCTGTAAAGTGGTCCCAGTTCCTTTACTAGGACAGGGAGAGAAGGATGAGTGTTCTACAGCCTAATAAGGAATATAACTTTTTTTTTTCCACGGTGCACATTAATCTGTTATTTTCCCTACAAAAAAAAAAAATCCAAACAAATCCTGCAACTCTTGCCAAACAGCCCGGCCTTATCTCCTTTTTCAAGAGTTCATTCACAGTTCCAGCCGCAGCCACAGCTGGCAGTCTGTGTGTCAGGAGAGCACGAGCCTCTGCACTGTGGGTCAGCTCGGAGCCTTCCTGGTGTCCCTGGGACATCCCTGGAAGAGTTATCCCAACACACACCCCCCTGGAGATGTGATCGTGGTACAGCCCACAGAATTCCAGGTTAAGAAGCCGAGGGATCAGCGTTTGCAGGAGCCACTTTGGAGCTGGATGTGCCCCGAGCAGCGTCTGACCTCAGCCAGGTGAGTGCCTGGCTGGTGTTCACTGATTAACACCTTTATCACCAGGAAGGAAAAACTCTGTGTGGACCATAATGGGCCAGCACAGTGAGAAAATGCTTTGGGTTACTTGAGTTTGTTTAATATATTGTTCTCTGAGAAAGTCACAGCTCTGTGTTAACTCTGAGCCAAACTTTATTGCAGGATTTGTTGCCAGAGCATGGGTGCTCTCCTTTCTTCTGGGATAACCAGTTCCACTCTACTCTTCTCTCTGCAGGCATCCTTTACAGCTATTCCAAAGAAAGGGGCCAGGCTGATAAAGTGTGATTTGATCTCTGCTCATATAATTCCGTTTGCCATCCTGTCTCTGATCTCCCAAAATATTGTCTGTTCACACCGTGGATTCTTTCACTGTGAAATTCAAGGGTTTTTAAAACCTTTTTTCATTGTTCTTGTGAAGGAGAGATTTTTGTACTGTATCTAAAATAATTGATAAGAGGATCTATAAAATAATGGAGTGGCCTGATAAGGAGTTACTTGATTAATTTGCAATCTCTTTGTTTTAAACTAACTTTTATGAAAAGGCAGAATGGAGAGATGCTGGAATTCTGAAGAAAGTTGTTTCCTGTGGTTTCAGCACAAAACCTTGGCTTGAATGAATCAAGTGTCAATGCTGTTTGCATTTTCTTCAGAGCTTTTGCTAGACCACTTGACTGGATTATTGTTAATTGTAACAATTGGCGTCTACTGTACTGAATTACTTCTTTAAAAAATCTAACTGGAATTGTACCTCTCTGATGTTAGCTGAAAATGTGTCTGATCTTGAGGCTCTACTGGAAGCCACTGAAGGACAAGGTTTCTTGAAACATGGAGACACCTGTGCACTTTGGAAAATCCTGAAAGGACTTTTGAAAGGGTTTTTGTCTCTGCTTGCTATGATCTTTAAGAATTTGAGGATTTTGTTGAAGGTTTCACCTGGAAATCAGGTGGAGGCAAAAGTCCGCTCTGCTGCTAATCCCGTTGCTTTTTAAATCTTTGCCCTTGCCCAGGGGGAGAAAAAATGGTTAAAAGTGTTTCACAGGCAACTACATTGGGATAAACTCCCAAGGGAAAGGCAAGGAGGGGAGAGAGGGAGTCCAGCCAGAGTTTATCCTCTCTGAGTGTGTTTTGCCAGGACTATGAGTAGTTTTGACTATGAAATCAGTGTCGTACTGCTGAACAATCATATGTGTATATTGATTTTGCTCAGTTCTTGATCTGAAAAGATCCCACACACCCCTGACCATCAGTCCCACAAATCTGGGGTGATTCTGCTCGTGCCAGAGTTGCTCCCCCTTGGGCACAGCCACCTGCAAGGGCAGCTTTTCTCAGCAGCTGTTTGCTTCTGTACTCCCGTCCTGAAGGATCAGAATGGGTTTGCACTTTATCTCACCAGGAATTGGTGAGACAGAGAGCTGGAGAGAGAACAAGCTGTGAAAATCAGTGGCAGGTCCTTGGCAGAACTCCTGCTCCACTCCTGGGCTTAGGGAATGTTAGGCTTGGTCCTGACCCAGAATCCAGTGCAGTCTGAATTCTGACTCCCAGCTGAAGTGCCACAGAACCTCTCCTGTCCCAGTGAGAGCTGAAAGAAAAGCCTGGTTAAGCACTGTGATGTTGCAATGCAAGTGTTGTAATTAATTTTATGGTAGAAAAGCTTTGGTTTCTAGCCCAAGGTTTCTGCCAGGCCTTGATGCTGTCCATGAAAGCAAACAGGTTGTGGACTGTTCCTGATGTCCAGCTGCTCTCCCACACATTCCTGCTCAGAACTGATAGGATATGGGCAGATACTCCCAGATGAAAATATGTGCTTTCCTCTCTCAATTTTAAGTGTGGCAAAACCGCACAGGACAACAAGGGTGGCACCATCCTGTTTGTGCAAGAAGGCAAAAGCTTATGTCTCCTTCCTGTAGCTGATTCTTGAGCTGAGCTAACAGAGAAACCTTCATATGCCTATAAAAGTACTGAGGTACAGAGGCCATAAAATAGTCAAACAAACCTTATTTTGTTGGAAAATCCAAATACTGGATGAAAGAAGGGCTAATGCTACTTAATCATGGTATCCCCAGAGCCCAGTGCACACAATAAACTCAATGTTTCACCTGGTCAGGGAGAGCACTGCCACCAAAAACAACTGAGAAGCCCTGGCTCATGGTCATTAATACTGGACAGGGTGTTATTAAATTATCCTGTGCAGCAAATTTGATTAAAATTGAATATATTCTTACTAATGCAATTGCACATCCACACGACACGGATTTAACACTGACTTTATACATTTTTATTGGCTTGTGCAGGGGAAGAGAGGATATCCAGTCCAGCATAAAGCCTCCCAGTTAATGTCTTGAGCTGTTTAAAGAATTTGAATGAGTAAATTTCTCCAGAAGAGGTGCTTCTGCTGCAGCAGTAGCAGTGGAACAGCCAAGACTGTGAAACCACAGTGTTTATGAAGTGGAAGATTTTCAACTACTTTAAGTTCCCCTGCACTCTTAACACAGATTTGCAAAGTCATTGCGTTGTAAGGACCTGTGATCACTCTGCACAGCAAGAGAGAGCAATAACCTTTTCCAGCTGGAGCTCTGGAAGTTCCTTTAATTAGTTTTACAGAAAACCAGTTCAGAGAAATTTAAAGCTTTTGGCTGCGGGGCTGCTTTTTTGGAGGCACTCACTGGTTTGATTGTCCTGAAGCAAACTATGGAGACAGAGATGTTTGGGAAAATACGGAACTATGTTTGCAAACAGAGAAATACTTGAGTCCCTGTTTTGCTCTCGTAGTCCAAACAGTGGCTTTGAGGTTTGGTGAGGAATCAGAACTGAAGGAGCAGAGTTTAGAGCTGGGAGGTTTTTGTGTGCTGTCAAGACAGGCACACAACTGCAAGTACAAAAGAGAAACGTGAGAACCAGGCGTGAGTGGCTGTTATTCCTGCTAAGGTGACAACTTGGTACCTGCAAATGGACAATGATCTTCAAACTGGGTTCATACCATAACAGAATGGTTTGGGTTGGAAGGGGCTTTAAAGCTCATCTCATTCCACCACCCTGGGCAGGGATATCTTCCATTATTCCAGGTTGCTCAAAGTCCAATCCAACCTGGCCTTGAACACTTCCTGGGATGGGGAATCCACAGCTTCTCTGGGCAATTTGTGCCAGTTCTCAGGATATAATTTCTTTCTAGTATCCTAATCCTAATCTCCCCTCTTTCAATTTAAAACCACTTCCACTTGTCCTATCACTCTCTGCCCATGTAAAAAGTCGTTCTCCCTCTTTTTTATAAGCTCCCTTTAGGAACTGAAAGGCTGCTCTAAGATTTCCCTGGAGCCTTCTCTTTTCCAGCCTGAACCACCCCAGCTCTCTCAGCCTGGGAGCTACCCCAGAGCATGGAATATGCTGTGTGCATCATTTCTGGCCTCCCTCCATGGTGTTCCCAGATGGGAGCTCCTGAACCAGCAGGAATGTGGGCCTGAGGCTGGGATGGGCTTGAACTCAGGATCCACTTCTGGAAGAAGCAGTTTCATTTTCAAGGCTGCGTCCAACTGTGACCCTAAATCCTGCCTGGAAATGCACTTTGCCCTTTTAGTCCTGGTGCTGTGCATGGAAATTCCTTGGAGTCCTGCAGCTGGAACAGCAAAGTGGGATGTGTGATAGAATTTATATATTACAACACACCAAGCCTCCTCCTTGCAGGGGAGTTTCATCTGGCACCGAGGGCCCTGTGCAGCTGCTTGGCCTCTGGGGCTGAAAGTGCTGGGTTTGGTCAAGAAAAACCCAGCCCTGCTGTCCTTGCACCTCTTGGGCTGGGATGGGAGTGGGAGGGATGGCTGGGCTTTACAGCTGCAATAGCTGCTCTGCCTGAGTTTTTACAAAACTGGGCTGAGAGGAGGTGACTTCTGTTCAGGTTTGTGTATTTATTACATGAATTCAAGGATAAGGAGGGTGTAGTTACCCTTCACACGCCTGTCTGGACAGTCAGTGCTGTTTGTTGTGGATCTCCTGTGTAGCAGCTGGGGGAGAGAAAGGTTAAGACAGGGAAATGTGAGTGTAAAGAAACACTGTTGGGTACTTTAATACTCGAAGCTTATCTTAATGCCCTGGTGAAGACCTGGATTTCAAGTGAATGTCCCTTTAATTTATGGCTGCTCCTAAGGCCAGGAGCTGCTATTTGCCCGGTGTTGAATGTGATTTAGCCGCGCTCTGGCTGCCTCCGGCAGAGGAATCATCTCTGAATATAAACTGTAAGTAAAACTGAGATTGTTCTGTGGTCAGGCTGAGGAGGGGACTCTGCACCAGCTCAACTTCACTCTTCTGCTAAAACCCTTTTCTAATCAGAATGGGAAACTCTCTGGAAAAACAGAGGGGCAGAGAAAGACTTAAAAGCTCAGAGGTTGAAAGCTCAGTGACATTAGACCTCCTATACTTCTGCTGATACTACAGGGGATTGGGTGACCTGTAGAGCTCTTCTGGGGGTTTTTCCCTCTTCCTTTCTCCTCTGTCCCTCCCCTGGAGTGGTCCCTTTCTCTCTGCAGAGTAACAGAGTATCTCAGAGCAGGGGTGTAGTATTTTTAGGACTGTGTGTGTGTGCAGAGCTCATTCTGTATCACATGGCAGAGCAGGGAGCCCTGGCAGAGCAGCTGCTATGCTGTAGGGTTGGAGTGCCAGCTGAACCAGGGTAAAGCTGTGGCTGTGCAGCAGGGGATGCTCTGCTGCTGTGTGCCCCAACGGGAGGAAGGAAAGAGGAGTGTGGATCTTAGTTTGGGAGATTCAGTGATCAACTGAGGGTCAAAACTGGGAGCTGCTTCAAAAATAAACCTTGGAATGGGAGCCAGGTCTGGCTCAGGCCATGTCCTGGTAAGTGAACACCCCAGGAGAGGAGGGCTCAGCTGTGCTCCTCCATCCTCAGCACTCAAACCACCAGGCTGTTGTGTAGAAACTGCACTGACATTCCTGATGGTGGGCTTTCCAACAAGAAAGAGAGATTTTTGTTGAGCTTAAAATGGGCATCTCTGGGTTCCTGTGAAAGTGGGTTCCTCCTGGTTCTCCAGATGGTGATGGGACTTCAGTTTAGTGCCTCCTGGGTGGGGGTGAAACATCCAGCAGCCAGGATGAGCAGCCCTGGGAGCCTGAGCCCCTACAGCACACTCCAGATGCCCCAGGAAGCCTGGAGAGGGGTGGAAGAAGAGTGTGGCAGGAGAAGCCTCCTCCTTGTTGGTGTTCCCTTGTTGGTGTTCCCTTGTTGAGCAGTGCTGTGCAGCCCAGGGTGAGGCAGGCAGTGTTTTATCACCACGTTCTGTGCATTGCCACAGAACATTCCAGGCTGCTGTGGAATGGAGTGCTAATCTGGAAGGATTCACGTTCCTGTCTGACAGATAGAAGGGGAGAAAGGGCAGGGGAATGAGGTCATGAAAGACCTGTCTCAATGAATTAGGCACTGACAAAAACCTCATCACCCAGGGGCTATTTTAAAAACAAACAGACTCAATTTAGAATGTTAGATAGCTCATGGGGAATTTTTAATGATCAAGAATGCCAGTTATCATGAAATAATCTATATCCCACCCAAATTAGTCAACCTGTTTTGTTGCGGACCTCTGTAAAATTGACGAGTTGTTCTGCACTTGATAAACTGGTTTGTGGGGGGAAGCAAATCTATTTGCTGTGTCTTGGGAGGCCACCTGCCAAGTGAGAGGCCTTGAGCCTTTTTTTTTTTGAAGGAGATAAGTAACCAGAAAGTAATAGAATCACAGAATGATTTGCAGGGGAGGGACACCTTCCACAATCCCAGGCTGCTCCAAGCTCCATCCAGCCTGGCTTTGGACACTTCCAGGGATGGGGCAGCTACAAACTGCTTTCACTCACAAGAACAAAGACCACGATAAATTGGACATTTCCAAGAGTTCCTCATTACTATTCTGTATTTCTCCTGCTGTGCTCACTTGCACACCTGCAAAAGCCTGGTTTAGTTTCCTGCAGATTTGTGGAATCTCATCCAATTCGTGCTGCAGGTGGCTCAGGGAGCACCAGCTGAGCTTCCTGCAGCTGGACACAGCAAGTGGCTGCCAGGAGGATGTGGTGCCACGCTCCAGAGCAGGATGTTGGTTAATTCAACCTGCATTTGTCTTTATTGCTTAGGCAAGGAAGAGGAGATACATCTCCAGCCGAGAAGGAAGAGGAGAGGAACTGACCCACAGGAACTTCCCAAACAGGGTAAGTTCAGATGCTCTCACCACTCCCTCTCTTGAAGCAGTGATAGCATCCCTCATGTCCTCCGAATTTCAATCTATCCTGAGTGATTTCTGTAATTGATTTCTCATTTGTAGAAAAGTTTTAAAGGAATTTATTTGAGCTTTGTGGGTGCGGCCATAAACTTGCCAAGTTTGATAGTCAGGATTCTGGGAATTAAGGTCTGAGAACACATTGCTTGGGTTTTTTGGTTGTTGTTGTTGTGCTTTTTTAATAATTCTCATTCTCATCAATTATTTGCAAATACTTGATGCTTCTGGGAATTGAGTTCCCTGAAATGTAACATAATGTTCAAAGACAATAATACCAGCCAAAGTATTGTCATTTAAATTGAGATGGAGAAATGTGGAAATCTGGTTTTGGGTTTTTTTTAGGTGTAAGATTTGGAGTAGATAATTCGAGCTTTAGTGGCCAGAAGAAGAATGTGGGACAGAAAGATGGCCCAGCCCTTCACACATGGTGCAGACTGAGAGCCAAGCCTCACTCTGCTGCCTTTCCAATCAATCAGACAAAGCAAACTGTTGGGTTTGTGCCTGGTCTGGGCTCTTTCCTGATAAGAATTCTGTTCAGACAAAAATATAATCTTCATCTGTAAGATCTTTTAGGGTTTTATATTTTCCTAATCTTTAATATAATCTAATTTATAATCTGGGTTGCTTTGTTTTATTTTAAATAAATCAGTCACCTCATTTAGAACAAGTTACATGCTCTCTTCTTGAAGAGCACAGAGTGTTATCAGCTATGGACTTTCAAGAGCCTTCATGGTTTCTCCAATACTGATCTTATTACAGGAAGATGTCAGTGCAACTCTTCCAAGATCAGAAGTACCATGAGCTGAAGGGGCAGTGCCTCCAGCAGGGCAGGCTCTTTGAGGATCCTGAGTTTCCAGCCTCGGATGAATCCCTTTACTACGACTCAGCACCAAAATGGAAAGTGGAATGGAAGCGGCCAAAGGTGATGGATGGATGGATGGATGGATGATGGATGGATGGATGGATGGATGGATGGATGGATGGATGGATGGATGATGGATGGATGATGGGATGATGGATGGATGGATGGATGATGGATGGATGGATGGATGGATGGATGATGGATGGATGGATGGATGGAATTGGATGGATGGATGGATTGGATGATGGATGGATGATGGATGGATGGATGGATGGATGGATGGATAGTGGGATGGAGATGATGGATGGATGATGGATGGATGGACTGGACTCGATGTGATGGATGATGATGGATGATGGATGGATGGATTATGGGATGGGATGGATGGATGGATGGATGGATGGATGGATGGATGGAGGGATGGATGGATGGATGGAGGGATGGATGGATGGATGGATGGGTGGATGGATGGATGATGGATGATGGATGATGGATGGATGCATGGATGGATGGATGATGGATGGATGATGGATGGATGGATGGATGGATGGATGGATGGATGATGGATGGATGGATGGATGGATGGATGGATGATGGATGATGGATGGATGGATGGATGATGGATGATGGATGGATGGATGGATGGATGATGGATGGATGGATGGATGATGGATGGATGGATGGATGGATGGATGGATGGATGTGTTTTTGCTCCTGCTCTCTCTTCTAGCAGAGACACTTCCACTGAGAGGTACCTGAGCAAAGCTTTGTTCTGCTGTGAATGGCCGCCCTCTCCCTCAGCTGTTTCAGTTTGGTTCTGGTGAAGCCTCAGCAGCAAGTTCTACCCAGAGGGAGTGGAGAGTTTTCCTTTATTGCCATCTCTGGTCTCTGCATGGCAATGCTGAATTCACAGTGGGTTTTGCCTCTGATTTGTTGAAAACCTCAATTACCCACCAGGGATTTTCTGTGCCAAATGAACAGCTATTATCTGTGAGCAACCAAGAATGCTTGTGTCTATTTGCCACTTTTGCTGGCATCTTAACATGAAAACAAATATATAATTTGCTTTGAACTGTGACTAATGTCGTAGGCATTTCAAATCAATACCACCTATATTTGGGGTCTGATAATTGGTTTGCTCTGAGGTTTTATGCTTCACATGTATTTTTTTTATCAGTTCACAGACATAAGCAAACAGTTCAAAAGAACACAAACCCATTCCCAGTCTGGCTTTCCATCAGTGTCATCTGTTCTCTTGCTCTGACAAGTGTAATGGAGAGGACAGTGGAAGCCTCTAGCCAGATGCACACAGTATTTTTGCCCTGAAGCATGATGAATTTCTCCTTTACTTCATCCATGTCCACTTTTGGGATTGGAGTTGACTTCTGGAAGGACAAACTTGGGTGTCTTTCCTTAGAAAAGATGATGCCAATGTGATGTCCTTCATTTGCAGCTGCTCTGTCCTCTGTGACAGGGGACAACAGATGAGGCTGACCAAGGCTGGACTGTATTTGCCAGGATGGCCAGGGACTGCTTCTCTCTTTTGCTTCTTCTTCTTCTCTCCTGGTGGTGCTCATTCCTCACAGCACCTTCCCTACTGGAATCTTAGTGAGCACTCCAAGGGTTGCTTTCCTGCTTCTCATTTCAGTTTTCCAAGTAAGACATGACACTGAAGAATTGAGAGAATGAATTTGGGAAAGAAAAATAAAACATTCCAAAGTCTGTAGGTTTATTTTTATTTCTGAGCCCTTTCCTGTTTATTGGAGCCTTTCATTCCCTCCTGAAAGGGGAAACACTGTGTAACCAGTCACAGTGAGGTCAGGAGGAGTGTTTGTTCTTTGTAAGAGATGTGGAGCAAGAGCCAAACTCTAGCCAAGGATGCCATTTCGGGCCATTCTTGTGTGTATGAGTTTGTTCAAGGTGCTGATCAGTGGTTTGAAGTCTAACTGTAGGTCAGTGATGAGCTTTGCATTCAGTTATTACCCACATCAAACATGATGGTAATGTCGGAAACCTTACATATTAATTAAGGTTCTATTCACATGAATTTCATTGTCATTCATCATAAAGCCACACACAGACTCACCTGACACCCCTGAGATGGTGAATCACATCCCACCAGTGCCTGGCCTCTGCTCTCCAGGAATTCAGAGGGGGAGTTCAGGTGTTGATGCCAATAACACAGAACCATAGAACTTTCTAGGTTGAAGAAGACTATGATCACTGAGTCCAACCCTTACCCTGACACTGCTGAGTCCACTACTAAGCTATGCCCTAGCACCACATCTACAGGTCTTTAAAAAACCACTTCCCATGGCAGCCTGTTCCAGTGCTTGACAACCCTTCTGGTAAAGAAGTTTCTCCTTATATCTAATCTAAACCTCCCCTGCTATGTGTTTTTGCTGGTGTTTCAGAACACTGGGCTCTGCTAATACTCCAGTTCCTCTGAGATAAACCTGCAAAATAACAGCTGAGCTGAGCATGATCATTTCAAAGGTGCAGCATCTTCCAGATCTCTTCAGCTCATGCAGGAAGCCTCCTGGGGAGGTTCTCTGTGGGGAAAACCTGCTGGTTTGTTGGAAAAAGAGTAAGAAAGATTCCCTCTGCTTAGTGGACATTGTTTCTGCCCACTGATATTAGCATCAGAGCCCATCCTGGGATTTCCCTGGAGTTTCCACCCTCTGCCAAGCTGAAGTGGGACTGGGGAGAGCTGTGTCCTGCTGAGAGGCAGGAGAAGCCTCTGGCTCCCCTGGGATGTCCTTGGCCACCTGTCCTGGTTAAAACCCCTTTCCGAGGCAAACACTGCCTCTGTGTGGTGGTCCTGCTCAGCATGGGCTGCAAATACCCAGGAATGACTGTCACTCTGCTGAATGGATACTTTGTCTTATTTTTAACTAAACCTCGGGTTTGTGTGAACTTTCTTGTTGACCCTGCAAAAAGGATGGAATCTCAAGGACATCTTTGTCAGTGTTAAACAAACAGCAGTGATCCCCCAAGCAGGGCAGGCAGGCATGTGAGGCAAGAGTGGGGTAAGCCTGCTTCGGAGATAAACAGTTTATTCTTTAGTTCTTCATAAAGGAAAATAGTCTGATCCTACAGAATGAGACTCTTATCATGTGCTTTCCTGGTTTCCCTGCTTGACCCTGTGTTTTATAAGCCCTGATTCTGCTTTCATCTGCATCTTCTCTTTATGAAAGGGCTGTGATTGCACCCTGATGTTCTGGGAAGACAGAGCTGGTTTGTGTTCAGGAAGACAGCACAGAAAGACACCGTGAGACAGCGCTGCTGAACTGCTTCCCAAGAAACCCTCCTGTGTCCCAGCCCACAGAGGGACACTGCTGTGTTTGATTCAATTCCCATTGACTCCAAAGGTCACATACCTGGCTGAAGGTGGAGAATTGCATTTGCACAGCCCAGTGCTCTTTTTCCTAGAAACACTGCATGCCATGGGCCCCATTCTCCACTCTTCTCACCAGTTTTCCAGTATTTTCAGGGGTGGTTATCACCATGCAAGTGAAAAGTCCAGGAAATAAGGCACTGCTGTGTTCTGGAATGATACAGTGGTAGCAATCAACAGAGCAAGTGTCTCCCCACTTCCCAAACTGGGGAGTGTAGGATGAGCAGGTTGGTGATTTATCTAGGGCTGAGGTGCCAGAGAATTCAGCAGCTCTGACTTCTGCAGCTTCACGTGTTTACTGGAGGCAGCACCAGCTTTTGTTTGCTTTTAACTGGTGGGAAATGATCCATTGTCTCAGGAGCTGAAACACCTTCATATTTACAAGAGGTGATTTGAGCCCTAAACCCTCCCCTACCTTGTTGCCTGTTCTAAGATTTTGCTCTCATTTGGAAGGCAGAGGAAGCTTGGGGCAAGTCCTGCATGGGCACTTAGTCTGGGTGAACTTTACAGATTTTGCCTTAATGTTCTTTATTCCACAGTGACAGGATTTGTGGTCTCAGTGTCCTCCAGATTATTCAACAGTAACGCAGTTGTCATAAATTTCATGGAATGAGGGTCAGGAAAGACTTGGCTGTCAGGTGTGAGCACACCTGGGTTAAATGTCCCTCAGATTTAAAGCTCTTCATCATTTAATTCCTCTGTCTCCTCTGTAGCTGTGTCACTGTAGTCTAACTCTGTTTTCCAGTTCGAACAAGAGCAGAGACATCTGCTTATATTTGGGACTCGTGTGGAGCCCAGTGGTGCCTGCAGGAGAGGGAGGTGTCCTGGCACTGCCCCAGGCTTTGAGCACTTGCATGACCACTGCAAGAGCAGTTTCGGGACATGGAGTGGAGTGACAGCTCATCACACCCTGGGATATCTGCCAGGATGGGGCCTGCGGGGAATCCAGAGCTGGAGCAGAGTGGATATTAAAGGAGAATGCCATCAGCTGCCATGGCAGGGATGTGCACTCCTGTCAGAGCAGCTGCATTGCTGCCTTCTGTGTTGGGGTTGGAACAGCCCCGTGAACAGTGACACTTCCCTGGTTTGCCAGATCCCCTCTCCATGCTCCCAGCTCCCTTCTGGAGTGTGGCTCTTGGTTTAATGATCATTTTTTCAGATCTAAATGTACCTTTTTAATTCCTTCAGCCGCTTTTTTTTCCCAGTTAAAAATATGGAGCAACAGCAATCCTCCTTGCTTAATCAGAATAGGGGTCCCTTCCCCATCTCTCCTGCTCTACCCCTTTATTTGTGGGATATAATTACTGTTTTCTTGAAGAAATTACTTTTTCTGCAAAGGCTACGTGTCCTGAAACAGCTGAAATTTAGGCTTGTGTTTCCCTGCCTATCCCAGAACTGTCCACATTTCCCTGCTGTTGGTGTTTATTGGCTCTTGTTCAAGCGTAGGTAAACACAAGTTGCAAAGCTCTGTGTGCTGTGACATTTGTGTTTGACCTGGGAATAATGGCACACGTGGCATCTGGGAGGTGAGGAAGTGTGTTTCAGAGTGGTGCTGAGCTTCTGCTGAGCTTGGAGGGAGCTCACTAATCCTTTTATGTGCCTCAAGCACAGCTGGGGCCACAAAGGTGGTTTCAGGCTGTGTGTGCTGGTGTCCTGCAGTTTGCTTGTTAGCTGAGCTTCCCTGGGCCCTGTCTGGAGCAGAAAACAGCTGTGAAAGACTCAGCTTTGCACTAAGATGAAACCAATCCTAACTGGCTTCTTTTCCTTATGTGTCTGTCACATCTGGATCTCCATACCATGGATTTTGTCCCCCACACTCAGTCCAGCATCCTTCAGTGGGTGACTTTCAGATATTCCCTCATAAGTGCAGCTGTACATGGCTGCTGGAGGATTTTAGGACTTCCTAGATGACACTGGTGATCATTTTAACAGGCACTTTTGTGTACTGTAATTAGCTGTGAGTGCAGTAGCAGGGAGGCTCTTGTTGCAAATAGTTTTCCTTGCCATTAAAAGTAGATTTAACTTGTGATCTACAGCTCATTATCTGTGGAAAAGTTCAAAGGCAAATATTTGTTTGTTAACTGCACGTGTGTGTACATAAAGAGACTGATTGCAGTGGACCTCAATTTTTATAGAAGGGCTTAAGCCTTGCAGACTCAAAAGTGGATAAAAGGTCATAGGCAAAGTAGGCTCTGACCTACGTTTAAACTCTTCATCTTAAAGAAACAGGAAAGCTGTTAAGAGCTAAACTCTGGGAAGCAGTGCACCCTGAAGATAATCAGAGATTGCTGGGGAGGTTTCTGTTCACATTAATCATGGTTTTAGGTTAAAATTGGGAGGCAGGGACCATGCAGTCCTCCAGACACGATGAGCCTTCTCTTAGTGTGGAGGGGGTGGGTGAGGGCACAACAACAGGGAAACCACCAGAAGAAAATAATTCCTAAATGATGGTGAAGGAGCTTTTCTTTCCTCATTAAGGACAAACAGCGAACCCCAAACCTCCAGCAAATGGAGCCTGGCACTGCTGCACGTTTGAGGGGAGTTTTTCCAGCACCCTGAGTGCTCGGTGCTGCTGAGCTGATCTGCAGCCATCTGTCCCTGTCGTGCAGGTGCCAATCCGCAGAGCAGGAGGAGCTGCTTCCCCAGGGCTCCCGGGGAGGAAGGCGTTAAAGCCATCCCAGCTGCGGGAGCTCCGAGGTTGGCACGGCTCCCGAGGATGCAAGTGGCAGCACAAAAGCATCCTCCTCGCACCCGTTGCCCTGGCAACTGCACATTCAGACGGCAGGGCTGGCAGCGGGATCCTGCAGGAGATGATGCAGCTGCAATTAAGTCGAATTGTCTTCACGTTGTTGGAATTAATTTTGAGCCGGGAGGGAAGGGGAGGGGTGATGGGTGCGCCTTGGGGGTAGAACAATGAGCTGCCACCCCTCTGAGATGCCGGGGTGGGCAGGGCTTCATCGTGCTCCGTGTTTCTTCCAGGGTAAAATTAGTGCTGGCACTTGGCTTCTGAACCTTGGGGGTTTTTTGTTGGAGCGACTGAAAATCTGCCTCGGGAGCTTTATTTGTTTAATGAGGGTAGATTTGGTGGAGTGAGTGATCTTCTGTGCAGCTGTTGCTGTTCTTGCACCCTGGTGATCCCCAGACTGGAAATGCAGGGTTTCCAAAGATCCCAGGGAATTTGGCTCCCGGGAGGAGGTGTCCAAAAGTGAAGGGCAAGGTCTTTCAAACCCAGGTCAAAACAAGTCTTACCCTTCCTGTCTGGCTGTAATTCTGGACCAGCTGGATTCAGAATCTGCTTTCTTGTTGTCTTATTTGGTGAAATCAGTTGATTTGGATCATTTTCACCGGCAGCTGGAAATGTAATGTCATTTTCAAGAGAAGTGGTGGCCACCTGGTTTTGCCCTGGAGTGATGAGACAGAGGATGTCAGTTGTGATTTGGTGCATGAGATACATGGGAATTCATTGAAATTCAAAACTTCCTAAAGCACTTAGCAGCCGGGATTTTGAAGGGGGTGTTGAAATCTAAATATAATCTAAATAAGAGTGCTAATAACACAAATACATGTAGGATGCACTGATCTGCAGAGATCAGAAAAGTAACGGGAACCCCTTGGAACTGGAATTCTCATTTTACCAACCAAGAATGGAAGTTCTCATAGAAGGCATTATGATAGAACAACATTGTCATTATTACTGCCGCCCTAATACAATCCTGTAATCATTTTGAAATTAATAATAGTCCTGGCTGTTCCAAGTAATTGGTCTTTTTGAGGAGTACACACATTTTGGAAAAATGGAGGGGAGGAATGATGGCTTTTTTTTTTTACAGGGGGAAAATCCTGGGTTAAAATATTTTTGGTTTTAATTTTAATGTTGCAACTTTTCCCCAAATATGCTAATAAAGCTGAAATGTTTCTTGGAGGCAGGGAAACATTTTTCAGCTCTAAAGGGCTTTCCCTTGTTGGTCTTTTAAGGTACTTGGAACAGCATGTTCTGATGGTGTCCAGCCAAACAATTCACTGAAAATATTGTGGGATTTGTTTCGGTTTTTCCCTTCTCCCATTATTATTTTCCCCTAAGGTTTTGAGGTTGGGTTGTTTTATTTTTTTTTCCCTGAACACATTCTGAAAAGAAAACGTGACACCTTCTAGCACCCTGACAGCTGAAGGTAGGGAGCTCCAGGCAGCTGTTTCCTACAGTCCATTGCCATTTCTTGGCCAAGAAATAGCAAAGGTAGGGTTTTTTGGGAGTATCTTTGTGTGTTTCACAACTAGGAGGTTCATTTGGGTTTTTTTTTCCCAGCTGGCTGGAAAAGGAAGAACTAAACAGGAGGATTTTTGTTACATCAGGCATGTAAAACGTGCTTGAGAGCTCACAGCATCTGAGAGCAGCCTCCTGAGGAACCAGGGGGACTCCAGAGGAATCTCCTGTGTTCCAGGCTGACATTATTTCTGTGTTCTTGTTAGTTCATCTTTTATGGAGCCAACCTGTAGTGCAGAGGGAAGGGCCTTCATTGCCACAGCACAAGAGACAGCTGCTACAAGATAGACCTTGTTGGATAGAATAAAAATCCATAATAATCACTTGAGGAAATGTTGTGTTGATCCCAGGAAAAGGGGGTGGCAGGGTTGCAATGGCCACTGTGCTAATTCATGTTCAACATGACACTGATCCTTTCTCACTGGCTGTGACGTCTCTGCTGCAAGCCCTGCCTCAGCTTCTGCAGGTGTTCTGCTATCACCACACAAGCTGCAAAATGTGTGTTGACTTTGTCTGCAGCTTTGGCCTTTCATTATTAAAAAGTAACCTTTGTCACCAAAGCCTCAAAGTAATAATTAACAGGCTTGCCTCTGGAAATCTGCTGTGCATTGGGCCCTGAGGGAATCCTGTTAACAGCAAGTATTTTGTATAGGATAACATTTTGCTGAAGACAATTTTAGATTGAACGATATAAACTTCACATGCAATTATCAGTTTCACCAATGTAAACCCCCAGCAAGCTGAAATCTTGATTCATTTGCAACAGCATTTCTGTCTGTGACGAGACCAACCCAATTTCTAGCACAAAAAAAAGCCTGGATGGTGGACTGGGAGGGTGTGGCAGAGCAGGCAGGCAGGGATGTGCTTAAATGGATAAATGCACATAGATGTGTGTACATGAGGTGGGGCAGGGGCTGGGAAAGCTGGGTGCTGAGGGATGAAGCAGTACTTTGGACTTGCATTGTCACCCCAGGGCAAGTCTGTGGCATTTGGAAGGCAGGCAGAGACCCAGAATCTGTCCTGTAGAATTTGAGTGGTGGTAGCTTTATCAGAGGAATTTAATTTTTTTTCTGTGCTAAGAGTAGTGATGGGATAGAGGATGGGTCCAAGGAGAAGTCACTGGACAGAAAAGGCACCAGACACAGAGGGTTGCTGCAGATGTGTTGTTAAGCATTTCTTTCCCAGTGTTTTGTCCCTGGAGGCAGGAAATGGAGCAGAGCTGTGGGTGGTGCCCCCAGGGCTCCTCTCACACAGCCAAACAAACAGGGAGGGATCTCTTAATTCCCTGAATCCCTCCTGGCAGTTATTGCTGGCAGGAGCTGGGATTCCACTCTCGGGGTCACATCCAACCGTGTGAGCCTGGTCCAGGTCCTGTTTCCCTGGGCCAGGGTCTGCAGGTCACATCCAGGCTGAGCTGAGTGCAGTGGCTGTGGCTCTAAACAAGAATCCCCAAGAACCTGATAAAAATTCATCCAGATGGGCTCCATTTCTGTGTCTGTGAAGGTCCACCAGAAACAGGATCAGGAATTCCACATTGTTCTAGGATGTTGTGTCTCTCCTCACTTCTCTGCAGCAGGCCGGTGATGCTCAGCTCTGGCAGAGGGCTTCACCCTGCAGAGACCTTTGTGTTAATTTGCAAAATGAAAATGTGGAAGCACACAGTGCTCCAGAACTTGAGAGGACCTCACTTTTTTGAGATGGGTGTTTAATTTCAGAAGCTCTGATGAGACTGAAACAGATACTGTTTTGTTCTCTTGAGGATGTTATTTTAAGAAAGTGTCCTTTTCTAAACAGTAGAAACTTATAAACATAGTTTAATTCACTTTTATTCCTACCAGTGATATAAACTGGTACACCTCAATATTAATATCAGGGTTTTTGGTCCCTGGCCCCTTTCAGAGCTTTGGGAATCTCACTGTGCTCTGTTTGTCGCCTTGTCTGTCCCCCAACACACTGAATATGGGAGGCATCATGAAAACATTTCTTGGCGTGTTTCCATCTTGGTCTCTGACTGGACAAAACATTCCTCCCATAATATTTTATCCTTAATGTTTTCAGCTGGGGAAGTTGTGACATATTTGTTCTTGGAATTGCCAAAATGTTCCCAGAATTGAGCTGTTCCTCGCCCTTATTCTATGAATTCCATAATTTTATTTTTATGTTGCCTGGAAAGTCTTGTCAAGAAGAAGAGATGAGCAAGGAACCACAAAGCCTCCAGGTCTGACCTCTCCAGTACAGCCTGGTGACAGAGTGGACCCCATGACATCAATTTGATGGCTCAAGCCCATTCCTGGTGTCAGGTCAGAAAATTCTTTGGTTTTAGTTGTGCCCTTTGCTGGCTGTGTCACGACAGGAAGCAAAACCCCCCCAGTGACCACCCTTTATTTCCATAGGATGAAGTGGCAGCGTTTGGAAAGCGGCAACTTGCTCAGTGCTATTATTCACCCAAGTCTTCCAGGAATATAATTAAAGGCAAACATTTGTAAATGACATGCAAGCCTGCCAAGCAGACAGCTCTCCAGATGCCAGTATTTTGTTATCTTCTCTCTTGGCACTTTTTCCAGTTTCTATTTCCCTCCCTCAGATTGGATGAAGGCTTTCTTATGTTTTTGTGGTTGTTTCCTCTAAAGAAAAAAATATTAAACGCCCTCAATGTCATTTCTAGAACATAAACAGTACAATTCTGAGGCTCTGAATGTTCCTTTAAAGTTTAAAATGTCAGGTTTTATTTAGTTGGTTCAGTTGTCATTAGATGAAAATTGGTTTCTCAAACAGCTTCTGTTTGTCCTGAGGCGATGTGGTGATGGTAAGAATGACATGGTAAAATTTATTCTGAGACTGTAAAACAAAAAGCCTGAGGATCATATCCCCAGCTAGCACAAGTCTTCTTACAGTAATTGTTAGTTCATTGATTTAGTCTTCCAAAAGAATTAAATGGCTGACTTATCTGAAGGAAAAATTACAGCCTAAACATGCCAGTTGCAAAGGAAATGGAGGTATTGTTCTGTCAACACTCTTCAGCAAGAGTGGAAAGCATCCACATCCAAAAAATGCTTTCTGTGTGAAGAGCTTCATGCTTTTCTCATCTTATTTCCATATTTAAAAGGGTATTTGGGATGAGCTGGAATTGGAGGTTTGGTAAACCATTTTGTCTAAGATTTGCAGAGTAATTTGTTTGAATTTCATGCTGTGTTCCTGTGATCCAAATGTATGTTTCCTTCAAGATTAATTCTATTTAAAGATTAAATAAAAATATCTGTTTTCTTGGATAAAAAGAAGCATTTAAAAATCCTTCCCAGCTGAAAGAACCTTTTAAAATTGCTGTCCTGCCTGTATGTGGCATTGTTCCTTAATCATAAAAACTAAAACATTTTGAATTTGCATTTTTTCCAGCTTTCAGGAAATAAAGTGTCCTTCCTTGGGAAAAATACACTTTTTGTTAAGAGCAAATGTTATCTTCCAGGCCAGTGTTGGATGTGTCAGAGGCCACCTTGACCTCCTCATGTGCATCAGGAGATGGAATCTCTGTCTGGAGCTGTCCAGGAGCCATCTGGGCACTGCCTGCCCCAGGTGACCCTTCCTGAGCTTGGGATTTGGACAAGTGGCTCCCCGAGCTCTGCTTGATGAAGTGCCTGTGCTGTATAAAGCACATTGAGGTCTGGTTTTTGCCTGGAGACAGCACTTTCTAGTCTGATACAGAGAATAATTATCAAAATAGGGTTGGTTTTTTTTTTTCCTAGACTGTACTAAATCCCCAGTCCTGTGATGGTGAGCAAAAAATTAATCTTATTTAGCAATGATCACCTGTAGGCTGAGCTTTGGTATGCAAGTTTAGAGTTTTATTGCTGCTGTGAGTTTACCACAGGTGGAAGCACTTGTGGGACTGATAAAAGACAAAAATTCAGGGATTTGCTGTACCTGGGTCCGTAGGATAACCCTGTAGATAATCCATTGTTGTGCAGAGCTGCATTTGCTGTGCATGATCACTGCTGTTTCCTCCTCCCTGCAGATAAAGGCATTTAAGCCTTGGCTGGCTGATTTTCCTCCCTAAATGGAGATGTGAATGCAGCACCTCATCCTCTGGCCTCTCCTCCCTCCTCCTCCACTCACTGACTGCTCTCCACAAATAAAACCCCTCAGAAGTGATATTTGCCTAAAAGCTGCTTTTGACATTTGGGCACATGATCTAACTGTTCAAACAGCTGCTGTCTGCACTATGAGAGGAATAACTCAAATTTAATCCAAATATTTCAGATGTAATCCAACCAATGGCATTTCTCCTTCCTGGTCTTAAGGAGCACATTTATTTCCCTAAAAGCACAATGAATATCTCATGAACCAAACCAAAGCTGCATCTGCCTGTGGACAGAGGCGGATTGAGGGGACTTGCACCTCTAAAGCAACATCAGCCCTTGGTTTTGCTAAAATGATGATGATGATTTACAGCTGAAACTCTGCCCTGCAGCTCTGCATTTGGGTGGAGAGAAAACTGCAGCCCCTGAGGGGGAGGGTGTGCTTGGAGGACAGAGGGACACCAGGTTAAGCTGCTTCTGCAGACATTCCAGAATCTGCAAAAAATTAAAAATGAACATCCCCTCCAGTGAACATAAAGGGTGAACTGTAAATACTGATGTTGTAAGACAATGGAAAAGCAACCCTGGCAAACCTCAGCATTATTAGAAACAGGCCCTTCTCCTGTCTTTTGAGAGTTAAGAAATGTTAACTTAAATTTTTCGCTGACTTTACTTTAGCTGTTAGTCCCTGATTAAATAAAGATGATTAAGTTCTCACAGCAATTCCTAAATATTCCTAGAGAATCTTCATATTTAAAGGTACTTCTGTGGTGCTTTGAACACATTACAGGAACTGGAGGTCTGGATCCCTTTTGTTTTGCACAGAATGTTGCTTCAAACCCGTAACTCCAAATCAAACACTTTGATTATCTGGGAAGTGCTGTGAGGTTGGGCACTGTGAATATTCCTGTGGCTGCCAGTAGTCACTGTGAAAGATAAGAGGGAGATTATTGGGATTCCCCAGATTTCTAAGCTGGTAAATCAGGAGGGTGATTTCTCAGTGATGGCACTGATGTTCAACAGAGGAATCTGTCTGACATGAAGTGGTGAATTCAACTCAGAGTATTTATGTCACATTGGGAAAATCAAAAATTATCTCAAGCAGTGAAAGAGCTGTGGAAAGAAACAGCATGAGAGAACCACAAAAAAAAGTTTCTTATTGTGTCTTTGCAAGCAAGAAGTCTCTTAAATGTCTGAACAATTTAATCAAAAAGGTGAAACTCACTGTGCTTCAACTGGGATGGGATAATGACCAAGTAAATATTCTGACTACACCCTGACAGGCTGAGTCCTCCCAGGCAGCCAAAGGCTCTTGTCCATGGATCTGTCTGGCTGAATCTGCTCCAGTCTTTGGGATGAAGCAGAAGAGAATCCAAAATTAATGATCATTAATGGTGCTAGGAAGCTTGTTGAATATTCAGCAGTAGAGCTCTACATTTTCACAAGTCCTTAAGTGATTAAAGCATCTGAGTTCCTCTGACTTTTCAATGGTTTGGGCATTTAAGCTGCACAATAATAATAATATCCAAAGTGACATGCAGAGTTTGTACAAACATTGAAGCATATTCAGACTGGTTTATCCTGGAAATTCTCTTGAGGCTGGAAAGAAGAAATCCTCAAGATCACTTTGTAGGACAGCATATTATCCAAACATATTTTATTCATTTTAATCCTCTAATAGCCATCTGAGCAAGACAAAATAATCTACACAGAGGAAAAAGCATGGGCTTCATTGCCTGGCAGATTCAACAACTTTGATTTTGCTTAAAAATCTTACTTTGGAAGCCACTGATGTGGGTTTTTCACTGTCATCACTCGAAACTGAAGAAACTTATCTCACATGCTGATAGCTTTATTGCTAAATTAAAATCTTTCCAAGACAAGGTTTCAAAGGATGTTGTAGAGATAGAAGCTGCTGCTTGTTTTCAAGATGTGTAAATAAAATCCTTCCTAGTAGTTTCTGTGAATTTATGATTCTGTGACACACTGATTTGGTTGAGTCATAGCAGTGCTTTCAGTATTCAGGAGTAAAATGAAGGCTGCTGTGTCACTTTTGAGGCAATATTTTTATAGCTTAGAATTTGAACTCACTATGTTCCTGAAAGACAAATACTCTGGTTTCCATCTAAGGCTGATCTTTGGCAGAAAGGATGTCCAGAGTGAATTTTAAGTCTGATATGTGTCACAGTGGGACAGAGACCCTTCATAGACTCTGACCTTCACAGGCTCAGCAAAGTTGTGTTGAACAAAATTTCTATTAAAAATCAACTCAAAATCCAAAATTTGATACAGCTCAGCTCATCTAATAGTCTAAGAAGCTTGTGTCTTATGCTCAGGGCTTTATGTCATTTTTACAGTTCCTCTTTTTATGTTTTATGAAGCAAACAGTCCAGGATGGTGTGGGGTGGATCACAATTCCAAAAGTGTGTCTGGAAGGCATCACTGGATACACCTTGAGCTGTTCTCCCAGGCATTCACATCTTTTTGCTTGAAGCAAATAAGTGGAAGAACACCTCAAAGTGCTGCCTGAAAAAAATTAGGAGCCTGGGAGAAGAGGATAAAGGATTTTTATCCTTAAGAAAGTGTCTGAGATAAATGCCATGATTAGTGATACTGGAATCTAGGCTGAAAGCAAAACCTGCTGGAAAAGGGGTGTGGAAAGGAGGAACTTGTTGCTAAAGGGGTTTATGCTCTTTAATGTGGTGTTTAGACTCCTGCTTTTTAACCTTTAAAGGCTGTGCATTGCCACTGGGCAAGAGAGAAGGATCTCCTTTCAGGAGAAACAAATCATCTCCCAGACTAATCTGAATTTTCACTCCAGACATTGTTTAGATGACTTGACTTTAGTTTCGCCACAAAATACTCAATGTAATCAAGAAAATAAATGTGACTTTGCTGAATTCTGCCTGATACTCTTTTGTAAACAGCAAATTCCCTTCCTCAGAAAAGGCAGTAATGGAGAATTCCATCTGCATCAGTTGCCAGCCCCCTGAGACACAGCAGAAGGTCAGACTGGACAAGATCATGGCCCCTGAGCCAAAATGATGCTCATTATCAGGCAAAGGAAATATTTTCCTCCCCAGCCAGAGGTGGACAGTCAGGAGTACTGACCTGGGAATAGTTTATTCCACACTGGCCCAGTGCTGAATAATTCAGTGCTGTGAAAAAGTGTATGTGACTTTTTCCCAACCTCCTTTTCTTATTGTTTTTATTCCCTGTCTGAGGGAACCCGTCCAAGAATTTGATAGACAAATGTGTTTTGAGGAAGCAATAAAAAGATGGAGCTGGTCAGTGGGTGGCCTTTGAGTGGCCTTACAGCCCATGTGTGACCTCAGCCACATCAGGGTGTGCCTAGAAATGATGTCAGGGATTTGCTCTAAGGACTGGTTTTGTCCTTGGCCATCCTCTTTTATTGCATTTAATGCAAAGGCATTTCCCCTGCTTTGGTGAGTGGCTGCATTCAGATTTGCTTTAAAATGCTGCTACTACCTGTTTTTCATAGAGCATCACCACCTCAAAATCAGAGCAAATCCTTGTAAAAGCATTTTGCAAGAAAACTTCAGATTAGTGACTCCAAAATGGAAAACTATCACCTTTTCTGAGAAGTTTAAACATATATATTTTTAATCAATTAAATTGGGACTTTGATTAAATTTTTTCCTCCCCATGTTATGTCACAGTTGTTGTAGCTTTGGAATAGCTGGAAATCAAGTTTCATAGAGGTTGGAATTGCTCTGAACTCTTGGTTTATATGATCAGCAGAGACACAGGCCTCTCTCCAGTGTCACCTGAGCTCTGCTTCCTGGGGAGTTTGGACACCTGGCTGAGAGAATTTGATGTTACCTGAGGTGAATCCTGGCCTAAGAATGGCATCTCTGATTGCTGCCAATGAGGAAAAGTCACACAAATGGTGGTACCGAGTTTAGAGAAGGGAGTAGGTACAAGGGGAAGAAGGCAGGAGGCAAAGGCTGTGTTCTGGTAAATTCAATGAGAAACAAAGTGTTATTCTCAAACAAGGCAGCTTTTCTCTGGACGTGCCATGGATGTGCTGCAGTTCTGTAGCATCCCAAACTCAGCTCAGCAAGAGGTGGCTTGAAGTGGTTTGTTCTTGTCTGAGGGTTCTGGAAGAACAAAAATCTTTCATTGTAGTCTGGAGTGATTTCTGGGCCGAGGACTGGCAGGGCTTCAGGAAATGCTTTGATAGGAGGTTCAGGAACAGGTCAGCCCTAGGAGCCATCACTGAGCCCTTCCCAGCCTTGTCAGCATTCTGGATGAGAGCAGCTGTGGTGCTCCAGGGGTCAGGTGAAACCTACAGGCAGCCAAGATACACACCACATTGCCCAATTCCAGGTTTTTGGGGTTTTTCTTCCAAAACTGATTCAACTCCTCCCCAAATTCACATGTCCCATAGGCAAGGCAAGGCTGGAACCCATGGACTGAGTATTAATCACCACTAGCCCAAACTGAAAATGGAAAAAAGAACACTATAAAAATGTCTGTGATGCATTTGGTTTTGTAACAGGATTTAGTGGAGAGGGAGGAGGGGGAAGAAGCATTTCTCAATCCCCAAATAGCTGAATTTTTTTTTTGCACAAGTCTGGAGCTCTGACGTGCTCTTCCCCTTGCTCATGTGCAGCTCAGTTTCTGTTTAAGCAGCACTGGGCATTATCTCACTCTCAGAACTGATGCTGCTGGATGATGGGCATGAAGTTTACACAGGAATTACACATCCTGAGCTCGGGGTGTGCAGACAGAACCTGAGGCTAAACCTGCCTTTTGTGTGTTTACATGATGTAACAGCACTGCCAAAAGTCCCCTCCTGATCCCAACAAGGGCTGTTTCAGTCAGGTCACATCCGACCCCAGGTTTTTTCAGATGGAGATTTCTCTGAGAACTGTCCCCTGAGGGGTCACTTCTCTTTTTTCACTCCACAGGCAGATTTTTTCCAGGCATAACAAGGTTGTAGAAGTCTTTTGGCATGCATTGGAATATGCAGCGAAGTTGGGCTTGGTCATTTTGGGGCTAAACTGCAAACGCCTTGACACAGAGCCTGCTCTGGGGAGGGTTTCTGTGACCATGCCAGCACAGCTGAGGTTTATTAGAGGATGGGCAATCCCATTTACCTCTTCAGCTCCACAACCACAGGGTGCTGCCTTTGCTGCCTTCCTTTAGATGAGGTTGGTTGAGTTTCTGCTGCAGCCAAAGCTGAATTTTGACATCCAGAATTCAGAAAGAATTGCCTTTCCCCTTGTTCCCCTACAGTGTCTCTACAGGAATTGACTCAGGATGATATGAGGGTGGAAGAAGGGAAGAAAATGGAAAAAATTCTCAATTCTGAGAGAATTCAACTCGCTGTTAAAACATTTAAGGGAATGGTCACTGGGCTTAAGTAGATCAGTCTGATAGTGCCTGCCTCTGTAGGTCTTGTGTGCAAGCAAAGGGGGATGGGATTATTTTTCATGCTAGGGCTGGGTTCTTTAAAGAGTGCTGGAGAAAGTAAGCTCTAAATGCTACAGAAACCTTTGAAAATCTTAGTTGCAAACAATTACTGCTCTTCTTTCTTCTTCCCTTTCCCTGAATCTCCATTTTTCTGTCTGAGACAGCCGAAAGACCCTAATCTGTTTTAAAAAAATCATATTTCCCTTTTCTTGGACATCTGAGATCTCTCTTAATGTTTTACAGTTAATGTTTTTTACAGTGCAGCTTCAGCTAATACCCGTGAAGACACACAGCTAATGAATTAACCCCCTGAATGTCTTTCTCCCACTAATAACCAATACTGCAGAATTTTTAGTTCATGAATATTGGTAATACTTACACCAGGAGATGCATGTTCAGAGCTAAGGGGAATTTTCTCCTTCAGCTAAATTACTTTAAGAGTCAATGCATGTATCAATGAACAATCTGCTGTACTTTCTGTGGTGCATCTGGTCTCAAATAAAACCCATCCTTTCTTTTTTTAGTTTTTTTTTTAGATTTTAGGCAATTGTGACAGAAGAACACACAAACCATTTCACGGCTCCAGGGAAATGAGCGTCTGTTTTCTCCCATGGTTCACGTTGTTTTGCAGAACTTCTGTCATGGGGATGCAGAGCTGGTGAAATAAATTACGTGCAGTACTCTCAAGTTGTGCTGCTGGAGTCCTACAGGAATCTCCCTTGGTTTGGCTCTCATCAGAATTTTCGTTACTGCTTGGATGAGGGGCTAGGGAGGCACGGATGGGAATGTTGGAGGATCCAGACTGGGAGAGGATTGCAAGCCAGGTGAGCAGGTTGCTCTGCTACAAAGAAATGAACAATTTAAAATCAGAAAAAAGGAGTCTGTGAGCCACTTTATTCCTCACAGCATCAGTGGCCGAGTAAGGCTGAATGTCAGATATTTCAAGCCTAGCAGCAAGGATGGGAGGTGACACAAACAGATTTCTGTCATGCACATGAAAGCCTGGCAGGACAATGAGAGCATCAGGGCTTTCAGCAGAACCACGAGGCCCTGAAACCTCCAAGCTCACTTTGACCAGCCCAGGCAGAGTTGTGCAGATGGTGTTTATTTTACTGTGCACATGTGTGAGGGGAGAGCTGGGGAGAGCTCTGCATTTGGATCGTGGGGTGCTCCCTGCAGGCACAAATACTGCAATAACTGCTTTTCTTGTGGTGGTGGATCAGAAACAGGGTGGCTGTCAGGCGTTAATGATGTGCAGCAAGATCCAGTAACTGCCTTTAAGTGTTTCCTTGGAAATGGGAAGAAATTTCTCTCTCACACAGCACAGATGATACAGGATGATCCTGAGAAAAGGGGTTTGGGTTAAACCACTGTGTTTGCAAAGGAGCTGCTTCTGGTGGGACTCACAGCCCCAGAGCAGCAGGAGAGAGAAGGGATCAGGACTCCTGAAGTTCCTGGATCACAGCTTATGTCAGTGTCTCCTTGTAATTCCTCTGACAGTAACTTGGTCCTCAACTACCCTAAATTGGGAGCATTATATATCCTAACTGCTGGGAGCATTGTAGGAAAAGTGATTTTTTAAAATCTCTATTTTTTTACATGCTTGGAGCAAACAAAAATGCTTAAAGATCCTCACAAGGACTGCAGAAGAGTGTCTTGAAATAGCACATTTCTCACTTGTGCTGGGGGAATTGTGGCTTAGATAGAT
This sequence comes from Eopsaltria australis, assembly GCA_034509425.1. Taxonomy (NCBI): domain Eukaryota; kingdom Metazoa; phylum Chordata; class Aves; order Passeriformes; family Petroicidae; genus Eopsaltria; species Eopsaltria australis. Next base: position 286,331 of record JAVTVJ010000726.1, read on the forward strand.
AAAGGTATTCCTTAGAATTTGCTGTGTGGCACTAGTGGTGAAAATCACAAAGCCCAGAAGAGAGCAAAGAGCTGAAATGAGCTCCAGGCTGTGCCTCAGTGTTATTGTGTCTCATCTGAGCCATACAGTGACAGTCACTACAGAAGCTGGTACAATGACAAGAGAATTAATGACAAAAGGAACAGAACTGGTGGCATTTTCTCACTGTGTTCTTTAGCCCCAGAAGTCCAGGGCTCTTGGGTGGTTTAATCAGAAAAGGTTTATCAAGCAGGATCCTGGAGAATTTGGTGACTCTGGTGGAAGCAGGGAGGTGCTGTTTTTGAGCTCTGCTGTTCCATGTTTTCTTTGGGCCCCAGCACTCAGCAAATGCTGATCTCATCCATAAATTTTGGCACTTGGCACATGCTGCTCTGTTTTCCCTCTGAGGACTTTGTGAGATGCGAGACACACTTCAATTAAAAATGTCAGTTTAATGTGGTTATTTTTTATCAAAACAAACCAAGTAAGATCTTTGTAATACACAGCAGTGCTTCATTTCTTTCTAAAACGAATTAAAGTTTTGGCTTCCACTAGTGACAGAAAAGTTTGGACAGTTTTAACCCCGATGGCTCCATTTATCCCTCATTTATTATTTTAACAAGACAACATTTTGAAAGGAAAAACAAACTAGAAATTATTAATGCCAGGAAATGGGATATGAAATTGAACCTAGCCCACGTGGATGTGGGATGGGTGCTACCACCACAAAGGCCAAGCAGCCAACTGATGCCAGCCCCTGCAGCTGGGTGGATTTACATCTCTGAAGTGCCAGCCTGGAGGTCCTGCTGCCATTCCATGTCAGAGCATCCAGGGAGGCTGAATGAACCTGTCCAGGATGCTGATGAGCATCTTGTCCGTGGTCAGATTCCTTCTGGGCACCATTTTGTTACTCAGGTTTTTGTTAAGGTCTCTTAATAAGCTTTGAATTTTCTCTAAGTGCAGACACGTGTGAGAACTCCTGACAGAAGAGCAGTGTCATGCAATGATCAGTTGCTTGTTTCCCAAAAGGTGTTTAAAATGTCAGCTGTTATTTAATGAGAAAAGTCTCATGCCAAAAATATAATTTTCTCAAGGAAAATGGCTGCAGCTCCATGAATCCCATGCTGTGAGTTGGTCTCAGCTGCCATAGACTGAACCAGCCCAGGAAAACCAGCAGCTGAGCACTGGGGTGGTTCTTTTCTCTGGAAATGAGTTCATCTGGCACTGATTTATCAGTCACATCAGAGAGATCCCTGTGGTCTGTAGTGCACTGAGATGGTTCTTTTCTCTGGAAATGAGTTCATCTGGCACTGATTTGTCAGTCACATCAGAGAGATGCCTGTGGTCTGTAGCCAGGCTTGGGTTGAAGTCCAGGTATTTTGGGATCATAATCTTTAATTACCAAAGGGCAGAGAGGATCCACAGGTAAGGAGCACAGCTGATAGCAAATTGGACAGACTGCAGGAAATCTGGGGTCTCCTGCCATTTCAAGGGAGAGGGAGTTATTTATTCTGCATTTCTATTGCTTGGACACAGGATCATTTCCACAGGGTTGAAATTAAACTGTGAAAGAGCAGAATTTCCTGCTACTGCCTGCTCTGCCATCCTCTCAGCCAGTCAGGAGGAGCAGGGGCTGACAGGAGAGTGTCAGGAGCAGTCACTGGGTTGAGCTCAGCAGTTCCACACCAGTTGGGGATTGTCCCATTACTTTTTATTGCAGTGTTTGTGGGAGGTTCCCTCTCCAGTCTGCAGAACACCTCTGCCAAGGATTTCATGGGACAAACACATCACTGCTGCAAAATGCAGCCCTGTGGCTTTCCCATGGTCCATGAAACGGAGAGATTCTCCCTTCAGTGCAAAGGGAGAGGCAGGGAGCAGCAGGGAGACACCCCAGGAGGATCCAGCCATGCTCTGGTGGAATCTGAATGTCCATAGAGATGGAGCCAGGAAAGGAGGAACAAATAGTTCTACAATAATATAATAGATAAATATATAATAATATAAATAGGAGCTATTAATATTTATACCAGATCCATGAGAATCATGAGACCCAGAGAATGAAAGGGATGCTTCCCAAAAAGGAGTTCTCTTCCTGCTGTGGTGCTGTGGGCTGGGGTCATTGCAGTGACTCAGGCTGTTGGTGAAGGAGGGTTTGCAGTGAGCCAGCCAAGGGAATGGCAGTGAAGAAAGGAGAAGCTCAGAGCTCAGGTGTCAGCAGCATCATTTCCTGCTGCTTTCCTTGGCTGGAGGATGCTGTGATCGTTTCTGGAGTGGAGTCTCCATAATCTCTGGTTTGCTTTGCCAGGACCTCTGTGAGGATCCCCGTCTGCTCGTGGATGGAATGAGCTCCCACGATTTCCACCAGGGCAAGCTGGGCAACTGCTGGTTTGTGGCTGCGTGCTCCTGCCTGGCCCTGAGGAAAAGCCTCTGGCAGCAGGTGGGTGATTGGTGTGTGTGGTGCAGGAAATAAAGCTAATAAACCAAGCTAACCTTGCTTGTTTCCCTGCCTATCAGTTTTCTCTCTGGGACTAACAAGGCGTGGATTTTTGGTGGGTTCAAATCTTCCCTTTCTTTAACAGTTTATTTTTCATGCTATGAGACCTCCTCACTCCACACTCAGCACCAAGGAACAGACAAAACAAAGCCAGAGAGTGCAGTGGGTTCTTTTTATTTCTCTCTGCAGATCAGTATGAAATTCCCTTTCCTGAAATACTCTTTGAAGTGGGACTGTATTTCCCTGGGTACCAAATCCGCTCTCTCTTTTCACTGCTTCCTCTGAGTTGGGTCAGCTGCTCGTGGGGCTGAGTGCCAGCACAGCCCATGTTCCAGGGCAGTGTGCCCTGGGAATAAACCTCAGCACAGTGCACTTGCTGAACTTGCCCTTGCATGGTTTCTCAGGTGATTCCAGACTATAACGAGCAGGAATGGGACCCTAAAGCCCCAAGGAAATACGCTGGGATTTTCCGTTTCCGTTTCTGGCGCTTTGGAGAGTGGACAGAGGTGGTGGTGGATGATCTGCTGCCAACAGAGCATGGGGAGCTGATCTACTGCCATTCCAACGTGAGGAATGAATTCTGGAGTGCTCTGCTGGAGAAAGCTTATGCTAAGTATGAGCTGGTTCTTTGTCCTTGTCGTCCTCAGTGTTGTCCCTTTATCTTTTTTTGTTTGTTTGTTTGTTTTGTCTTTCAATTCTATCACTCTTCCCAAAAAGTTTTAGTTTTGCTGCTGGTAGAGAACCTAAAAAAGGCTGAAAACTCCTTCTTTAGTCTCTGTTAAGGATGCAAACCATAAAGGAGTGCAATGCAATCTGCTTCAGCAGCCCAAATCCTTAAAGATCCTAGAAACCAGGCAAGATTTATCTGCAGTCTGCTTGGGATATTTTGTCCTGTCCTGTTTTCCCTTGGTGAGACACAAACATCTTCCTACATTCAAGCCAAATCAGAGCACTTGTTCCAGCCCCCTGTAAATAAAGAATATTCTGTGCTGCCCCCAGGCTGGCTGGATCCTACCAAGCCCTGGATGGAGGCTGTGCTGCAGAAGCCCTGGTGGATTTCACTGGAGCAGTGGCAGAATCCATTAATTTGGCAGAGGGCAAATACGGTGAGGTCATTTCTGAGCAGATGAAGCTGTTTGAAGACTTGATGAAAGTGCATAAGAGAGGAGGGTTCATCAGCTGCTCCATCTCGGTGAGTACAGAGAGCTCAGAGATTTTAAGGGTTTATTTCAATGAAAATATTCTGGAAGAAATGCCACTGTTGGGATATTGAGAACGTCCTTTGTTTGCATGTTTGGAAAAGATTTGTATGGAGAAATCCTGAATGGAGAAATCCTGGAGCTTCCAGCTCCAGGAGCCACTAAATACAATCACAAGAACAACAGAAAATCAGCTGGTTTTGGAAGTCCTGAGAATGTTACCTGTTTATCTGACCCTGGCCATGCACTGTCCTGCCTCAGGGCCTGGCACCAAAGAGGAACAGCTGGTGCCATCTGGGACACAAACCTTAACCTGGGATAGAGCAGGGATCCTGGACTGTCCCTTCCAGCAACATCAGGAAACAGCTCAGCACCAAAATCTTCAAGGTCTTTGGGTTTTATTTTGCCTTATTTCATAAGGCCTGCATTTTTATTTGAAGGAATTCCACCTGATTTGCTCAGACCTGGCTGGCAGAGCAGACCTCCTGGTGTGCATTGTTACTGCAAACGTTGTTTCTGGAATGATGGGTTGCTCCCAAATGCTAGGGCAGTTCTGTTTCTTAACAGGAATTTGGTGAGGTGATTCACTCAGTGCAGGGAGCTGTATTTTAAAAAGCAATTAATTAGGCAGTTGTAATGCTTTCACGGGTTCCTGGCATTGTGTTTATGCCTGCCAAATTAAACACAAATGCTTCTAAACATTGATCACAGAGAGGCCGTTCCTAAGTTTGCCTGCATTTGTCACTTTTTGATGCATTATACACACAGTGGAGCTTGCTGGGTGTAGAATATTTGATACTCCAGTGGCTTCATTGCTGCCTTACAAACATGTCATCATTTTCCTTGGGTTACAAAAGGGCCCTGAGCGTCACCATTTGGAAATCTGAACAGACAGGAGATGTTTAAACATCTCGTTTGAATAAAGAAATAAATAAACATCTTCAGAATGAGGTGGGAAAGGCCAGCAGTGAGAAAAGCCTGGGGGATAATAAAGGCAGCAGGAGAAGTTACAGACTCCTGTGCTGTCAAGGCCTCCTGGTTTGCTTTTAGTTGTGAAAAATTCGGGTGAAAGTGTTGCACTGGAGGAGCCCAGAGCCACGGGAATGTCAGCCAGGCTGGGGGGAGCACTTGAGCTGATTCTTTGGGAGCTGTGGATGGCGAGAGGCACACAGGTCTTGCTGAGACTCTCACAGTTGCCAGACCATCTGTCAGTTCCAATTTGATTGGAATTTCTCCTTCCCCCCCCCCCCTTTTTTTTTAATGTGATTTCTTACCTTTGGGGACTGAGCACTGTTGTCTCAGTGCAACATTTGCCTTAGGACAATTTGTCTGTCTGGACCAGTTAAACTTTGAAATGAGTAAAAATACCTCAGGAATTACTATGTGCATTTCATAACCCTGATAATTCCTTATTTATATTTAACTATTCATCTATTTAGACTAATATATCAATGTATAATGATAAATAATATATTTATATTTAAATATTTGCATTAGTAACACCAAGAGGCCGTACCTCTTGCTCTCTACCCCACAGCCAAGGCTTGATTGAGCATTAATTAGGTAATTACAAGGATCTGCACTGACTCAAATCTTCCTTCCTTGATGTCCAAGGGAGTGTCCCCTATGGGTGATAGCCCAAAACAGATGAGCCAGACTCAAGGATGGCCTGGCTGGATTCAGTGAGGGTGTGAAGAATCTGGATCCAGGACCATCAAAGCAACTCCAGCATCTTTGTGTGATGCTGCTTTTCTGGCTTTAGATCAGGAGATTTGGATGCATTAAATGAAATTGTGCTCTTTTTCAGAGCTTGGTAACTTCTGTGTATTCTTAGATCAGCATCTGATCAGGCCTAGGTCATCCAACAGGACAGTTTAGGGTCAGTTTAGGGTCAGTTTAGGATCAGGTTAGGGACAGCCCGATCGCTGCTGGAAACTGGGATTCTTATGTGGAGTTTCTGATGAGCAAACCCAGTTCCTAAAGCACCCTACAGATCTCCCCTTTGCCACATAAGAGAGCCCTGCCAGGAGTGAGTGAGGTACAGGACAGGCTTCACAAAGGCTTGGAAGATTTTCTTCCTCTGCCTGTGCTCTCCCATTTTCACCCACTGCCAGTAGTTCTTCCTGGGTATCAAATTTATTCCAACACAAGAACACCCAGCTGAATTCTCGAGTGTCGAGGTGAGGACACCCCCAGACAGTTTGGGCATTGACATCAGTGTCCAGAAGAGCCATTTTGGAAAAAGGGCAAGATTTTAGAAGGGCTGATAAAGATTTTCCATCAGCCCTGTCTCTAACTCTGAGGCCAGGAGGAGACAGAGAGGCAGAATTCCCCTGTGCTCTGGAATTGTCTGGCGCTAACACCAGCAGTCCAGTGAGCCCCTCTTTTTGCTTCCCAGTGCTGTTATTTTCCTGCGTAGTCAAATCACTCAGAGGAAGGGAATGGAAAACAAGCTTTCCTCGTCCTTCCCCTTGAACTTGGAGCTGTCAGGCTCCTCAGAGGTGTGAGTTCTTTAATTTTAATTGTCATTCTCCATGCCCCAGGAGTCCTCTGGCCGCCCCAGCGAGGCAGAGACAGAGCTGGGGCTGATCGTGGGCCATGCCTACTCCGTGACTGCCATCAGGAAGCTGCGCCTCGGGGAGAGGCTTGTGTTCTCCTTCCAGGCAGAAAAACTGTTCATGATCAGGCTGAGGAACCCCTGGGGGAAAAAGGAATGGCACGGTGCTTGGAGTGACAGGTGAGAGCTGCAAACCCAGTGTCAAGGGGTGGAACTGTGCTGGGGCACTGGGATTTAAACGCTGGTTTAACATACCCGTACTCAGAGATTCTTGAACCTCTTTGCCATCTCTGCCCATTTTCCTCTGACAAAATGAGCATGTCCTGGAGGAGTTTATGGCTCCCTTATTTACTGTTTGCATCGTTCTTCTGGCACTCTGAAACATGGGGAGAAAAACAGCTCATGAGTCAAAAACATGAGGCTCATTCCCAGCTTCACCACTGAGCGTGGCTGTGGCTCAGTTTCTCATCTGTCATTTCCAGCTGCTGGGGATGGTAAAAGTATTTTAGATAATTTAAGTGACTGGTGAAAAAATGCTGTAAAAGTGCCATATTTGTTTCGATTTCTTTCTAATTAATTTTCTAATGAATTTTCATGTGGGCCATGGGCTTAGCAGGCACCTCCACAGCAAGAGAAATGATTGCTGGAGGGAATGCCTTCCATCATGGGTGATTTATACATGAAAAACATGTGACAGTTCAGCACTGGGCTCACCAGCCAGCATTTAGTATTTAACAATGCACTGTTCTTTACAGCAGCATATTAATTTCTTACAATCCATGCTTTAGCTAGCAAAAATCTTTAACTTTCAGAGAGATTGGTCTGGGCGAAATGCAAAGAATGCACAAAAGAGCTGCTGTGTGTTAAGTTCAGCCCTTGGGGTTCTCCAGCAGCCTGTGTCTGGCCCAGCTGCCACTCATGCCAGCACTGAGGACTCTGATGGTGGCCCGTGGCTTTTGCTCTAACAGAATTAAATTGACAATTTCCAAATAGGTTAAGAAAATGTCTGTTAGGATGAGCAGCCTCCCTTCCCTCCTTCCAGCCACCTTCAGCTTTAGCCTCCAAGTGCTTTTGGAGGGGCAGTGAGGAGCTGTGGCTCTGTTTGTCTGGTGTAACCCATCAGGGACGGGGTCTGGTGTTGGGTTTTAGCAGGAGGCTGCTGGAATTTAGGATTTGCAGGTGCCTGCAGGGCCTCTGTGCCTGAGGAGTGTGTGCTCTGTAATGTTCCTCTGCAAACTGGACACTGTGCTCATGCTCCAGCAGTTTCTTCTCAGAGGCTCCCTGGGGAAATCTCAGACCTTAGGCCTGTTTTATTGAGGTGATTAAAAGACAAAGAGAATACTCTGGTCTAAGTGAAGCGTTCAATAATCTCCCGAGAAGTAAAACCAGGTTTCATTTGAGGGGCCTTCAGGGAACGGAGTCAATCTCCTGTGACCTTGGCAACCAGCTGTTTAAGTGTTTAAGAGTCCTAATGGAGGGTGTGACAAAGGAAATCGATAAATTGTGCCAGTTTCCTATTAATCTCTTTCTTTTTTAGTAGCTTTCAAATCAATTAATGTTTTAAAACTCCTCCTGAAAGCCCCCCACTTTCATCAATATCATCTGCCCTTTCAGTACTCTGATACTGCTTTTAAAACAATGAACTATGAGAGATTTTTACTTCCAATTTTTTTTCCAGGTGAAAGTTTTTAATTTAAGTTCTTAATTTTTTTTTTTTAATTTTTTCCTTTTAGTTCTGAAGAGTGGAAGAAAGTCAGCGATTCTGAGCGCAAGAACTTGGGGCTCACTGTTCAGAATGATGGAGAGTTCTGGTGAGTGGGAGTGCTGAGAAGGCTTTGGAGACACTGGCTACACTGAGTGACTGTCATTGATCTGCCATTTAACAGCTTCACAAACAGATGGATAAAGTTAGCCCAAGGTCTGTTTCTTTCAAACTCCCGAGGGATGACAGGGAAGAATAATAAAAATGGATTTAAATCTAGTAGAACAAAATTAGTAGCTCTCAATATTGTCTGTATTTAGGACAATCTCTCAGAAACCAGGAGAACACGTGCTGGTTTCCATGACACGATGCCCAATATTGAACACTGTTTAGACCAGTTACATTTTGAAATGGGTAAAAATATCTGAGGAAGTAGTGTGTGTGTTTCACACCCCGTTTACTGGCTGCTGTGCCTGACTGTGGGTCAGCCGTGGCTGAAGCATCTATAAATAGAATTGCAGCCAGTGAATTTTGATATTTGTTGGTGTTTTCCAGCATGGGAATGACACGTGTTCATTCTCTACACAATCTCTAGAGCTCTGGTAATTTTGACTTTGCTTAAGGCTTAGATCCTTAGCCCAGCAGGTCCTTCAGCAGATGATCAATATTGCATCAAGTGAGCTGGCAGAGCTCAGAGTGAAAAGAATTCTGTTGGCTTTGTCAGGACTGGCAGCTGCAGGGTTTGGCTCTGGGCCATGAATAAGGCAGGCCATGGTGGCAATTCAAAGCCCCAAGCTGTTTTTCAGTTGCTCTCCAGTCCAGCCCGTTCTTTAGCAGACACAGGTGAGATGGGGTTCATTAAAATCTGTCCAGAGTGCAGAGGTTTGAGTCATGCCCAGGGACACATGTGACAATGAGGAGTGGATCCTGCTTTTAATTGCAGGTGATCTCTTTGGCCTTTGGAAAGCATGTTATCAAGCCCAGCCTGGGAGGTTCAACCTGTCCCTTAGGCTTAGGAGATGCAACAGAACAGATCCAGGTCTGACCAAACACACTCTGAATTAAACTCAAGGCTCTGTGCTTGTGGCTTCATGAGTATTTTCACATGGAAAGCTTTCCAGTGATTCAGTTTATCCCTGGACAAATAGCTGGAAGATTTTGTGTGTTGTTTTGGCTCTATGTGTGAGTATCACTGTTTATTTTTAAACAAACCATTCCTTGCCTGGTGTTCCATGGAACAGGATGACGTTTGAGGACTGGTGTAAGAATTTCACGGACGTGGACATCTGCCGGACTGTGAACACCTCCTACTTCAGCCTCCACAAGACCTGGGAGAAGGAAATGATCTGTGGGGCTTGGACAAAGGATCCAGAGCCCCTGCTGAACAGATCTGGGGGCTGCTTTGATAACAGAGAGACCTTCCTGCAGAACCCCCAGGTGGGAATCCCTGTGTTTTGTGAGTTATTTTGTATTTGTGAGGTATTTGATAAGAGAGAGACCTTCCTTCAGAACCCCCAGGTGGGAATCCCTGTGTTTTGTGAGGTATTAAAGTGTATCCACTTTAGCTGAAGTACCCACCCTGTTTAGGAGCTGGCAGTGACTACAAGACAAAAACCTCATTGCCCTGGGAGTGTGCTGTGTACTGCATGTTTCAGTGATTTTGGTGCAATTTCTCAGAAGGGTTTGGGTATTTATTTAGGACTGATCATGTTTGGGGCTGGTCAGTCACACACTCAACAGAATTACTGATGTCCTGCCTGGACTCCTTTCAGTTTCCCAGCTGTAGAAAGGCAGCAAGTCTGATTTTCTAATGGCAGAACTCAATATCCCTGAACAGCCTGGGGATTTGATCCACTGTATTAAGTCAGTATCCCTTGGCATTAATCTAAGATGTTGGGAGTACCTGGTCTCTTCCCCAAGCTCACCCTCTCACCAGCATTACAGAATTTTCCTTGTCTCATCCTGCCTGCTCATTTCAAGCTGTTCAGTTTATCTGTTCATCCATCCCTTCTCCCTTTCCCACCTTCTCTGTGGGCTGTGTTTTTATCCCAGCACATGCAAATTTAGGCATAAAACTTCTGTTACTGTCCATGGGATCCAGGCACTTTGTTAATTACTACCTTGAAAACTGACCTTTCTGTCCAGATTAATTAAAGATGGTTTTGGACCTGCTTCCTCTGCACTTGCACTGGAGGTTTCTGGCTGCAGCCTCTGTTTGCAGAGCAGGATGCTGGAGCAGTGCAGCCTCTGCTGCTCAGATCAGATCTCACACTCCCAGCCCATGCTGCAGTTCTTCACTGCTCTGCCTTCTGCCAGTGCCTCATTTCCAGGGGCTGATTCAATTCAGGTATTGCCCTGTGAGGTTCTGGATGTGTTCCAGGTGCTTGTCTGGTCTCATTTGTAAGCGTTTAGCTGTGACAGAGAACAGAACACACAGTTCCAGCTGAGAGCAATGCCTGCTGCAGTGGAAGGCCTCTGGATTGCAGAGTTATCTCTGGGCCAGTTGATTAAAAGGCTCTTAGCAGCAGCGCTGAACACATTTGTGTTATCTTAGGGCCATCACAGGTTACTGTGGCACACCCCAGCATAATCTAGAGATAATCTCTGTCTGTTCTCCCACACTGAGGCCTCCTGTGAGGTTTATCTGTGCAGAGAGGGATTGTGACACTTCCAGTCCCTCTTGATAAAGTAATTTAAACCAAATATATGTGTATTCTACAGTCACCTGCTGACTTTTGGATCATTACCCATTGAGACAGCTGAAGTGCCATCAGAAGAAGGTCACAGCTGCAGAGCTGTCACCAGACCAGGAGAGCTTTCCTGTTTCCACTTGTTCTCCTCCCACCCCTCCATGGCCTTGGAACACTTGGGGCTGCCTGGGGGCTTAACCCTGTGTATGGTTCAACAGGGACAAGGATTAAAATGTGCCTTACTGGGTGTTGCTGCATGTTTATATCTCACTTTTTAGATTCTCTTACAGCCCCTGGGACTCTCCCAGGGCCCTGTGCTTTCTCTGCTGCAGTGAGTGATATAAAACACAAATAAGAGCTCGGGATGGGGCCTTGTTCAGCAGAGCTCCAAGGCAGAGAAGTGGAAGGTTCTGTAGCCAAGGCAATCTCAGTACCTACCTCAGAGCAAAGCTCAATAATTTGCTTTTTAGCAGCAATCGAAGGAGAAGGGAGGGGGAATTGAACCAGTGGTTATATTCCTCTCCATGCTGCCAGGGAATTCCAGCTTAAATCAGAACATGTGGTGTACATGGTACCCAGCTGTGCACTGCTGCAGGTTTATGTTTCTGTTTATTTTCTTCACATTTAAATATCTTTGAGGATGGAGGAGCACAGCATCTGTCTAAACTTGGGGTAAATAATGTCCTCTTCACTGGTCCTGACAACTCAGATTTGTCCTCTGCATGCACAAAGCAAAATTTAAAGGCATCTCTAATAATGAACAAATTAATTTAATTCCTTGTCATGTAAAGAAAGACTTGTCTGACCTTCTTTTATTCTTACTTACTTATGAACTGGTCTGGTAGTGATTTTAGTAATGTCTGATTTAGTAAGATGGGAACTGCTGCTTAAACTTGGGATAAATTCCTTTGATTTGTCTTAAACCAAATTGACTCAAGTTTACTGTAAACAACTTGGATAAAATATTTGCATGGTAAAGGTGCAGGAGTCTTTCTTAGTTGTTTTTTACTGGGTATTCAGGAAAACTGAGAAATCCAAAATTAGGATTCCTGTCACTCTCAGATTAAATAGGAACTGTAGATACAGAACAAAGTGCCTTTTAAACTAAGATTTGAAAGATTCCTTCATTTGCAGACCTATATAAAGACGTTTGAAATTTACAGGCACTGTTTAATTAAAAGAAGAATCGAAAATTATCTAAGACCCCGTGTGGAGTCTGTTAGTTTATTTTTTTAATCTCACTCCTGATTTATAGCTAAATACAACTTAATCTTTTGTCTTTTGCTCCCAAATGAGGTGTCCTCTGCTGACTCCAGGCACTTTGTAGCTTCATCCCAGGCTGTCCTTTATGTGAATTCATTGAATCACAGAATCACATTTGGGTTTGGGTTGGAAGGGACCTTAAAGCTCATCTCATCCTAACCCCCTGCCATGGCAGGGACACCTCCCACTATCCCAGGCTGCTCCAAGCTCCTGGCCTTGGACACTTCCAGGGATCCAGGAGCAACCACAGCTTCTCTGGGCACCCTGTGCCAGGGCCTCCCCACCTCACAAGGAAGGATTTTTTCCCAACATCCAGTCTAAACCTACCTTGCTGCAGCTTAAAGCCATTCCCCCATGCCCTAACATTAAGATTACCATTTCCATCAATACCTTTTATTTACCTGATACTTTTGGTTTAAATCTCCTTATTATTAGCATCCCTTTTCCAGCTGTGAATTGCCGGGACTCTGTTCCATGGAGAGCTCTCCTTCCTCCCCCAGATGGATTTCCATTTGCCTCCTTTGTATGCACGTATCTCCTCAGTGATGGCTTTACCCTCAGCCTCCTGAGGCAATTCCAAGAGCTCTTCTCTCTCCTCTCTCCTCCCAGTACCTCTTTGATGTCAAGAAGGCCGAGGACAAAGTGTTGGTGTCCTTACAGCAGGAGGATCGCCGCAAGTACAAGAGAGAAGGGACAGGAGACAACATCACCATTGGCTTTGAAATCCTCAAGGTGAGCAGCCAGCTGCACTCCTGGTGCAGAGTTTGTTCAGTTTGTTTAATCTGGCAGATAAAGCCAGGGTTATCCTGGGGTCTGGCTCTGTGCTCAGAGTTTGTGTGGGCACTGCACTCAGGCCATGGGAACTCAACTGAATTTAGTTTGACTCAAACTCCATTTGAATAAATTTCATTTCTTTGAAATAAATCATTATTTTGAAATAAATCATTTTTGTCCCTCGCAGAAGGATTTTAAGTGCTTTTCCTATCCCCAAACTTTCTAGAGAAAGGCAAAATAATATTGCTTAAAACATGGAGGGTTGTTTCTCCTTCTCACAGAAGGTTTATGCCTCCATTTCATCAGCAAATACAGGCAGGCGAATGAGGTTGAGAAGTCTGCAGTTTTTCTGTTGCCACTTAGGAATAAAAAATGTTTCCAAAAGCTGGAATAGTGAGCAGGAAATGAATATATGGGAAAAGGAACCACAGGGATCCCAAAAGGTAATTTAATTGCACTCTCAGGGCAAATTGAGTAAAATGAAAACACCTGAACTCAGAGCAGGAGGGAAGCAAAGAAACAGCAATTTTTCTGCTCTTTCACTGAGGATTGGGATAATCCTGTCATCTGTTGCTACAGCTCCTGGGACTACATTAAATCTATGGCCTTACCCTAAAAAACAGTCAATTTTTAACAGTTGGTTAGATCTGCTGACATCTGCATCACACCCACTCATTTGCCAATCACCTGTTAACCACATATATTGAAAAGTGTCACTGCAGAAAGCAGAATATTTATCTTGCCTTGTTCATGCCTGTAATTTGGAAAGGCTTGAAAAAGAAAATCACACCTTCCTCAAAGTTTCAATGCTCTATTTTTATTTCTGATCAATAATTGTTTCTTTTTTAGGCATATTCTAACACACCAGGCTCATTAGCATGACTAAAGGCCTTGGGAAGAGAACTTCAAAAAAAAAATGAAGGGCTGCCTTTGCCCCAAGAGCTGCTTGAGAGAGAGGTTTAAATTTAAACTGTGCTCTGGCAAATACCAGTTCCCTGGAGAGGATGTTAAGAGTTCAGCACAACTTCAAGGCTTAGAACAAAACATGAATGGTTATTCTGTGGCTTTTGTATTCAGAAAAGGGCAAGGAAAATCCAGCTGTGTGCATCTGGATTGGGAGCCTGCTGTGAAAGGCTAGAGAAAGGAGGCAGAGGGATCTCAGGTGCAGTCCTTGGGGGGTGTGTCCATCTCTGGGGGTGTTCCAAGCTCAGCAGTAGCATCACATCTCTTTTAGTGGGTTCCTGTCTTTGCCAACCCCAAACTTTCACCTGTCACAGCTCAACTGGATGAGAAAACACTTCCCAAATGATTTGCCTTTATTGCATGTCGTGTTTTATGGCCTGTGAGACGCTCAGGCAGAGCCCTGCCCATCAGCCCTGCTCTCCCTGCTGGCATTAACCCCTCTCGTGCTGCAGGTGGAGGACAACAGGAGGTACAGGCTGCACAAGCTGACGGTGCAGGAGAGAGTGGCCACGTCTCCCTACTCCAACACGCGCAGCGTGTTCCTGAGGAGGAGCCTCCCGCACGGCCGCTACGTCCTCATCCCCACCACCTACATCCCAGGGGTGCCCACAAAGTTCATCCTCAGGCTCTACACAGACGTGCCCTCAAAACTCAGGTGGGTGGCACTCACAGCTGCAGGAGATCTCCTCCAGCCCACAGGCTGCAGCTCCATGGGGGCTGCCTGGTTGTCCTCCAACACCTTCAACTCACTGGCCCATGTGTGTCCAGAACTGGGCCCTGGAGACATCAGGGGCACCTCTGGAGTCTTCAGGTGTGTGCATGGTTAGGGAATGTTTAATTAGGGACCTCTTGGACAATTCATTTTGGGTCTTTGGGCTTTTTTAGTTTGGCTTTTTTAGTGGCCTCCAGTTCTAGGTCAGGACACCGAGCACTGGTGCTTGTGGTTACAGCTGATACTTGTTTCTGGGACCTTCTCCTCTGAAAGCAGTGGTTACTGCAAGAGTAGAACCAGTGCTTCATGAATCACTTTATTTCTTGATTTAATAGTATTTTTCAGTATTTAAAATTGGGTTTTTTTCACCACGTTTGCTTCCATGCAGAAGATAACACAAATTTGTTTTAGTTTGCTTTGGTCTATTTTGATTTCCTACATCTGTCATTTCTGCAACACAGAATTCAAAAATGGCAGATGAAAAAAAACTACCAATCTCATGTTCTAAAAATGCCAGATTTCCACAACCATTGACTGCTTGACATTCTATGTTTTGGTTGCTTTTTCCATGATTTTTCAGGGAGCTGAAGGCAGATAGGCCTAAAATGACGTGTTGGAGTCTCCTTTGTGGCTACCCACGCAGAGTCACCCAAATCAAAGTCTACTCTGCAGAGGGTTTGGAGAAGCAAGACAGATCAGGAGGTAAGTGGAAAGAGAGCCTGGAAGAGTGGAATTGGCTTTTCAGTCCTCTAAAGGTGATTTGGGTTGATAAGGAAGCAGTCAGGAATTATCCACACAGAGGATTTATAGGATTTGTTTTTCCATCGTGTTGTAAAACCTGCTCCAGTGGAGAGACCAATGAATGTGGGGATGCACAACAGCAAGTTATGGGTGGGTCCATGACTGGGCAGGATGGGCAGGAGGAGCCAGACCCTCCTGAGGAGCTAACTGTGGGGTTAGTGAGGTTCTTCTGTCAGGGGTGTGTGTTTTCTAAATGGAAAATGTCCAGGAGGCAGCTGAATGGCACAGGCTCGTGTGGTGTGTTACATTTACCTCATCAGAGCACTTCAGGGAGGACTTTATGGTTTACAAACAACCATTTTTAGCTGAGTAAAGTACAACAGGGGTTAAATGCTTCATACATGACTGTGTATCTGTCACAGAAAGTGTCCTGAAGGACACCAAAATGGCTTTATAGCACCTGACGTTGAGTTCATTAGGAAACTTGCCCAGTTGTCATTTGCTTTTTCATTTTCTACTCCTGCTCTCTGTCTGATAGTCTTCATTTTTCACAGCTCAGTGCTGGTTGTCATCAGAGTCCCGTTCCTGGCCAGAGGAAGTTTATTTAATCTTTATTTTAAATGTTTATTGGAAAGCTCCTCCTTGGTGCTGTCTTTGATCCATTGCCCTGTCTGGACAAAATAAAGGATGGTTTGCTGTTGTGAGGAATAGGGGATGAATCTCACGGGCCAGACTCAGTCCTGGATGCTCCTTGTGGCAGCACCTCTCTCCAAGTCAGTGTGTTCTGGAGTGGATGCAGCTGTCTGGGAGCCAGGCACAGTGGCAGCTCTGCAGGGTGATGAGGAAGCTCTTTGTGCTTGGGGATTTCTGTCTCTCATTCCCAAGCCTGTTCTAAAAATTGCTCTCACTACTGTCTGTAGTTGCCTTTTTCCTGAGTTTCTTTTTGAGAACAAATCACCTTTTGCACCTTTAAGTCTTCCTGCTGACATTCCATGGTGGATTTGCATATTTAATTGTCTTTCTAAGCTGAATGTTGAGATCTGTGGTGTGTGACAGCCCTGGAAGAAGAGAATTTGTAGTGGGAGCTGCCTTGGGAGCAGCCTGAGCAGCAGAAGGAAGGAGAAGCAGATTCATTCACCTGCAAGAGGCAAAACAAGCTTCTGGGATTGCCAGGGCAGTGCTTGTGCCCCAGCACTGTCTGCTGTTTGTGCCGTGCCCTTTGCCAGTGGCTGAGGGCGTCAGAGCTCTCTGGGTGCTGGTAAGAGCAGTGGAGAGCAGTGGGAATGCAGCTGGGAACATTCCCACAGGAATGTTTTCCAGAAAGCCTTTTGCTTTGGTGCAGTGCTGCAGGATGTGGGTGTTGGATGCTCGGTGCAGTTCTCAAAAACACAAAAATTAAGCCTTAGACTTCTGAACACAGATTTCTTTAAGCCTTAAAAAATGTTATTACTGTTCAGGTGTTTCTGGCTTTTACAGATTCCAACTTTTTCCTTTGCACTGTTCTTTTGTACAACTTTCCAAAGCAGCAGCATGGGCAGGACCGAGGTAAGAGAGCTGTGATGGGTTCAGGGCAGAGCTGGAGCCATTTGTGTGCCCCAGAGCTGAACCCAGCCCTCCTTGCACTGCCAGAGCAGTTTTCTGAGCATCAGCTCCAGATTCATTCCCAGCTCATAGCCAATACCAGGACATTGCTTTTCCACTCTAGAAACCTTTCTGGTTTTAATTTGTCCTGTAAATAAACCAGGCACAGAACTGAGCCATCCATAGCTCAGAACATCTGATCCCCCACATGCTTCCTTTTGTTGTGGAATTGGAGCCAGTTTTCCTAAAACAACTGACCCATCCAGCACTGCCATCGTGGGGTTGGAACATTTTGGAACATCGTGGGTGCAGGAACATTTTGTGTCCCTCTTCTGCCTCCCTCTGTTTCTGAGATCTTGCTGAGAATTTGAATGTTTCCTTCAAATATTATCTTTCCTTTTCCTTTCACTTAGAGTCCCCTCATTAACTGCTCCCTCATCCATCCAGCAGATGTGCCTGTCACCTCTTTGGCTCCGTGTCCTTTCCCCACCCCTCCTTATGCTCTTTATCTCTTAATTACTGGTAATGATCAGGTGTTGCTCTGCTCTTTGCCCTCGGACAAAGTTGTTAACACCATTGGGGTGTCAGGCAAGACCCCGTTTTATCCAGATCCATTTTCCAAATTGCTTTGCAAAGAGGGCAGCGTTTCCACCCCTGATGACACCGCGTGGTGCCACCCCGTGCCCCAGGGCTGAATTCACAGTTCAGTGACACGGAAGGCAATTTTCCATGAGAAAAGCCAATATCCTGCTACCTGCCCTGGAACTGTGAGGGGTTGTCAGGGAAACAGGCCCGTGGCAGCTCTGGCCAGGTGTAACCACAGAGCAACACACGGAAAAATCTGTGTGTGCCTTGTACTTGGAACTGGCTTCGTCTGGTTTGGATGCAGCTGTTCTGTGGTTTGTTTGTGTGAGATGTTGGTACCTGATCTTGTAAACGAGTGATGTGTTTGAGGGAAATCATCTGGGTATGGATTGTTAAAAAGCTAAAATTGTGCTGCCTTCTGGCTGCAGTGGCATTGTTGAGTGGATGGTTAAAAAATGTGTGTTAGAAACTACCATGAGCCTGACTTACAGATACTCAAGGTTTATTTAAAATCTGTATCTAAAAAATAGCACAGTGTGGAAAAAAACAGATATTCTGTCATTAACATCAGAATTGCCAGAGACAGCTATGTTGCAACACATGCAAAACATGGTATTGCCTTCGTTTAATTAAAAGTTAATTAGAAAGTGGAATCACCCATTCTGTTTGAATGTGTTTGGTGTTTCCAAATTGGTTCTTGCTCCTTATTGTAAAGGAAAGAAAATATCAAATTTAATAAGAAATAAAAATGCTCAGTGTAAAAACAAAGCATTTCTAGAATGTTGAACAATTGCAGGGGGTCACGTATCAGGGTGAGATGGGATATTAGGGAGAAATTGTTCCCTGTGAGGGTAGGGAGGCCCTGGCACAGAGAAGCTGTGGCCGCCCCTGGATCCCTGGAATTGTCCAAGGCCAGGTTGGACAGGGCTTGGAGCAGCCTGGGACAGTGGGACTGGATGGGCTTTAAGGTTGCTCCCAACCCAAACCACTCCACAATTCTCAGTTTTCACCTGGACAGGGAGCAGTGGCTGTCACATGCCGTGGTGTCCTGTCCTGTGATGCTACCAGGCACACGAGGGGATTGTCTCTGCTGGGTTTCTGGGCAGCTCTCAGCTGCCATTCTGTGTGCCCAGAGCTGTGCTGCTGATTGTGTTCCAGGAGCAGATCCCTACGTGCTCATCAAGTGTGAGAACCAAAGCCGGCGCTCCCTGGTGCAGCACGACACCACCAGCCCTGTCTTCAACACGCAGGTGATCTTCTACAGGAAGGACATCGACAGCCCTGTCACCATCCAGGTGAGACAGCCTCAGGGCAGGGAGGGCAGCACAGCAGCATCCTTGGGTTTGCTGGGCCAACTTTTTCTTCCTGTGACTGATACCCAGGAGAGAAGTGAGAATCTCTGCTCTCCTTGCTGGGCTCTGCCTGGGGCCGTGCTGCTGCTTCTCCTCCAGAAACACCAGCTGATGGCACTTAGGGATCAAAAGGCATGTTTCATTACAAGGCATGTTTCATTCCAAGGCTTTGAAAGAATTTACAGAATTCCCTTTTGCCTCATGTAGTACCTGGTGAACCAGAGACAAAGAAAAGCCCAGTGTTGTCCAGAGTCAGTGTTTGAAACAAAACCAAAGCTAAGGCTGTTATTAAGAAGTTTTTTTACCCTGAGTTTTAGTCCTGTGTGAACTAGACCTCGCTGTTTACCTCAGCACTAGCTGGAGCAATAGAGCTTGGCACTGAGATGATGCAGACCAGAAAACTTTGTCTTCAGTCTCGACTCTACAACTGCAGCACTGAGGAGGTGCAGAGGGGAGCACAGGCAGGCAGGGTAGCACAGACGGGCTATTGTAGGTAGGTTTTACTGCTGATGAGGTAAAAAAAAGGTCATTTCTATTCCTCTCCTAGGCAGGCTGTGACCTAGAAAGAAAAAGCTGCATTTCGCTCCTTATTTGCATAGTCTATGCAAATGAGCATGCAAATCCACACTCTCTCTCGTGCTCTCTAGACAATTAGCTAAATTTAGACTCACACCCCTCCTCGCTGCTTTTCCAAGGGGTTAATGGGGCTGACCCTTCTCGAGCACAGCCCTTCCCGGCGGAGCGCGACAGCGGCGCTGCCTCAGCCGGGTTCATTTGTGTCCCCTCACCCCCAGGTGTGGAACAGCAACCTCGTGAGTGACCAGTTCCTGGGGCAGGCGGTGCTGGCAGCCTCCGCCGGTGACCCCCGCGAGCTGCAGACGCTGCGGCTGCGGGCCAGAGGCGGCGGGGACGCAGCCGAGGTGCCGGGTCACATCACCGTCAAGGTTCTCTCCAGCGATGACCTCGCCGAGCTCTGAGCGCCGCGGCCCCGCCGAGCCCAGACGGAGCTGTCACCTCGCAGCAGCCGCGCCGGGGACTCGGGAGCACGGGGTGCACATCAGCATAATCGCTTTAAAGGGGAAAAAAAGCCCTCCAACTCTCCACATTATCATTGGTAAAGGGGGGAGAGGCGCTGGGAGAGGGGGAAATGCATATTTATAAATATCTATGCTCGTCATGCAGCACATGCAGTAGGAGAGGGGGCAAATGGAATGCTGGAGTAAGTTCATTCAGATGTGAGCATCTTCCCAGCAGCATCGTTGAGGATGCAGGCAGGAATGGCTGCAGCTCCATCGGGCACCCACCAGCAGCTTGGGGGGTAGCAAACACAAGGTGGATTCCCTAAGGCATCACCATCATTCAGTCCTTGTTCACTGCCTGGCTGGATTTGGGAGGGGAATTTTTCCCTCCCTGGAGGGATATCAATTTCTTAATGAAATTTCTGTTCCTTGATGAGAATGTCACTGCTCGAGGAGCTCAGTCATAGCTCATGGCCTTAAGGCCAGTCTTGCCAGGACAACATTAAAATAGAGGGGCAGATCTTGCAGTGCCTGTTTGAACACCCAGCAAATAAGAGTTTTGTCTCCCCAAAAGCTCTCAGACTGAATTCCTCATTCTTCTCTTCTCCACCTCGAGCTGGTGGCTCACAGTTTGGTGTCTCTGTCCAAGGGCACCTCACAGTTCAGCTGTGGCTTTGCTCAGAGCACAGATTCAATAATGGGAGCCTCCTTGCTTTGTTTAATCCACATAATGCTAAGAATGGAATAACAGCCCTCTTGTTTTGGTAGCTGTAGCACCAGCCTGAAAGAGGAGAAAATGAGCTCACGAGAAGGGTGTGTTTGTAAAAGCAAGCTGCTGGGCCCAGGCAGGTGTCAGGTCTCACTCTCAAAACTTTGCAGTCATTTATTGCTGGCACGGCTGATGTTTGATGGAGTTTCACTTGGGTTCCATGTAGGATGGGTGTCATTTCACGTTTTCCTCACAGCAGGGCTCTGGTGCCAGCTCTTCCCTTCCCCTGCAGCCCAGGGCAGGGTTCCCTCAGCAGCTCTCGGGTGTGCATGCTGGGCAGTGACCCTGGCAGTGCACAAGGCTCCCTGTGCCAGGCACTCGGAAATGGATTTTACAGATTCTGCACATTCTGGGTGGTAAAATGAAGCTGAAGGACTGTTCTGCCTTTTTTACAGCCAGGAAATTTGGATTTTTATGTGCCTCGTAGCCACTTCAGCCACACTGCACGATTTTTATGATTTATGAAATGGCCCTCGACAGAGTTAATGTTTTCACAAAAGGTTTTGCAGTCTCCTCAGGGCTCCAAAAGGATCACTGCTGTGGTAGGAAAATGTCTGATATGCCAGAGATGGACTGTGGGGCTGGGAGTGATGCTGCAGTGCCATCAGCTCAGCTGCACGTACCAAGTCCCTGAATCCAGCTCTTTCCAGACAGTTTGGGCTCAGGCCATTTGGCACAGCAGGGCACTTGTCAGAGGTGTGAACTACAAGCCCCACAGGCAAGTGACATTCTCTGCAAGCTCATGGCTTTGGGCTGCTCACTCTCGGAAATGTTTGTAAACTGAGATTTATCCTTTTAAAAAGCATAAACTCTCTCATGCAGACCAGAGCTTGGACGAGGGGGAACTGCAAATGTCAGCGCTGTCCTAGCCCTGCACTGAGACCTCTTTGCTTTGCTTTATCTCCCACACTGTCCCAGGCTGGGAGCTGCTTCCTGCAGTGTTCCCTGGGGGATGGGGGCCATTCCCAGGGCTTGGCTTGGCCAGGGCTCAGTGTTTCACCTGGAAAAGGTTTCCCTCTGAGATGGCACTGGAGGTTTGTGCCTCCCTGCCCCAGGATTTGGCTGAGGAAGCTCCTGAGCCTGCTGAGGGCACAAAGCCACCTCAGCTCCAGGCTGGAGGGGAGTCCCTTGGCTCTTTCCTTGGAGTCCACAGCCCTGGCCCCCAATCCCAGCACCATCACCCCATTTCAGCCTCTGTGAGGGTTCTCCCCAGCATCAGTGGGACAGAGGGAGTGTCACCAGCAGTTCTTGGGCATGCACAGCCCAGCAAAGGGGGTGGGGAGCACAGACATGGTGACTTTTAGGCCTTGATCATGATGCCAGCTCTAGACATTCCCTCAGTTTGACCCCATGGAATGGGCACAGGCACTGCTGGCCAGTGCTGCCCTGAGGGACTGGCAGTGCTGGCAGCTGCGGGAGGCTCAGCAGTGTCTGCACTTCTGCATTGATTATTTTTGGGAAGTATCTGCTTTTCTCATCAGGAGGAGCTGATCCAGCCTGGGAACACAAGTGGCTCTGCTGGTTTACAGAGGCTTCTGCCTTTCCAGGTGAAGCAAGGCAAGGGCAAGGTCACAGGGGCTTGTGCTGCTGCCTGCTCCTAACATTGTTAGTAAAAACTGTTAATTTTTTAACAATTAATATCTACAAATGGGAAAACATGTTGGGATTGGTTTTTGGGCGGGGGGGAGGGACTGCACTTACGTACACACTCGAGCCACCTCAAAAATGAAAACAGGTGGAAGTGGATGTAAAATGTTTCATTGCAACCTTTTGTAACTTTTCGATACGAAGTGGCCTGAATAAAATTTTACAAAAAATACAATTTTAGCGATTTCTGCGCCGGCGGAGGCCGCGAGAGGGCGCTCGGTGTCCACGCACACAGCTGTGACCACGGGCAGGTGCAGCACAGCCGGATAAAAACGGTGTTAATTTATACAGAGCACCACACATTATCCTATACACGCTATTACATCTCTCTATACACTGTGTAACAGTTACAGAAGGGTCTCTGAGTGTACATAAAACTATATCTATATATATGCACACTATGTATATACACTGTATATGTGTGTGTGGGTATATACATTTATACACATTTATATTCTATATTTATATATATATATATAAATATATATATATAGTGCAGGAGAGTTTTGGGGGGCTTGTGCATAGGGAACAATATAAAGTACAAAGTACATGTATGCCCATAGCTCTGTAACACACTATCCATAAAATTATAATTCTATAAAATATATATATATATAATACCATATATGTTATATATATACACACACATATAAGAATTATTCAGTATATTGTGTGTCTATGTACATTTAGTAATCTATGCTATACACATCTCTTGCTCTTTAATCTCTATATATTATATATATTTTGTGTCAACGTGTTCTGCCAGGTGGAGGGAGGACAGGGAATTCTCCAAACACTCCACAGTCCCAGCTGGCTGGCTGTACCCAAAAGGATGTTTTGGCTGCCCCATTCTTCACCTGTTTCTGGCTGGGAATGCAATTGCACTTTCTTCCTCATCCAGAAGTGCCGCAGCTGGACAAAACTCAGCCCATGGGCTGCTCTCCAGAGGCAGCATGGTGTGGAGCTGACAAATGAGGGAGACCCTTCCCCATTCTCAAACCACACCAAAACCCCCATGAACAGGACTTCCCATCTTTAAGTAACGACCAACAATTCAGAAGTGAATGTTACCAGTGACTGAGAAGGGAGCAAATCTCCCAAAGGAGTGAAAGTTTTATTCCTCAGTTTTCTCTGAGCTGGCATTGCTGACGTTAAGTTCTTTCAAGGCTTGACAGATTTTTCCTGGCTATACGGATGGTTTTGGGCAGGACGGAGAGACTCATGGCTGTTTTTAAAAATGGATGCTGCCCAAAGGGAAAAAAAAAAGAAAGAAAGGAACTGTTACTTTCCAAACCCTGTTTCTCACAAGATGAAACAGGATTCCTCTGGTTACCAGAAGTACACAGGAATAGGACTGAGGGGACCATCTCCACCTCAGTCTTAGTATTCAGGACAAACATGGCCCAGTAATCCCATTAATCAATTTATCAAGGTGTCTTCAGCTTGGTGGGATCTTTGCTCTGCCAACACTCTGGGAATGCCACTTGCTGTGTCAGGGTTTTTTTCACTTCAGGAAACTCAAAAGACTCACTTAGGGTCCTTTTTTCTAAAGGTAGGGGCTACTTTCATTGTCAGAAAAGATGAGTGCAAGCCGTTCCTCAGGGAACTCCAGCACCTCCAGGAAATGTTGATCCCAGTAGGATTTAGGCCTGTGCTGTTCTGAAGAACACTGAGGTGCAGGTTTTCAGCACCAAGACAAGAACAGCCAAATCTCTGACTGCTGGGCTGGGACTGGGCTCCTCTTCCACCAACACCATTTTGGGCCTCTGTACCTGGCACCATTCAGCTGCAGCTCTCCTGCCACCAGCTAAAACTGAATGAAATCCCAAAGTACAGCACAGAAATGATCAGAGGGTGGATGGAACACCTTTCCTCTGAGGAAAGACCCAGAGAACTGGGAGAAGAAAAGGTCCCAGGGAGACCTTACTGCAGCCTTTCAAAACTTCAAGGGGACCCATTTTTAGTAGGGTCTGTTGCAAAGGGACAAAGGGTAATGGTTTTAAACTAAAAGAGGAGAGATTCAGGTTAGATCTAAGGAAAAAATTGTTTATGTTGAGGGTGGTGGAACACTGGCACAGGTTGCCCAGAGGGGTAGTGGATGCTCCATCCCTGAAATATCCAAAGTCAGGTTGGATGGGGCTCTGAGAACCTGATCAAGCTGAAGATGCCCCCACTCACGGCAGGGAGGTTGGACCAGATGGACTTTAAAAGTCCCTTCCAAGCCAAATTCTTCCATGATTCTACTTTGGAAAGCACCAAGCCTGGGGACTGACAGGAGAGGAGGGCAGCTGGTGAGGAGGATCCCCCTGCAGGCAGTGGCCCTTTACCTGCAGGAGCTCGCGGGCTGTCCAGCGGATGCGGGGGTCGGTGTCCAGGCAGGAGTGCAGGAAGGCGTGGAACAGAACCGACATCTTCTCGGGCATCTTCAGAGGGGGGTACCTGTTCTGAGCTATCAGGCGCTGAGCCTGGGGACAGAGCAAGCAGGGGACAGCCACTGACCATCCCTGGGTCACAGCTCCACTGCACAGCCCTCCTGGCTGCCACTTCCTGAGGCTTCTCAAGGGGCTGTGAACATTGGAGGGTGAGGAAGCAGGGAATTATCAGCCTCCAGAGCAGTGATGACCGTGACCCTGAGTGTAGCTCAGCTGGGCAGAGCATGGTGCTGAAAACATCAATCCCCAGATGGGCCATTCACAGGTGATCCCTGTGGGTCTCTCCCTACCCAGAATATTCTGGGATCTGGAAAAAATTCTCTTCATCTGTGTTTGCTGCTTAATACAAGGCAAAATCAATCCAAAAAGTGGTCTTCAAGAAAAGTCAGGGAACTTTTTCAAAAAGAGCAGAAGACTGAAATCTTCAGAGCTGTTGTCTTCCTCAGGAATTAACTGTGCAGTATTTGACTTGGTTTCAGCTGATAGTAATGAGAATTTATCCTGGTATACATTCCTCCACTATTCCTTGCTCATTTGGTACAAGAACTGATCATTTAATTTAAAGGAATTAGGACTGAAAACTGAAAACTTCAAAATATGTTTACTACACGTAGCTTTGCTAAAGCATACCTTTAGAATTTTTTTGAGTAATAGATAATTATGGCATTACCAGAACCAGTGACCCTCCCTGAAAGGCACTGGTCAGAGTCTGAAAAGACTTCTGGGCCTGCAGATACACCTGTAATGCTTTTCATAATAATTTCTCCAACTGGAGAAACTTACAGCTGTCATTCAGAACTCCAGCTCAGAGAGAGATCAAACAGAGCAGGAGGAATCCAAGCAGTGCTGGAGGCCAAAACAGCACATTTTTACACTGGTACATGTCACTTCTCCTCTGATGAGATGCTCTGCAGGGACATTTCTAGAAGTGGGCCTTGGTGGAACTATTCCAGGGGATTTGAGTGGGATTTTGGCTCATGGCACAGATTGGAAAGACAGTGGTATTAGACAGTGCTTGCACCTTACCTGGACAGGGCTTTCTTGAAAGTATGGAGGTTCTCCCTCCAGCATCTCAATGGCCACGATCCCCAGAGCCCAGATGTCCACTTGGGTGTCATATTCCTTTCTTTTCAGGACTTCTGGGGCCACCCAGTAAGGAGAGCCGAGCACTGTGCTCCGGGTGCTCCGCTCCGGGGTCAGCTGAGCGCACAGGCCAAAATCAGCTGGGGAGGAGAACAAAAATGCTGTCAAAACCTGCTTGAACTGGGAAACCAAGCACAAGAATTCCTCACTCCAAGCCTGGGAACAGGGAGATGCTGTGCCTGACCAAGAATACCCACTCAGCTTCACAGATCCGTCCATCCCGAGAAGAATGTTGTCACTTTTGACATCTCTGTGGATCACATTCTTTGAATGAAGGAAATCCAGGGCTTTGAGGCACTGAGACAAAAAGCCCATGAGGGTAAAAATTAATTAACCACATTTCATCACACAAGAGAAGGAAATGGCTCTAAAAGATTGAATTTCTAGGTGAAACACCCATTGTTGATACAGACTGTCCCCTCCAAACCCAGCCAGAATGGCTGCAGTGGCTGTGCTCTCTCCACCCAGGTGAAAAAGGAGGGTTTGTCAGAAAGGAAAACATCTCTCCCTCCATTATGAAGTGGATCACTTTTGTGTGGGAGGCTGCATGACAAAGGTTTTATGTTGGCCTCAACAGCAGACTTGGAAGGAGCACATTAATCACTTTTCAGAAGCAAACACCATTTGGGTGCTCTCCTTTTAACCTGAGGGTTGTGAGAAACATGTCTCTATTTTAATCTGCTGTTAGTTTAAAATTCTACCACCAGCATGTTTGCTTTTACAGGCAAAGAATGTAGTGCAGACATGCTCCAGTTTAAAGAGGCAAAGTTTAGAATGTTAAATTCAAAAAGAGGATGACAACAGTCTATGAGTGTAATAACAGAGTACAAGAGATGCAGTTGT
Organism: Eopsaltria australis; assembly: GCA_034509425.1. Lineage (NCBI taxonomy): Eukaryota > Metazoa > Chordata > Aves > Passeriformes > Petroicidae > Eopsaltria > Eopsaltria australis. Next base: position 312,815 of record JAVTVJ010000726.1, read on the forward strand.
ACTGGCAGGCAGCTCACTTAGATGCCCTTTTATTTTACATTTCGTAACAGCAGCACTGAAGCAAAGCTCTGAACATGAAATCACCCCTGTCCCACCCTGTCCAAGCCATTGGAAGCACAGGCAGGGTCCCTCACCTCCCTGCTGATAGCAGCTATCATCTTTTCCTCCAAAAAGACTTGGACAAGAACGCTGGTCAAAGTGCCTCCATCCACATATTCCATCACGAGCCACAGGTCTTCATCCACCAGGTAGCTGAGGGAAGAAAACAAAGGCATGGAGATGAATGTGCACAGCTAAATTACCTTGTGGAAAGGACTGCAGGGGGGTTTTGTTTCCAGGCTGCTTGTAAATGGAGGCAGAATGAAGTGGAGACATTCCCTGCAGGCCTTGCAGGACTTGGAATCTGTACAGCCTAAATGAGAAAGGCAAATCCATGAAAAAGGACATGCCTTAGACAGCAAACAAGAGTAAAATGCAGTTTAGTAACAGCAGAGATCAATCTGGAACCAGGACACTTGTCATCAACTGATTCATTATCTTATCAATTCCACTATTCACTCCAGGAGTGAGGCAACACAACTCCAGAGTTATCCAGGGGAGGAGGCTCTGCACTACTGAGGACAGATGTTGGCCAGCATTGGAAAACACTGCATAAAATACAGTCAGAAACAGGAAAAACTATTTAAAAACTGGCAAATTATGTGGTTCTGCAAATAAGAGTTTAGTCTTCCTGGCTTCCACAGCAATGGAAAATGGTGGGAACAGTCAAAGGAAGATAATTTCTAAGATTGTTTATCAGCACTTATCATTTAAGGCACAGAAAATATGATCAACTTGAAAAAACCAAACTCCAAAACAACACGGAGGTAATGAACTGACAGGATGTTGTTTTAGTAAGACAGGGCACACCCAGGATTTTGAAAAGGGGTTTCCAACTACATACACCAGAAAACATTAATGGGGACACAATGCCATCCCCTCCCATCCACTGGAGATGAACAGAGAAATAAAAAGGAGCTCCATGTTCTGCCAGTGCCCAAAGGGGTTTTTTAACCTTTGGCTTGCGGTGTGTGAATGAACATTCCCATGCCAACACCAGAACCACTCACCTGTCTATATAATTGACAATATTGGGATGCCTGTTCTCCTTCATGATCCGAATCTCGTTGACCACGAGTTCCTTCCTGTTCCGTTTGCGGAGAGGCATCTTCTTCAAGGCCACCTGAAATGAAATTGGAGACCATGGACTCCAGAAGTTCTGCTGCAGGGGACCACAAGGACCATGCAGAGAGTGTTTTGGGAATGATGGGGCTGGGCTGTGACCTTGTGATCAGACACCAGAGCTCACCAAGTGCCAGGACAACAGCTGATTTCTCCACTTGCTTGGATGCCACTTGCAGGACATTTGCCTGAGGTATTTGCCTTGTAAACTCTGGAAAAATGGTCCCTAAACTATCACCCACAGATCTCTGACCACACCCTGCACCCACATCCTTCCCCAATGGGAAGTTTATCACCTCTGTCATTATTCACACAGGTTTTGCAAGCAGGATTTTGTGACTGTGAAAATGTATTAAAACAGCTGGGAATCCTTCAGCAGTTCTATGGGGTTTGGCCATTATTTCAGCAACTGCTGCTGGTCTTGATTGCATAACAAAGCAAATGAATACATGATGAATAAAATCCCAATCTAAAAGATCGTAACAGCCAAACAGAAAAAAACCACAAACTCAGAACCTTCTAACTTCTTGAGCTTCGATTTTGCTACTCCAAAGAGCATTCTTTACTACACTTTAGATTTGCAATTATTTTCTGGGTTTCTAAAGAAATAACCCATTCTCTGGTATTTTAAGCCTTAATTATGTCTTCTCTGTAAGATACCACTGCCCCACTTGCATTCTTTCTGGTACTGAGTAGGAACAAAATCTGTACAAAATTTGTTTTGAGGAACAGCAGGTGCAGGAAAGCTCAACTGGTCACCCAAAGCTCCAGCAGAGCTCAGAGCAGAGGAGAAGCCCTGAAGAGCTGCACAGTGTGCTGGGGGTGTTGGCACTCACCACATCTCCTGTGCCTGGGTCGATGGCTTTGTAGACAGTCCCGAAACCCCTGGAAACAAAACAGCAGTGAAGAAAGGAGCAGCAGTTTAGGTGCTGGGAGTGAAAGCCAGCCCAGACAGGAGATCTCTGCTGCATGGAGTGTTTTAAACACCTCAGTTCATCTCTCCTGGCAGCTCACCAGCCCTCTGCCATGCAGGGTGTCCAAGAGAAAACTGAGGCTCAACTTGGAGAAAAAGAGCTGGAGCACATATCTTCAAAACTTAAGGGCAGGGGGAGGGTGTGCCTACAAAAACTGGAAAATAAAATATTTAATTGTTTTTCCATTTTGCTTTGTTGTGTTGGGTTTTTTTTCCTTCTTTTTGTATCCATGTATTTTTTTCCCAGGGAATGCATGCTGCAGACTACACAGGGTTTTGTGTGAGAGTGTGAGAGCTTATTATTTCATCTCTGGTTTATATCTGTAATTAGTGGTTATAATCTGAATTACCGAATATTTTAAAGCAAAATATTTGAAATAAATATTACTGAGAACTTTTATCTGACAGCTGTGGGGTGATAAGGAGTTGTTTTAGGCAAAAAGGTTGGAGGAATGGGAGATCTTTCAGGTCCTGCAGGTGAGACACTGCCAGCATCGAGTTTTCTTTGACAACACCTTCTGACCACAGTTATTAATTCTGCTCTGTACTGAGAGATGGGAGGATCTAAACCCAGATCATGTCTGGAACTTGCCTGGCTTGATATTACAGCAGCAAAATGCCTGGCCCGTGGCTTTGTAGGTAACTGGGGTTGGACTTACCCTCGGCCAACTTGAACAAAATCTGTGTATCTTGTCACGGGGTCCCCCTCGTTCACAATGCTCCCTGAAAGCAACAAAATGCCAGATGCTCACCTCAAACACCTTCCAGCAGATCCAAAAGGCAGCCCCAGTGTCTGGCTGTGAGCCCTTTGTGGGCAACAACAGCAACAGAGGCAGCTCGAAAGCACAGATGGCTCCAGAGATTTTCTGATTTTCTACAGCCCTTTGAAGAGCTACCTTGACAGGAAACAAAGCATGTGGAGAAATCTCCACAGGAGACAGAAATCCAAAAAGACCAGGTACCAAAGCAAGAGTTTGTTTTCTACAAATATTTAGGAGAGCTGGAACAACAGAGCCTTTATTTTCTTGGGAATAAAAACTTCATGTGATTCAACAAAAGGTTTAATATTTCTGAAGATTAAGTGCACCTTGGGTTCTGGGATTAATTTTTAAGAACAGGTGCAAAGTGCTTCCAGGAGAGGAGGGGATCTTCCCAACTCTCAGCAATTTGCCAAGATTGTCTTTATGATTTTAAAGAACAGCACCTCATGTTACAATCAATAATGATGGGGCTTTAAGATTACCAAGCTTAATTCTGATGATGATCTTGCCTGTGCTATTTGAAGAACCACACATTGCTTGTCTTCAATCTAATCAATTGCTGTGAAGTATTTTTGCTCCAATGACTTGTCAGGAGACTAAAGAGAATTTAGGAACCCAAATATTCTGCTTGATTTGCCCATCAGCACTCAGTTCAGCAGTTCATTCACTAGGTCCAAGCACCTTCTGTTGAACCAGAAACAATCTCTGCTTTTGCCTCCAGCGCAGATGGAAGTGCAGGGAAACTGAACCAAATCAGAGCTGCTCTCAGGAACACCCAGGAGAACTCCTGATTCCTCTGCCCCTTTGGTGCAGCTAAAGCTGGGACACACACCCCACACAGCAGACAAGAGGCACAGACACCACACGTACTCAGTTTCTCCAGCACTTCCTCTGTCAGCTGGGATTTCCTCTGTGGCCGCACCCTGGGCTCGTTCAGATCGCTCGCGCTTGTGCTGAGGCTGTCGAACAGCAGGAATGTGTCATATTCTGCTCCTTCAGTTCCCAGCAGAGAGCTGGTGTGGATCTGTGAGGGGAAATTTATGTCAGCAAGGGGGCTTGCAGGGATCTCCTGAGCTCCAAATGCAAACCCTCAGGAAGATGCTGTCAGCCATATCCAGTGCTCTTTAACTGGTTTTTGCTGTCCACATCACAAAATGAATGAACGAAAACAAAAGGCTGGTTTTACTCAAGTTCATGGTCAGTCCCATGTTCAATTCTCATGGATTTTCCTGGTACATCCAGGAGACAGTTTTTCCTGTATCCTGCAACGCAAACTGATGACTAAAAGGGAAGTTCCAAACCAGTTTTCCAGGTGCCAGTGGCTGGGGTGAAGCACAGTGTCATGGCAGGACTCCATGGCCAGCACCTCCAGCTGTGAATGGCAGCTGCTTCTGACCAGGAACTTGCAGTTCTGAATTGCACCCATGGTAACCAAAGCTGGCACTTACTGATTCTGCTGAGGCAACAGATGCAGGTTCATTGTCCCACTCCTCCTCCTCTTCCTCCTCCTCATAACTCTCTTCTCCAGCAAGGGAAGGAGCCAGCTGAAGTTCTGGTGGCAGTGTTGTGGCCTGGGGACAGTGAGGAACATGAGTGAGAATCTCCATTTTGCCACTTGGGAGGTTTCATAGCTACACACAACTTCCAGCTGCTTCAACAGCAGAAACTGATCTAGGCATGCACGTGGTCCCACAGCCTCAGGTCCCTGTTACACGTGTCACAGCACAATTTAAATAATTATACCCCAGCTGCTGCTCTGCAGGGGCAGAGAATTACATCAAGTTGCCCCAAATTTGCTGTTTTCCAAGTGCTTTAAAGCTGACACAAAGGCCACTTAGAGACCTGAAGCAAATCAAAGGCACCATTCTACACCTTCACACCTCACTGGTGCTCTATTTAAAATGTTTAATATTAACCCTAATAAATTTGGTCAATATTAATGTGGATGTCATTCCTCTCTCTCTGGGATTGCTATTGCAACCCAACATTTATTAGCATGGATAGTTATTTAAAATTTCCTTTAATAGTTCCAGTGAGTTACATTATCAATTATAACCTTATTTATATGCAGCTATATATCCAGCTGTACTAAAGATATCTCATGAAACTTGACAGAAAGGGGACTCTAAGTTGTTAAAATGAAATTAAGTGGGCTAATTAGACAGCACTGAAAATGGCAGTGAGTTAGATATTCCACCATGGCTAAACCCAGCTATCCTCTGCCTGCAAAACCAAGCTTTGAACAGAATATGAGGAAACATCCAGGGATCCCTTTGCTGCTGCTGCAAAACCAGATATTTTTTCAGACTAGCACGCTGTTGGAGCAGGCAAAGTTCACAGCTTGCCCCCCAGTTCTTAAATTCTAGGAATGTCAAAGGCTCCTTTCCCACTCACCAAAGGTTGGGCTGCACTGCATGTATTGCTGGATAATTGGGTGATCCGATCTGCAGTGGGCAAGAGAAGATAAACCAGATGCTGTTAGAAAACTGCCCCTTGTGGGGAATCCCCCATGGAACAAGTCAGCCCAAATAAGAGAGCGTTTTTCTTTTACAACCCTCCAGGAACAACAGTTCTTTTCCACAGTAAGCAACAGCACACGACAAAATACCAGATTAATATTTTCTATGGTTTTCTGTCTATTTTTTGTGCTGTTTTGCCAGTAATAAATAGAAACTCAGTCAATGTAAATTGTTCTTTAATAGTCAATGATTCTGCTCTGCCCAAGAGCTAAAGCAGTTTTCTCTTTTTTTCTGTTAATAAACTGCATATGTTGGGTCTCTTTAGCTTGCTGAAAATATTTCCCTAGGAAAGCTTTCCCAAAATCCCCCTTAGCCACGTGAGTTCTATTCTGACAGCACAGGAACAGCTCCTGGGTTCAGGAGCACACATTGTTGGGAAGTTACATTTCCTCCTGAAGATCATCACTATTTTAGCATGTTGTTAGCCAAGTCCTTTAACTATGGGGAAAAAAAAATGTTTTCCCTCAGTTCTGAAGATAATTGAACACATTTTAGAAGCACTTCCGAGAAGCTCCTCCAGTCTGCATTTTGGAAGTTGGCTGAAGCAGCAAAGTGAGGGAATTACAGACTCCCCACACTGCCCTGTGTAGGGAATGGATCCCTCTCAGGGCTCCCCATATTCCAAATGCTATCCCCACTGACACACCCCTTTTAGCAGCTGTTGACAGGAGCTCTACCAAACTGATGGAATCTCACTGGCACTTTTATTCCAAAATCAGCTCACTTTCTAAGGAAGCCCAAAAAGAACACAGCAACCCCAGAGCCAGGCATGCTGCACCTAGGGAAAAGCACTACTTACTCCCCAGAAGAGTTGTCACCAGCCAGGGTCTATCTGGATAAAAATACATGGCAGATGTGGCAGACAGAAAATCACACGCTGCAGTGCAGATTTGCCGGATCATTTCCGCAGAGCTGTGCTAGAACTTGCAGAGCAGCATAACCCAGAAGTCAGATAAAACTGTGGCTGGTTTAAAGGCAGCCCTCTGAGAACTCCTGGAGGAGAAGGCTCCTCCTGGAATGCCAGCAGCAGGAGTTCTGGATTGCAGGAATGGCAGCATACTGTTGGCACTTGCCAACCTTTGACTGACACCCCAATGGGCCCTTGACATCACAGTGGCAGAAGCTGGAGGTTCACATTCTGGAATGGTTCCAGGCTGCTTCTTGACCAGCTGGATGTTCAACTTCTCTCATTCTGGAGCCAAGGATCCCTTTATGGCAGTGAGATGTCAACCTTCCTCCTGATGCAAAGCTCGTATTTCTGCATGAAACTCATCTGGAAATCAACTCTGTGCTCCCAAGGGTAATGATTTGGCTTGGCTTGTTTCTTTGACGATTCTTTGATTCTATAACAAAATCCTTCTCAACTGATAGACAAAACAGTGCCTTCAGGAGCTTTGCACTGGACTTTTGATGCTCAGAATCACAAACATCTTGCTGAAATGATCTCTGCAGTCTGATTAGAGGGCAAACCCCACCCTGATGCAATTCATTTCAGCACACCACGGAACACTGTGGGGGAAACTCTGCCTCAGCTCTCACCATCCTAACACTGAGGTGCAAAGGAGTCCCCTGGTCGAGCTCCTGTAGCTCTGCAGGCTCTCTGCTGTCCAAGTACAGAAAGCAGAGTTTGGAAAACTCCTGATGCCCCTGCAAAAATGTATTCCCTCGGATTTGTGGGGAACCTGCAGGATCGGCTCCCCCAGTGGACATCCAGCTCTTCAATCCTTCTCTCCAATTTCTGTGTGCACAGAAGATGTGCCCAGGCTCTGAATAGCTTTTCTCTCTGCAACAATGGAATATCAGGGCCCTTTCAGAGCATAATTTCTTCCATTTCTCTCCCTTCCACCCTCTCATGAATTACTAATTTAAAGTGACTTAATATCTATTCTCTATTCCCCTTCGGCTTTGCATATTTTAATTATGCCTCTTGCTAATCCTCATTTTCCCAGAACAGACTTAAATAACCCAAATTACCCCATCAGGAACTGTCTTTGATAGCTCAGTTATTGCAGCTAATTTGTCACTTTTGCCAAACATGCTATTTTTGAGGGTTTTTTTATAATACCAAGTGATCACATGCTCTGTTCCACTAGCTTTTACCTACAAACCAGAGTGATCTGCTGCATGAAATGCCATCTGCATCAAAATTTGCCTTTTTATTGTTGCTAAATCATTTCCTTGAAAATTTTAGTGACATTTAGCAGCAATGGCTTTGCAGCCTTATCTGGGGGTGCCAATGGCAGGTGAGGACAGTGGGGCTGTTGGGAGAGATCCTGCTTGTCTCTGCTCAGCCTGAGGACTGTTCCAGTTCAAAACAGGATGATAAACATCCTTTGCAAAGTGATTTTTCCGCCAAAACACACAGGCTTTTGTCAAAACACAGTATTTATCAAGAAAGGAATGCTCACACAGCCATTTCTGCAGTGAGAGGGCACCTTTTGCCAAGACAATAAATAACTGCTGGTCTTAGAGAGCTGCTGCCCACAGGCTCTCAGGAGTGGCTGCAGACATGTGCTCGTGCAGCACGAGAAGAAGAGCCCCAGTTAAGTCAGAAAGCCCCTGAAAAGAAAACAAGCTCACACTCACAGTTAATAATTCAGATACTGGATCTGTCATTTCATTTTAGGAGGCACTGGGAAATGTGACCTTGGCATTTTTATTAAGCTTTTCCCCTGTCGCTTTGAAGCAAACTTTTGAAGGGTGAAATTGCATTTATTTTTAGGAAATACAAATTCCAGGGGCAGGGGAAGGGCAGAGAGGGAGGGGCTGTGACAAAGGCAGGCTGCCAGGCACTGGGCACAGTCTCAGGGTCCTTGTGTTTTCCCAGTTTGGAAGGAAGCTCCTTGCAATCCCATCTTTCTCCGCTCTGAGCAGGGCCCAGCTCCAACTCACAGAGTGTCATCAGCAAGAGCAGGAGTAAGGAATGGCATCTGAACACAAGGCATCAATAAAACCAAACTGTCCACACAAGAAATGCCAGCAATGAACGTGGAGCAGATTCTGAGCTGCCCCAGGGCTCTTGGACCACACCTCAGTGTAAAATGTGGTGTGAGAAGGTCACCAAAACAAAGAGAGCAAAGCCCAAAAGTACGTCTTGTCTCTGAGGAGTGGGGAGCACTGCCTGGGGATTAACCACAGAAACCACCAGAACTGCTCCAGGCCTGGGTTTCACTTTCCATCTGCCGAGACAGGGAGATTCATCCAGCTTCAAGCATGAAAGAGCACGTCATGTTTGCAGTGTGCCTTGCTTCAACAGTGATCTTCTCATCCCTGGCAGTTTCTCTTCTCCACGAGCATCCATCTGCTGGAAATTATATTTAGAAAAAAAAAATTTAAATAATTAGCACTCAGGAATAATTAGTTTCCTAGACATTCATTTGGTGTTATGTGAAGAACTCTTTCCTTGCGTATTATCAAGAAATTTGCTCATTTGTGCTTTCCTACTAGCAGAGCGATCTGTATGGGGTGGCTTTGCTTTTCCCTACCTGTGCAGCTGCCCAAGGTTTACTTTTACCACGTGCCACGCTCACACATCGCTGGAATCCGCACTTGGAACCACGTTCCTGCTGAGCTGAGAAGGAAGGACCGGGATAGCTCAGGCAGTACAACTTCACTGGGATTCCACATCCTGAAAGTACAACCCGAGCACAGCTCGGAACTGATTCCCTCCAGCGCGAACTCAGGAGCCCCCTCTCACGGAGCACACCCTGCTCCAGGCACAGCTTCCAGTGCAATCCTTACACACGGAGAATGGGAGCCCCCACATCCTCCAGAGCCCGTCCTGCTGCCCAGGGAGAGCCCCCCAAAAAGCGGAGCCTCCCCACTGTGCCGCACTGCCCTCACACAGCGAGGCCCCCGCTCCTCACCCGGAGCGGCCGCTCCCGTGTCAGCCCCTCGGCTGCCCCCACAGCCCCCGCAGCCCTCCCCTGCCACCGCGGGGACCCCTCCGCTGCCTCCCCTCACGGCCGCCACAGCCGGGCGCGCAGCGGCCCCGCAGCCCCGCCACTGCCGGAACCCCTCACCTGCTGGCGGGGTGTCGCTGTCGGTGACATCGCACAGCTGCCTCCCCCTGAGGCGGAGGGTGCTAGAGCTTCCCTCCAGGGCAGAGGAGAGGGTGAGGCACGCCGGGACCCCCAGCCCCGCCGGGACCCCCAGCCCCACCGCTCCCGGTCCCCGTCCCCGTGCCCTGCCCTGCCGCCATCTTGGCGCGACCCCAACCAGCCCCTCAGCACCCACCCGAGGGGGCGGGGCCTGTGCCCACCCCTCGCCGCTCCAACCAATCGGAGGCGGCCGTGGGCTCGAGGGGGCGGGGCTCCGCTGGGAGCGGGCGGCTGTGAGCCGCGGGCCGCCAGGGGGCGCTGCTGAGCCAGGACTGAGGGGGAGAGCCCGGGAACGGGAAACGGGTTGAAGACCAAAGAGACTGGGATTGGAGATAAAGAAGACTGGGATTGGGGAAATTTGGACTGGGGGAGACTGGGATTGGGGAGATTGGGATTGGAGAGACTGGGATAGAGGAGGAACTGGGATAGGGGAGAAACTGGGATAGGGGAGAAACTGGGATAGGGGAGAATGGGATTGGGGGGAGACTGGGATTGGGGAAGACTGGGATAGGGGGGAGACTGGGATTGGGATCTGGTGGAGCCCAGGATCAGGGATACTGGGATTATGGGGAGACTGGGATGGGGAAGAGACTGGGATTGAGGGAGACTTGAACAGGGGGGAGACATCGGTGACTCCTCAGGCCCAAAGGTGCAGCAGAACATTGCCTGTCTGGAAAACAGAAAACAAAACAAGTGAAGAATCTTCATGGTGAAACAAAAGGAATAAAGCCTGCACGCACAGTTTTGTTCTCTTCATTTTCTCAGGAAGACAATTTTCAAGTGACACCATGCTGTTAACAGGATGTATTCACATTTAACAATAAATCATAGGCTCTTGGTGGTGGAGCATCACTAAGGAGCTGTCCTGCTCCCAGTGAGGAGCTGGGAATGATGCTCCTATGGTTCTCTTCAACTAAAAGGCACAAACATCTTCTTTGTGGGCAAAATGTAGATTGTCACAAAAGTCATGGGATTTTTGGCAATTGAGCAATTCCGGTGTAGGGTGGAGATCCTCCATAGCCTCAGACAGAAGTGTGTGCATGCAGAGGTTAAACATTTCCTGGCTCGTATTCCTACAACCACCGTGGCTTGATCCTCAGGAAAAGAACTTTTACTTGCAGTTGAATCATGTTGTTTTGTGTTCATTTCACTGAAAGTGAGCAGTCACATACTTTGCAATTATGTATTGAAAAGCTGTCATCAAGTTCTTTTTTTTTACTATTTAAAAAAAAAAAAAAACAACTCCTGAGGAAAAGAGAATTATAGAAACATTAAGGTTGTAAAAGACCTCTAGGGTCACCAACCATCAGCTCTGTCACACGCTCACCACTAAACCATGTCCCCAGCTGCCACATCCACACGTTTTTTGAGCACAGGGATGGAGACTTCATCACTTTTCCAGGACTTGACGACCCTTTCCATGAACAAGCGTGTGAGAGAATCCTTTTAACTTTAAAGACAGAGAAAGGAAATCGTTCCAAAACTGTTGTTGTTGTTCATAACAACAATTTCTTTTTGTTAGGAAAATTAGATTGAGCAAATGGTTCTTATAAAGTCACCTTTCCCATCCCAGCGATTGCAGTTTGATTTTTCCCTCGCTGCAGCTGGAGAGTACAAAGTGCTTAACGCAATCCTGACTTGCCATCTCGTGGCATTTCTGTGAATTACCACGGTTCCATTTCTTCGAGTTAGTTAAGGATTGTGTTCATTTCCTTAGGAGAGGATTCCTCTTTCACATTCACTCTCCCACCCAGGGAAAGCCAGCTGAGGGCTGTTCTGTTCTGGAGTCACAGACAGGTCACAGATGGTTGAACCGGGTGCTGTGTGGCTGCTGAAATTGTGGTGGACCAGAGGAGATGTGACACATGCCAGCAGATAAAACAGACACAACAGCATCTATTAATTTTTAATTCATTATTTTCACTTAGGAATTGTATAGAATATTCCTTTGCTTTTAGAGCAATGCCTGTGTTTCCATGCTGGGAAATGTTGGATTTCTTTATCTTTACAGGTGGCAGGAACATGAAATTGCAGGGAAGAAAAAGCCCATGGGTTCACCCACAATTCTCCTTGTTCCTGCTTAGCATAAAAGTGCAAGTTTAAATCTTCTTAGCAAATATATGTAGCTCAACAGAATTTCGCTTTCTTGCTAATATTCCAGTTGCTGTTATTGAGACGAAGGGGGCTTCTGCTTTGTTTGTTTGTTTTAATAACAATTAGAACTATGCTGCTTTCTTCCAGCTGTTTATTAACATGTTTGGGTTTGGCTTTCTTTGTGACAAACAGACAATATGTCAGGGTGAGTTTCTACACAATTTTTTTTCACTTGAATATACAGATCAGATTTTTATCAGATAATCTTTCTCTAGCACAGGAAGTTAAGAGCTTGTAGAGCTTCCAGAGGGAATGATTGCTTAGAACAGCTTCTTTCCTGTGGAGGGGCCTAAATGCTGGTTTTTCAGGGCCTAAATGATGGTTTATCAGTGCTGAAAGTAATCTGGATCTTCATTCTTTTATTTCTCATCTTCCTCCTCTCCCCATCCCCTTCAAAACAAAGCACTGACCCTCACGAGCTTTGTTTCAAGAGATTAACAGGCTCAGATACAATATTAATATCAGTGATAAGTAAATAATTAATTGTCTGTATTTGCCTGTCTGCTAGGGCAAAGATTGCCATGTAAATAAGTTGACCCAGCAGAACTGCAGTAAGACTGCTGGAATCAGTGGACAGATCCCTGTTGGATTCACTGCTCTCCAGATGAGGCCTGGGGCACAGTAATTACCCACCACATCCCTGATTGCCTTTTCTCCTGCTGCTAATTGTTATTTCTTGCTTAGCTGAATACTTAATAGAGACGAAGAACACCATGTTGTGTTGCAACCCTTTCAATTTTATTTTTTGGTTTACTTTTTGTTCTTTTCCATTTTAGAGAAGAAAGAGCTGGCTGCTGGCAGTGAGAGTCCTTTTGTATTTAGTATTGAACTGTTGAAGCAAATTGAAAAGCAGTTGTTAAGAATTTATAATTTATATTCCAGTCTTATGCTTCAGAAATAATATTTGGTTTGTTATTTTTAAGGTTAAGAGGGGCATTCCAGGGATTTTTTGGCTGTCAGAGAATTATGGAATCACAGAATATCCTGAGTTGGAAGGGACCCACAAGGAGCAGCTCCTGGTTGGTCTCAGAGTGTTCCTGTAAGCACAGAATGGGACCACAAGAGGTCAACAGCGACCTGTAATGGCTAATACCCCTTATTTCTATATATGAAATACATTGTAATAAAAACACCTAATCAGACTAGATTTTCTGGTTATTTTAGAGAAGATTTTCTATTGTTTACAGGTATAATTATAATAAGATCGTTAACAATCTCTTTTTCTAAACACATTTGAAGGGTGATGATCTAGCACTCATTGATCACTTTTGCCTTTAGACAGAAAGGAAGTTATCAAAAACTAACTAAATTGTATAGAAATGTATGTTTTCCAGAGGTCATGATTGGTTTTATTCATATAATAAGAAAGCAGGCCTACAGTCACTGTATGAAATTTGTCACCATGGCCATTAATGTGCAAATTTACTTCTGTATCTACATACACACCAAAAAAATATTTCACTGACATGTTAAAGTGGAACATTTACTTCTTTCTTTAAAAATGTGTCTGTTTTGTAGGGCTGAGACTTAGCAGCTGATCACTCTCTGACAGCTTTTATTGTAGCTGTTTGTACTGATTTACACACCCCAGCACTGACTTTATTGGCACCTAAACTTCAGTCTGTGCAGCTGGAAACTGCATTTTTTCCTCACAACCCCTTTTTTAATCATTCTATGTCTCATAATCGCTGTCTCCTTTGACAATTAGATGTTCTCAGAATTAGTTGTTCTCCAGGGTGAAAAGGCTCAATGAGGGTAACACCCCAAGGTTTTTAATGGGCACCAGTTGTGTTTCTTGCTCATTCATGGAATCAGAGAATGATTTGGGAAGGGACATTAAAACTCATCCAGTTCCACCTTCCACTATCCCAAGTTGCTCCAAGTCTCACCCAACCTGGACAATTCCAGAGATGGAGCAGCCAGAGCTTCTCTGGAAAACATTATGATAGCAAATACAAATTAAAAAATGTCTTGCGATACTTTCCAGCTGAATGGCACAAGTATAATAATAATAATAATAATAATAATAATAGTAATAATGATGATGATGATGATGGTGATGAATAACTGATGTAACAAGGAATTGCTGTTGCGTATTTGCTCCTTTTGCATCCACAGGTAACACAGCAAGTTCCCTTGAAGTTTTGAAAAGGAAAACATTTTGATGTACATGCTTTCAGAAGCTTTAAAAACGGGGGATGCCTTGAATAGAGAGAGTTCAATTAAAGGAAGTAATTTCAGAATATAATTGATAATTTTTAAGTAAATGTGGCCTTGTACCAGAATGCAGATGGCAAACCCACTCTGCAGCCGACCCCGGGGTGTGATGGAGAAACAAGCAGGAGGTGCAATGCATTCTATTAATTATTTTCACTGCTACAGTTGTTTGCTATATAATACAGGTCAACAGGGGTTAGCCTGAAGCTTCTCCTAATATATTAGTAAATAAATTTGAGCAGATTTTAATTTGCTAATGGAAAGGTCTCAGCCAGTTGCAAATCAGAGTGAAGCTACTTTGTCTTGCTCATTGCTATGCAGCGTGGCTGCTGCCAGCCATTCATACAAAATGTTACATTTCCATAAAGCACAATGTAATTTGTCACCGGGAAAGGGGGAAAAAAACCCCACAAAAAATAACAACAACAACAAAAATCCCAACTCTGTAAACTACATTAAAGGTAAACGTGTATCATGGAGCAATCGTCCTTATGGAGCCCATGGAATGCTGAACAGCTGCCCCTGCAGGCTTATCTAAACATCCAGCATGGAATCTTTGTAATACTTACATGTTTCAGGGAGAAATAAAATTAAGACGTGCTATTTCCAAGGGGTATAAACAAGAGTGAGCCTTTTCCCACGTCTCCTGATGATTTCTCACCCCTGTTCTAACTCACACAGCTTCCAGTGCTGCACATCCACACAACTGTAACACAGCACGAGATGCATCAACTGCTTGTGTCTCACTCTCTTTCTGCTCATAATAACAATCCCTGGGGTGTTTTTTTTCCTTTGTGAATATTTATAAACATTCTCGTTTTACAGATGGAGGAACAGAGGCATCCAGGTCTGCGTCTTGCCCAGATCTCGATTGAAATTGGGATCAGAGGCTGTTTCCAAGCGTAGTAGCGCTGCTTGGTTTTCCTGCCTCCTCCTTTGCACTGCTTAGGGCAGGACTGCTGTAAATAGAGATCACGAGCATCTTTAAGCCATGGCAGCTGACCCCCAGGTACAGCCAGAGCACTGCTGGCAGGTGTTTTAGCCCACAATGCCACCCCTTTGCTTCCTTTCGCTGATTCTGCACCGTCTTCAGCCTCAACATTCCTTAAATTAGACCGTGAAGCTTCCCTCACGTGCATCGATAGTTTAATGACTTTAGCATCTCCCTCTCTACTAAATTTTAAAACCTAGGTTGCCCAATTCACTCTTTCCACGATAAACAATAAATATAAATGCTGGGGTGATTAGACAAACTGCTGTCACTTCTGTATTCTTCAAACAGGCTTCTAGTGGAGAGAAGGGGAGGGTTGATGAAACTAGAATTTGAGGGCTCACACAAAGAGCGTTCACAAGTTGAAATGTCTGTCCTTAAACTGTGTTTGCCTTATCTGCACCCAGAATGTTTCTCACCATCAACACATCTCCAGGTTTAAAAACTCTCTTGGTTTTCAGCCGTGCTTTTTTGTGGGGTGGGGTTCTGTGCTCGGGTTTCGTTTTAATGACCTCCTGGTTTTTAAATATTCTACCTGTTTGTGTTGCCCCCATGCATGAGGTGACAGGAAAGGCTGTTAATGTTTAAACCTTTGTCATTTTCACCTCTTCTTCTCTCTTTTGTGATGAAAGAAGTGGCACTCGATTTTAAAGCGGACACAAATTAAGAAGCATCTAAGGATTAGTCCCTTAATTACAATAATCCTTAAAGGATTATTCAGAGATCGGCCCTTACTAAAGTTTTAAACTTAGCCATGCATTTTAAATCAGGAGCAGACTGATCTGTGGCCCAGCAACAAAAGAGAGGGTTCAGCCTTGAGCATGTTTGCATAAATATATTTAGCCTGAGAAAATAGTCTACAATGCAACCACCGGTGCAGGTCCTGTTTGTTACTGCTCAGCTGCTTGCCCAGTGAATCTCACGGCATTTTTTACCACTTTTCAGTAATTCAGTTTCCTGTTCCTGCAGAGAAACAACCGGAAAGGGGAGCTCCCTGACTGGTGTGAGTGTTCAGGTAAATTCCTTCCTACCATCCCTCAGCCTTGAGTGGGAGAAGTGGGTAAAATCCTCAGCTCTTTTCTGGTCATGTGGATTCCTACATTCGGAAGTCTCAGCTGCTTCTTTCTGTAAATCAAAAGTTAAGATAAAAAATTTCAAAAACCTTCCAAATGGCAGTCATAATTTCACTGGCTGCCCCTGCAAGAAACTTTCATAAGCAATGTACTTAATTAATTAAGACTCCAGAAGCTCAACTCACTATTAATCCTTCCATATTTTGGCCTGAAATTGTAAACAACTCTAATTTAGCTGTTTCAGGGAGAGAGAGAGGAAGGGAGGAAGGGAAGGAAAGAAAGGAAGGAAGGGTAGAAGGTAAATTATCTTCTACTTCTTTCCTAAATTGTGGTGTAACCCTCAATCTTTACCTTGGCTCCTTCCAGAAGCAGCCAGAAGGACTGCTAAGGGGCTGAGAGGATAAGTCAAATGAAGAATGTTTATACATCATTCCACCCATTTGGGCCCAAGGAATGGATAGTAAAAGAATTAATAGCAGTATGTAGTTCTGCTGCCTTTGTCCTGAACATCTTTATTCTCATCTACATCTATTGTTCTGTCCAGATCTCATCCTAGTCCTCATTGTTTACCAGTTAGTTTCTCTTGTTACACTTCATAGGAAATCTTTTTCCCACATTAAGAAATAAAATCATTATGTCAAAGTGGGGCTCAATGGGGTCAGAGAGGAACAATTCTCCTACAAGCAAAGGTTGAGTTGGGATTGTCCAGCCTGGAGAAAAGAAGGCTCTAGGGGACCTTTATTAAATCCTTTAATAAGTACTCCATTAAGGAACACTTTAATAAGAAAGATGGGGACAAACTTTTTAATTGGTCCTGTTGCAACAGAACAAGGGGTGACAGTTTTAATCTAAAATAGGGTAGATTTAACTAGATACAGGAAATAAATATTTTGCAATGAGGGTGGCGGGACACTGGCACAGGTTGCTCAGAGAGATGGTGGCTGCCCCATCCCTGGAAATATCCAAGGTCAGGTTGGATGGGGCTCTGAGCAACCTGATGGGGTTGAAGATGTCCCTGGACCAGATGGACTCCAAAGGTCCCTTCCAACCCCACCCATTCCGTGGTTCTGTGAAAACAGCTCACCCTGCATTGTCCTCCACAAAATGCTGTTCCCAGACTAAATGAGGGAACAGATAATAATGGTGAATAGCCTCAAATATTGAACTAATTTTCCTGTTCAGATTCATGCTCTGCTAGGATTCTCTGCATGCACTGCCCTGCGTTGCACCAGGGAATTTTCCTGTGCTCATTTCCACCCAGGAATGTCTTTGCTTCCAAAAGAAATTACACTGTGCCTTTGTAGCTGCTGAATACAGCTCCTGTTGTTACAGAGCAGCTTAACCTGAGGGCTGTGTTTCGACAATTTTAATAACTTCATTGTACAGGAGCAGTTTGTATTTTAGGGGACTTCCTATTCCCATTTCTCTGCAGCATTTATGGGCAAACCAGTGCAGAGAAAGCCACCTTAGAGTTCCTGAAGTATCTTTGTCCAGGCTCAGTTCTATAAAACAGTCCTGTGAAAATTAAACACCAACAGGTATTGAGGGGAGTAAAACTAATTTCAGAACTATGTGAACTATTATAAATTATGGTGTTAAAAAATGATCCTGAGAGCTTTATCTCCCATGGAAACAAATCATTATATGATCAGAAGTTTTCAATCACTGGGCTTGTTAAATTCTAAACATGGTGCTCCTGCTCTCCTTCTGCTGCAATCTTGATTTGTTCCCTTCTGCTTTGATTTTCTCCTTTGAAAGCTCACATGAAGAGGTTAGAAGCCAAAGAGAGCAATAAAAATTAAAACACACAAACTCAAGAATTTAGGGTTTTAACTATTTTTTATTTTACTAATTTAGGGTGTTAATATTTGATTGCATCTTAGACAGTGGCTGAATATTTTGAGAGTATTTAGAAACAATTCACTTGAATATGTCTAATGGCAAATGCAACACACTGAAAACTTTTTCCTACATTATTCCACAATAACTGCTGACTAGAAATAAAGTGATGAAACAGTTAAATAATTTTTGGGAATGTTTCAGAATTTATTTCTATTTTTGTCTAGTTCACAGCATAATAAAGGACTTTGTGCAGGGTGATAAAAGAATTACCTTTCCTTATTTTGCCCAAATCTTAAGAATGAAAGCAGTTGCTTTGGTAATAAGCTTAAAGAAAGTTCTTTTGAAAATTAGTTACACATGTCAGCTCCTTATTTAGGATAAGATTCCAGTCATTGATACTTGAGACTAAGGCAGAATAATCCACACATCCACCAGGAAATCTGCATTCTAGGGAGCATTTCCCGTACACGCTGCAGGAATTTGGAGGAAGTATGTGGGAAAGGCAATAAGATCTCCAAAGCAAAACTAATTTTAAATGTCTTTGAAAGCAAAACAATAAAATTCCTATGGCTTTTAATGCTTTTTTTTTTTTTGTATGTATGTAAAAAATTAGTTGCATTTATCTTTTCCTTATATAATTGAAGAAAAATACAGTCTTAAGGCAACCTCGCACTGCTTTGAAAATCAGATCATGATAATGTCTCTTGCTGTGGAAATGCTTTGCTTTCTAAAGCCAACACACAGGTATTCAAATCAAGTTAAAATATATTTACTACAATTATTTTTTGAAAAAATTTGGTACTTGAAACACATTTTTTACATGTTCACCTAAAAGACGTTACTTCATTTTAAGGAAAAGGTATTGTGAGGCCAATATTTAAAACAATTAAAATTAGCAGGTGTTTTGGTTCTTTAAATCAAACCTTTTTATATAAGAGGTGTTTTTTGCACTAAAAATATATTTACGAGTATGATTTGGAAAACTTTGCTTCACCACTTCACCATCCAGTTGTTAACATCAGGTTTTGGGTCTGTCTGTCCGTCCTTTTTCTGCATAAAGATTTTCAGAGGCAGAGCAGAGCCAGCAGAGCTCTAGGAGCACATCCCACACTGAACAGTGTGGAAGGGCAGCAGTGATTTTAGGATTTACTCAGTCCCTTGCATCAGTTTAGGACAATATTGGTAACTGCAGCTGATTCTCCCCAGAAATCTCCTCCTGGATTAAATGGAGATTTGTGTTTAAGGCTGATTTGTGAGCTGTAGATCAGCTCTTTCTGTGCACAGGTTGCAATAATTATTCTGAACAAGGAGCTCCAGCAGAGGTAGAAAGTCGGCTCACATTTCCAGTGTGAAATGTGGGAAATCCTGGATGTCTGTAAAAGATGGAAGTGGCGGTGGGAGGTGGAAATGGTGACTGGGCTCTTGGAGGGGAAGAGGGTGTGGGCTTTTTACCTGGATTCCCCTTGTCAGTGAAAGTAAAAAAATGTGGAATATTTGAGAATTCTGTCACTGGGAGAGCTTTGCCAGAGCTTTGGGAGTAGGGAGTGAAGTGAGTGCTTTTCCCTGGCCTTTCCCACCTCCCCAGGCAGCACAGAATCCCAGGACAGCTGGGGTTGGGAGGGACCCCTGGAGATGCCCACACTGACCCCCCCACCATGGCAGGGTCACCCAGAGCAGGTGACACAGGGGCACATCCAGGTGGGATTGGGGTGAATCCTGACATTCCACGACTCCCTGGGCAGCTGTTCCCTTGCTCTGCCACCCTCCAAGGAAAGAAACTCATCCTTGAGCTGAGGCAGAACTCCTTGTGTTCTAGTTTCTAACCTTGCACCTTGTTCTGTTGCTGGGCACCCCTGAGAAGGGTCTGGCACCATCCCCTGGCACTCCTTGGAGATATTTATGTGTATTAATCAGATCTTTTCTCAACCTTCCCTTCTCTGGACTAAACAGCTCCCTCAGTACACTTTAGATTTATTTCTCGAGGAATGCAGGGTGAGCCCAAGCCATCAGGAAGTGGACAAGATCATGAATTCCCAATCTCCGAACAACTGAAGAAATGTTTGTTACCAGACAACAATTTTGATCCAGCAGGGGAGCAATATTTAGTGACTCTGTTAAGTGCCTGTGTCCTCTCTGGGAATGGCACTGCTTTGGGAAATGGAAAAAAGCTTTATTTCCTGCTTTGCCACCTGGCTCCTGACAAACCACATCCCCTCCTCCTGCCAGTGCTCCTACTTTTTATTTGTGCACCACACTCTTCACAACAGAAACTTTCTCCTACTGCTTGGTTGTGCAGCGCTCATCACAATGGGATTTTGATTTTGGCAGGAAAGTCTTTTTTAAAACATAATGTAATAGGAGTAATAATAAGAAATAATATGGAATTCATCACTCCCCAGGACTAGAAAAAGAGGTTACTACAAATTCCCTGCATTCAGTTATGCATGTCCTTTGCAAATTGACAGAATACAAATAACGCTTTCCCTGCACTCCCTGACCTATTTTCTAATCTGCTTCTGCTTTCAGAAAAGACATAATAACTGTCTTATTTTTACTCACCTTTCTGACCTTGATTCATCTGTGCTATTCCTTTTGTCCTCATCAAATCAGCTTTAGCATTGGGAATGACTCTTTAAAGAGAGGACATGTCCTGCCTGTGTTGCTTTTTCATTCCAGGCTCTGTGTGTGCATGTCTTCATCACCCTATTTACTCTAACAATTAATTACTTTGTTTTTGTCAGCTGACAGCAGAAATATCCATGTCAGTATTCACAGGATTGATATCCTTTAATGCCTCTCTTAATTTTCACAGTGGCTCTTAATTGTCACCAGACTACTCAGCTCTTTGTGGGAAAACCATTTACTCTGATGAACACTTCATTATTTCCCTGCACCAGCCTAAAAATTCCGTGTCAGTTTATTCTAAAATTTAACCCATGCTCCAGGAATGCCCATAAAATGGACATTAGGAGGGGAAAAATGACATGAGATGATTCCTAGGATGAGCATCAGTTGGAAGAGTTGGACTGGTTTTGTGCAATGGGAAGATGAACATTTTATTTCAGTATTCAAATCCTGAGTTTTAAGTTCTGGAAAATACTGATGTTTTCTTGGTTTTTTGTCCAACAGTTTGTTGAGATTTTTTTGGTTTGGTTTTTTGTTTATTTGTTTTTGTGTGTGTTTTTTAAAATTTAAATATTTTAAAATTTGATCAGTTAAAATAAACAAAAACCTGGAATTATGCCCCAGTGTGACCTCAATGCAGAAAATTGAAGAGAAGCAGAGTTAATTCTTATTCTTGTGGCATTCAGAGCAGCCTGGGCATATTTTAAAGCAATTTTCATGTGGTTGTCACAGTTTTTAAGGGATTCCTAACTCACACCCATCTTTTGAAACCTCAGCTAAGAGAGGAAGTGGACTTAGTGCAGGATTTTCACTGTTTGAATGTTTGGGTACAGGTGTTCTTTGCAGATTGAAAACATTGGGGAGTAACCAAGAGGAGATTTCCCTCTTTTCAAAGGAGAGTTGAGAAAAATTGAAGAAATATCACCAAACACCTGCCCCACCAGGTGTGATGCCATATATCACACTGAGGTGAGGCACTTCAGTGCAGGGGACCCTTGAAATTATTGCTGTGAGCAAAAATTTGGGGGGTTTGCTGCTGGCTTGCCTCCCTCTGCTCAGCCTTTATCAGACCTGCTGCTGCCCGTGCTGCCTTCAAGTGGAAAGTTAAATGGGACTAATGCACAATCCATGGAACCTCTGCACACCATTTCAGAAGGCAGGGCCACCCTAAAGTTCGTGCTAAGTAGGCTGCTCCATTCAGCCACAAAGTGCCATAAAGCACCCACTATTCGTTCAATGGAACACTCAAGACAGGGGGCAAAAGTGCTCCAGAAAAGCAGGTTTTGCTGCAAGCTGCTGTAGACACATTTTTCATTTCATCTTTCACCCAAACCTTTATCACCAGGGTGAGTACTATTCAGCTGTTACAGGAGATTGGCTTTCTCCTGATAATGTTTTTTCAGCCTGTTTGCTGATGTCAAGAACACTGAGCTGCTGTGTCTCTATTGCACCTTTACAGAGGTGAAAAAGAATAAAGGCTTAGAGTCAGCCCTTTCTGATAAAAAAACCCCAAACCAAAACATCCACATTTAAAGAATCCTTTATTTCAAAGTGAACTGTGCTATTTTAGTCAGTGTACATGCATCAACTCAGCTCTTCGCTTATTTAAAGTGGGGTTTTTATTTGCTAAATCATGTAAAGGCAAGAACTTACAAAAGGCTCAGGGTTTCAGGGGGTTTTTGCTTCTAGACTGATAATGGTTATCATCACCAGAAGCTGCATCCAAGTAGAATGACAAGAAATCATCTGGCGTGTCATTATGTGCATCCAACAGCTTAGGTGCTGTGAGTGGTTCTGGCAAAATCAGTATTGTACCCTCTGCCCTCAAACAACCCATAAAACAAACAGAAGTCAGCTTTGGTGCTCTGGAGTGTTTTATTCAACAGCAGAATTCCCACTGCTCCATTTCTCAAATGGACATGGATGCCCTCTCTCCAAAAAGGGCAAAGAGAAATGGGGGCTGTGCCAACACTCTCATTCTCCAGGTTTTTTTAAATGTGTTTTCAGACAGCACGAGTTGCTTTGCTGAAATAGTTATTGCCTTTCCCTGGTTCTGCCCTGAGCCTTCCATATTCTCTTAAAATAGGACAACAATTGAAAACTCTGGGGAGTAACCAAGAGGAGATTTCCCTCTTTTCAAAGGAGAGTTGAGAAAAATTGAAGAAATATCACCAAACACCTGCCCCACCAGGTGTGATGCCATACATCACACTGAGGTGAGGCACTTCAGTGCAGGGGATGCTTGAAATTATTTCTGTGAGCAAAAATTTGGGGGGTTTGGTGCTGGCTTTCCTTGAAAGGAGAATAACAGCCATGAAAGGAGAGCAACAGCCATGAAAGGAGAACAACAGCCATGAAAGGAGAACAACAGCCATGAAAGGAGAACAACAGCCATGAAAGGATGCTCACTCCAAAAGCCAAGAAGGAGAAGTCAAGAAGGAGACTTCTGGAAAAGGAGTCACCAAAGCAGCTGGACGGATATAATATTTTAAAAACCTATTTTTTCCCCATTTACTCCCTTAAATAAAATAGTTGGGTGAAACCCAGTGCAAGCCTTTCCTGTCCCCATCCCCTCAGCCCTGCCCTGGGTCAGCAGCGCTGGAAAATCCCCTCCCTCCTCGGAGGTTGCGCCGTGCGAGAAAAGCTGGTTTTGCCCGTTCCGTTCCTAATGGACAGGTGTTCTGCACAAAACCCTCCCTCACAATCGGCCCTAATTAGCACCTTCATCAGCAGCCTCCCCAGAGAGCCCGCAGAATGAGCCCCGGGCCGGCTCATCGCTGGAGGTGAGCCCTGCAGGTCAAGGTTGAGGGGCAGCCTGAGGATGCTGTGCCTGGGCTCTGCTTTCTCCATGAATAGACAACTTCAGTCCCCGCGACTGTCAATCTGGCACCTTTCAAAAGCACTAAATTCGCTTAATTAACAGGCAAAGGGGGAAAAAATATAAATAGCCTTCCCTAGCAACTCTTATATGGAATGGCACTTGCGTTACCTTATATTCTGAGCACCTAACCCTATTAGCATGGCATTGTGTGTTCCCCTTGGAGTGCCTTTATGGACACACCAATCTTAACGTGCTCACTGATGTAATACTGGGAGCTTTAGCAGTGTTTTCAATTAAATCGACATTACCAAGTTGAATTTATGGCTTTTAAAAAAAAATTTATTTTCTGTTTTCTATTGCGCACTCTTAATTTCACAGAAGGATGTTTTTTCTCACATTAATATTCCTTTCTTTTCCCCCGTAATTAAATCACTTTCTCCATTGAGTTTCATGCTTTCCCTGGTCATTTTGGCCTTTTTCTTCTTTTTTCTTCCTTTTTTCTTCCTTTTTTTATTTTTTCTTTTCTTTTTTTTTTTTTTTTTTTTCCTTGGCACAGCATTGCTGTGCTCTTGTTAGGGATCAGTTTATTGTCTGCTGAGCCTAAAACACAGCACAAAAACACATTCCTCATTTTATTTCCAAAGAGACGCAGGATTTACTAATTTGTACAATACCATCATATGGAGATAGTAATTACCCATTTTTGCCCTGTTCCGAGTGTGATTATTCATAGTTGTGCAATTCTTAGGGCTGCAGGCACGAAGGAGTCTGCACTTCACACGTTTTTTAGCAGTAGATAAGTGGAGTTTTCCTGGTTTAAAACTCAGATTTCTCCAAAACCTCTTGATAGAATCTCTTAATACTGTTCTAAGTACCTGTATTTATTCCAGTAGGTGAAGTTTTCCGATGATAATGTGTTTACTCTTCAGGTTGGAGTAGATGATTATGCTCTAAATCAGCTCTCAGTGAATAAGAGTTGTACCTGGCAACTTTGATTTTTTTTTTTTATCCTAAAACATCCTTTTGCATCTCTATTTTCCTTCTCCTTCCTAGAGCTCCCTGGTCTGTGTCTCTTCCTGTCGGTGAAATCTGGAAAGGACGTTCTCAGCTCTGAAAGTCTGAGGTGAAAACTCTCCTGAATATGAAAAGTATTATCAGATGGCGCAGGACTGACCAGTTCAGGGTCACACCCAGGTCCCCACCCGTGTGTGATCGGTTTTGTCGGCTCTGTTATCGTCCATCACAGCATTTCCATTTGTGAGGGATGGTCGGTGAGCTCCGGGCAGGATTCCCTGGGATCGGGGCACATTTCCAGGGCAGGCTGGAGTCCCCTGTCCTGCCCAGCACAAGGGAGGCATGCATGCCCTGGGGCAGCAGCACATTTCCTGCTCACACCCTTCCAGACTCAGCAGGCTTGGAGAATAAATCTTTCTCTTCTAAGATCATTCTTGTTTTTTTTTTTTTCAACAAGCCCTTTTTACCTTATCTCCAGTTTCTCAGAGATTTTCCTCTCAATCCTCCTTGTTTCTGTTATTCGTTGTCTCTGTTGTAGTCAAAGCTGACCTGGTCCAAACCTCCACTCCTGCTCCCAGTTATCTTTGGCATCTCTCTGCTTTCTCCTCTCTTCAGATCATCCTAGTGGATAAAAGCATAATGATTTAAAAAAATAAAATAAAGTGTTCAGTCAAAAACTTCACCACGGTACCTTAAAGAATACAGTGATTTTAAACCAGAACAAAATTCACTGAGTATCTGGTGGAATGTCACCAAAAGTCTCAAAATGTGTCATTAGGCAAAGAATAAAGAAAAAAAAAATTAAAAAAGCATTTTGATGAGGTGTATGGAGAAAAATTAATGAACAAAACCAAGCAAAGTGGGTAGTGCTGAAATTTTATGTCCAAGAGATGGACTAGAAGTGTGTTGGTGGAAAAACTGGGGGTTTTCTGGTAGATATTTCAAGACACATCACCTACAGCCTAAGCATCTGTAAAAAAACCAAGACATGAGGTGCAACTACATTAGAGATATTCTCTATCTCTTGTTTTAGGCTATTTTCTAATTTGTGTTTCTATGAGACTCAGAGCAATCTGGACTCAACGCCAACAATTATTTTAAGCACTTTAATTTTGGTTCATGTTTTCCTTTGTTAATTTTGAGCTTAATTTGTGCTTGCTGTAATCCTGGGACTCCAAAAGATAAATAATGTAATAATTAAACAATGGTGCACAGATAATTCTTTTATCCCTGGACATGAAACTCAGGTGACTGATATGATTTTAGGAGATTGATCTCTTGGACAAAACTGGGTGTTGTGAGAAAACTCTTCTAGGAAGGAACATTGCAGACCTGTTTTACCTTCCCTTACTGCCAAGGACTGGCTTCCCTATTTCTCTGTTGGTCCATTCATTCCACCACTGCAGCTCTGAATAAATTGGAATAAAATTGGATGTGCACCTGTTAAATCACATCTGTGCACTGCAACTGATGGAAAAGGAGGTCCTGATTTGCCTCCAGGAGAAGGATTAGCAGAGCTCCACTTGTGCATGTGGCTTTCAAATGGGATTTTCTTTATGGCAGAGCACTAAGTGAAGGCAGTAACTGAATTTTACAACTCTGGAAAATAATCAGAACTTTTGTTCAAAGCAGGAAGGTCTAAGAGGAGCCAGTAAAGATTTTGGGAAGGGTCTGATCATCTGAAATTGCATAAGATGTTGGTACTGTAGATTCCCAAGAAACGAGATTTTATGCCTACTGTGGGCTTCTCTTGGGCTGAAATTGGATGCATTCTTTGATAAATGGGCTCCCAATGATGAAACATGTCCACAGTTGTGATAAACCAGCTTATTTTGAAGTCATATTTGTGCATCTGAATCCACAACTGAAAACAAGGCCATGCCATGTGAATGAAGAGGAATATTTAGCACCAAGTCAGAAATGGGTTTCTGAAAATGAGAGCTTGTTGAAGTTATGGTGAACATGCACGAATTGCAAAATATCAGCAACTCTGCCCTGCTGCAAACGGATCTAAAGCAGCTTTCCTGTTTCCCCAGCAACCTTGAGCAATGCTGGCTTGTTTCTTTGGGAGTAAATTAAATGTGACTTTCAAGTAGTTCATTATTTCAGTGGCCACAATGCCTTTTGGAAGCAAGGACTTCTGATAAATCATATTGGGATTTGCTGCACTTCTGAAGGGAGGCAGATAAAGGATTGCTGCAGAAACAGTTTTCAAATCTCGTACTTTTTTTTTTTTTTTTTTTTTTAGAAATAACAAAAATCATGTTTCTATTGATACAGGAAAAAAAAGAATAAAATGTATTTGCAGTGAAGAAAGGTTAAATATTGTTGGGTGCTGCAGGTGGATGTGCACAGCCCTCAGACACAGCTCCACCTCTGTGATGCCTCTACACCAGGCAGGAAAAGACAAAAACCTTTTTAATTCAGTGACTACACATTTTTTTATTCTGTCTTTCAGCCTTACACTGTTGCTTTGCCTGTCCAGCTGGGTTACCTCGAGATTCACTTAGAAAATTCACTTAGAAAATTCACAAATTCACTTAGAAAGTATTTCACAATATAATTTACGACAGAATTTTGTACTCTGTACTGTTGTCCCTCTGGTGTTAAAATCAATATCAATCCTATGGTTTGATGGCATTCCTCATTGCTTAAGAACTACCTGAAATTTTAAAACAGATTAATCAATGTAAAACAGATTTTCTGTGAGTGGGGAAAAATAAAAAGGCAGTTCATTTCTACCTTCTGGAACACGAATCCTTTCAGGTTTGGTGGTGACTGAAGTTGTTTTGGTTAAAGTTGGTGGGAGTTCAACAGAATTTCAGGTCAATCAGTTCAGATTCAGTTTTATGTTGGGATGAAACCCTCTCAGCTTTGGTACTTTCCAGGCTGGGAGAAAAGCATTCAGCTTTGGTGCTTTATTTAGTGGAAGAGAATTAGAAAGGAAAGCATTTCTGGGAGGTCAATTTTTGGTTGTTTGGTTGGTTTGGGGTTTTTTTTTCCCCAAAATATATGTGTTTACTGGGAAGAGTTTATGGCAAATATTTTTTTTTAATAAAAGCAAAAATCTGTCATAGAAAAAAAATGTTTGTTTTTTTTTACCAACAGAAGTCTGTGTAATAAGAAACCCATTTTTCACTTACAAGCAGTGTGAAGGAAGTGAGATTACTGTCAAAGCAGTGTGGATCATGCCTGGTCCTGGCTGAGCTGATCACATTACACAAATTATTGCAGTGCATAATATTCTATTCAAAAGGACTTTGAATGGAAGGAACCAGGGCAGAGAATGGAGGGGCCATTACCCATGACATGGAATATTACATCTCCCATCACCATAATTCCTTACTTTTTTGAAAAGTTTGCTGGGCTGGAGTCTTGTTCTGTGTGGTCAGAAGAGCTGCTCTAGTAAGAACCATGATCATCAATTTATTTTCCAAAGTGTGATTGGTCCAGGAAGACATCAATTCATAAAGTGAGAGTGTGAGTGCCTTGCAGGCATGAATTTGGTTAAGAAATTTCACAGTTACCAACATGGCATTTTCTTTTCATAACTCACTTTTCCTTCTTAAGAAATATTTTTTTCAAATATTGAGAAATGTTAACAAAAAAAAAAATTAAATAGCACATCTCAAAATCATCAGAGCATCAGACTGACAGATTATTGATGTGGGAATATTTACAAATGTCAACGTTTCCATCTCATTTGGGAAGAAAATGTTGAAATATCATGAAAAATGAGAGTGAAGCCATTCCCCCCTGGAAAACCCTGAGCTAAAGATTCTGTGTTTCTCTGATAAAGGGCAGCCCTGTAAGGAGACAATTCTTCTCCCAAAGAAAACCAGTGCACCTGGACCTTCACGAATCCCTGAGCTTTGCCGTGGTTGCGCAGATTTGGGGCTGAGATTGCAGGTGGAGCTGAGTCCCACCCTGACGCGTGGCAGCCAAAATTGTCATGGAATTGTGGAAGGGTTTGGGTTGGGAAGGAGCTCAAACATCACCCACAGGACCACCTTCCACCAGAAGGACGTGGTGCCAAACACTCTTCCCTGGTAAAACCCATCCTGGGGCCAATCCCTGTCCCCAAATGACAGCCGTGGGTTTGTCCTCCTGTCACCCTCACCCAAAAACCCCAAGTCTGGCTCGGTGTCCCCAGTGTGAATATTTCTCCCCTGGTGCTCTCATAAGTGATTGCTTGTGGCATCTCCTGTCCTTATCTCGGCTGGTGCAGCCCCCTCATGAATATTCTGCCCATCTGGAGGACTTTTCTCTATCATTGCCCATTAACAAGGGGGATAATCACTCATCCAGTTATCGGGAAGTCAGGGAAGGCCTTTCCTTGGGAGAATCCTGGGACACCCAGGGAGGTTAAATGTGCCTGACATTACCATCATTACTTTTTTTTCCCCCCCTGTGTAATTACTGTATTATAATAAGCTTGATCTGAGATAGGAAACAAGGTATTAAAGCCTTTTAGGGCTAAAAGACCACATTAGTGACTTTTTACCTTTATTTAGTCCTGGGACAAAATGCATTTTTGGGCTGATGCATACAAATGAGCGTTCTGTCACCCCCAGGAAGGTCACAAATGAACACAGAAATGATGTTTCATTACACAACTGCTCTGAGGAGAAGTTGCTCCAGTGTAAATACAAAAGGGAGGGGAAGGTGGAGTGCTGCATCATTACCAGCAGCAGCAGCAACACTGCATTTCAGGTTCAGGCTGAAAAGTCTTCACCTCTGGAGAATTTTAACTGTTTAATAACATTAATTAGCTTTATCTTCCTTTTTTTCAGCTGTTCCATCACAGTTTAGCCAAGCTTTGAAAAGTCTATGCACGAAACGCATTCTTGTACATTGGCAGAACTCAGGATTTTTGCAGAAGTGACTCACCCTGTGCAGTTGGTATAAATGTAACTCAAAACTGGCTCAGTTACTCTAACCCTGGCTGTTCTGGGTCTTGCCAGCACTGCAGCAGAGCCAGGGAAACCAGCTGACTGCTTCCACTTAGGGTCTTAACACAGCATCAACTTTTCTTTAAATTCCATTGCTCATCTCAAAAAAAACCCCACAAAAAACCAACCAACCAACCAACCAAAAAAACCCAGAACCCCAAAACAACAGCATAAAAAAACCACCAGAAAAACCAAACCAAACCAAAAACAACCCAAAAAACCAACCACAACAACAAAAACCCCCAAGGAACAAACAAACAAACAAACAAACAACAAACTAAAAAAACCCCAAAAAGCAAGCAAAGAAACCCCACCCCCAATAATATTCAGTTGCACAAACATCATTATTGCTGCAGCTTTTCCTGCTGGAAATTTGAGAAAGGACCATCCAAAAAATGAGAAACAAACTCTTTCTGACACAAGGCAATATCCTTTAGTCAAAATGAGAAATAGCTCTTGCTCTGGAACCTGCAGTTTACAGTTGTTCACTCCAGGGACTTTCCAAGTTATCCTGTTTTGTATCTGCATGGAAAGTTTCAGTCTGGTGCCTGTTTTCCAGTTTTATTTCCTTGCAAGTGATTATTTGGGCAGAAATTCGTGGTTTGAGGTACAAAATCCGATCTCACTGTGCAATATTTCCCTAATTCGCAGGCTTTAAGAAACTGCCACAGGATTTTATTTCTGATTTGTCTCTCACAAGTAACACTTTTCAGTTCATTTCGGGAAATAATTGGCTGCTGATTTCTCCAGTCACCTGGAGTTGTCCACTGTTCGGTGTTGCTGTTTTTAAGAACATTCTCCAGGGCACAGAGGTGACACCTAATTACTGACACACAGCTCCTGCCAGCAGCAATTTGCAGTGGGTAAAACCCGGTCATAATTGAGGGAGAGAAATAAGTAAGGGATTGTTGAAGTCATACTCGAGTAGGAAAGCTTTCGGGAGGAACAGAGTGGAAAAAAATGGATATAATTCCTGGTAAATATGATATTCTGTCTTAAGGATCAATGGGATGTGGGAGCTCAGGTGCCATGATATCAGAAATGACAATGAATTTAAAATCTGAGGAAATGACAGTGTGAGGCAAACAAAGACAGACACAGCCTGAAGTTGGCTCAAGTTGACTTCAAGGTTTTCCAAGCCTGACTGTTCTGTGATTCTGTGATTTTATGACTGTTTAATTTGCAGTAACATAGGACAGTATCCATGTTACTCAACCCTATCTCTAGATGTAGAGAAGCCTCATCTGACAGAGTTTATGTAGTTTACATGTTACCTTCATCTGCAGAAATAAAATTATGTAACCATGGAGTGGTTAAATTGCAGATTGGAAGACAGACACACTTGACCACCCAATTCCATTTAATGCCATTATGAAGAATCATTTCCCCAGCCAATATCACTGTAATAACAACCAAAAAAAATCCAGATATTCACTTGGCCCTACAGGTTTTACCAGAGCTCCACCCCAGCACTACCCTGGTACAAGTGGAACTCAGGAGCTGCATTCCTTTCCTTTCAGATTGTCCCTTTCCTGCATTTCTTCCCTGTTTAAATTCAGTGTTGAGGATTAAACTACATCTCCCATGGAGCAGTGCAGGCTCCTCCCTGCCATCGAGAAGGGTGCAGGGCAGCAGTGACAGCAAAGACTTTCTCAGTTCATCTTTTGTCAGCGTCTGGAATTCGTCTCACAAACTCTTTTTGGGTTTGGAAACGTATTTTTTGAGTTCCTGTCTCTTTTATGGATTTTCTGTGGCATATCTAGGGCAGCTACACGAGAACATCTATTAAATTAGGCGAGCTGGGTGAGGAAATAAAATTAAAGGTGGCTAATTAACTCTGCCTTAAGTGTTAATACTGAGGGGTGTTTTGTGGGAAGCTGGGCTGGGGAGCATCACGAGAAAATGGACTGAAGGCTTTTTGTGTGCTGGGAGTTGTTTAGGAGCTCTCCTAAAGGAGTTAAAGTCAAACATGTTCTTTCCACACGTTGAAAACTCAACACAGCTTCACACAGTCAAGCAAAATTCTGGTGTTAAGACAGTCCCAGGCATTTGGGCAGCTGGAAAAGTTTAGAAATCCTTATTCCTGCAGTTTTATACCTTATAATAACCTCTGGAAAACAAGAAAAGGATATGAAGGTACTGGTAGTGTTCAGCCTAATGATTTCTTGAGAACCCCTTTAATTATTTCCACGAGCCCTTTCTGCAGCACCAACCCCTGCATTGCTGAAGTGCATTTAATGTCTCTTGAAGCATTTATGTAAATAATCCCAGCCAGGGGCGGGGTTTCGGTTTTGGTTCGGTTTTTAATCCTTTTGTATTTCTGATGGGGAGCTTTTGTCTCTGACTTTTCAACCTGCAAGCTGAGGAATACATCCAGCATTGTCCTGCTCTTCATGCCTCAGCACACAAATCCACCCTCTGGAGCTGGCATTAACTTTGGGGACAGTTCCACTTTTTAAAGTCAAAACTCAGTGGGACTGTACTCATAAGTATTCCATGGAAGCAAGACAATCTGATGGAGTGGCCTTCAAATTCTACTTTTGAAATGCTGAAAGTTAAGAAATATAATTAAACTGCAAGTGCATTAACATTTATATAAAATATAAACCAAATGCTTATCCCGATTCACCAAACAAATTACAGTTTGAACATTATTAGGAAAAAAAAAAATCCCAGCTACTTATCAACAGCACCATTTGAAATTATTGCCAGTACTACAACTCTAAATGCATAAGATGCCTTAAATACAAACCCTGAACATTTACATACTGATTCCATGAGCAAAGCAAAAGGTATTTGCCAGTAACAGTACAGGACTCAGCATTTTTATTGTCTGAGTAATCCTGGTTCGCTCTGATATGAAAATTCAATTATTTTAGAACTGGTCGTCTCATTAAATTTTGACAAGGAGCACAAGCTCAGTACCAGCTCCAGCTCTAAGAGGCTGTGGGAGCCTGACAGCTCCACGGTGAATTTTAAAATGTAGTATTTTTGCAGGACAAGATTATCTGACAATTTTATATTAAAAAAGAAAAAATTAATCAAATACATTGTAATACCCAACACTGCTAACTTGGCCTTTTTGTAGATATTTTTATGAAAAATTATTGCAAAAAAAAAAAAAAAAAGGAGCCCACTGTTTATTGCATCTTTTCCCCCAAGCCCACCTCCATGTCTTATGCTCCACGATTGTGCTAGGGAAAAAAAGTGTCTTTATGTGAGCAGCAAATATTTAGCCACTCATTGTTAGCACTTTTTCCTTTCCTCAATGGAAATGTGTGTTTGCAATCATTTTTATAACCATTATTCCCAGCAGTGGCAAATCTTTTATTTCAGCCCCGTATTTACCATCAGTGCTATCAAGGGATGTTTAGACAAAAGGGTTTGTTTTTTTTGTCAGAAATTGTCAGTTTGTTGAAAGGAAAACTTTTTTACAGGATCAGAGCACTTTGGAAAGACTTTTAGTGGAAAAGGCTTCTCAAGTTGAAGGTGACATTCCATGAACACCAAACCATTGAAATATTTTGATTTACAGCCCCTTGTAGCACTGACCTTGCACCACCTGCACCATCCCAGCCTGGCCGTGGAGCTGCTGCTGGCTGTGTCAGAAATTTCCTTTATCCCACCCTGCTGAGGGTGTGAAACATTTTATAATCCACATTAATTACACATGTGAGTGGATAATGTGGAAAGACCCCAGCTCAGGATGAGATTTGGGAGAGCCTAAAGAGCTCCATGGCCTTTTGGCAAAGTTTTGCCATGTTTGGAGGAGCTGTAGCAGACCTTGGTGTGTTCTAGTTCCTGTGGAAAAAACATTTAATTAATTTGCAACCTAGAACAGCTCCAATAAAAATTTTGACAGTGTTCCATCTCTTAAACTGCTCGGTGCTTGTGGCAAAAAAGGTGGAACAGAGTAGGAAAACAAAGGCTTGGATTAGATCTTTGTACCACAGGTAAGAGCTTTTGCCATGGGATTCACAGCTCTGGGACTGGGGGGTGGAGGAGGAAATGGAGCTTTGTTGCACCCCAACCTTGGATGTGAAATCTGGGGCAATCCTGGGAACACTTTCTTGAACACAGAACGTGATTTCCCTGTTCAGGTCTCACAAACCCTTGGATCACAGAGCTCTGAGCATTTTCAAGTGACTTCTTGCAGCTGGTGAGCAGTGAGTGTACAAAAAGTAACTTGCTTCAAGTTTGAAAAGCCACTGCAAGCAAATATTGATTTATTAAGCTTCTTCATGGCCATTGCTCAAATAGTACTTGAAGACACTCACTGAATTTTCAGGGTGGTATTTCATCAAGCAAATAAACTTTTTTTTGTGTTACATTATTTCTGATATTTTTTTCTTACTGCTGTAAAAGAATTCAGTAACTCAGAAAGTCTGTACACTTATCACTGGAATATACTAATTACTGCCAATTTAGGATAATTGTATTAAGGAAAGAAATCATTAAATATTAACAACAATTAGACTCAATTATCTTAAAGGCCTTTTCCAACCTAAACATTTCCATGATTCTATTGCAAGGTCAACACAAATGCTCCATTTAAGGTCAGTCCCAGGGTTTCTTGAGAACAGACTGAAGGTTCAAACCTTTGTGGACCAGCAAAAGAGGATTTCTGTTAAACATGTAAATACCAGAGGGACAGAAGTGTCCTCCCTGTGCCAGTCTCTAGAGGGAAGTTATTCAAGGGGACCTTGTATGGGAAATAGGAGATGTGCTGGACTGCCCCATGTATTGCTTAGGGCCAGGGACATTTGAAATACACACTCCCTAGGCAAAAAAAAAAAAAAAAAAAAAAGCAGTTTGAATTCTTTTTCTCCATATTTTAATTAACTTCTGTGAAGGTCACACATATCTCTATCTCTGCAATGCACAAAGTGTCAGTCATTTTAAAAATCTGGATATTTAGCATTATCTCGCCATTATGGTCCAACTTTTTTTTTTTTAATCCAAAATTCCACTTTAGTGATCAAATTAAAGAGATGACAAGCTCCCTATCCTTACAAGCTAAGCATTTTATGTTTTATACTCAGATATACTCTGTGTGATATAAGATGAGCCTTCATAATGGGATTCAGTGCAGTTGAGTGCTAAATTATAGCAGCCTTATATCACAGAACATTCTAACAATGAGAGGAGAATTCATATCGTGGCTTTGGGGAGAGAGGGAAATTAAGGCTTTGCAATTAAAGTAGTAACCTAAAACTTTAAAATAATTTAAACAGTTTCTGAATACATGTAATGTCCTGTGCTTATCTGGAGGCAGGATTGGCAGCTGTTTGAAAGGAGCCAAGTGAAATGTGGACAAGGTGTATGTTATGTCCTCAGAACACAGATCTGTCATTTTCTGCATTGTTCAGGGCTCCATTGGTATTGAATATCTCTTTCCCACAAATTCACAGGCTCCATGCGAGGCTGGAGAGAAAACCAGTGTAATGCTATCGTTAAATTGATGTTGCATACAAGTTTATGATGGTCCTGACAACTGCAGTTTGTGAATTTGCCAAGGGCAGCCCAATAAGTGATTTTCAGAGACGAACGCTGAGCTATGGAGTAAAATAATCCTTCCCTTCAGAAGGACAGAGCTGCAATTTTCTTGTAGACATAATTTACAGAATTATTACTGACAATTTTAGAATTCCTCTGGGTGAAACACTGAGGGCTTGAGAACAGAATTTCTTCTCCTTTTAAGAAGAAGCAAATTTTAAACAGACAGTGTGTCTGTAGCATCTGTGTAATAACACAGGAGGAACCTGACCCAGAAAACCAGTGGGTGGATTCCTTTGCTTATTTAAATTTTCTGCCTGTTTGAAAGCTGAGGTGCTCTGTGATTCACAGCTTTGGATCAGATGTAAAAAGAGCTCAGGTTCATATTCTGATTTCTTCTCACGTAGCTTTGGAGTACAGTCTATAATGCATTTGGAACTAGGTTTTTCAGATGCTATTTAGGAGATTTCCTGCCATGATGAAACCCAGAAGTTCATGGAATTGTCAGATTGCAAACCATAGTGAGAACAATTCTGTTTAAGTGTCAAGAAGGAAGAAAGGCACAAAATTACACTGATATTTGATGTTTAGACTTCCTGTGGAAAGTTGTTTTATAATCTCATAGGAACAAGAGAAAAGGGAATCATGTTGAATATAGATCTCATGTCTCTAGTTGGTTTAGGCCCAGTTCTCTGGCACATGAAGATGTCCACCAACATCAGTGAACTAATTGAAAATCAATGCAATTAATGTCAATGAAAGAGCTGGAGGTGTCATTGTAAGACAGGCTTGAAAGCCAGCTCAAAGCAAAATGCCCTGTGCTGGTTTGGTTTCTTCCTGATATGAATGCAGGCACCAAACTTGCTTCTTTTTTAGCCTGGAAAATGTCTTTCACAATGGGCTGGACAATTTACAGGGTTTGACTGTCTGGTAAGAGTCAGCTTCACAAATATCAGTGCAGTATCTCTGTTCTCTGTGAATTCCAACATCCAAGGATGAGCTGCTGGGAGACACTTCCAGCTGCAGTGATGGAAGAAGAAGTTTTCCTTTCAGCTCTCCTGGCTTGAGTGATTTGACCCCTTCTGTTCCCAGCTTCTGTTCCCAAGGTCAGAAAAAACTGGTTTGGGGCAGTGCCTCATAATGGACCCTGCACCAAAGTGCCTTAAATTTGATCTATTTCCACTCTGCTGCCTGAGGGTGACTCTGAGGCAGAGTCAGGATTGGCAAATACAACTAAAATGGGGAATGACTCCTGGAACTGTCCTAGAGGGGCCTCTGAACATGGAAATGGAAGTGGAAACAGGAATGGGAATGGAAACGGAAATGGAGATGGAAAAGGAAAAGGAAAAGGAAGTGGGAATGGAATTTGAAATGGAAACAGAAATGGAGATGGAAAAGGAAAAGGAAATGGGAATGGAGATGGAGATGGAGATGGAGATGGAGATGGAGATGGAAATGGAAATGGAATTGGAAATGGAAATGGAGATGGAAAAGGAAAAGGAAATGGGAATGGAGATGGACATGGAGATGGAAATGGAAACAGAAATAGAAATGAAAATGGAAACAGGGATGGGAATGGGGATGGGGATGGAGATGGAGATGGAGATGGAGATGGAGATGGAGATGGAGATGGAGATGGAGATGGAGATGAGATGGAAATGGAAATGGAAATGGAAATGGAAATGGTTGCAGCCATCGTGCTTTGCAGCAGTGCAAAGGATCCTCGGCTGGTTTCGATCCTTGCCTTTAGGGGAAATATTTTCAGGGGGACACAGGTAGCAGCCATTGAGGAGGATTTAATCAGGGTCACCCTTCCCTGCTCAGAATTCCCTCCCTGGAATTCTGCTTGGAGTCTCTGCTGAGCAATTCTTGCATCCATCACACCACTAGCAAATCTGGTTTAGACAAAAATCCCTGAGCTCGGTGCCGAGCTTTGGACACACCTGGACTTCCAGATATTTACTGGAAGAGCAGCACATATGGACCTTGGACAAACCAAGCAATGTCCTGTCTTCAGGGAAGAGAAATGTACCTAAATAAATGTAGGTGATGTCTAAACTCCAGTCACAGTCCTAACAGGACTGAAAACCAGAGAGGAAAATGCACTACCAAATACATTCCACGTTCTGAACTCAGGAGCAGAATTAGTGGATAATACAACAGGGTTAACAAACAAACAAAAATCCTGCCATGCTTGATTACTCCACCAACATTCATCCAGAACTGCTTGGTCTGGCTTGAAATAACCTGACAGTTCTCCATTAAAAAAATTAAAAATTAGAAAACTGGAGAAAGCAATACTGAAGAGATCCTGCATGGGTGAAGCAGCATATAGTGAAACCAAGGCAGAGCTGGAGAAATAATACAGTTCTGAGTAAGAGTAAAGTAGAAAGTTTTGCTGCCATATCTAATTTATCAAGAAATAAAATTATTTAAACTCCTCCTTTGCTAACCATACTGGTTTTAGGATGGTCTATAAAAGGTGTTTCAGGTGTGCCAGTAGAAAAAAATGAGATATGTTTGTGTTGATGCAGTTTCTCAGAGTTGGACAAGGTGGGATTTTCCCCCATTGGCACTGGAATCTCAGGCAAAACAAACCAAACATGGACAGTAGTTAAAATAATGTAAAATAAACATTTTCTGCCATGTGCAAGATCTCTGAAATGTTATGAACTCCTTCAAAGATTGGACACAGTGCTCTGATATCTTCTAACTGAGGAAATAGGGAGTTCAGACACAATAACAGGAAATATAAATACTGAATTTTTCACAGTTTAAAAAAGTATTTCACGGGAATCCTTTTTCTGATCTAAGGACTGAAATGTGTGATGTCCTCAGCCTGGGCAGGTGAGTCTGACAATTAATGGGAGGATCTCTCCGTGATTTTGCAAAGTCCTTAATTTACATCAGTTGGTGGTGAATGTGAACCACAAAAACATTCGTCTCTCCCAGTGCCAGTGTTTCAAACTGCACCTAGACTTAAATAGATAAAATAAAAGAATTATGGTACATATTTTATTCTCCCTTTAAAACTGGCAGAATTTCAGCACAGCAAAGATCAGTTAATTGACACATACAGGGCAAAAATGAGAATCACATATTTATTGTCCATTTTAATGCTTTTTTCCCCCCCCTTTCTGAACCCAGACTCCAGGCCAGCCTCCTATCCAAGTTTTCCTTCATGCCTTATTGTCTATTCTGTTCAGCTATTTAAAAAATGTTGAATATCAACAATGGCTTTCAGTAGTGTATTGTCAACTTTTGTATGAAGCAATCTTGGTTGAATGAGAAGATCCCAGAGCTTATAGTTCTATCTACTGTGCTGCACTGCCTTTCTGCTTGAATGTGTGTGACTGATAACAGGACAAATTTCTACCTTCGTTATTGCATTTCAGCCACATAATTCATTTGCCAAAATCTTTTAGGGAATATCTTTATAACACATTGCACGAGACATCAGGTAAGTGCTTGGAACGTGAGGAAAAAAAAAAAAGAGTCCAGATCCAGCAGCTGCCTCGTCAAAATTTTGTTTGTTAATTGTAGATCTGCTTCTGCCAGGTTGTTTTGCAGACTTTCACAGTTTCGTGGGCAGCTGTGTGCCATGGCACATCTCTAGCAGAGCATCTCTGCTCACACAAAGGAATTTGTACTGGATCTGCACTGCTGTTAAAGTCTGAAGGGCAATATTTAGAATTACCTTGGAGGGGGGGAATGTTGCAAACGTGTGCACAGGTTATGGGTTTTTCGAGTAACAGATTTTTGCCAATGCTATTGTCAATATTCAAGCCTGTTTCTGTCTGGGATTTGTGGTACTAACACTGTTTCAAGCTGTTTTACTTTTTGAACTGGTTGTTAGCCTTCACAGTCTGATATGTTTTTATTTTGCACAGAGGATAACTGTAATTTAACTTCTATAAATCAGTCACCAGTGTGTCTTGAAATGATACTTCTGGATACTTTTTTCTGGAAATCCAAGGATCCCCCAGCAGTGCTCAGTTTATTCATTCATTTCAGTTAACAGGTGGCTAAACAGGTAAAACACAAGCAGCTGTTTTCCTTTCATTCTCCACTCTTTTGTCGACAGTTAATGTCACTTTGGAAAGAATTCATTGGAGAGCTCATTTTTCTAAATCATTTGATTGCTGCAGTGACATAAAGGGGAGCTGCTGCACAGGACTTGGTCCAGTTAAATAAAGCAGAATTTTTTTTTTTGCAACTTGTGTTTTGCTTAGGTTAGAAGAGCAGGATCTAGCTCATCATTAAAAAATTAGTTAATCCCTTCACAACAGAGTTAATACCATTTAATTAGATTTTTGAGGGTTTTACAGGGTGAGAAGAGGTAAAAACAAATTCCCAAAGGCAAATATCAGTAAGGGCTCCACCAGTTCTGAGTGGTGGTGAACAAACTGATGCTGCTGAGTTTGAGAAAAGACCCTGAATATCTGCCTGCCCCAAACCACCCAAAACTCGGCTGGGGAGTTCCCTGCTGGGTGGAATTTGTAGGTATTGAGCAGGGTCCTGTTTGACACCCTGTTATCAGTCTCCCATTAATTCATCTGCTCGTCCCTTTGTCCCAGAGCCCGGGCTCCTTTCAGGGCTGGCTCTGCTTTGTCTGTGTCCTGTCTGCAGCAGACAATGACCCTGCAGTACCTTGCACTCCGAGTTTCTGTGCCTCCTCGAGAAAAGCAGCATAGAAAACATCCTTTGGAATTGCAGCAGATGTATGAAGTGCTCCTTAGTTAGGGAGATTTACTCAATTATGTCCTCGTCAAATGCATGGGAGATCTCTGTGTTTTGAAAAGCGCATCAAAAACAGCTTAAAAGGTGATTTATTTCAGTGGAAATTCCAACTTGAGGGGGGAAAATGCCATTTTTATACAGGTACTCTGACACAAACGCTGGCAACATCATTCAGGGACAGCTTATTAATAAAGGTCTGCTTGCTAAATTGCTCTTTGGTGCCTCCTGTGTTTATAATTTTCTGGTTTGGAAACATTGTGCACATGCTAATTCATGCTGTTGTTATACTGATTGCTGTAACAGTCAAAGGAAGGGGATTTAATGACAAATTTAATTATAAAATTTCATTTTTGCCTGAAGGAGTTAAGGATTTTTTGTGTACATAGACGGCACGAGGCCTCAGGCAGGGTAAAATGTTTGCCTATTCTACATCATAAATTAGGAACTGATGTCATGCAGAGTCTGTAGAGGAAAAGAACAAAACTTTATCTGGTTTTGTCTTTTGAATTACTCAAAGAAAGCTTTCTTTAAAAAGAAACAAATATCCATTACTCTTCAAAATCAGTCTCCCTTTATATTTCAGTTGTCATCTTTAATGAGAGGAGATTCACAACTGGAAAAGCCATAGAAAAGTTTCCTGAACCTCTGGAGGAAGATGAGAGAGCAGCAGCAAACACAAAGGTACTTTGTGGTTTATATTTGTGTATTTGTGCCCAGTGCAGCTGGAATGTTTTACATACCCAATACAGAACATGTTCCATCTCCCCAGAAGTGCCCAGCTGATGAGTCAATTGTTAAATTCATTGCTAATCCATCTTTCTGCATTTAATTAAGAGATTTCACCAGTTCCTGAGTCAATACCTT
This sequence comes from Eopsaltria australis, assembly GCA_034509425.1. Lineage (NCBI taxonomy): Eukaryota > Metazoa > Chordata > Aves > Passeriformes > Petroicidae > Eopsaltria > Eopsaltria australis. Next base: position 353,178 of record JAVTVJ010000726.1, read on the forward strand.
AACATTCCCTTAGCCCTTTGGGATTATTCCCATATCCCTTGTGAAATACAGGTATTTTTTAGGTGTCATCATAACTGTGGTTTAAAACCCCAAAACATCCTGCTGGTGATAATTGAGGTGAACTTCCCTGGTTTTAAGAAGTTATTACTTTTCTGTGGTGAAATAATGATCTTTTTATATCAATGGATGCCTGAACTCCTAGAGCTTTATCAAGAGGGTGAGATGGGTGCTCCTGTGTGGAATCTGCTTTGCTCTGTACAACACAAACTGTGGCAGGTCTCTAGTCTGGTTTTTTAATTTTTAAAAGTCTTTGTGGTTGTGCAGTGACAATTCCCTTTCAAAACCAGAAGGCTCTCTGTGCAAATGGATGTTGAGGAGGCACACAGGTTTTAATTACAGACGGATTCTCCTGTTGTCCTCACCCAGAACCCTCCATGTGAGCAGTGCTGATTGTCCAGAGGATACACTGGAATTTTTCCTCAGTCAGGCACTGGCCAGGTGTGGCAAGGATGATGTCTGGGCTGTCTGTGTGACCCTTGGTGGTTGCTGATCCCAAGGAAGGGTGGCTCTCACTGCATCTCTCTGATTTTTACAACTCTCAGGTCAATATTTTGCATTTCAATCATGTTGTTCTGTAGAGTTATCGCTCATAGGCATCAGGCAGGACTCTTAATTATGAAGCACTAAAGATGTTCTTTTTCATTTTACATGATGAGAAAGTGAAGAGTGAGGTTTATTTGTCTGGGATGATGCCTTTTTCTGGTCTTAGGAAATAAAGGCTCAGACACGGTCAGAGGGTTGGGGTCGTTTCCCTCGGTATTTTAATAGGATCCCATTCCATGGCTTCTGCCGTCCAGGTAGAACGCGCCGCAAAAGTCCCGTCCCCCCAGTCGAGTGTACAATTAAAGACTCTACTCATTAGCAGATCTACCAGGAGGGCCCAAGAAGGGGCCTGGGTGGGCTCACTTCTAGTTTACAAAATCTGTCCTGCTAGGAGACCTTGAGGGTCCACGAAAACAGAGTGTTTGGTCTCTGACTCTCCGTGGTTTCAGGGGGGTTTGGTCTCCCGGCCCTACAAACACCATGAAACCGGGCTGAGCTATCACCTAAAGCATCACAAGTGTGCATGCTGATACCTGTGAATGTAGGGAACAGTGTAAGAATTATTCAGAAGAAAAGCAGAAAAATCCTTCAGGCATCAGGGATCAGCCAGGCAGCCTGGGAGAAGAGGAAGATTTAAATCTTGCCAGTTCTCAGGACCCACTCACAGAGTCCATCCCTGCAGTGCCACAAAGTCTGTGTTCCCGCTCATGGAATAGACAGGAAAATGCTCTTTTCCCTCAAAATTCCTTCACTGTCTCACTCCACACACAGTGCATATTCCTCACCTTTCCAACACTCTTATTTTTTTCCCCCTGGATAATCTCACATACATTCTGTGACAGTTTTGAGTCGGGGCTGATGCTTCACTCCTGCAATATTTCCCTCACCCTGACAGATCAGGGCAGCACTTTGCCAGCCCTGCTGCTCCAGTCACAATTCCTTCATCCACCCATAACCACAGAGCTGGCCCAGCCTCCTGCAGCAAAGCAATTTCAGCTGTTTACTCCATCACTGTGTCTCTGTACAGGGGAAGAGAAGAAGGGAACATTGTGGGGGTGTTTGGTGGACAAAGTAAACCCAGAATTTTGGGTGTGCATCTGCCTTGAGCTGGAGAAATCCAACTACTTGGTAGGGAAAAAGACCTTCACCAAAATTTACAAGGAGTCTCAGCAGGACTTCACACAAGTTGAGAAAATGAGCCCAAACCTTTATTTTTTCTGGATTCTGCACATTTTGGGACACCACAAGCACAGTCCAAGTGCTCTTGCCCACGAGGGGTGGGCAGCAGGACACCCTGCTCCCCCCAAAATGTCCTTCCCCTGCAGCTGGTCAAGGTCACTGTTTGCCTCTTCTGACACATTATCAATTACCCTGCCAACACACTGATACTGGACCTGGAGTTTTCTTATAAAATAAAAAACTGGGTTTAATTAAATCATCAGTAACTTGGACCTAATTATTTCAGACAGTATTTAATTAATGTTTCATGGACACCTAATGTAATTAGGGTTCCTTTAATAAGACCTTCTATGACATTAAAATATATGACCTTTATCTTTCTTATCATCCGTAGTCTGACAACTCAGATTTGTCATTTTCACTATAGGTATGGTTTGATTAAATAGAACAGAACATAAAATTAATCTGCCAAATTATACTTGTTTGTTTCTCTTTTTTTTTACTACTTAAAGACTAATAAGTTAAGTCTTTTAATTAGCAGTGTCGGTACAAGTGTTCACGCTGGCGTTTTACCTTTGTGTTTTTTCAGGCTGTTTCTTCTGTATATCATTTTTTATGACAAAAGCAGATAACAACCAGACTTTATTAATCATCGTGAAGGGTTCAATCTTTTAGATATGAAAAATAAGGAGCTATTCTTTACGGTAACAATGCCTGGTAATTTTTGGTGGTTTTTTTTTTTTAATTTAAGCACTTCACTTTTCTGGTCACAAACTTTCCAAACATGAAGTTGTAGTTGAAATATGAATGAACACAAGTGAGGTTATTAGGCTGGCCCCTGGTTGCTTTTCAGGCGCTACAGGTTCTGTCTTCTTTGCTCTTTTTTGGGGCAGTTATCAAGATCCAGTGAAAGAGCATTTGTCATGTGTAAAATGTGGAGCAAGGGAGTGATTGAAGGGATTTCATGGCATTCCTTGGAACAACACTCATCTGGTCTTCTTTCCTCACTCACCACAGAGCTTTTCTACTTCACTTTCAAAAGCAGAACTGCTCCAGTGCCTTCACTCCTGTTTAAGCTCCACTCACTGAGGTAAATTTTTATTTAGAAAGACAACACAAGGCTTAAAATACAGAAGTGAAGCACAGTGCACTTTTTATTACACCAAAGTAAAAATTGAAGAGTGCTCCTCTGGATCAGGGAAACAATTGCTGTTGTTTTCTGTTCTCCCACTCAATAAAAATGAGCAGGACAAAGGCAGCTCTTGGCTCAGAACCAGTGCAGGTGCTGAGGTGGAACATCTTTGCTTTGCTCCCCGTGGAGAATGAAGAGAAGGGAGAAGTTCACTGACTCATGCTTTTCTTCTCTTCATAAGGGCTTTAACACCAGAGAGGCTGTCATGAGAAAGAACATATTAAACAAATTGCTGAGCACTCCAGAGTAGATTTCAGGCACATTCTTTGAGGAAGAGAGAAGTTTCCTCTGCTCCCCTTCAGAAAAGAGCAGAAACTGATGAAATTTAAGCCTCTGAAGAATCCCATTTAAGATTTCCCACAGCTAAAATTAAACATGAGCTGGAAGGTTTTGTTCCACAGGCAGGGAACAAGCTTAGGGAATACCTGGTCTACACAGGATTTGTTGATGTGATAAGGAAAAATGAGCAAGGAGTTGAAGTCGTGGTAGTTAGGAGTGGGAAAAGAGCAGCCTAAAGCAATAAAGTGCCAGGTAAACCCTGAACACCTCACTCCCTTTGATTAATTCTGATATTCTGCCATAAATACCTCGAGCAGCTGGCAGTATATTCTGTGTATAACCCAAAATTTAACCTGGGGGTTGTACAGCACAATCACCTGGGTGACATCAGCAACAGGGCACCTTCATTTCCTCCTGCAGCCCTGAGCCTTCTCCTGCTGACAGGCTCTGTTTCAGACCTGTTAAATCTCCAGAGATGACCTGTAACCTTCTGGTAAACCCTGTCCACTGCAGAACTGTGGGTTTTTAACAGGGCTGTCACACTGTGAAATACATGATGCCCAAAAGAGGAAAAAAAAAATCCAAACTAAAAACCCCCATCAGAAACCAGAAAGAAACAGAGAAATTGTATCTGAAAAAGTGACATCAGCATCTTATAAAAAACGACAGAAATCCTTGCCTAGAGCCCAAATCTTCTTTCTTTTGCCATTAAAGCAGCCACATCCAGCACACAGCAACCCCTGACTCCATATATTGGATAAAATTGTCATTTTAACTTAATAAGTCTTAATTAGTAGCTCTATGTTGTTTGCTGATTGCAGACTGTGATTAGTGCTGAGAATGCAGCCACTCATCAGCACCAGTGGTATTCAATTAAGATTTCAAGATGTAATTAAGGCAGTGACCAAGATTCATCCCACTTGCAGCAATTCCCAGTAGGGGAAGAGGATGTGAAGGGGTTAAGCCCAGGAAATTTATCACTGCACAAACAGGCAGCTGCACAATTCCACCCCTAGTCCTGCCCTGAGTCTGTGCTGGACAAAGTTCCCCACTGAAGGAAATTTTGGGAGTGGGATTATTTCACATTTTGCATTTGGTATCAGTGACCTGATCATTCTCTCCTTGCAGATAGTTTGAGATATTTTACCTCCCACATCTTTATAGACACCACAGTTTCATTAACACGGTGAAAATTGAATTATGGTGAGCCTCTGTCTGAATGGAAAACACCCAATCTCTCCATGGATATTCCAGCAAAAATGATTAATATAGGAAAATCTACAGGATTAAAAAAAAAATCTTGATCCAACCATGTAAAAACAGATTAATGTGATTACAAGGATTACTGAAAACTGGTCACCTTGGCTACATTAGGACCTTTAAAAGCAAACACAAATCAGTGAATCATTTTAATCAAATTTAATTTAGATTATACACTTTCACATGAAATCTAATTTAGTTGGAATTACTCGGTCATGACTTGTCTGCTCCCCACAGGACAAGGTTAAAGAGATTACATTTGGGTTCATGTCAGCAGCATCTGCTAGTTAGCTCCCTGAATGCTGATTTAATGAGAGAGGTTGTGCTTGGTCTCTTGGAAAGACTTCTGCTTCAGGCAGGTGCTTGAGAGATGTTATTAATTTAGTGTGGTACAAAGAGTGATGTTCTCATGCTTGGAAAACTCTTGTATCATTATTTTCCTGTCTATAATAACCCTGGTGGGTTTGTTGACATCTGATGAGCAGCTTTTGAGGGTTTCCCTCTGATCTGTCCCTGATCTACTCCTTTAGAGAGAGAGGAGATTCCTGCTGAAGAAAGAACAGCTTTTTAAATATCTACAATTATCCTGGGGCTTGTCTAGAAGGGCACTGAGCTGCAATATGAATTTAGAAGGTGCCAAATCCACAAGTAGGCAATGCCTTATTGTCTGTGACCTATAGAAAACCTGCACCTCCAGAGAGCACCTTGCTCACAGCCCACCTGCTCTGCAGACAGCCCCTTGAATTCTTTGTGTTCAGCTCTGCAGAGGCAGAATCTGCCCCCCTTGGACTCTCAGCACTGAGGTTTTGTGCTGAGATGAATGGGATGCATTGCAGTTTGTTGCTAATTGATGAAAAAAAGGATCTCAGTGAGTTTAGCCTTTGGTGTTGAGTGCAGGGAGGGCAAGCTCTGTGCTGATGGAGCAGCAAAACAGGCAGCAGTCACTGCTTCTACTCCTTCAACCCCGTGGCAGAAAATAAGAAAATCAAAATAATACTGAAAACCTGTTTGGTGCCTCGCTCTGAGCCAGAGAATTCCCAATGGCTTTATGGATCAGCACTGACAGAAAGATCTGTCCATGATTCCCCAGGCAGGAATCAGCACTCAGGCACAAGGAGCATCAGGTGCCTGCTGCCTCCCTGACCTGGGGCTGGATGGGCAGAAATCAGGGATAAGAAGGTTGATCCCACAGATTCTCCCTGGGAAGAATTTCCCCACATATCCAAACTTCACTGATTCCCTAACCCAACAGGTAAACTGGAGGTTTAAATGGGTTTAAGTGTCCTTAAAGTGTGTCCCTGCCCATGCAGGAGCCTCTCATCCAAGTCGTTCTCTCCCACATCCAGAAGAGATTAGGCAGGAATTCATTCGGGGGAAATCACACCCATTTCACTGAAATCAATAGGAGTCGCATCAATTTTAGATATCCTGTGTGTTTTCTGCTGGCTTTTTGAAGTATTGTTTATGGTTCTCTAGAAGAGGGGGGAAAAAAGTACGGCAACTATTAATCCCAGAAGTTCTGATAAGGAATTTTGAATAACAGTTGAAGTTCATGATGAAATTTTACAATTTTGATGCAGAATTTCCCTGGTGGAGGGGCTTCAAACTCTCTCTGTAATTACCATAACAGCAAAAGGGTCGAGCCATTAAAATAATGTCTGGCAATTCTGTGTGATTCTTGTTCTTTATGAAGAATTCTGCAGACACAATGTTCCCTCTCCACCCTCTGTTTTCTCTGGGTCTCCTACCCTTTCCCTTCCCCTTCTCTGTGTATAAATGGTCAATCCTTATACATGCACTAGAAGAATGCACATCTCCAAATTTAATGAATCCACCCCGAAGGAACACCATTTATATGTGACATCCATAATCGTATCAAAGAAAACTGGGCAAAATTGAGAAAAATGGGGACATACCTTCTTCCAATTACCTTCTATTCCAGCATATTTTTCTTATTAGCAGCGCAGACAAAAAAAGGCAGCCCTCCTATTTTATTTTCAGTGAGCCTGAGAGAAGTATCTCATCCACTTCATTTTCATATGAAATTGCACCGTGGAGCCTGATCCTCCTTGCCTTTACTCAGGCAAAATACAAATTGCTGTGCCTGGAAACAAAGTCTCTGCCAAGATTGCAGGGTTAGGACCTGGGAAATGCACTTTTGCCCTGGGTAATCACTGATATTTGCTCTGTGCTGCATGTGGCGTGCCCAAATCATCTTTTTAAAGAGGGAAATACCCAAATGCTGCACTCACCTTGGCCAGGTTTTGGTGAGATTCTGGTACGGGCCACGCTGTGGTTTCATCTGGAAGTGGCACAGTTCTGCAGCCCTTGTGACATCAGTAAGTTTGTGTCAATGTAGTTCCTAATATATTGGTGTTAGTGTTGAAATACCAAATAATTCTGGCATCCAAATTAGCTGAGTTCACAGCTTTACTTTCACAAAATATGGAAAAGAGCGTATTAAATTTTTCTGCCAGTGTTATGTGCAATCCTGATTAGGTCTGTGCATCATCTCCAGCATGTCCCTGCTGCCCTGGAATGCCCTTCTATCCCCAGAGCACACCTGAGTGGAATTCACAGAGAGAAAGCCAAAATAAAGTAAAAACAATCACATTGCACAATATTGCATCCTAAATCTGAAATCTTAAGCACTGAACAATAGATTTTGGCATGTTCTGTATTTGACAAGGGAATCTGGACCTTGGAGAGGCACAGAGAGAAGAATGCAATAAAAAATGAAACCAAAATGCTGATCCTGACGGTGCCAAAAATTGGCAGAGCCCATCCTTGAGTTATGAACAGCCCTAATATGAAATTATCCAAATAAAAACACAGAGTTTAATCCAAAATACAGCACAGACACCAAAACCCTCCTGCTCCGTTCAGGCTCACGAGGGAAAGATAAATAGCATTGTCACTCCTCAAAATTAAGATTTTTAGAAAACTGGGGGGGAAAAGTGCTGAGCTTAATTACCCCTTTTAATTAGCTCACCAGACAGCTCTTTGCTTGCTGTGATCACAGAGGAACGAGCAGAGCCTTGCACAGATTGTTTCTGTCAGAAAATCTTCAGATGCAGAAGAACAGTTTCTCCTGCTCTTGCTGTAATTTTTATTTATCGGCCATTTCTAGTGCAAATATTGGCCTAAAATCAAATGCTAAGGAAGCTGAGTGACTTGGCAATGGAGATAGAGTAGGAATGTAAAGGATTAGAGTGCTTAATGTACTGGAAAGAAGTTTATCAATACTGACAATTCTCACAGTGCTTAATCAAACATTTAAGACAAGTGGAGAAGCAGACAGTAAAGACTTAGGGGCTTTTGAACAATAAAAGCAAACAAACTGTCTTGTTAGAACATGTCAATTGATGGTGGAATAAAGAAACACCTACAATTTAGTTACTCTTTTTCATATAGATAACAGTGGCTTTAGGGAGGGAAACGGCTTTAAAATGACTGTAAGTAACTCCAGAGGAAAGCAAAGTACAACTTCCCTTTTATAATCAAATTTTGCTGGTTACAGCTTGGTGTAAACAGGATGATTGTGGGTTCTTTTTCGTTCTTCTTAAATGCAATTTATTTTTTTAATCAACACATAATAACAGATCTCAGGGTCTGATCCTTCAGTAACGCATCTTGTATTTATATTTTCAGAGCTTGAGTCTGTCTGGAGAGGAGCAAGAGCAGAGCTGGGAGCTCTCTGCAGGGTTAATTTGGGGAAGGGGCTCACACACCTGCATTGCCTGAGCTAGATTTTCTTAACAAATCTGCAAATTCCTGCTGGGAAATTTGCTGTTGATTCTGGCTCCTATCTAAAAAGTTAGACTTAAATCCTATAGTTTTCATAAATATTCCTTGTGAAAATCTGGATCCAATTTAAAGAGGAAAGAGTTCCCAGTTTCTGGTTGGATTTCAGAGATAAATGCAGGTTAACTCAGCATCAGTCCCTCTGTGACATTGGATTTACACTCAGATCACAATGCTCTCAGTCTGCCCCTTGGTGTCCTGTTACCAGAAATAAATACGTGTAAATATTTTTAAGAAAACAGGTTCTGTAAGGCCAGGGATGTTGAATTCACATTAGACAGAACAAGAGGAATATACTGCAGACCGTGAGAGCAGAGAGGAGAGGAAGTCTCTTCCTTCAGATAATCTCAGCAGCCAACTAAATAATAAAAATAAGGATGACTGCTTATCAAACTACTGGCAATATGACACCTACAACAAAAACATCATTGTCATCCCGTTACTTTGTTAAATTTAACTCACAGAACAGCAGAGCAGGACCTGAGCTGTGTCAGCTGAAAAACAGAAAATGCAAAAAAATATATTCAGTTCAACAGTGAAATTAATTGGGAAGCAGTAAGGAGTTGAAAAGCTGCAAGAATTCAAACGGCAATTTCGTCTCTTTTTCAGAACTGAGTGGGTAAAATTCCAGCTTTCCTGAGTTCCCTCATGTAGTCTGCTGCCACAATGAAATATCCTGAGCTTCCCACCTCCCCACATTGCCTGAAGCTCCTGGAAGCTCTGTCAAATCCCCCTGAAACGCTTCAGGCATTTGAACTTCATTTGTATCAATTTTAACTACATAGCACATGCAAGAATTGCCAGATTTCAGGTTAGTTATTGTTTGCTATTTGATCTCAATTATTACTCTAAATTTTTTTTATCAAGAGGCTTCTGTTCAGTTCATGGTTTTCCACTAAATTGAAAGATGCAACAGAATTGCTCTGATTCAGAACTGAGTGGGTAAAATTCCAGCTTTCCTCAGTTCCCTCATGTAGTCTGCTGCCACAATGAAATATCCTGAGCTTCCCACCTCCCCACATTGCCTGAAGCTCCTGGATGCTCTGTCAAATCCCCCTGAAACACTTCAGGCATTTGAACTTCATTTGTATCAATTATTTTTAACTACATAGCACATGCAAGAATTGCCAGATTTCAGGTTAGTTACTGTTTGCTATTTGATCTCAATTATTACTCTAAATTTTTTTTATCAAGAGGCTTCTGTTCAGTTCATGGTTTTCCACAAAATTGGAAATTGCAACAGAATTGTTCAGATGAAATGGATTTTGACTACAGAGCAAATGTTTGAAACCTGAACATTTTCTCTTCAAGAACCATGTCAACAACAACAACAACAACAACAAAAAAGATAATTTGTTTAAGAATCAAGATTAAATCCTTCATCTGGCAGAATGAATATTTGAACTTGATACCAAGCTTTGCAGATGTGAATCACACCCTGTTTGTTCCTCAATGATCTGGAAGGTGTCATTGAGTCCTACCTTGATCTCAATGTTAAAAAATCCAGTTTACACCAACCCTCCTAGTCCTGAATTTCTTGTGACTTCAGGCACGGACTTGTAGGTCTGGTACTCAAAACTTAAAACTGCCCTGGCCACCTGATGAATATGCAGGAGAGGTTAATTCGTGTTTGCCACTGTCTCAGATGCAAATGGAGCTGTCCTGGTGGCCATTCACACCTGCTGGGGGCCCATATGCACATACAGCTCCTCATGCAGATTATAAATTCTGCTGCATGTCCTCAAGACTGAAAAATCCCGCTGAAAATCACCCTGGTATTTTTGCTGAAATGGTTTCACCTCATTCTGTATCTTCCCGTTCTTGTTCAGCCATCTGCTTTTATTTTAAGGTGATTTCTGCTTTTATTTCAAGGTGATTTCTGCTTTTATTTTAAGGTGATTTCTGGTTCTATTTCAAGGTGATTTCTGGTTCTATTTCAAGGTGATTTCTGCTTTTATTTTAAGGTGATTTACCTGAGTTTCTAGAAAGAAGCTATTGCACATCACCATGAGTAACATCCCTAAACACATTTCTGTGACACAGAATTCACGCCAAACAAATAAAAGTATGCTGTGAGCAACCTTTATTTGTTAATTTTTTCAAATTTTCATTCTTTGGCTCTTATTCCTCATAGGGAAGGTGGAGACATCATGAATTTAACTGGTTTGAATCAGTCAGTTGAAGCCACTTGTAAAACCATCCCAGCAATGTTACCCTCAGTGGATTGTATTATCATTTTTCTACCTATTTTCTAAAGATGGAGTAAAAGGACTGCTTATCTGCTTCCTAAAAAAAACCAAAAAACCACAATAGGATGTATTTTATTATGATGCAGGTGCATAATAATCAAAGTCAAAATCAATGGTATAACAACATTGCAAAATCTGCATCCATAGTTAATTTGTGGTGATTTCTATATGCTTTATCATCTGTAATTTTGATCATGTTGTCATTAACTACTCTTAAAGTGGGAAGACAGAAGGAATTAGTTCAAAGCAGAAATTCTTTTCAAATTTGTCCTGCTCCTACTCCTCAAACTTCAGAAATGAGAATACAAACTGCCCTGTGTGCAGCGTGGATTTCTAGGAAAGACTCATAATTGTGTGATATTCCCTTCCTGCTAAACAAATAGAACAAGCTGGGCTCTGTGATGTCCAATTCCTGCCTGCAGCTCCCCTGTGATTTAAGTGGAAATACTGATTTCAGTCACACAATGACCACAAAAATAAAACAGAGAGATTTTTTCAGTTTCATCTTGCTCTTGCTTTAAATCCCTCAGTGATTGCGTCTGCCACCCTGTGTGGGTGCACACATTTATTTGGCCTGCCTGCAACATTTGTATCCATCTGTGAAACCCCAGAATTTGGGGAGCAAAACATGAAAAGCTAAACAGTATTGATCCCTCTAAGTGTCAGAGTGATCAGAGCCTACGTTTTGTCAATGAGATATAAGAATTTATCATCATCTTTTAGATATTGTATCACCTTCAGGTCTGAGAGATGAAATTCTTCTGACACATCTTACTGAACAAGCGTGCATGACCTGCCTGATGCCATCAGCATAAACAGTAAAAATCATAGTTTTAAAAACCCCTCTCATTTTGTAAGCACGTGGCTGACAGAAGTGGGAGGTGTGTGATTATTGGAATGATTTTGGCTCCACTCAAGGCAATAAGGAACAATCAGTTATTTTTCCAAGTCTGTAAAAATGGTGCTGGCTGTCGAATTAGCTCAAAGCAAAATGCATCAAATGAGTAGCGGTAGTAGCAGTTTCCTTTGCCTTGATAAATGGCAAGGAAAACTCAAATGCTCCTTTAAATTGTAAAACCAGCTTTCCCTGATATAAATCTGAATGTGGGAATGTTACTTTTTTACTGTGTGTGGTATGGATGCAGGAATAAGGAGAAATATCTGATTAGCAATTATTTGAAATCAAAAAATCTTCTATTTCATCTCAAGTGCAAAGGTATGAACAGAAATAAGATCTGTTTATCCGCCTTTTCCTAGCAATTTAACTTGGAGGGCTCTCTGTGGGCAGGAGCACTACACACATTTCTCTTAGAACACTCAGTTCTTGATCATTCTGTTATAATTGCAAGTTACTGAAGAGTTAATGATGCACAAATGAGTGCAGAGAACCAAGGATTTCCAGCTCAGTGTTCACAAGGCAGCAGCACCTAACAAACAGCAGCAATTTTCTTCTGTAACCATCTGGGATCAGCCTCAAAAACCTGGAGATAAAGGGATTTTTTTCACCAGTCCACATCCTCTGTGCAACCTTGAGCAGAAAGTTATGAGCAGACAGTGGAACTCTCTTTGCTCCTCATCTTCCAGCAAAGGTTTTTCAGTAAAATATGACAGGATAAATCTCAATCCTGTGTCAGCCCAGCAGGTCTCACACTCCCCTTCAGCCTGGAAGTGTGCAGCTTTGCAAACCTTAAAAATGTGCAGCTGACTCAGGCTCACATCTCCACTTGATTCATCTCCAGTCCCAGTGTAAGAGCTATCAATGAAAAAAAAAAAATAATCAGTGTGGGAAGTTTGAGAGCTGCTTAATTCTGATTGTGAATTTTCACGCAGCACAGGCACCTTTTCTCTACAGCTCTCATTTCCTCAGGCACTTATAATGAAAGGAAATTCAAAGGAATAATCACACCGTAAATTTAAATATGTTCCATGGCTGGGGATTAGTTTGGAACAGGAGAAATAGGAGCAGGACAATGTCCTGCCTGGTGCTGTGGCAGCACTGGGGAAGCACCTGCAGGAGGCACAGGGTGCCCTCTCCTGGGGTAGAGAATGATCCCGTTTATTTATGCAGGAGCTGTAGGACATTCCCTAAGGACAGTGGGACACGAGATTATTATTCCCATTTTTGCTGGCACATCGAGGTTTAGGCTTTCTTTTTTGGGAGACATCCTAGCTGAGTCTGTCTTAAGTGTCTTTCATGGGCTTGAAATAAAAAAAAAACATGGGGTTTTTTTTCAGACTTACTCCTACTGTCTCATCTTTTTAAACTTTCTTTGGAAAGTTCCTATTTTCTCTTTTTTGCTGTAAATACTGTAGAATATTTCACATATCACCCCAATGCCCAGCTCATTCAAAACATATTCTTTACATATTCCTGAACCGAGTTACAAAGAAGTGGAGCTTCAGATGGGATTGATAAGAGTTTCTCCTCTTTCTGGATTCTTTTGTCTTGGTGTCTGGTTTGGAGGGTTCCCAGGGAGTTACAAAATGCAGCTCTGACTGTTCCCTGTTAGCCCACTCTGGTTCTGATATTCACTTCTGCTATCACTTCCCAGCCCTGATATTTATGGGCATGATCCATTACAGACATGCAAGATGCTCAAACCTGTGCTAATCTGATTTAGACCAAGACATCTGGTCCCACGTATCTTTTATCTATTTCAGAGACTTTTCCCACATTACTGTTTTGCCCATTTTCTGAACCTCTGTAAATAGAGCCAGGGCTTCCTTACCTCCCATGGAATTCTGTGCAGTAAAAACTGCACTGATTATTCAATATATCCAAATACTGTGATAAGAAGAGCCAAAAAAGCATCAAATGGAGCCTGTGGTTCCTTTTTTTAACAGAATCTGGAGAAGAGAAGAACAAGGTCCTCATTTTTTTTACAGGCTGTTATGAATGTTGCAGTGCTTTGTGTGGGTTTGCTGCCATTCTTTGTGCAGTTGAGCTTGACTCAACCTGAAATGAGAAGTAGCAACACTGTTGATAAAGAAGTTTGTTTTCTCCATGCAACACCAGGGCACAAGAGCCTCCCTCTAATTTTCCATCACCTTTCCTGGGAGCCACTGGTGTGCAAACAGAGCAGGCTTTGAGTCTTTATGGATTTTGTGTATAGAAATTGGAAACCAGATTCCAAAAATCTGCATTTGCACTGATTAAAATTACAAAATTATAAATGCCACCTATTTTCTTAACAACCTATGATTGTTTTTCAGCTCCAGTCCATATCAATCCATGGATGAAAAAGTCTGTATAAAATATTTCTGAATGCTAATCCCAGCTCTTCGCTGCACGTAGTTTAGATATGCATTGTTTGTGAAGTCTTCAATTTAAGTTAAATCGAAGTAGAGTATGAGAGTTTTGTGGGGTTACACCATTTTCCAATGGAGTTCTTTCCAGAAAAGAAACTGAGCCTGTTATTGATGGGCTGTTTTGCAAAAGTGGGAATGGGGTGGACAGGGACAGAGGCAACTGACAGCAGGAAAAGGGAAACAAGCCATAAACTGAGTGGATTTCCTCTCCTGGCTTCCCCTCTAAATGGTTCCTTTTGAAGCCTTTTCCCCCTGTAGCTTCTCCTGCATTCCCTTCCTCACTTCCCAACAGGACTTTCCAGGCAGTAGCCTCAGGACTGCCTCCCAAAGCTTCTCTTCCCCTCCATTCTCTCCTCACTGAGCAGTTTTGGTTTGCTTCTGCCAGAATGAGGCTGGGTTTGGTGGGTTCTTTCCTCTCTTCTGTCATTGTGATCATCCTGTGACCCTCACACACACTGAGATCACACACCTGATCCACCTGGGAGCACCTCCCTGCTGTCCCACAGAGCAAGGAGCACCATGTCCCAATAATTGCCCTGCTCATGTCCCTGGTGGGTGCAGAGAAGGGAGCCTGCTGCAGTCAGAAAGGCTTCTTAACCAGGGAAAATTGGATTTCCCCCAGATTCTTTGGATGGAAAAGGTGTCGGGTACACCAGCAGCAAGTTCTGCTGTGTCCCTCTAGATGCACTTTGTGTGATTGGTGCACCTGTATCAAAAATGGCCTGGAAATGCCTGTTTTACAAGTCCTTAATTTACGGATCATTGCATCAGTTCTTCCCCTGGAAGTGCCTGCTGCACTTTCCTTACTAAGAGCAGAGTTATCTACAGGGACAATTAAGAGCTGGCCCACAGCAAGGCTGGGATTTGAGTAGCTCTTGGGAGATACCTTGATTTGAGCCACTACAGAAATAATAAAGGAGGAGTGATGAATATCAGTTTAAATGGTGCAGTTATTTGTGATTCACGTTCAGGTCAGAAATGTGTTTGTAAGACACATAATTGTTTCTTTGGTGAGTTCCATTTCTGTTTGTTTATATCTACTGTCTATGTAGATGCATTTATTTGCTTTACAGAAGGCTGGGGAGCACATATTGCCCTCATTTATCAGTGTGTGTTAGGGGGGAAAAGAGGAGGAAGGATTTTCAGGGCTAGTGAAGCTCTCTCAAGCCTGGCCATGCACTGGAATGCTCAGAGGAGTCGAATCCTCTCCCTGCTAACAGTGAGATGAGTTGATGTCTTGTAGATAAAACAGGTCCAACCCCTCCAGCTCATCCCCGCTCACAAACTGCTCATTCTACTTCGCAAAGCTCTTCAAGTTCCCTCTTTCTCTATTTTTTTTGGACAGCTCTGCTCGAAGATCTCGTTGCTCTGATACTTAAAACAATTTCAGGTGGAATTTTCAGGTTCTGAGTGTCGAGGTCAGTTTAGATTCACTCGTTCTGGTGCAGACAGCTCCTTCCCCTCAGCTCCTTTCCAGGGACTGAAGGCACGATCAGAAGTGAGAACTGGAGCAGCAGGACTGGGTTTTCTCAGGTTTTTAATCTCCTCAGGGATGCAGATCTTTATGTGGGTTTTGTATTGTAAATCACAAAGTCTCAACGACACTTGAGCCGCTGATTTGCATGGAGGGAAGTTTTTCCCACTGGTTAGCACGGGGAACTTCGCTGAGACAAAATAATTTCAAATCAAACCACGCTGTAATTAAGATCTTACAAAACAAATGGAAGGTCTGTTCCAGCAAAAACCGAGGCAGAGGCTTGCATTATTCATAATTTTCTAACTGCTCTCAAGCAGGGAGATTACTTCAAATGCTGACATGAGTGACTCCACTTTGGGAGTTGGGAGATCATTCTTTGCCAGATTAAATTATTTCTTTTCTTCTTCTGTATCTCAGGGCCAGGCAGGAGTGAAGGGAGATACAGACACCAAACAGAAAGCTGTCATTTTTATTTCGTACTAAAATCACTTCTAGGTAGAAGACAAACGTGATTTAGGTTTTCGGGCAGGGACAAGTAATTTTTCTTGGCCGCTCACTTGTTCAAAGATGGAAAGGATCATGGGACACCTTGTCACAGAAAAACCAATTCAAATTCATGTGATCAGCCCTTTGAATTAAACATCTCACCTGATTTCTAAACAAATAATACAAGAGGGAAGGAGAGAGAAAGAAAAATAAAGACAGAGGAGTGGGGAAAGGGAAAGGAGAAAGTATGAAATACATAAATAGATTAATAGAAAGGATAAAAGAAAAAAAATTGGGTGTAATCTTTGTGATTTTATGTTATTTTTAAAGACATCTCTATAGTCCAGCTAAGTTAATATGAGAACAGAACTTGTTTGCAATAAAGCTTTGTGGTTATTACGTTTAAATCATTACTGGAAGACTATTTCAATTCAAATATGTTGATTGGATAATAAGAAATTATTATTTACTTGTTACACCTAATCATAAAAGTGTAGCTAGAGAGAAATGGTAGAGAAAGAAAGGATTGTTTCTATGATTGTATCTCAGATCCACAAGAAAACCTGCCTTATTTTTATATTCAGGAGAAATAACAACGTTCAAAAATAGTGTTCAAACGAAATAACTTGAAAGAGAAATCATATTTAGAAGTTATTACACAATAAGTTAATTTTACATTTTGAGAGCAGCAGTATTATTTCTAAAATAATAATGGGTTAAAAGTAATGAGGGGAGAACATGCCCGAAATAATCTCTCAGTCCTGAGTGTAATGAAAGAACACTCAATTTAATTCAGAAGAACTGGAGTTAGTTTTGGACTGTAATCAAAAGACAGCAGAGTGTTACTCAGCACTTTGTTTCCCTCAGGTTCTTCAGTCCTGTTCTGTTTTCTCTGCAGAATGCACACAATTATGAGATGCATGCGCAAAATGTGATAATTTGATGTGCAGTGGAGACATCCAGCTCCCTAACGTGAAGTTCCTCATGTTTTACCAGTTTTTTACTGAATATAATCCTTCCTGTTTGACCTGGAGGATGCTACACTGGGTTGTCTGAGTCTTACAAAATATGCAATATTAGTTAACTGATTATAATCAAAACAAAAGGAAAATGAGAAGGCTGCCTGCCTGCCCTGTCTCGAGCCTTTTTTTTTTTTTTTAGTGCAACAGAGTTTATATTCCCCTCTGTGTTTTTCCACTTTCCTTATATGAAATGAACAGCTGTAATTGAAAAGCAAGAAGCTCCATGGTTTATAGAAATAGGTGTTGTTAAGAGCCTTAGCCATCTAATTTTCTTCCTATTGCAGGGCAGGCTTCCTATTGTCTGTCCTTTAGAGCTAATTTCTTTTCTGATCAAAAGGCCCACATCATTGAAAAGGTAGTAATGACTATTCATTTGCTTGAAACCTCCATTCTGCAGCCCGCAAAGCTTTATTTAGAAACTGCTATTTCTTTCTAAAAGGAAAATCTCATTTGTGTCCTCTATAATGTCAATTAAAGCAGAATATATTTTAATTATTTATCCTGGAGAGAAACCTTTCAGGATCTCAATTTGCTGTGCCAGTGATCCAGGCTGTAGTTTGAAACAATATGTGCCTTCAAAACTGTATGTCGGAGAGTGGGAATAAGGTGTGTTTTGATTTTAATTTGCCACTAATGAATAGTTTATTTGCAGCTAATTAACAACTTAGAGTTTTACAATTAATGTCCGATTTCTAATCCAGCTGCTAAAAAGGAGCACGGCCGTGATTATCGGTAAATAATGTGCTTACTGCATCTGGACAGAAAACACCTGAGGAAGGATCCGCCAAGTTTTAAACGGGAAAAACAGAGATGATCTGAGTTTGTGGGGTTTGGTTGGTTTGTGGGTTTTTTGTGTTTAAGAAGGAGAGCACTGACATCTCCGCTAAAGCACAGCAACAAGTACCGGGGAGGGGGCAATTCCCGGCCGGGGGAGGTCCCCTGTCCCTGCCTTGTCTCTAGGGGCGAGTGGCCCGGGGCAAGGGGCGGCTGTGCCCGGAGCCCCACGGCTCCCGCAGCTCCCGGGGCTCGCCCGCTCCGTCCCCACGCTGTCCCCGCACCGCGGAGGGGCCGCTGCCACCCCAGGGCCACCCCGCACCGGGCTGTGTCCCCGGGCCGCCGAGGGGACAGGAGGGGACAGCGGGGCCACCGAGACAGCGCGGCTCGGGGCGGGGAGGGCAAACGGAGCTGAGGTGTGAGAACGATGGAATCGTTTAGGTTGGAAAAGAGATCAGCGAGTAAAGCTGGCACTGCCAAGCCCATCCCCGAGCCGTGTCCCCAAGTGCCACATCTCCATCCCCAGGGATGGCAGCTCCAGCACCGCCCCGGGCAAGCCGTGCTAGGGCTGGGTGATTCTTTCAGGGGGTTCTGCACAGTTGGTACTGTAACAGCAGCGGGGGAAGACGCAGAAAGTTCCTGTTACTGTCTCATCCATCGGAGAAGAGATTCCTGCCCGGCTCGGCACAGGCTGCGCTGTGGTGGTCTCTTTAGCATCACTTCTCGTGCTCGTTTTTCCCTCGGTGTTTTCGCGTGAAAACACATGAGCTAAATCTGACGTTTCCTCGGGGCTCGGCAGCGAGCCCTGGTGAGTTATCCTGTGCTGGTGGTCCCCTCCACAACTCTGTTAATTGGTAACTCGGAGACGGAGAGAGTCCTTATTAGCAAACTGCCCCCTCCGCATCCCTCCCCTCCCGCTGCAGACGGCTCCGAGAGGCGATTGCCAGGAGGGGCTGTTTGTCAAAGGATAATAAACAAATTCCTCGCGAACACCTGAATGAGCCAGGGCCAGGAACAACCCAATTAAAAAAACGGGAGCTACTGGTTGTTTTTTTGTGGCGGTGGAAACAATCCGGCCTCGAAAAGGGTCTATTCAGCGGGCGCTCCGAGAGGTCTGTTTGCAGCCCGCTATTGTTGTCAGAAGCCAAATAAAAGTTCAGCTGGGGGGGCAGAGGGGAGGGAAGTGATTAAAAAAACCCCAACATTCACCGCTGCCTCCTGAGCGCGCTGGGAGGCTCAGTTCAAAGGGATCGAGCAATGCCCAAACGACGCTGCCCGGGTTTACCCACGCACTTCAGATTTTTGTTCCTAAATGTTGCGATTTTTAATGATGTCATCAGAAGTAACCCTTGCTTCCCCGGATCGGCGGGCAGCGGGGGCAGCTGGAGGCTCTGCTGCAGCTGCGATCCCCTCGTGGAGAGGCGCTGGGGGAGCCAGGGAAGGAGTTGAGACTCGTTTGTCGGAACTAATGATTTCACTGCCCCTTCGCCGGGCTGGGAGGTCGCTCCAGCCGCGCCAGCCCCGCGGCGAGGGAGGCAGCAGCCTCGCAGGCAATCTCGAGCTGTGTTTTGACGTGACAGTTAGATTGGGAATAACACAAAACAAAAAAATCTCCTAACGACCTTGGGCTGTAGAATCAGCCTTAAATGGTCCATTTAGCAGCCACATTACCACGCTGAAAACTTCTGCGAGGAGGAGATGGATGCGAGGTTGAACCAGGCATCACGTGAACTTTTATCTTAAGCATCGCTAAAAGGCTGGGCATTTTCGGAGGATCAGCCCAGCGAGGGTCAGCAGGGTCCAAACGAAAGGGGCGCCCAGCTCCCTTGTCCGGGCAAATTTAGAGGACAAGCCCTCGCTAATGTCGGTCGGGAATTAGGCTGGTGACCAAGGGGATGTTTTAATAATAGGATTAGACGGGGCCGGATTCGTACATGGAGTTATTCTTTAAAAGCCAGCGATCCTCCCTGACACAGTTCCAAGACTCCCCCGAGCTCTTCTGGAGCTGCAATTAACAGATATTAATGGCAATTCTTATTAAGCGCTGATGGCGCAGAAACCCCAGCCGGACCCTTTCAAATGGCCCTTTTCAAGCTCGGGGTCTCTCTCGCGTTCAAGTTGGGCTGTGCTGTAAACTCCTTATCTCGCCTCCCTCTCCTTTGTCACCCAAATAAATAAATAACAATAATAAAAGGCTCCTCAGCCTTTGACAACTGTATTTACACGACCTCAAGTGTTCTCCGACCCCCACCAGACGAACGGGGGTGAATTTAAGAAAATGGCTCCAGGCATCAGGTTTCCCCTCTCCCCGTTTATTGTGCTGGGCTGGGTCCCCTCCTGCTTTCTGCTCCTTCCCTGTGTCCCAGCAGTTCCGCAGGCTCCCTCCCCGTTCCCGGGGAGCAGCCGGAGGTTTGGATTCGCTGCCAAGGGGTGGTGGGATGGGGTCTCTTAAAGCGCTCTGCGGGTAACTTTGGGGAGCAGCAGCCGGTTCCTCGTTCCTCCTGTCCCCCCAGCCGCCCCACCGGTGTTTTCAGGGCAGGGACAAGGAAGGACAAGGCGACAGGCGGCCGCAGGTGCGGGGTGGCCGCGGGAAGGGGCTGCTGGTGGCGGCCAGCGCCGTGCCCGGGCTGGGGCTCAGCCGGGGAATTGCGGCTCCCAGGGAAAGCCCCGAGGGAAGGAGGCTCTGGGCTCGCCTCTCCCCTCCCGAAATCCCAGCCGAGCGTTTGCACTGACGCCGAGGTGGAGGGATTGGGGCTGAGGGTCGCTGCTCAGCCCTTCTTTCTGGAAATTACAGGCGGATTTTGAAGTTTTCCTCAGAACTTTTGCAGCGTGGGAAGCCAAGCGCAGCGGGAGCTATACATGGACCTGTAAAGTCTGGAAATCCATCAATCTATACTTATTTTTTTATTGTCAGGTTCAGTTCTTTTACAAGACTAGCGATGTTTCAAGAGAAATGGTGGCTTGGTTTGACATAACATGGACCTTGAAAGTGTTGAAGAGCTTGGCTTTTAGAGAGAGGAAAAAAAATCTCTAATTTGAGACTCCGGCGGCTCAAAGACAAATTGAAAGACAAAGTAACAGTTCGAAACTTAACGTTGTAATATTTATTTAAACATCGACGGAAACACTGTTCAGGGGGATTTCAGCAAGTCCTTTAATTCTCTATACAGCCCAATTTTTCGTTGCATGCCAGTGTGTCCAGTCCCTCCAACAAACGCTTATATAAGGAAATACCGAAGTATTGTCAGGATATCTATCAATCCCATTTCCTGACCTCCTGGCAGGTCTTAAATCCCGACTGGAGCGGCCAAAATAATTTAAGGGTTTGGAGTTAATTACGACTGTCTGAAGCTATTCCAATATATTGCAAAAGTTACATGCGAACCACTCCCGCCTGGAACAACCCTTCCGCTGTCACCCTGTCCCCCTCGGCTGCCAAATTTTGACTTCACTCAATACACCAGCAGCAAACCAAGCAAAAACCAAAGTGCTGACCACGCCGTAGCCGGTTGTAAGGGGGATTTAATTCCCCTTCGACGCTGGTCAACAGATCATTTTGTCAAAAAAGAAATCCGTAGAAAACGAGTGAGACCTTCAACTGCTAAATCCCAGCAGTGCTCAGATGGGCTCAAATGAACCCCCTCCACGCCCCCGTGCTGTTTCCAGAGTCCCTCCAGCGCCTCTCCTGTCCCCGCTCCCGCAGAAAGCGCCGTGCGGGCTGGAGCAGGGCCGGGCGCTCCTCATCACCGCGCTGCCGAACCCCCCCGGCCCGGAGCCCCCTCTCCAGCCCAGAGCCTTGCCCTGGAGGTCTCCTCCTCCCCGCACCGATTTACCGTCATTACCCTCGCGGTGTTGTCCTTGGGGCGAGCCCGGTGCCTGCCAAGTCGGGGAGCAGCGGCGGCAGCATCGCTCCTCGCCGGGCCGCCCAGGACGGGACGGGAGCCTCAGACCCGTCCCTATCTCAATGCTCCTGACCCTTCCCTGCGCCCCACGGGCCCCTGCGGCAGTTTGCTCATAGCTACAGCGGCGATGCTGCCCGCGTCCTCCGGCAGCAGGGCTTTCCCCGAGCTCGCTTTGCCTCTCCTCCCCCAGCGCTGCCCGCCCCGGAGACTCGCCCGGCTTTTCCAGCTAGAGCTGGAGCGGAGTCTGCAGGAGGGCGAGGAAGGGAAGGGATGGCCCAGCCCGGCCCAGCCCAGCCCAGCCCAGCCCGCCTGGCCCGGCCCCCGGCGGGGAGCGCTGTGCCCGCGGTGCTCTGAGCCAGCTGCCGGCCCTGGCCGTGCAGGTGCGGTGTCCGTGCCTCTGGCGAAGGAAGGGAAGGAGGGGTGAAGGGAGGGGAGGGACGGGCAGGGAAGCCGGTGATTGACAGCTCAAGTGGGCGCCGCTCCACTCGCACATCCGCCGCCAAAGTTTTCTTTCACACGAAGAGAACTTTCTGTTGCCATGAAACTCGGGGGATTTGCAAGCGCTGTCCCCTCTATTCCCCACTCCCCCCCCCCCCCCCCCACCCCTCTCTTTTGGGGCAGCCGAGTGGAAAAGCTCAAGTGGCAGTGGGGTGGGTGTAGGTGGGGATGGCCGGGAGTGCCCGACCGGCAGCCACCCACCCTAGCCCCTCTCCCACCGACAGCCGTGCCCGATCCCAGCATGATAATGTAGATTCTCCCCCAGGCCACAGCTCAGCAGTGGAAGAGTTTAGCCCGTCCATCCTTCCCCCGCCCCTTCATCCGCTCCGGGGGCGCGTCCGTGCCGCGCGGGCTCGCTCGGTCTCCAGGCAGCCTCTCCGAGCTTGGCACGGGGCTGTGCATCCACCCGAGAGCCCCAAACCTCTTTGTGCCCGGCAAACGCGCAGCTCCCGCTCTCAGCGCAGCGCTCCGCCCCGCTTCTCCTCCCCGCGGCCCCCAGGGCACCCCCGGCCCGCTCCTTCCCCGCGGCACGGCCGCAGCTGCGGGATCCGCTCGGGCCCGGCCGCCGCTCGGAGCCGGGGGCAGGTGCAGGGCCCGGGGGCTGCGGGAGGCGGCGGGAGGGGCTCGGCACCGGCACCCGCGGCATCCCCGAGCCGGGGTCGCTCCGCCCGCCCCCCCGGCCGGTCAGTTCGCGGCGTGGGGCTGTCGGGAACCGCTCGCTGATTGGCCGCCGCCCCCTCATTTATAGCCCGTCAAT
The DNA here is from genome assembly GCA_034509425.1 of Eopsaltria australis. Classification (NCBI taxonomy): domain Eukaryota; kingdom Metazoa; phylum Chordata; class Aves; order Passeriformes; family Petroicidae; genus Eopsaltria; species Eopsaltria australis. Next base: position 375,969 of record JAVTVJ010000726.1, read on the forward strand.
CACGGACCCCCGCGATCCGTGCGCGCATCGCCCGCTGCTGCCCGCGGGAGCCGCTCCGCACCGCACAGCAGCAGCTCCGCCACCGCCGGCACCTCGGGGAGCGGCGCTTCTGCCAGGCACAAAAACTTCCTCCTTCTTGCGCGGCAGCAGCCCAGGCAGGTTTTTTACTTCTTTCTTGTTTTGTTTTGTTGGTTTTTTTTTTTTTTAACTTCCTCTCGCGGCTCTGTGCCCGCCTGCCCGCCGCCCTGGCGCACCTTTTGCCGGCCCCGGCCATGTACAGCATGCTGGAGACGGAGATTAAGGCGCCGCAGCCCACGCCGGGCAGCACCGGGGGCAACCTCGCTCCGGGCAGCACCGGCAAAGGCGGCGGGGGCGGCGGGGCCGGCAACGGAGCGGGAGCGGGCTCGGACCAGGACCGGGTGAAGCGCCCCATGAACGCTTTCATGGTGTGGTCGCGGGGTCAGCGGCGGAAGATGGCCCAGGAGAACCCCAAGATGCACAACTCGGAGATCAGCAAGCGCCTCGGAGCCGACTGGAAGCTGCTGAGCGACGCCGAGAAGCGGCCCTTCATCGACGAGGCCAAGCGGCTGCGGGCCGTGCACATGAAGGAGTATCCGGATTACAAATACCGGCCCCGGAGGAAGACCAAGACCTTGCTGAAGAAGGACAAATACTCGCTGCCCGGTAATCTGCTGGCCCCGGGGGGGGGCAACGCGGTGAGCAGCCCCGTCGGGGTGGGGCAGAGGATTGACACTTATGCCCACATGAACGGCTGGACCAACGGGGCTTACTCGCTGATGCAAGACCAGCTAGGCTACAGCCAGCACCCGGGCATGAACAGCCCGCAGCTGCAGCAGATGCACCGCTACGACATGACGGGCCTGCAGTACAGCCCCATGATGTCCACGGCCCAGACCTACATGAACGCCGCCTCCACCTACAGCATGTCCCCCGCCGCCTACGGCCAGCAGCCCTCCACGGCCATGAGCCTGGGCTCCATGGGCTCCGTGGTGAAATCCGAGCCCAGCTCGCCGCCTCCGGCCATCACTTCCCACTCGCAGAGGGCCTGCCTGGGAGACCTGCGGGATATGATCAGCATGTACCTGCCCCCCGGCGGGGATGCCACAGACCCTTCCGCCCTGCAGGGCAGCAGGTTACACAGCGTGCACCAGCACTACCAGAGTGCCGGGACTGCCGTGAATGGTACCGTACCACTAACTCACATATAAACTTGGCTGCTCCGGACGGCTCCCCGTCTTAATCCCTAACCCCACCACCGCTCCCTGACTCCACCGGGAAGTACGGCAGTGTTGCTCGGCTTAGCAGACTTGATACTAACTCTGGAGAAATTTTAAAAAGGAAATCCGTTAGTTGTGTCCTTTTTTTTTTTTTTTGTACAAGAGAGAATATTTGCGCAAGTTGTTATTTTAATAGAGCACAACTCCTGCCTCCTAGAAGCCGCTGTGAAGTTTTGAAACCACGGCAACTCCTTTCCTGGTTTCGGCTAGGTTGGGCACTGTTTTATTCGCTTAAAAGTTTTTTAAAAAAATCTTGCATCTTCCAGTTTAATTTCTAGCGTTGACATAAACAAAAACCGCGGGCTTTTGTTTTTAAATTCGCTTGTTCACATAATCGTTGTGGTTTATTACGTGTTTTGTTACCGACCCTCGCTTGGTTTCTATCCACAATCTGTAGCTTTCACGACTTTTTAACTCTAAGGTTTTATTCCTTTAAAAGGGGGAGGTGGGACAGAGCAGAGCTGTGCGGGTCGCAAACGCATTTCTTTTATTTATAGTAAGTTGTGTGTCTTGGTTTTTCTTAAGCTGTAAACTTATGTAAAAGGGTTTGTGAATTTTACTGTGAACCATGTTTTGACATATCGGATGAAGAAAAACGTTTTAGTTTTGTTACCGGATTCCTTCCAGAAAAAAAAAAAAAAAAAGTCATCGAAATGCTCCTTCCCTGTTCCTAGTCCTCGTTTGCTTCCTTCTTCCGAGCGAAGAGAGATCAATAAATTTTCTATCAGGCACGTCGGCGGTGTCGGCGCGGTTTGTGCGGGTCCGAGCGCGGAGCGGGGCAGGGCCGAGCCCATCCCGGGCTCCCCGCGGCCCCACCGCCCTCTCCGGGAGCTGCCGGCGCTTTCCGGCCGCATTTCTGCGGCTGCCGAGCCTGGTTGTGTTTTATGGGGGGCGGGAGAGGAAGAATGCGCTCCTTGGATTTGGTTTTCTCCTAAAATGAAGCGGGACTCAGGCCGGGGAAGCGTCGCTGCGAGCCGTGGCCACTTGTTGCCTCTCGCCCGGCTGCTTCCTCTCGGCCACCGGGGAGCGAAGGGAATTACGTCTCTGTCTCGGCTTGTTGTGCTTTTTATTTTTTTAACTTTTTTTTCTTGGTCAGGAGGGTTTGCCTAGAAACGCGAGCACATCTGAAATATTTACCAAAGTAAAACCCGTTGGGGAACTCTTAATTAGACTCCATTAAAAATGAATGGTTACAGGAGTCCCCAGAGGAAATAAATAATTCAATCTTCTCAGTATGTTCGACGAGTACTTTTGAGTCCGGACAACTTCTCTTTCTTTTCCCCGCCCTTTTTATATTTTTTTTGGTTGTGTTGTTTTTTTTTCCTGCAGGGATGTGCGGTACTCGTGGCTGCGTTTTGGTGGGCGCTGCGGAACAGCCCCTGCGGAGCCCCGGGGCGGCCGGCGGAGCCGAGCATCGCTTCGCTCTCCCTCCGAGCCCTGCTCCGGCCGGGTCCCCGCGTGTGTCCCCGGCTCCTCGGCAGGGTCCGGGCCGGGCTGGGCTCCGAGCTCGCTGCTCCTCAGCGCATCCCCGCTTGAAGCATCGCCTCTCGCCTGCTCCCTCTGCCCCTCCGCTGTTTGTGTTGCGACAGGAGAGAGGGAACGCGAGGGTGCTGCTGGGGTTTGGGTTTGGTTACTGGGATCTGCCCTGCCGCCCCTTTGCGACAGCGGCTTCAGGGACACTTTGTGCCCCTTGGCTGCCCGGGGCGGTCGGAGCCGCATCCCCGCCGCTTCCCTCCCGGCAGCGGCTCCTGCCTTCTCCGCCGGGGAGCATCTCTAGGGTTTTCTTCGGGCTCTTCCAAGAGGCGAGGATGCTCTGCAAAGCTCCCCGAGAGCCCCGTTCGCTGGTGCCACCCGGGGAAGGGGCAGTGCCCGGAGCGGGTCCCGCACGGGGCAGCGCCCGGGGCCGGCCGCCCTCCGGTCAGTGCGGTAAAACTCGGGCACCGCTGCCCCCGGCACGGGCTGCGGGTGATCACTTTGCAAATGAGAACACAATGCGTTATATACCCACAGCTCAATCCTTCTGTAAGGTTTCTGGTAAAATCTGTGGCGCTGCTTCTGCCTGTTTGTGCTGCTGTCCTACAGGTTGGAGCAGGAGGGTTTAGCAGCAGGATTTACCGCCTCTGTGAGGAGAAGCAGCTCCATAAAGAGCTTGGAGTACTGAGAGAAGGGGGTAGCATCAGTGGTGTTAGTGGAGCACAGGACATAGGCAGGCAGGGCAGCAGCCAGACCATTTCATCTCAGCTGGGAGTCAAACTTCCAGAGTGCTCTCCAGAGCTGGCAGTGCCAGGACAGCTCTGAGTGGGGAAGAGTGAAATTCCCATTCCCTGGAACAATTCTCCCTCCACCTTCCCAGGCAGGTGTGCAGGTGCAGGTCTGACAACAGCGAGGGCTCCTGAGCAGGGCAGCAGCTGCCAGCACTGGATCTGTACTTGGTGTCCCCGGAGTCAAACTGCAGCTGCATCATATAAATATTATAAATAGTTGTTCTTTACATACCAGTTTTCTGGAAGTGGATTCTCTGCCATGAAAGGGGAGAAACGCTGTTTTTTCAAAATTTGCAGCATTTTTAAGCTACAAAGTTTTTCCTTGTTTGCCCTAAGTCAGGGTCTAAGGAGGGTTTGTGAGCAAGACCCTGAGGGCTCACAGAAATGTCTCTATAAATGTCTCTGCCTTGTTCTCCCTATCTGTGCTTTGGCTGAGGGCTGCTTTCCCTCATTTACTGATTTTCAGAGGTCCAGGTTAAATTCCCAATGCAGTTTTCAGCTTCTGGGGCCAAACTTTACCCCGAAGTGCATAAGCTCTGGTTGGAGCTTGTGGGAAGGGCTGTGGACAGGTGCACACATGGGATGGGGGACAGACCCACGGAGCCCAGCCTTGTACATTCAATACAGATACAGACACAGCCTCTTCTTGCCTCTGCAGGAGCTGATTTCATTAGAGAGCCAACAGCATAGAGGGAGACATTGCCTGAAAGACAACTTTTTTTTCCCCAAAGAGCACAGTTACATCCTTTACTTGGGCTCAGGAGATTTTCCTCGTGAACCAATGCAGAAATAAATTCTCTTTAGATCTGGTGAAGGTTTGATTTACTTGTACGGAACCCAATTTTCAAATCTGCAGAGTATCTGGCCCTTGACACCCCCCCTGCATGCATTAAATCTAAATGCCTTTTGAGCACTGCCCAGGCAGGATTTCCTTCTCCTGCTGGTGTGGGAGGGCTCAGAAGGGAACCATTAACATTCACAGGGAGACCAGGTAAAATTCCAAACTATAAGTGAAGTGCTGGCTTGCTGCATGTGCACCATCATCAGCAACTCTTTGCACAGTTAAAACTACTCCAGCTTAATTCTGCAACATCCAGAATAAGTGCAAGTGTGCCCTTTATCATTAAAATGACAGAGCAATGGCTCTGAAGAAGTTAATACCAGCATTCCAGTGTAATGACAATATTGAAGCTTTTATTTTAACATGTTTCTGAGTGGCAGATAACACTTGGTGGTGTTAGTCTGTCAAAACCCCGTGAATTGGGTTACATTTTTGTGGTTCCTTTCTATGCCAAAGAGCTTCAGAGTTCATTTATTGCAACGAAATTTGGTAAGTGAAAAGACTTTAAATTAATTTTTGCAACAGTGAGTGAAGTCTAATAATTAGCAGAGGAATCTGTGGGTATTTTAAGAATATATGTTAAACCACATTATTTCTAGTATTTCTTTGTGACAAGAAGAGATGAAGAACAAATTCAGGAAAAGCATTAGCATAGACACTTTGTGAAAACATTCATAAATTATCTTTTTAGCTGTCCCATATCAATCATGAGAGTAAGAAAGATCCTTCTCAGGAACATTATTAGGAAGATAGATTATCTAACTGTCCTGCAGTGTTAATGGAAAGGATGATTTCTCAGCAATGAGTACACCTGAAATCTGAATTTGGGTGATGTTCAGGACTGGAATGGTGCTGCCATTCTCGGTGCCTGCAGAAGTGAGAAGCTTGGTATGGCTTCTGTTCAACTCATACAGACCTTGATCCTAGATTTCTTGTAGTCATACCCAGTTTATTCTCACGCTGCAGATTCAGATTATTTCTATGGCAAATTTCGCTGCTAAATTCCAACAAAACACTGAAATAACAAAGAGAGAAAATTTGAATCAATTTCTTTTATGATTTCTCAAGGAAGGTGTGGAGGACCATCCTTGCAGATGTGTTTGCGTGGGGTAATTTAGTGGTTAATGCAGATTTCCAGAGTAGTTTTCCACATACTTCCCAATCACAACTTTTAATTAGTATCACAACTGGATGCAGCTATCAGTGCAACACAGTGACTTTTCCCCCACAGAATGTCCTCAGGATGAGGAATTAATTATTCTTTGCTGCAAATACCATTCACAGCCAACTTCTTTGTGTTGCTAGTCAAGCAAACAGGATTTTAGATTTGCTTCTTCCAAAGGCATCCTCAGAAGCTCTGTGTCCCTATTAAACGTCAGTTTTCCAGTTTCTAAAATATCTTCACCTCCTTAGTGCAGCAGGGGAGATTGCAAATGTGTGAGAGAGAGCAAGAGAACTGGGGGAGGTCACAGCACATCCATAAAAAGATGTATTTATACCTTCTCCATGCTGCAAGAAAAAAAAACTATGTACCACAGTGTTTTGCTCAGGATTCTCATCTTTATTGCTTTTGCTAAGTAAAATTACAATATATTTAAGTCAGGTTAATTTTATTCAGTGCCACATCAAATTAAGACTAATCAATCTGAGCATGGTTAGGCCTGGTTTCAAAATGTTTGTGCTGATATCAGTGAAGTGTCTGACTCATGTCCACATGAGGAAGAAGTTATGGGGTTTTAACACATCCCGTTGATCTCTGGATGGAAAAATCTGCACCTTTTTCTGTGCTTTGGCCATCCCATGCTGGGGGATTGGTGCAAACTCCCCTGGCTGATGGGGACAGGTGTGAAACACAAACTCCTGCATAAGCTGGGCTGCCTCCAAAGAGATGCAAAGTGATCCTGGCTCTCAGAGCCCCCATCCCTGTGTGATCCTGGCTCTCAGAGCCCCCATCCCCGTGTGTTTATTCCACGTGCACCCAGGGCTGAGAGAGCCAGGCATCCCTGGGGAACAGCTTAGGAGTAAGAGGGAAATGAGGCAACGTTAAAAACTTGTGAGCTTCTGTCATTTATCTCCTTTGGGGCTTCTGATTGAGACTTCTGGCCTCGGTGAGCTTTTTTTCTTTGTCTCTGTGGAGAATATTATGCATCTTTTCTATGCAGCCCATAGGAAATAGTAGAGCAGTGATTGCAGCAAGCCTTCAGGATTTCCCCTTTGTACAAGGCTCAGCTTATTCATTTCATGCATCATTCAGGGCTTGCTGTGCTGATTTCAAAAATTCTATACATCCCCTCGACACAAAGGGGAGAGACAGAACACGGTGGTGGACGTGCCTCAGGTGCAGGGAAGGACTGCTCCTGAATGCCATTTGCAGGGGAAGGAATCTTGAAAGTCAATGGGAACTTTGCCCATTCAGAGTTCAGGATAAGACACTTGGCTTTGATTTCATTTTCATTGTACTGCACTGCCAAGTCAGAGGAGCTTCTCTTCCACAGGGTTAAGGGAAGATATTTTAAACCAAATAATTATTTTCTCTCTTTCTTTCCCCCCTCTATCTCCCCCCTTTTCCCCTCTTTCGATTCAATGGGCAGTTTTGCTTTTACAGGCTGTAAACAGTAAGTGTCATAGTAGGAATTCCTTTTAAAAAGCAAGTTATACTTTCATAATTATGCAAAAACTTCCTTTCCTTTAAACCTGAGTCTGTTAAACAGGTGAACATTTGTGAAACAGGTGTGAATTTTTTATGAGCATACCAGAACTGGGCTAGTAACTGAATTAAGTGTCATGGCCCTAAAGTTAAAGGAAGTAAAGGAGCTGAATATACAGAGCTGCAAACATTGGAATCAAGGTAATTCTGTGCAGTTTTCCAAGTATTCAGCAGGGCTCTGTGAGTGGCTGCAGGAAGGATTAGCCCTGCCTGTGTTCTCTCTCCTAAGAACCACTGAAGTTTTCCTGACTTGGATGATTTTATAACAGATTTTTTTTAAACTATACTCAAAGTAAGAAGATCACCTCCTTGAAAGGATTTTGCTTCCTTCTGCAATAACTCTTCTGCTCTTCTCTCTAGATTTCAGACTGTACTTGTATCAATTCTAGCCAAGAGCAAATGCTTTGATTTGAAAGTCTTGTGTAAGCAGGGACAAATAACTTTGGATTAATTGTTAAAGGCAATAAGGAGTCTTTTGGGTTTTTTTGTTTAGACAGCAATAAAACAAAAAGATTACTGAAGAGCTTAGACTGTGGTGGCATTGACAGATCTCCTGGAGGTTCTGGAGTAGGAAACAGGATTGTTTTGGCCTCCAGCACAGGGCTGTCCATCTGTGCCCTGGAGTTATTTTGTTTTCAGTGACTGACAGGCTGGTTAATGACAGGACCAGGCTTGTGAGCTGCACAAAGAAGCACGGGGCTGCCAAAATCTGGCACATCCTCTGGACTTCCTGTTACATGAAACTTTTCCCACAAACACTTTCTTTTCAATTATTCAAGAGAGGGCTAGAATTTAGGCCAGCCTAAATTGAACTGAACAAGAATCAGATGAGGTTTCGCAGTCCTGTGCCTGGGCTCTGATTCTGCTTGGCTGCACCTCCCTCTCCCACCCTGCCAAGGTTCAGAAAGTGGCTGTGAACACAACCTCCACACCCAGGGGAGGACTGACCACACAGTCCTGGCTTTTTTGGGGGTGAAAACATTTCTGTTGGGCTGGCAGGATGCCAGCCCAGTGAAAGAGCCCGGTGTATATTTTAATACATACAACCTCGAGGAAGTTCCTTTCTCCTCACATTGAGGTTTCACCCTTTCCTAGCAGAACTACTGCCTCCAGTATTATCAAATTAGACTTTCTAACAGCTTCACACCAGAATTTTGTTGCTAGCCCCATGCCAGTTGCTGACAAGGTATGAAGATATTGCCAGAGTTGGGTGCTGAGCACCTCTGTACCTTGTTCAGGTAGGACTGCAAGGAAAGGAAGGAGGAATAAAGAGAAATTCTCTCCAGGAGTGGTGTTATGAATGCACTGGCAGACTTTTGATGCTTGATCTGCTGCATCTTCAGTGCAAACAGGTGAGCAGCAAATGTGGTTTTGCCTGTATCCACTTCTGGGCAAGGCACTGTTAAAGTGAAGCCAGAGATTCTGTATCTGGGTGGGAACCAGAGGAAGGAAAAGGAGATACTGAAATAAGGACGTATTTACTGTGTCTGAAGTGCTGTGTGGTTACAGCACCAGATTCTCTGTTTGATTTGTGACAAGGAGGTGGCTGAATGTGGTCCTTGGATGGGAAGCAGTCCCTGGGGTCACCTCCTTGGTGGGCTTCCAAACTGTGATGCCTGAGCTCGTTATCAATCCATGGGAGAATTCCCTGAACTGCTCCTAACAAGAACCACTGCTAGTTGTAAGTTTAAGATTGGCTTGCCCACAGAAGGACTGAGGAGAGAAAAAGCAAGCAAGGAGAACAGACTTTTATTGTCTGGGAGATAAGAAAGTCATAAAAAAGTCAGGGTTCTGAGCAGCTCAGGTGTGAGGGAGAGCATTTGGGTTTACCTTGCCTACTTAATGAGAAAAAAATACTCAAAACACTTGCAAATGGGGAGCAGGTGACTTCAACAACCCGCAACACAGATTTTGTTGCAAAAAGATAACCCTTGAACACTTTTTATAATGGGGTGCTTTAGGCTGGGAGCTTTTCAGGGGAACAGGACTTGTTTTCCCCAGCTTCTGAAGTTTTGGGTGTTATTTTGATGATCACATTCATATCTCTAAGCAGGTTTAACCACAGTTTGTGCCTGCCTTAATTGCAGCTCCAAAGGCTGGGGCAGCCCAAAGGGAAGTGTGGGAAAGCAAATAGTAACCCCCAGCATGGGAGGTGAGTGAAAGCTGTGGCTCTGTGAAATGCATTGTTCCAGCTAAACTGAGACCCTTTGCTCCCCTTTGAAGCCTTGGAAAGCAGCTCATGAGCTGCACTGGTGCATGGGGAAGGCAGGACTAGAGGCAGGGCAGTGATTTAAAATCGGGCTTTTATGATTTAATCACAAATATTCGCTCGCTGCAGGCATGGGAAGTACAGGTATAGAAAATGGCATTGTGACAAATAGTGCCAAGAGGGGCTTTTCTGAGTCCATTTAGTGAAGGGGGCTGGATGTAAAAAAGGAGAAAGGTACAGCTAATGGAGATGGGAGGAAAGTCCAAAGGTAATGGGATGAAAGGAGTTTATCACCTTGAAACATGGATATTTCACTGCTGAGCATTACTTAAAACTGTGAAGGAAACCATGCAAAGTTACTTTGTATTTAAAATAATCTACATTTTCTGTGTCTCATAGTTACCCTTTCATCATGCACAATGTGGCCAGAATCTTATCCTTACCTTGAAGTGTGAGCACAAGAGAAAAAGCAGTTGTAGCTAATGAATGAGCAGGAACAATAGAGATCTACTGGCATTTGTCCCTAAAATCTCTGTGTGAAGGGGAGGATGGATGGGGGAGCTTTGAGAGGGAGCTTGCCCAGATCTGCTGAATTTCGATGAGGATTTTTCTAGTTTGTCTCCCATTCTGGTTGGCTGCATTATTATTTATCTCATCACTCAAATTGTGGTAGGTGCTGCTCGCCTTGGAGTATGAATAACAAGCTCTTGGGCTCAGTAGAGTTCACTTATGCAGGAGGAGAGAATAATTCTCTCCTCTCCAGGAACTTCTGGGGAAAATTTAATAGTCTTGCCTGTGCCTCCAGGGGTTTAGGGGAAAGGATCATAATGGTGCCTTCGGACCTTAAAGTACAGAAATATTTAAAAATATCCAAGTGTGTATCAGGATTACATCCTGGCCAATGTGCAATACATTCCAACTGCATTCCCTTGTACCCCTGCAATAACTTTTCCTAAAGTATTGGGCATAAAGACTAGTTTAATAATTGTTGGATCAAGTAATAGAGAAAACAAATGTGTATTCTCAGGTCTCATGTTGTTCCACAAATGGTGCTGCCATATTCTCACTGTTTTAGCACTGTTCATATTCATTGTCAAACTTAGTCTGAAGAGGGAATTTAGCAGCAGTTCTCTGGTAAAACTTAACTAATCCTAAAATAAAAACATTTTCACTTGAGATGCCTCTCTGAGCAAATTCTCCTTCCCTGGGCCCAGTGAAGTCATCTTCAGGCTGGAATATTTGTGGGTAGGATCAGCTGTTAAATGTTTGGCAACATTTCAATTTCAGTGGCCTCAAGTACCCTCAACATTTAGAGGCACCTGAGGTAAGAGGGAAACAGAAGAGAAACCTCTCTAGTAGTGAGGATTCTGGTGATTGAGTCCTGCAGGACTTGCTGAAGTCCCTTTAGAGCCAGCAGGCAGGAAAAGTGTTTTTATTATGAAAATTTAGACCATCTAGAAATGTCCATGCACACCTGAGATCATTGGGACCTGTGGATTTCTGTCCTCACTGGCAGGGAGAGAAGGAAGCAGATTTCACAACCCATGAACAATTTGTCATTTGCTCTTGAAGAATCTCTCAGATGCCCTGACTGTGGCAGAGGCACTGTACAGATGCACAGGAAGGTTTTGTGCTTTTTAATTAAGAAAATTAATCAGTGGAAGGGGAAGGTGAGCGGGATGTCGATGCAGCCTTCCCAGGGGTGTGTCTGCACCAGCTCATCACCCACACGGAGCAGGTGGAGAAAACAGAGACTACAGTTGAAAAATTCACTTAAGAGGTCTAAAAGACATTCTTAAGAAACATAAAAAGAGGTGGGCACAAAGCTGGGTATCTGGGGGAATGCTGATGGCCACTGAAGGGAGGAAGAAATCTGCATAACACCTGAAGGGTGCAAAAAGAAAAACTCGTCCTGCTGGGAGGTGACCTGTGACACAACCAGGAAAAACGGGAGGATTGAATCAAAAGAATGATAGTAAAATAAAAGGCAGATGTGCAAGGTTCTCCCCAGGAGTTTACAGGTGTTTAAGGAGGACTGGAAAAAACATCTGTGAGCTGCAGAGAAGAATCTTGTGTTGGAAGAAGGGGAGATCAGTGTCTTATGGCTCTTCTTCACAGTAATTTGTAAAAAATTGCTTTTCTCTGATTGGAACATCCCTGTTCCTGGATGTCTTGGAAGCCTGGGAGTGCTAGACTAGGGGAGAACTTGTCGTTTGATGATGATTCTTAATTTTGAGTGCTTTTTTTCCCCCAGTGAGATCTCAAAACACTTTGCAAAGGAATCAGTGCAGCTCAGTTACGTGAGGGAAAAGGTGCAGGGGCAGAGGCAGCAGTGATCCCTCACCTCACACTGATGCTCTGCCCACTCTTTGCAATGGAATTTTCCAACCGGGCCCTGTCTGCAGCATTTCCTTGTGCTGATGGTGGAGCTCCCGCAGCCCTGGAGGGAATTCCTCCAAAATTTCTCCTTACACCTCTGTTAAGAGTTCCTGGCCTTAGAGAGGGCAGGGTTTCTGTGCCAGCTCCTGGGTCACTGCATCCTGGCTTAAAGTAATCCTGGTTTCAGATACTCTGGGCTACTTCTGCTAGAGGGCTGGCAATCTTCCTGTCTCATATGGCTTTGTCACTCTGGTAGAGGGACAATAAACAGTCATGTACTTGTTTTCCATTTTTCCCCAGTGCAGACTGACACAGGTTATCTAGGGGGAGTCAAACTTAATTTAAAGATGATTTTCCTGCCCCCAATAAATAACCACACTTAAATATTTGGCTTAATTTCACTAAAAATAAAACCTCTATGAAGTTTTAAATATTTTTCCATTAAACAGAAACGGTAATTTATGTGCTTTGCAATAAAGTATACAAATGAATCCTGAAGACAGGAAAATATAATGGGAATTAAAGACTGTAAGTGTTCCCTCGAAAATTTCTACACGGTGGGGGTTTGCTCTAAATTCACTTTGTTTCAGATCAATTCTGTGCTGGGGTAACTCGTAGCTGAGTTTGCTGCTGGTTTGATGCATCCGTTGAATCCACTAGCAGCTGCAAAATTCCAGGAGCCCGGCCTTTTCATGATTCAGTGACCATGTAATTGGCCATGGGATTTATTCAGCCTTTTCATTCTGTGTGACCCTCCCGTACAGCATCCTACCAAAAACCCTCCTGGTTAAATTCTGTGCCTTTCCCCTGTGCACTCTAAAGGAAAGGATCACAGTTTCCAGCCCGTTCGCCTTGCATATGCAGCAAGGTAAAATATCTTATTAATGGCTCGTATTAATGGATCTTATTAATGGATCTTATTTATTAATGGATCTTATTAATGGCTGCCTGCTTGTTGGCATCGCTGTTGAAGCTGAGATCCTACAAACTGACTTTAAAATAGAGTGAACCGGGGCTCTGTGAGCTCAGGGCGCTGGGTTTGCTCTCTGCGTCAGTTTTGGAGTCAATCAGGTATTTCTTCAAGCCGGATACCAAATGGACCATCAAGAACAGACACGAGCACAGAGGGACAAACAGCCAAGCACCCACTCAGCCTCCATCCTAAAAAAGTCTTAAACGCTGTGATTGAATCAGTTAGCAGCACTTTTGGGGGAGTTTCAAGCATTTCTCCTGGGAGGCAGCTGCCTCCTCTTTATCCGCCCTCTGGCTGGGAGCTGTGGGTGTGGGAGGAATGCGGGATTGGGTGTTTATCTCTCCATCCTGTCCCTGTTTGGAGCTGCTTTGGAGCGGGGATTTGCCTGGAAAAGGCTGCCAGGGGATGGTCAGCTGCTGCACTGATCGACATTGATGGGGAACGAAATTTTTGTGTTGTTTAGATGTCTCCTAACCCGGTGTGGTGGAGCTGAAATGCGGTATTTTCACACATAGGATGTTCAGTAAGGCAGATTTACGTGGGTCACAGCTGGGAGCCTACCCAGAGGTTATCAGCCATGAGAGAGCTGTTGCTTCTGGCAGTCATGGTGAAGATTTTGATCTCTGTTATATATTTTGGCATGGAAAAACTCGTTTTACAAAGGTGTGGCTGAAATCAAAATTTACTGCAGGTTTCACTTCCAAGGGCCGCCAGTGTGGTAGGATTAGAGCTGCAGTGTCACCCGGGATCACTCTGCAAAATCACTAAAAGTGCCTTTTACACGTGAAAAATTACAGTTGTAGGTTGTTTCAGGAATGAAGGGGGACAGGGTGCCTTAAAATACGCTGTTATAAAAAAAATTAAATGAAAAAAATCTTACTGAAGTGAGGTTTTTTTCTTAAACTGATTTTTTTCCCCCAGAGCAGTAAAGCTCATGCTATACCACTTGTTGACTGATATTTGGAGGGAGTAAAAAGTGGTTTTGCCAATTATTCAGATAAAGAAGCCTCACCAATGTCCCGGTGAGCAATGAGAGCTACGTGGTAGAGGAATGGAGAGTGGCAAGAATGAGCTTTGCTTTTTGTTGTTGGAGAAAACTGAAACCTCAGGTTTATTCTTTTCGAACAGTTTTTCAATCCTATAACAGCTGCTGGCCATCCTGGTTCGTGGCACAGCCCTGGGAAAATGTTGGGTTGCAGTATGCTCATACCAGAACTCACGGGCTCGCTGTGTTTCACCTCCTTTGGTGAATTTTCCACGTTTTTGAGGTAAAACGGGAATTCCCAGGAGGGGCAGCAAATGCAAGAGGCTGTGATTATCACCGCATGGAGCTCGGGGATGCCAGAGTGCCCCATCAGCGGCAGGGCAGGGGTAGCATCCTGAATCTGCATTCAGATCTCAACAGGTTCTGCCTCCCCACAGCGCATTCCAGCCGGGAATGACCCCACAACTCCGGGAATGACCCCACAGCGCCGGGGAGCCCAGCCACAATCCCCGGCCTCCCCGGTGCCAGCATCCCTGCAGTCCCACAGCACACCTGGGCAGCGATGAGAGATCCCTGGTGATTAGAAATCGGTAATTTTGCAGAAGATACAAACAAAATATCAGAGCCCGAAAGCACAGAGAGAGGGTGGCACAGAGAGAAAGCACAGAGAAGGTCACTTAGTTTAGAACTTTACTAAACAACTTCTCATAAGTTTCATTTCATTAATCTCCTGTGACTATCTGAGTGGTTTTTTGTTGTTTTTTTTGTTTGTTTGCTTTCCCACAGAAGATAGTAATTTAATTGTTTTCTCTTTCTACGAGCGTTAAGTATCTTTTTTTCCTTCCCTTGGGTGCTGGGCAACTGATTGAGGCACCCCTGAGCTGGTTTATGGAACTCAAAAGTTCATCTTCAAAAATCTTTACCTTGAACACCAAGGCTGCACTGGAGCAGCAAGGTTTATTTTGTTGTACAATAAATTAACCCCACTCAGCTTGGAAAAATCATTAAAGTTGGGTTTGTAATTTCTGCCATTTTTGCGTCCTCTAAACAATGACATTTCGGCGTAAAGTAAAATTAAAATATTTTAATGAAAAATATGAAGGCGTCATTATGCGGTGACAGCTTAAACGACGAATAATCGCAATTTATTTATAAATATGGAGTACGTGCGATGATTCTTTGTGATGCCAAGCAATAGATCAAACATAAAACCCTCACTGGCAGCTCCCTTAGTGCAGTTTGGGCATTGCCAGTGCTTTGGGAGCCCCTCCTGGGCAGCTTGGCCCCACGCTGAACGATTCGTGCCCTGTGCCCGGCAGTACCTGTTGCCTGCAGCTGAACTGCAGCAGAGATGCGCTCCTGAACTGCTGCGATTCACAGCTCGCCTCATCAGCATAACCCATCATTAGCGCTGCTTTATTGCTCCCGGCCCGGGCTATTTACACAGCACTCCAAGGAAGCAGCTCTGGGGCTTCCACCGCTGAATCCAGTGGGAATTGCGCATCGGGGATTTACAGAACCTTTTCCAGGCCCCAAATAAACAGCGTAAAATGTCAATTTTTAGAACTTGAAGCGGCAGAGCACGTGAAAATTTGTGCTTTGTGCTGAAAAAAAGGAGTTGGGTGCAGATCTGATTTAATTCCTGCTCGTTGCGAAGTCATAAGAACACAAAATTTTCATCTTGAGCGCCACAGGACGCAACCTTTGTGCTCTTAAACTCCTGGGCTTGGGGAGTGCTTTTCAAGGAGGCAGTCAGTTTGGTAATTCCAGTTTTAAGGACGAGGAGACCTTGGACCGGAGGAGCCCAAGGTACTTCTGGAAATTCGTGTCGGTGCCTTGTCCCCCCATCCGTGTCACCAGCGCAGCCCCCGGGGCACCCAGAGCCGAGGATTTTTCAGGCTCCGGTGTCGCTGCCCGGTGATGAGCGCGGAGCAAGGTGCTAAAGTCTCACCCTGATATGCACAAGTGCAAATCAGCCTCATTCACGATCTGGGCCTAAATATCCCCGCTCGGAGGGGTTTTTGGGCAGGATGCGGTGAATGGGGCCGGGACACGCTGATGGCTGTTTAGGGGAAGGGATTGACCGGGGGATCCATGGCTGCAGGGCATCACTCCCAGCCCTGCCCGGGCAGCTCGGGACGGTATCCGAGGTGCTGGAGGGGCATTTCAGAGAGAAAAGGGGTGGTTTAACCTGCCAAAAAAGTGTGCGATTTAAGGGTTTAGTGGCTGCCTTGCTCATGCCTGGGGTATCCATTTCCCACCCAGAGCCCCCGAGGGAGGCACAGGAGAGTTCGAGGAGCAAGCAGATAATTAATTTCTGCCGTGCAGAAATGTGTCTGGGAAAACTCGCGTTTGGAGAATGATTCCATATTAATATTAATATTCCATATTGATTGCACCTTTAAAAACCACCCTGGCTGAACACTCCCACCAGGAGCCAAGGCTTGCCCCGAGCCCAGGGGGTAAAACCAGCCCATCCACGGCCTGTCCCACTCCAGCACCCCGGGCGAGGTGTCAAACCTGTGACCTGCAGGTGTGACAAAGCCATTACTGAGCCCTAAAGCGATCCGCGGCCGCACTTGGCGTTGATGCTATCGGGGCGATCAGCAGCGGGGGCGGTGGTACCCTGAGCTGTGAAATCCCTGTGAAAGGAGCTGGAGCCCATCCCGGCCCGGCTGCAGGGAGGGGATGCATTCCTCCGCTCCTTCCACCCAGGGGTGGAGCACGGGCTCTTGGCTTTCATCTGCCCCGCTGATAAGCAGACGACGTCCAGGTAACTCTCCGACAACTTTCCCCTCTGGAAAAGAGGAGTTCATATCCACCCTCTGCCCAGGATGAGTAAATATATGGCTGAGTATACAGAAAAAAGAGATGCTGAGGGTTGTGTTGTGCTGATCAGGGTTAATTTAGAGTCAGAAAACCTCTCAAGGCAGCCTAGACTTTTGTAAAGTGCTGCTCGGCGATGGTTCGCTTCCTTGGAGTGGGGACAGTGTCTCAAATTAGTGATATCTCCTTCTTTCCTATTTAAAAATGATATTTTTAACATTATTAAATGATAATTTAAAAATAATATTTCACAAAGGCGCGAGAAAAACAAAACAACCTCTCAAAAATGACCTAATTGCCAAAGTTGGTCAGCTTAAAAGATTGATACAAACAGTAAAAAATAAGGACCAAATTTCTAAAAGCAGTGTGGAAAAGGATGATGGGGTTGTCCAGAAGCAAAGGCTGCAACTCTGATTGTAGCACGGCGCTTTGCCACGTGTGTGCAAATAATATTAAAGGTGAAAAAGAGCTCATTTTTAAGATCTACTGAAAACTTTAACCTGTAAAAATGTGGGGTCAGCTTTTTGGTCACTGCCGTTGTCCTGCAGCATGGTCAGGACGTTTCACAAATACTTTAATCCATTTTTAGAGAATCAGTTATACCTGATCCAAGTAACATTTAGCTTCCCTCCCCACACTCGCCCGATTTATGCCTCAATTTCTTATCTTCGGCCTTCTGCAACAACGCTGGCCTTTTTGAAGTGTTTATGGGTCGAAAGCGGGGTGTAGGTGATGTGATTTTAGCAGAGCTCTAAATCACCGAGCACCATCGGGAGGTGAGGGCTCAGCCCATCACTTTTAGCAGGTATTTTGTCTCGGTGAGGGCTGACTTCCAGTCAGACCGCTTCATATCATCCGTGCTTTTCGCTGCCAATTAGATGTTTAAATGAACCCTTCATTAAGGTGACAAGAGGTGATACGTCTCACTGTAATGAATATAGATCAGGGGTATATTCTGCACCTCCCATTGTTCTGGGTGCTGCCCTGGAGATCCATGCTCCAGGGATTTGGAAAATAATTTCTGTGAGAGTTTAGATTTTCAAAGGATCTGGAATCATATTTAAAATCTGTTTTCTCCCCGTTATAAACAAACATGGAGCTGTTTGGAGGGTAACAATTTGGGTTGCTGGAAGAAGAGCAAAACTGAAATATCCTGCAGAGTATTTAGCACTGAGGTGTTTGTAACACCTCATTTTTCATGGTGACTTCGGGCACTGCTTTTACCCATCTCTGCCAAGGACAAAGATTTCCCTCTGCATTTGGATTGGCACACACTGAACTGGCGTTTTTGCAATGCACTCAATTATTTCTTTTACTTTTTTCCTTCAGGTGATAGTAAATGGAAAGAAATTTGATTTCTTTTTAGGTGCTGTGCAGAGATGTGTGTAAATTGACCCAAAACACACGACAGCTACTTACCTTGGAGATCATTGCACACGTTGGGCAGCATGAGCCCAAGCATGAAGGAATGAGATCTTCCTGCCAAGTGCTTGGCAGGCATTTTGTTAATTATATATGCTATTTTATAGGCTTAATGCTCATGCCATGGCAGTGCCCAGAGACCTTGGGGTGCAGTTTCCTGCTAAATCTGCAGCCAAAGGTGCTGTCTTCTCTTATGGACCAGGAGCTCTTTTGGTCACCTAGATTAAGAATCTGACGCTTCTGACTGATATTTTTCTTCCAGAATGATTTATTTTTTCAGCTGGATTAACTCTTTCGAGTTGCCAGTGCAGGAGGAGAGTGTCTGTGAGCAAGGAATGTGGCGTGAAGCGTTTCGGTGCAGCACAGGTTTAAAGCAGTGAAATGCTGTCTGTAGGTGTGGCTGGGCGATTTGTGATACTTCAGGGGCTCTTGTAAGAGAAAAAAGGGATTTAAATAAAAATATCTCAATGTGTGTGTTTGGAATTTTTTTTCCCAACGAGCAGAGGAGTATCTTTTCTTCACCTGTTTATTTTCTGTGCCTTTGGGATGTGAGTACAGTAAAGACAGGAATATGCATGAAGATTTTCACTATGGGGGTTAAGCACAGTCCTTGCTGCAAACAGGTGTGTCTTGTCTGTGAGAGTTCACATCATTATTTTACTTTTTCATGATATTAAATCATTAGATTTTAGCAGACTGCTCTGTTTTCAAAGTCTCTCGGGGTTTAAACAGCTTTTGAAGAAATAAATTCTATTTATTTATTTTCTCAAGTCTTTATTTTTTCCCATGGTAAAATGTTCTATTTTACTCAAATAAAAGGCTTCCTCTCCCCTTTTAAATACACTGAAAATTAGAGAGTTGTGTTCATTGCTGCCGTATTCAGAACAGCAAAGTTCTACATTCTTCACCAAACCCAACGCTGATGTCTGTTGGCAATGTAAGGACTCTGCTCTTGTCATTGTTTTTCATCCACCTGGGTGAACCTTCATGCAAAAGGATGGGCTGATTCCCACACTGAGTCACAAGAAAATGCAGTGATGGGCAGCTCTGAAGTTCTGTGTGAGCTGAAAACTTTGTTCCTTCTTTCTTCTTCCAAAGATTGGAGGTGATGGCTGCAGCCTCTGAAGGAGGAGAACGGCCTGGGAGGGGACAAATCAGAGACAACTTCCTCAGATTTCTTAGAAATAATGGATGCTGTTGGTTACATGAATTCTTAGTTCCATTTTCAAGCAGCCAGAGAATGGTTTGGGTTGGAAGGGACATTAAAACCATCCAGTTCCAACCCTGAGCAGGGACACCTCCACCAGACCAGGTTTCTCCAACCTGGCCATTGTAGTTTTAAAATCTGTTTTATCTGTGCCTCTGGCTGTGCCAGCACCTGCTGTGTTGGACATTTTCATTGGGCTGCTTGATTTTTGCAAACTGCTTTTTAAAACCAGTTGAAGGAGTTTATTTTGGAGCCTTCTGGTTGCTGCCACCCCGCTGGAGTTGGTTCAGCACCTCTCCAGGTATGAAAATGGACAAAGCACCTTTCCCTCAGTGAGTGATGGACAGGGCTGATTCGAGCTCCTTGTATCTAGATTTGCTCTGAATTGCCGGAAAATAGCAGAAAGGGGATGCCTGAATGTAATTTCTCTGCTGTGATGAACTCAGCTTGCTCTGTGATAATTTCAAAATCATAGAACAGATTTTCTCCAGGATTTTTTGAAGAATTGTTTTATTTTGTGCAAACCACATCATGGGAAATGCCAGCCTGCAGAAGTCAGATAAGTCACCGAGGCTACTTGTAAGAATAAAGGTAAATAATTTCAGACCTCATGGTATTACTGGGTTATGTTAAAGCAAAATAACATTTGGCTGCAACGACAGAAAATTTATCTGGAAGACAGTTAAATCCTGAAATATTTTGAGAGTTCTTCCCAGAGTGACAGTTCTGGGGTGGTATTTTTCTAGATGAAGTGGGGAAGTTATGAAGTTCCTCTAGCAAAGGCAAATGATTTTTTTTCCCCTGGTTTTTACTCAGTGTAGAGGGGATATTCCAGCTGGGAACTTTTCCCTAAGCACACTGTGTTGTGTCAAAGGGTGTCTCAAGGCAACAGCACTGAGGAACCACTCATTCATGGCTGGTTTAGGGTTAAAAGTAGCCAGGTTCTGAAACTCGTGTGTTGCTGATCATTTTGGGATTACAATCTATATAATTACAAATAAATTTATCATTGGTTGGGGGAAATCTAACTGGAAATGAGACATCATCTAACACATGTTTAGCTCTGGTAATTCATTTTATGAAATGAGAGAATTGCGAGGTTGCATTATCAGCTTCATGGATTCCATATTGTGTCATTTATTGATTAGGTGCCATTGCTAATTTGTCATTTTTTTCATAATTTTGTCCTAAAGCGTTACCGTTAGCCAAATTTGTCAACTGGACTCATGTGACCAGACATGCTGTCAGTTCAGACATTTAGACCCAGAGTTGATGCACAGAATAAAGGTGTAATAATTGTTAGAATATACATCGCATTTTTCCACAGGGGCGAAAAGAAGTCTCACTGAAACGGATCTGAGCCATTTTTTGAAAAGCTGCTTTTTAAGATGATCACATTTTACCAATACCATAAAAATTATTCAACTCATAATCTATTTCAGGAGAAAGGATCATCCCCAAGTACCTGAACTCTTTTTTTTCTGTGTTCTGTGGGAAACTGTGTGTGTGTGTGGAGGTGGGAACTGCCAGAAAGTTGCTGTTTATATTTGTTTGTTTGGTGGTGCTGCTGGGATTCCTACAGCAACAGAAGTTATCCAGGAACAATCAGGCTCTCATTTAGCCTGGCTCCTGAGAAACTCAACGCTGGTGGTGTGGTTTGAGCCCAGCTGACAGCTCAGCCCCACTGCTCAGTCACTGTCCCCTGGTGGGATGGGGAGAGGCTTGGAGGGGTGATGGTGAAACAGCTCCTGAGTTGAGATAAAGACAGTTTAATAACTAAAGCAAAAGTCGTGTGTGCAAGCAAAGCTAAACAGGGAATTCATCCACTGCTTTCCATGGCAGGCAGGTGTTCCAGGAAGGCAGGGCTCCATCAGTGCAACAGTGACTTGGGAAGACAAACTCAGAATGTCTTCCCTTGCTCCTTCTCCCCCAGCTTTATGTGCTGAGGGTGATGCTGTGTGGTCTGGGACAACCCTGGGGTCAGTTGGGATCAGCTGTCCTGGCTCTGTCCCCCCAGCTCCTTGTGCCCCCAGCCTCCTCCCTGGTGAGGGTGAGGAGCAGGAAAGGCCCTGGCTGTGTGTAATCCCTGCTCAGGGATAACTCAAACATCCCTGTGTTATCAGCCCTGTTTCCAGCCCAGAGCCAAATCCAACCCCACAGCAGCTGCTGTGAAGGAAATTAACTCTACCCCAAGCAGAACCAGCACATCCAGAGAATGGATCAGCTCCAAACCTTGCTTTTCAGCCTCAGGCTTGCAGTGTGCAGTAGCCCCAGGACCACCTTGCCTGGGCAGAGGTGCCTTGGAGGGGTTGCTGAGCTTGTTGAGGGCTCCACCAGTGCAGTACAAATAGGTTATTACTGGGAGGGAAGGTTTCTTCCCCAAACCCCAAGAGAAGATTGAACATCAAGCATTTAGAAATCTTTCTCACCATTTTCTCTATGCTGTACTGAGGACGATGCTGGTCTTTAACAACAGCACACAAATAATGGAATGTCAGGAGGCTTGGAGAGCTTGATCAGAGCCCTGCCGTGTGCAGAAGATGTGAAGATCTGTGTCCTGCCTGCTCATCTTGCCAAGGGCTGTCCTTGATTTCTGCCTATTTACCTGCTGAAAGAAGGAGGACAAGTTAAGGCCTCTTTTAAACCCAAGACTCTTTTGCATATCTGGAGTTGTGCTGATAATTTTACAGTTGGTTAACAACCAATGGTTCATAGAGCCAAAGTGTAACAAATCTAAGAGGAAGCCTTTCCCTGGGAATATTCTGCAATGAGCTTTCCTTGGATGGCTGGGAAGTTGCAGTTGTGGATGGGAAATAAGTAGAGGTTCTCAGATATTCGAGGTCTTGGTCCACTGCCATAAATTGTCTCTGAGGGGTCGTGTTGTGGGGTAGGGTAGGGAAACATTGCCCCACTTGGTGCTGCCTTTTCTCTTCATCTTTCACAGTATCTGCTGCTGTTTGATTCTAATAACCAAAATCCAAACATTCAGAGCATTTAACAGCCTACAGTGATTTCAAGTGACAGCAAGCAGGGACTCTGACCCACAGGAAAATCCCACTGCTCTCTTCCAGAAACAGTCAGCATGCTAATAAAATATTCGAGAGAGCAAAGAGCCCCTGCTGACTCTCGGGGAGTATCCATGTGAAACCTTCACTCAGTGGAGGATGCTGAATCTGAACTGGGACAGCAGGAAATTCTGCAGAGCAGGCACCACACCAGCCATGCAGGCTGAGGCTGACAAAGTAGATCCTTACTTTTGAAGAACTGCATGTGCAGGCTTACAGTTCCTAAGTGGATTGAAGCCAGAACAGAAGTGTTTCCTCTGTCAGCTTGGAAGTGGTGCTGGAATAATTACTGTGCATTTAGCTCCCAGGCATTCCAGAACAACCTCACCTTGGTAATTTCTTAACCAGTGGCAAGAGAAATATGTTTCTTGAGGTTGAAATCAGAACTGGGCTCAGGGCAGAGCTGCTGCAGGCTGAGCTGTGATGACCACAAGGATGCTTTGATGTGAGCCTGTGATCCCCCCTGCTCTGCCCATGGTGGTGTGCAAACTGTCTAAGCTTGGTCTACCCAAACTTCCTGCAGTCCTATGACCTGGCTAGGCTGAAGGCTGGGTGTTTGTAGGGCTTGTGCCCACCTGAGCCATCAGGGCTGGCTGGAAGTGACCACACAAGGTGTCAGCCACCAGGACAGAGCTGCTCAGCTGCCACACAGCTGCAAATCCACAATCAGTTGAGAGGGGGCTGGAAGGCAGAGGCTTTTCCAGGGGTTTGTGCGGCTGTGAGGCAGGACAGATGCTCAGCCCTTGTGTCCTCTGCTCCTGCCATGCCTGAGGAATTGGTTCCTGCCTGGCAGCATCACCCACTGCTGCTGTTCCTCCCCTCCCTGATGGCTCATTGTTACCTCGCATAACTCCAGCTCCTAAGGAAGGCTGGGAAGCTGACACAGTGAATAGATCATTACCTGTAATAATCAGCAATTTAGAAATTTGCCTCTGAGGAAAGTGTTTGGCTTTCTTGTTTGTTGGGGGGGAAAAAAGACAAAGTGATAATTTCTGTAATTGGAAATCTCTCTCTTTTCATCCAGGGTAAGGGCACTTTCATGCTGAAATCACTGTCATTTAATTCTCATAGCATCCTTGTAATTTGTTATGGGTTTAATTGCTGTTTAGATGAAACACTGCAGAGCACAAAAATCAAGTTCAGATTTTTTTTCCCCCTTTAATTTTCTTCTTAGGTTACTCCCTGTAAAATGCAAATAGAAAATATGGAATGAATAGGAAACTTTGAAGCAAACGCACCGAGATTACGTGGAGCTTAATGCAAGGCAGCATTGAGTCAACAGTAATAAATGATTACATAAAGATTATTAAATCTTCATTTAGTATTCATACAGCCCACATTTGCAAAAAAATTTTTTTAATCCAATTGGACAGCGCTCTGTGACTGTGAGGCAAAAATGATGATCCAAACTCATAGCTGTTCTGATAAATGGAGATATCATTAGCAATATGAAGTAGGTGATCATGACTTCTCTCTCTTTTTCATAAATTACACTAAATAACCATAATGCTGCAATTTAGCGGTCCAAAGTTCATCCTATTCAGCAGGCCATCCATAGTCAACAGTTTAAAGAAAGGGGACCTGCTGAGAAAATGGTGGTCTAATCAGATGCCATAAAATCTGGCTGATCAGATGAGCCCCATTTTCTTTTTTTGTAAGGAGATCCTAATGAAGCAGAGCATTGAGGGGATTCACAACTTTTGTTCCCCCATTTGATTATTCAGGTTGGCTGCACCAAGTTCCAAACTAAGCAAGCGGGGTCTAATCCTCTGGGCTGTTTGCATACACGCTGTGTTTTACAGGAGACTTATTAAATCCCACTTTGCCAGCCACCAAATTGTGTGCGACTTATCTTCAGCCCAAATGATCAAAACACTGCGAGATGCGGCGAATCACACCCCGCAATCCAAGAGGAATCTGCTATTATTGTCTGCTCCCTGCCTGCTGGCTCATTTACCAAGCATGGCAAAAATGAAAAGTGCTTCACACCGCAGGCTTCATGAATATCTAAAGTGGTGCAGAGGAGAGGGGATGCTGGCTGCCTGCTCAGCCAAAGGTTAAACTCCCAAACTTTGGGGTTTGGTTCGAACTAAACCCTGTAATGTCATTTTAAGCAATAAAAATTCAGCAGGGCACCTGTTTTTGTCCAGTTGTGGGCATGGTAGTTTTGCCTACTTGAAATATGCTCTTTCTTTAGGAAAAATACTTGGTACTTTCACTTTTATTTGCATTTGATGCAGAAATCCCTCCATTTTTTCCTTTCCCCTTAGCTACTGTGTTATAATTCTTGGTATCTTTGTGTTGCCCACAGCTGGGAATTGTTCCCTTGCAGAAAATGTGGGGCTGGATGGCAGCAGCCTGATGGAGAGCTCAGTGCAGTCAATTTTTTGTTGAAATCTGAGCCTGCCAGGCCCAAATTGTGAAGTGCTGAGCTCCTGCCCTCCCCAGTAATGGAACCGAACCACGGAGCCCTCACTTACTGTCAGAGTGAGTCAGAAAATAGGAAAATTGCTGCAAGAAACCTCCCAAGACTACAAAAATCCTCGTCCTCTTTTCAGAGCGTTGCTGCAAGGCTTTGACAGGACTGCTTGTCAGAAGTGCTGAACACAAACAAGCGCTGGTTTTGTTCTGTAAATGGTGCAAACGGTGCAAAGGTGTAAGGAGCCAAGTATGAACACGGGAGGGATGGCTTCTACCGAGGGTTTTTTTTTTCTGATTACAGATGCAGCAGGTTCCCTTTGCAGCCTTAGACAAGAAGGGAAATTCCTGCAGGAATCCCAACTTCAGCGCTGTGCTAAACAAAAGGAGGGTGTGCTGCCTGCCATGCTGCTGCTCCAAAGAAATCCCCAGTGGTGATAATGGCCCAAGGAAAGCTCAAGCAGCTGTTTGAGTCGGGACCACTTTTCTTGTGCCTTGCTTTGGTTTGTCCCATCAAGGAAGTTTCTTTCTGTGTGGGACTATCCAATATCTCCGTGTTTGTTGCTGCCTCCTGACACCTGTAAGCACTTTTGCATCTGTGCACATTAATTCACACCCTGTAAAACTGAGCTCACTGTGTTGGACGTAGCACATCCTTCAGAGTAGCCATTGCTTTATTTATTTATTTATTTATTTTTAATTTTTTTAAAATTCTATTTTCTTCAGCATTTCTTTCAAAGTTCAAACCTTTGGAGGGCAGTTTCTGTTTGTGCTTTCACCCTGTCTTGCTTTAATTTTATGCACCAATTGTCGGGAAGTCAAAATTCTTGTCTCAGCTTTGCCATCTTTAACCACTGTTCTGACGACTTTCATCAGAGTCTTTTCCATATCCCCCCCTGTCAGCAGTTGCCCCTCTGCCTCTTCTCACCCCCTGCAAGCTCAACTTCTCCCGATGCTCTGCTATTGTCTTTCAGACAGATCTTGGGTATGCAATGCCCTCCCTGGGCTGCAAAACCAGCTCTGTGCTCACCTGTCCTGCACCCATGGCTCCAAAACTGCCAGAAGAAAGCAGTCCCAGAGGGAAACAATGGGAATCACTGATGTTTTGGTTGGTTTTCCCACAGTTGTTTTTCCCACAGCCTCACCTGGCTCTGCAGATATTTGTGTTTTAGAGAAACCTCCCCACGTCTCTCTCTGACTTTAATTAGGGTGCAGTGTGTGTGTCTTTAGTACAAGATGCTCCAAGGAGCTCATAACTTTGCAGAGATTATCAATGTCCTGATTCACCAGCACAACTGATCACAGGAGCACCTCCAGGTGAGCTTTAGGTTAACCAGGCCTGGGAGTGTTTAAACCTTCCCAGGGAACTTGGTTTGTTCTGTTTGGAGCATCCTTGGAGGCAAACGTGCGAGTGGTGCTGCTGGGGATGAGGGGTGGTGACCTTTGGCAGATGGTGTTGCAGAGATGCTCGGGGGCAGAATGATGAGCAGGAACCTTTTCCATAAAATTGTCATGTAGAGCATGATTTCCTATGTGGATGTGTCTACACCAGAACAAGAATTTATTTTTTTTTTAATTTTCCAGTTTAGTTGCCATTGCTGCGTGAGTGATTGTGTCCTCACCATATAAATCAGTATAATTTGAATGGCAAAATTCTACTTTTAAAATTCCCTCTGCAAAAGAAAGGACAGATTGTCAGTCTCTTGAGGCAGAAGCTGTTTTCTACTCTTTATTACACTGACTGGATCTGTAAATTTTCTGGGGGCTGTAGATATTGAGGTTATAAAAATAATTAATAATATTGACTAATCAACTCTCTCTACCTGTGCAGAAGTCGATCTTCAACAAATTATATTCTTAAAAAGCACTTAAGAGTTAGGCTGTGTGTATAAAACAGGAAGAGAAACTATTTTCTAATTCTCAGTAGTGTGATTTTTTGAGGGGAAGGAGGGGAGGTAAGTGAAAGAGAAATTATCAAAACCTGTATTTTGAGGTCAAGAGATTGGTCTGATCTGTAATATTCATTTTTCAGAACTCTAGCATAGCAGGGATTTGTTAGCTCAGCTAGAATTTGGTTGAAATGTGCTCAGCAAAAGTACTTTTTGTGTGCCTGATTGCCAAAGCCCTGAGATTGGTGGCCTGCTAATCCCAGTGACACCATCCCTACACCAGAGGCAAGTGTTTTGGAAAAAACCACATCCTTTGCCACTCTTGCTCATCCCAAAAATCATGAAATGGGTGATCAGCAAGCAACTGAGTTGCTGCTCTTTCTCCTCTCTGTTGTACTCAGTGCTCAGAGGGAATTCTCATCACATTTCTCTGCAATGCCTGTGGTCACCTGAAATAGTTCCAAGCACCAGGATATCACAGATTTTGTAATGATCAGGATCTCCAGGGCACTGAGGTTTGTTCAGCCATCTGATTTACGTTGCTCAAACGCAGCTGTTTAATGGTATTGAAATATTCCCAAGTTTTAGCCAGTCACATTACACATGCTGGGATGGAAAAGCTTTTACCATCTTCTGTTTGCTCAACACCTCTCTCTTTGAATAAATAAAATATCCTAACAGTTTCCAGTGTCAAAGGAATGGTTGGTTAATGACTTTCAGGCTCTGGTTACGTTAGAGAGCGCTGCATTGCCAGATCTCCCTCCCACTCCTGCTTTATGCGTATTCAGCCCTTTAAAATATGAATGTTTTATCTATAACTGGAAAAAACCAAACGCAGAGCTGTGAGAGGGAGGAGATCAGGGGCTCCCCAGCCTCATCGCTGATCACCTGGAAGCTCCAAATAACGTGGCCTGAGTCTGTCCCAGTGCTGGCAGTGTTAAACATTCCCCAGGCTCCCAATTCCCCTTTTGTCAGACCTAAAGTGTTTTAACCCGAGCAGCTGGACTGGCCTGGGACTGCCTGCCTGCCACACATGCAAACCTAACTAAAGGACATCATGATTTATAAACTTTTTATTTGAATTTTCTTTTTAGGTCAGGTGCTGCTGTGCTGCTTGAGCATCCAGACATACTCAGGGAAGTTTGTAAAACTGCTTTAAAGACCTCTACAGGAGATTCTGCTGCTGACAAGTTGGAAAGGTCAGCCCAGGCATTAAGAACATAACTTTCAAGGTAAAATATTTCCCCTCCTGTGATGTTACATACTTGGGTGTTTTTGGTTTTTTTTTTTTTCTCTTTAAAAAAACAAACCCCAACAACACAGCACCACAAAAGACACACACCCATGTGCGGGCCTCCGCAAGTTTAGACTGATGTTTTAGTTGAAATAACACTTTATTGATGTTTGGGATCCCCCAATTTCCAAGAAGAAAAGCTGATTATCTTCGGAGGCAGTCTTATAGAGAAGAGCAGACCCCCACCAGCCTTCCGCTCCAGACTGGATCAATGCAGAGAAGTGCTCTTTGATGGACTTTCAGGCCCTGTGATCTCCCAGCCCTGGGGGTTTAAAGGATGAGCATATCAATCCAGGACCACTGAACTGCATTTCCATTGCATGGGGGCTCCTCCTCCCGCCTTTGTCCGGACAAACTCGGCTCCTCCTACTTTTGTCACCATTCTTTCATGCTTTGTTTAGCAAACACAAAAAAAGCTTTGTTTGTTGCTGGGTCTTTTTTAAGCTTTGCATAAAACAGTTTAAAGTGCCGTAATGCTGTGTACCTGTGATCACCTTCAGGGTCAAAATCAGTTTACAACAGATTAACCTATTTATCTTCCCCCCCCACCTCACCCCTGGCTTATCATTTGCACAAATACAAATTGTTGTTCTGATGAGCACAATCTTCCCACTTTATTCTGAACTCTGACTTTGCAAGAATCTCTAACTGCGGATTTCCCTGGGAACAGTTTTCTAGAAGACAGCACATGTGTGCCTGCCTTTCTTTCCTGCCGTTGTCCTGCTGTGTTTCAGCATTCTGAGCAAGAAGAAAACTGGTCACATGTAATTTGTAGAAGTTTGGGTAGCACTGGTGCAATTATTTTGCTTGCCCTAAAAGTTAGCATTAACAATATGTGTACTTAGGTTTAATTTTATTTTTTTTTTAGCTGTAAGGTTTATTACAAATACAGTGTTATAGATTCTATTTCTGGTATCATTTCCCTCTAAAATAAACCAAACAATCCCATTCTCTGTGATATTTCCTCATCTGCCTACTGGTTTGGAGTAGATCATACCTAGGTCTTGAAGTGAGAAATGCTCATCAAGCATTGCACATCTTTAATAGTGAAGATCAATGAAATAACTCAGCAGCAGAACAGATTCTTCACCACCTGCACTCTTTAAAGATCACAGTCCATGGGAGAATAAACCTGTATTTATTGATGTTAACCTGGAAATAGCAGTGCAGGCAGTGCATTTCACACCCTGCCCCCCAAATCAGCAAACTCAGGAACTGAATGGCTCCCCAAAACTGCTGAGGAAGTGCAGCTCTGAGGAAAAGACACTGACTGATGCTGTCTCGCCACGTCACACCCTAAGTCACCAGAGATGCTCCTGAGAGCCCCATTAAATGAAATTGTGGAAGTAATCCATCATCTGGGAGAGTTTGGTGTTTGGGAAGGTGGTGACTTCCTACAAGGCTCCTGTCTGAGCCACTCACAGGCTCCTCATAAGGGAGTCTTCAAAATCCTAACGTGATTGAGCAGATCATACCCAGAGTCCTCAGGTGCTGAACTCAAACCAATTCTACTCCAGTTCTCCCCCAAAAAAAGAAAAAGTTGCCTCCTGTACTCCAGGAACCCTCTACGCCCTTCCTTTGCTACAAAGGACAGAAGAACTACAGTCCTGTGCCGATCTTTTAGCATTTTTAGGCCGTGTTTTGCTGCAGGACACTGCGAGATGCCAGGAGCAAGGGCTGAAAACTCCTTGTGCTGTGCAGAGCTGGCCTCGGAAACTTCTGCCAAGAGCCGCCTTTTCTGAGCAGGCCAGGCAGGAGCTGGGGTGGGTGCCACGTCCTGCCTCAGCCAAGCCCCAGGCTACTGCCAGGCATGGAAAGAGCTCTTGGAGGCCTGATGGATGGGCTGATCCTAATGGACTCACTGCAGCACTTGGCTATTATTGATCCCTGAGCGTGTTCGCCTGTCCTATTTCCCAGAGCTGTGCGAGCGTAAGGGAAGCGTCCTGAAGTGGGTCAGTCCTCCTTTCTTAGGCTGAGCAGGGCCAGCCCTTCCCAGCTCACAGCTGAGCTCAGAGTTGAGCGTTTTCTGAGGGCACAAGCACTGTTTAAACTCCCAGCCCCGATGTAAGAGGAGGTCTTGATTTTTATTCTGGGCTTGCAGCTCTGCGGTGCTGGCACTCACTGGCTCAGAGGGGGCTGCCTTACAAAAGTAATGCCCCAAAAGGCAGTGGGTT
The DNA here is from genome assembly GCA_034509425.1 of Eopsaltria australis. Classification (NCBI taxonomy): domain Eukaryota; kingdom Metazoa; phylum Chordata; class Aves; order Passeriformes; family Petroicidae; genus Eopsaltria; species Eopsaltria australis. The sequence continues at coordinate 405,920 of JAVTVJ010000726.1, forward strand.
ACTGAATTGTTTTCTGAACATGAGCATAAAAACGAGCACAGATGATGGGGGCTGGCTGTGAGAGAGAATAGGAGCAGCGATTTTGGGATACAGGACCAGCAGGTCTCAGATTGGCTCAGCCATCTCTGGCTGTCTCCTGCACAATCACACTTCTCTCAAGGGTGGAGAGAGTGGGAGAATTGGTGAAACAAATAAAGAGCCAGCAACTCACGAGCCACATGAATTCACTGCCTCCACCGTGTCACCCATTCTGAGCAGGATTTCTTGGCTGCCCTTGTGCTAAATCGAGCTTGGCAGGGCTGGGGCTGGAGTGAGCCAGGACACGGCTCTGCTGCAGATTTTGGAGATGGGAATATTCTGAGGTTCAGGTGGGGAAGCGTGGGACCGGGGCAGGGCCCTGCGCTCTGTTTGAACCCCTGGCGCTGCTGCAGATGACAGCGAATTTCCCCTTCCCATCTGCTCCAGGAGGTGCCCATTCACTCTGCCCAGGGTGACCTATGCATTCCTGACCTCCCGACCATTCAGCGAGGCCACACATCCCGAAAACTCCAGCACAAAAGGCAGCGATCAGCTCCCCTCGCTTAGCAACAATCAGCACTGCGAGCACATCAGCCTCATGTCCTGCTCTGAGCACCGGAGCTGAATGCAAAGTGCAGTTCAAGGTCTCTGCCTTCACTCTCCAAGCCCTTGGCTTGGTCATTCCCCCAGGACCGCTCTGCTGCTAAAATGGGAGGTGATGGGGAAACCTCTGTGGGAATTTCAGGGCTGTGGAAGCGAGGTGAGTTGGGCTCCTGGAGTGTGTAAATGGATTTTCCTGAGAGTTTCTTCTTGGCCTCTCTCTTTTGCTCACATACACATAGACACAGTGAAAAAAATTAAATTCTACCCCAGATATTCCTAGTATCAAAGAAAAAATGGTGCTTTTGTTTCAGTTTATAGGTGTTTCTAAAGCATCTGAGTGCAATTGGAATGGGGCAATAAAAGTTCCTAAGGAGATCTCGAGAAGCCCAAAGTTTAAGTGCTGCTTCTGAGTCTGGGAATGATGCTGCATCCATAAATCAAAATGCTCCAAGCAGCCCCTTTGGAAAAAAACCATCCTGTAAAGCAACATTCAAACCTGCAGACTGTGACAAAGCAATAAAAAATTATCCAAAATCCCACGTGACTAAGCCAGAGATCTTCTGAGAACACAGCTTGACTTCCAACTGGTCTGAACCCAGTTTCTATTTGGGAATTAATTCCTCATTCAAACATTATTATAGACCAATCCTAGGGATTAAAATTAAGATCAAAACATTGAAAGAATTCTAGGAGTTCTTGCAAAATGAAAAGTAACGTAACCACAACAGTGAATTTAGCTGCTTGGTGTTATCTTCTAGAAAAAAAAAATTTAAAAAATGGTGCCTAGCATTACTTGTTTGAATTTTGTTGGATGGAATGGAAGAGGAGATTTCCTAATGATCTAAAATTACCGAAGAGTATCAGATAATGATTAGAGAATTGCACTGGTAATTTCTAGTTTATGGTAAAGGGCTATAATAATTAAGATACCACGTGTCATTCACAGATACCATGTTTGAAGTCCTTCAGTCTCATCCTGGTGTCAGTTATTAACTGTGGCCCCCAGTTCAGTGACTTTTTCGTCTTCAGAGAAGCAAAAGATGAGAGAAATTCACCATCATCTGTGATGAGCTGTGAGAACAAAGCCAAGTGAGTTTTAACTATTGAAATCAGGGGGAAATGTGGTAGGGAGCACTATTCTCATCTCTTGCTTTCTTTCAGAAGTCTGCTGGAAAATATGATCAATCTCTGCAGCCTCAGAGGGAATCAATTTAATTTCCATAATTTCACTATATTTCACAATTTAGGGACCATGTCTGATGTGGAACAGTCACCTATGTTTTGGGGAATTCTCTGCTGCTTTTTCCACTTAATTTCTTCCTTAACATTGTGTTTCAGAACGATCAACAGTAGTCACCTAGAAATGACACAGGGTTATGCAGACATGGCTCAAAGAACTGCACTTTCTCCTTTCCAAGCCTCGTCATCCTCTCCCTGTGGTGCTGTAACAATTTTGGCAACTGTGAAGAGCTGCTCCATTGTATTTGTGATAACTTAGCTTTAAATAATTATCAGCAGCTTCCTCAAACACCTGACACTGGTGATTTGTAGGGCTCCAGAACTTTGTGTGTGCGTTGTGAGCATGAGCATTTTATCTGGGATTTTGGGTAATTTAGGAAATTTCCCTGAACAGGAAAGCCAGATTTCATTTTTAACATCAATATAATGATTCCTGTTATGTTTTAGGCTGTAATGCTGTTTCCAGACTTTCATTTTGATACAAGCAAATGCTTTATTCCTGAAGAGGTGAGTATGTCTTGTGCATGCCCAGACTGTGATTTTCTTACACAATTGGGACTGTGGTTTAAGGCTTGCCATTAATTAGGATTTTTTTCCTACCCATTTTTGTCCTGAAGAGCTGTGTTCCCTCTTTGAGGTCCATGAATTCTTCCCCATTTATTTTTTATTCACACTCCTCTGTCCTGTGCTGGAAACCAAAAATGAAATTAAGTTCTTACAGCATGAACTTTTTACTCTGCGTTAGGGAGCTTTGGGTTTTGTCCAGAAAAATCTGTGACAGCTGGCTGAGGACAGCTTCCAGAATATTGGATACTGCTTGTGGGAATATAGCAAGGAGTAAAATTTTGGGGACAGAGTGAATTTTCCACCACTATCATCATTATTATTGTTTTTGAAAACATTAAAAATGGTGAATCTGAGAATCAAGGACCCAGTTCAGCCCCTGCGATTCAATGCCCCAAAATTCAGCTTTCATCTTTGAGTACCTCAGGTGTGTTCATGCACAACTGCTGCAGCTCTGGAAGGGGACTCTCTAAAATCAAGGTGGCATCACAAATACCTTGTTACCTCTGCAGAAAACCAACTTTCACATGGTTATTGCAGGTTGGGTTGGGGTTTCCTACCCCACCGCGTGCACAAACTGCTGCTGGTTCAGTCTATTTTAGAAGTACCTAATTTCTGGCAAAATATTTGCAGAGAATAGCTGTTTGCTTCAGCTTTCTAAGTGGAATTTTTCATTCATTTTGTCTTGCAGAATTTTTACAGGAGGTTATATCTGTTAAGATTATTTTCTCTTCCTAAGCTGTCATTGCCCCTTTCCTTCAAAGGCTTATCTTGAGAAATACAAGTTTCCATGGAGATTTTATTTAAATAGCTCCTAGCTCCTATTTAATTCATAAATCAGAAATCTGTAAACTACACTTCTTTCTTTTTTAAATGTACAAGAACTTTTTTTTTGAAAGAGGATGTTGTTCATAGGCTTGTCAGTCAAATAAATGTGAATTTGCAAACACTGGGACTTGGGGTGTGGCAGAGCATGGACTCGTGGCTTGAACAGATTTAGTTTATTCATTAAATAAAGTTGGAAGAGAAGGTGACTGACAACACCATACTAACCAAAATACAGATCATGTGATTTCAAATGGGAAATGCTTTCCCCCCCCCCAAAAAAAAAGCTTTCCCATAGTTAGTTTGTGTGATATATCATATTTTAAGATGAAAATCTTTTCTTGAAATCTAAATGAATGGAAGTCCCCAGCAGATTTGAATACCATGAATGTGGCAAACAAAATAATCTCTTGCATATTTCTAATAATGGATGAGAAACAGCAGGAGAAACCTTTGCTAAATTAATATCTTCATTAGACACAGGCACAGGTAGAAGTTGATTTTATTAAATAATATTTGGCTCTCTCATCCATAGATCTACTCAGTGGTGAGTGATTGCCCCCCTGCTCAGGGAGGAAAGGGAAGCAATGTGGGATCCAGGTTTTTGACCCTTTGGATCAGCCCTTGCCAGCTGTTCCCAGTCCCAGTTCACCCCAGTTTTTCTGCACACCTTCCCAGTCTGGCCAGCTTGCCTGAACTGACAAAACGGGACCAGAAAATTAACCCAAAGCACCCCAGACTCCCAACCTGCTTTCCCAGCAAAGAAGGTGGGCAGGGAAGTGAGGGATTTTATGGCAGAAAGGAAAACGTGACCTTAGTGGGAGCAACAGAGGAGTCAGAACCGTGTAAGGACCCACACAGCGAGGCTTGGATACTAAAGAAAATAATATTTACTTGGGCAGTAAATAAAAGATCAGGGCCATTTTCAGCTGCCATATTCTGGTGAAAGAAGGAGATAAAGACAAGGAGAGAGAGGATGATGAGGAATTTTTGTAATCACTGCAGTCACCTGGGCCCAGGAGCAGAGATGGATTGCTGTGTCCACCAGGGGAAAGGCAGCCAGCCACCTTTGGGAAAACTGGGGAATGCCAGGGGATATTTAAGATATTTAATACAGACAGCACAGCATTGGGGCTGGGTTTGGCAGCTATCCAGGAAACTCCCTGAGAAATCCTGCCACTAAAATAAAATCAAAATTAATCTCTGCGTAAAGTATTCTTTTTTTATTCTTCTGAGATGGGATGACAGAGCAGAAATAAAACTGCACTTCAGTCATACTGAGATATTATTCTGAGCAGAATTGTGCTGGGGAGGTAGGAAATGCCAGCTCAGGGCAGTCATTTGCTCCATCAGTTGAACAGTTGTCCCAAATGATGGCTAATCAGAGATAAAGCAGGCACCAGCAGTGCAGTTTCAGTAGTGCAGCTCCAGCAGATTTGCAAGGGAAATTCAGATCGACAGGTGGTCCTTACCTTTGGCAGAAGGTCAAGAGAACATCACAACTTTCTTATCTCCCTGTTTTATCTGCCAGAGGTAGGAGGAACTGCAGAAAATATCTGAGTTTTTGTAAGCTTAACCATTTAAACAGAGAGATACCCTTGCAGGGATTGAGTGATGTTTTCAGGTTTTTAAGGATGGCAAAATTAAACTTTTTCCCCACAGTACAGAACTGCAGTTTGAAGCTTGTTCTCTCCATGGAAAAGCAGTGAATCCTGATATTCAACTCCACTAATGTATGTCTAAAAGTTACTGTGGTGTCATTTTTGCAGAATGAAAGGGATTTTACACTATAAATTTTGTTGATTCTCATCTTCTGTATGGTTTTTCCCTTGCTGAAACCCTACAAAAATCTTTGCTACACTTAATACTAAGTAGTTCAGGTGAGACAATGACTGATCCACACAACCTTTGAAGTCAGGTCACTGCTGGATGCCAGGGCTAGGATTCAGATCCAGATTTCTGGCATTCCTGCTCCAAAGGGTTGAGCTTTGGAGCACCAAAGCAGCTCCTCAGCAAGATCCCTGATCAGATCTGATCGATCAGATTCCAGTCTGAGCTGTCTTCGCTATGTTGCAATATCCAGGTGTCATTCCTTGGGGATCTGGGAGGATGGGAGAAGTTTTGACCTGATGTCAAAGTATTTCTGTGTATTTTTTCCAGCAAACCACATCCACTCTGGTGTTTTTCTGTTCTGGATCTGTCTCTGAGGCAGGTTGGCAGTGGGTACAGAAATCTCCAGCTGTTGGTCTGCCACCTTCTGACACACAGCTGCAGCTGTGTGGGTGATAATGTTTTAAATGTAGTTGAATAAATAATAATGCTTTAAATGTAGTTGAAGGCAAAAGAATTAGAAAATTCTCAGTTGAAGAACCAGAAACCTCTTGGTAGAAAATGATTTTCTGTGTTCAATGAGGAACCACATAACCGAGTTAAATTAAAATTATGTATGCTCCTTTTCTTTTTGCAAGAGTAAAAAGTTCTGGCTCATTCACAGCATTGTTGCACAGGTGGACGAGGGGGACACAGAGTAAAGGTGATTAATTAAAAGAAGAAGAAACAGAGGGTCAGGAGAGGCAAATTGATGTGAAAGACAAGATAATTTGTGCTCTCTGTGCTGTATAATTGTAGTAAGTGTTACAGTTGAATTTATTGTCTGAAATGCACGCCACAATTGTTTACTCAACTGCACGGCTACCTTGGGCTGCCAGCTGAATTTCTGATTCTGTGCTAAAAACTTGTGTTTGGTCTTTCTAAACACTGAACATCTCCCGTTCCTGTGAACTTCAGAGACCCAACAGCCTCATCATTGTCTGCCTCTTCTTTTGGCTGAGTTTTAGACTGATTTTGAATTCCTCACTCAGATGCTGTTGCTGCTTCTTCCTTGGGAAATTTTGAATACCTGTAGATATCTTTATATCTGCTCTTATCCATAATTCTTTGAAGAGAAACATGACTTTCAAACCACTGTTTAAAAGGAGAGGAAAGTTTATTTAAAGTGTTTGATTTCCTAGTGAAGAGAATCAGCTTTGTTTTTAGAGCAGATCTACGGATCTGTGGGCAGACAAAATATGTTTGAGTTCCAGTTTACCAAGTTGAAACAGAGTAGGCAAATCTTTGGTTCACATCTCTCACTCTTTTTTGCCTTTTTTTGTGGTTATTTCCTTTTTTTTTCCCAGGAAACCTAATCAAGGTAATTGACATTTAGCAATCAGGTTTTAGGATCTTGACAGTTCTGCAATGTGGTTTCTGTCACTGCTCTGGGAAAGCAGCAGTGAGGAGGAAATGGGAGCTATCATGTCATGTGGATGAGTAACTGGCTCAGACAGAGCTTCCTTTGTGTCAGTGCTTGAAGTCACACTGCTGTCTTATTACAGCCTGTGGCTATTGCAATAAAAAGCAGGTGCAGAAGAGAAATAGGAGAAATGGGAAGGTTTTAAAAAAAAATCTTCTTTTTTATATATTAACATTCATTTTTCAAAAAAACCTAACTATAAGTCTTGGGATGTATTTGAATTCTTCAAATGTCAGCACAAAACTGACACAATAGATTTTGTCTGCAATGTAATTTACTTTATCAGTAATCTCAGCATGAAGGAGGTTTTTAGCAGTCACTCTCGGGTGTTTGTATCACTCTTAATCCCACACAGGTAAATATTTAGCTCTTAGGAAAATGACTCACCTGTCTTAGGTGCTTGTAGCTAAATATTTATGTTCTTTTAACCAAATAATAAGAAACAATACCCAATTTAATCACTTGCCATGCTCTAAATCATAATTTGCTTTTGAAGAACAGTATCAAAATGCAGAGTTGAACATGGAAATGCATTCCCCAATCCTCCCTGCTATCACTTTGGCAAAGTAAAAATCCTTCAGATGCTTGGCTTTATGTGTTTAGCTTCCCACTCAATTCCTGTTTGCTGTTTGTTTTATTTAAGCTCCTTTATTTCCTTGCTGGGAAGAACTGAGCAGAATAGCACTGGGAATTAATTACAGGCTGAGGAGTGGTGCCCCTCAGATGTCTGCACAGCTTTTCAGGCACCAGAGAAGTACAAAAGATTCTTTTGCAGGATCTGTCCTGTGTTGCAGCACAAAATTTCAGATAGTTGTGTACGTTGATGTTAAGAGTCTCTAATTGCATTTTGACTGATTTAAAAAAAAAAATCTATTTAGGAGCAGGAACCTGTGTATCCTCACAGAGAGCAATTCTAACTTCAGACCTCTGAGCAGACTTGAGTGGGTTTGTTGTGACAGGTGACTGTTTAATTCCTGCAAATCTTCTTTAAAGAGTTGATCATCACAGTCATCCCTGTATTCTCTGATGCAGCACCTGGATGCAGGAGGCAGTGTGGACCAGAGAGGTGGTGGGAATTCTTTATGGCCCTCTGACATTGATAAAGGTAGTTCAACTTCTCAGCAGCAGGAAAGATTAAAATGTTTCCATATGCAAACTCTCCAGGAATGCAGGTTTGGGAAGCATGGCTCAGCTGATGTTGGTTTTTCTTCCAAGGTCTCATGCATGACCAGCTTTGTGCACAGTTTTTGGGAGGCTGAGTTACCTCAAGCTGGGCAAAAATATCAATGTGAGTTTTCCACACTCCCCTGCTGTATTTCCATGTCTGTGTTTCCATTGTGAAACAGGGGTGAGCAATGCCACGCTCTGCACTGCTGGGCTTTGGAAACACCTTGCAGGTGCAGCAGTATTTCTTTCACCTCTGAGTGCTCAGGTTGTCCTCAGGTTGAGGACTCCCCATCCCTGGAAGTGTCCCAGGCCAGGCTGGACAGGGCTTGGAGCAACCTGGGATGGTGGAAGGTGTCCCTGCCCATGGCAGGGGGTGGAATGAGATGAGATTTAAGGTCCCTCCCTCCCACAGAATCCATGGGATTCTGTGTTGGGATGTCAGGCCTCAGCTGGCAACAGCTCTGGGCAGAGAAACCAAAGCATCTCTTTAATTTTTAAGCTCTCCTCTAGTAACATATGAACAAGTCTAAAATTAGTTAAATAATTATGAAAAAACCAGAACTGTTCATGGCTGTAAATTGCCTCAGTTGAGCTCATGTGAAAAACCGTGTCTCTGGTGCTAACCCTGGAAACTGAAAAATCAGGAGTTCCCTTCCCTGTGGGGTATTTAAAGCTGTCTCATGCTGGGGAATACAGATGAGAAAGGCAGACAGCAGCATATTTGAAATGACTGTACTCACACCAACCCTGGTATCTCTTTTATGCTTTCTATACAAGTAAAAATCTTGGGTCTCTTTTTATAAAATGTCATTATTATTATTAGTAGTAGTAGTAGTAATAGTAGCAGTAGTAGTAGTATGTTATGACAACTCTAGAAAATGTTTTGAATTGCAGGAAGTTTTTCAGGGAAATAGTTTGTCATCTTGTTTGCCTCTGGCACTGTTTTGAAACGGACTGCTAACAAAAGTTTATTGCCAAAGATGCTAGTGATATGCATTTTATTATCAATCTATATGAAAATGCTTTAATGCTCTCAGATTTTCCCTCCCTGGTACCACTTCTAAGATTTGTTTCTCTCTTATATCAACACCATCTCGTTTATGTGCCTGACATTCTGGAACTAATAGAAAGATCACAGTTAAGGTAAAAAAAAAAAAAAACCACAAAATCAAAGTAAGCCCTGTTTCCTTGTGCTTAAACATGTCCCACAGGCTTGATAGGTGTGAAAATTAGAGGCATGTTGCCAATAGGTTAAATTATGGAATGGAGTGAAGATCACTGATTTTAATGTTTAAATAGTCACCAGCACTGCTTGGGAATAGCTGCTATATATCAATTACACACCGAGTAGGAAGTTTGAAGACAACTGGTACTGCTAGAAATTCTGCCTGTCAAATTTGTCATAGTTTATTTAATTACAAGTATGAAGAAGAAACAACCTGGTAGCTTTTCACAGTCTCCCCCCACAAGGGCAGATGGGTATTAAAGCCAATTCAGTCTGTTTCCTGATTGCTCCAGGCTACAGAAAATTGTTCCCCAGGGAAGAGAAGTAAATCAGTTATGATCTTTAGTCTCTCAGAGGGAGATTAGAGCCACCACACTGGTGAAACAGCAGTAGGCTTCCTCTGTGTAACTGATTTCACCTTTAATCCTGCCATTGATTGAATATTGCTAAGAACACTGCCATGCATTTTAAGGTCAAACCGATGATGAACACCCCAGGGAAAGGAAGTTATTTACACAGAAAGGTAAAGACGAGCCTTTAGCTTTGCTGTTTCAAAAAAGCGGTAAAACATCTCCTTTGGGGGAAAAAAAATGATTCCAATTTCAGCCATCAACCTTTCCCAAGTTTTTGTAAGGCTGCTTATCACAGTGGTATCCGATCATCTTCCAGGTAATCTGGAATAGTGAAGGCTTTTGTGGGCTTCATTGAATGTCTCACTCCTCTTTCTTTGCCAGGTAAAGGCTGTCCTTAATGTGAGGCTTTTATTCTTTATCTCTTGATGTTAATTTTCTTCTAGGATTAAGCAGAGTTAGGACAAAAAGTGACACTAAAGTTGCAAAAGTGATTTTATGGCAGAAGGTGCTTTTCTAGGAAAGGGAAAAAAATAGTTTTCTAAAAACCCCTAAATTTTCAGCCACTGCTGAACCTCCTCTCTTAGTCTGTGATTTTGTTTTTCATATCACAGTGTGGGGTTTTTTTTCCCTTGAGCTATTAGTTGTTTTTAATGAGGAAAAGAGGATTCTTCTATCACTGCTGGACTGGAAAGCACAAAAGGTGCCTCACAGGAAAGCTTTGTGTGGTTGTATGCAAAACCTGTGTGTGAATTACTGAGAACAGGCCATGAAAAACAGGCACAATGTCTTGATAGGGCTGCAGGTGAGATCTGGCACAGAGAGGCTCTGCTGATTTTGTGTTGCAGCTTAGGAACACTGATTGTTGAGAGACTCATTTGCCTTCTAATAAGGATGCACCTATCCCTGGAAGGACAGTGAGGGTAATTTCTTCTGCCCTGGATGTTTAGGTAAGGCCTGTAGAGCTGTTTATTTGACATGATACTTGATTAGGTCTGCAGATGTTAGTCTGCTGAGAATCTATGAAGACAAATATCTTCTTTTTTCTGATTCTTTTGTGATTTCATATATCCAGCTGTAGCATGATTTGTTTCCAGTCCTTCACACTTGAAATGAACCTCCCTGGTTTTCCATCAGAGAGGTTTTCCTCTAGAGTGAGAACTTTTATTTAGAGCTCATAATTATGTGTTCCTGTCTCTGGAATGCAGATCTGATCTGCTGGGTGATCTTGGGCTCCTGTTTTTCTTTCCAAGTGTGATTCTTATACAGAAAATTGTTGGGGACAGAAACTTGGACTCAGCTCCTAAAAGAGCTTCACAACTTTTGGGAATTCTGCTAATGACATATTTAAGATAATACAAACCAGAGTGAGACCTAGAAATACATTCAGGATAGGTACTTGGAGATAAATGACTGGACTGAACCAAAACTGAGAAAACACATTAAATGAGAGGCAAACCTTTTAAAACTGCTTTGTTTATTGCTTGATGTTCAGGACAAAGCCCTGCCTTCCTTATGTGATTACAGAATTTCTGAGGAGACCTTTGGCTGGCTCAGGTACCCCCTGTGGCTGTGGTTTGCTGCTCCCTACCCAGGACCCATCTCGCGTGACACCGCTTGGTGCCAAATATCCTTTATCTGCAGGTTGGGTCCGTGCCCTTTGCTGCCTCTTAAATCCCAGCATTGTGGGAATCCTGTCAGCCCCTTCTGTGTGTGGGGACATCATTTCATCAATGTCAGCAGAGCCAGTGCTGGTCCCTGCTGAGCTGTGCCTGTCCCGGGTAGGAGAAGGGCCCGGCCACCTCCCTGGGGTGACACCACGCCAAGGCCCGGCCACGACTGCAAACCTGCAGGTGCCTTGCGAGTCTGGGGACATTGAGGACCTGCCACCCACACTTGGGCTTGTAAAGGGGAGCTTGGAGTGACACCAGCACATCCCCAGGAGCAGTGGGCAGCAGCCCTTTGGGGTATCTCCAACACCATCAGCTCTGCAGAGCAGGTTCATCCCAGCCATGACAGCAGGGCCTGCAGTGCCTCTGGAAAGGGCTGCACCAAGGTTTGCTGTGGGGTTAGAGCTTTTACTGACCACAGAGTGATCCCTGAGCTGTGGGGGTTAGAGCTTTTACTGACCACAGAGTGGTCCCTGAGCTGTGGGGTTAGAGCTTTTACTGACCACAGAGTGATCCCTGAGCTGTGGGGGTCAGTGCTTTTACTGACCACAGAGTGATCCCTGGGCTGTGGGGGGGTCAGTGCTTTTACTGACCACAGAGTGATCCCTGGGCTGTGGGGGTCAGTGCTTTTACTGACCACAGAGTGATCCCTGGGCTCAGGTTCTTCTCCTCTGTGGATAAGGATGGCACCCAGCAAAGCTGGCCCTGTTCTCAGGGGTTCTGGGTAGCAGGTCAAGCCTGGCTCCTTGCTGTCCCTCACACACACACACACGGGGGATTAGCTGGATTTGCTGCTTCGCTTCGGTCCAGGCCCCTTCCCCCTTCTCTGCCTCCTGCTGGGGAAGGTTTAGGGCCAGGACTCCTGTTTGCATCCCAGGCCTGTCTGAGGAGCTGGGGGCAGCAGGCTGGGGTTGTGCCCTCCATGGCAGAAGGTATCTGCAGGGTTGCACCATTTTTTGCAGCCCTCACTGTGGCAGGAGGGATTTGCTTTCTCCTTTTCTTGGTATTTTCCTGTCTCACTTCACGCTCATTCCTATTCCCAAGCACTTCTCTGGGTTAGCCACAAGGTGCCATCAGTAGACACTTCTACACCAATATTCCAAGGGCTGGAGACAGAGAAAGCCGGGCAAAACCACCCTGATGCTACAGAGAGGGAAAGGTGAATTAATAAAAACCATAAGCACAAGGAGATCAAAACACACAGCAAAACACACCAAGGGCAGCCAGCCGGACCTGTGTGTCCCTTGCAGGTTTTTTTTTTGCTGCTGCACTGACAATCTCATCAGTTCAGATTTTGGGGTTTTTTTTGGTTAAACTGGTTTTAATCCTTCTTGCCCCTAATGCCAGTGGCACCAAGCAGTGTCCCTGTGTCCCATTGTGCTGTGAGAGCACAAACCAGAAGGCGTGGCCCTGCCTCCCAAGGCAGGAAGCACATCAAGGGGAAATAATTGGAAAAGGGAGAGCGAGAATAAAAGTTATGGGGAGAGCATCTTCCTGAATGTGAAAGAGTATTTCCTGATAAGATTTTGCACCTCTCAGGTGTCAGCTGCACACAGGCAGAGCTCTGACAAGGCAGGTGACAGTGAATTTACAGAGCAGCTCTGGAAGGAGTCGTGCTTGGGGAACAGCAAACAGGAAAGGAAGCCCAGGGCCCACTTGAAATCCCAGCAGTAGAGCTGGTGGAGACAGGTGATGTTTACAGAGCAGGGCAAATTGAGGTCTTTTCAAGTGTGTGATGCTTCTGCAAAGTGTAGCTGTTTTCACACAGGCTGAATTTTGGATATTGGGATGTAGGTCCTGGAAAAGCAGGTTATACTCCCTGGGAAAGCAGAGGACACAAAGATTTTCCCAATATGAATTATTATATTTTTGCTGTGTGGCAAAAATTGGGTGGTAGGGGCTGATTCCCACTGGTGTGGAAAGGAACAGCCAGGATAGAAGTAGGTGACAGTGGAAGAAGTGAGGAGGATAAAGATGATTTTGGAGGATCTGCCATGCACAAATGCACAACAGCAGTGCCAGAGCGAGGGTCTGAATGGGAAGGCTTGGGAGGAATGTGGGGCAATGCCTGGAGGTGAGGCATTACCTTCCTGGATGTGAGGAACTTCTCCCTAATTGCATTTCTCAGTGCCTCTGACACAGCCTGGGTTTGTTTGCCGAGTTTCCTTTTTGGCTCCTTACAAATTGACCCATTTGCTTCACTTTGTGTATTTTTAATTTTCCTTCGCAAAATAGCCTCACTTTGGGCTCATTTGGTAAATCAATATTAGTGTTTCAATAAGGCTCCTATCAGCCCTTATTTTACACTAAATCTTTCCTACAAGTTTTTCTTTCTCCCTCCTCCTCTCTATGACTAATAGATATAATTTCAACAGTTTGACTAAGCGCCGTGTTATAGAAAAGGCAGTAATTTATACTGATGTAATGGCTGTGATAAAAATCATTTGTGTGCTGATTTTATAAATTAGGTAGGAAATGTGAGTGCCTCTGAAAAATGAAGTGCTACCACATGAATTCCAGTGTTGTTAATGCTTCATACCTTTCTGCTTCATTAAACCAATTTCACGGGGAGATGAGTTAGAGGAGGAAGCTGTGCTGCTTAAGAGACGCAACAATGGTTTATTGAAAGAAATGGGGATAAGATTAAATTAAGTGCTACTTGAGAAATATGGAAATACAAAAATATTCAAGCTTAGAGATGGCGAATTCAAAAATATGATAAGTTGGCTCTTTCATACCCAAAGAACTGTCTCATCATAATTGCATAGGCTGAATTCACAGGCTACTAATTAATATTGAAGAGTTTCTTGAACCACTCTTATAAATGAATCAGAGTGCCCTAGAACTAATTTATAACTATTTCCTTTTGGAAATCAAGACAACTTAAAATGCTGCTTTCTGTGCATTCCTATCTTGGCTACTAAATCCTTTGAAATGATTTCTGCCATATATTTTATATTTATTTATTATTTCACATACTCCATTTATCAGCTGAATTTAAAGGGAGGACTTAAAAAAAAGGTGTAAGATTAAGAAGCCTTCAGGTCTGGTAAGACCCTTCTAATTTAGGATAATTATCTGGAGCAGCCTAAAATAACTTTTCTGACCACTTTTTGATCTCAATTCACCTGCATTGAAACCAATATGTTTCAGCTGGATTTATATCTGAATTTTTTTCAAAGCATAGCTATGGAATATGTAACTTAAGAAAGAATATATGTCCACAGGAGATCAGGTAAGATCCACAACTAAGAGGCTAATTGATTTTTTTACCAGTCCCATAAAATAGCTGCAGCTATTTTTTTCCCCCCTCCCTCGAGGACGAGGAGTTTTCATTCTCAAACCACTAAACCCTATTTGTCCTGCGGATGGTGGAACATGTAAATACAAAGGGAGTCATTCATTAAATAAGAGGCTTATGCATACACAAGTTTTAAAAAATGCATAGTTTCAAAGCCCAACTGCGAGGCTGCCATTTTCCCCCCGGTTCACAATGAGAACCCTGTGTACGAGTGACCCAAGTGCTGGGATTTGGGCCAGCTCTCAGATTAGCACAGAAAACACGTCGAGACTCCATCCCCCCCTCCCCCTGATGGCAATGGGGGCTCAAACTGTGCCCATGGGGGCCGTGTGTGGGATCTCAGGGATGGCAGCACTGCCCCGCTCTCTCTCTGCCCATGTTCTGGGGGTGCAGCCCCTCAGCCCAGCTCTGGTTTGAAATAAATCACCCAACAAAACAAGATCCTGTGCCAGGCAGCTCTGAGGCTGCACCCTGCCAAGAGCTCTTGATTCCCCACGAGAGGGGATCAGAGCTGAGGATGCTCAGCCCTTCACTGGGGTATCACTACACAGCTCATGTCAGTCCTGGCAGGGATCTTCCCAGCAAAGTGCTGGGCACCATCCAGTCCCAGTGCTCCAGTGGGATTTGGCACCTCCCAGGCCTGGCCTGTGAGATGTAATTAACCATTCAGCTCATCTGCAAGCACAGTGCATAGCGGGGTTTATTTCTCTTCCTCTCTTGCTTCAAAATCTGTTGAAGGAAGGAAGGAGGGAATAGCAGAGCAATAAAAGTGGAATTCCTGCTAGTGCAAAAATTCCAAGAGTCCAAATTCATTGTCACTGCATATAACAAGAAGTTACAGTCTTGGAATTTGGAATGATGAGATTTTCTAAAAATACGTATTTGCTTTTACCTTATAGAAATAACATGTTTTGGCATTTTTTTTGGAAAAACAAAAGGAACCTGTACATCCCCATTAAGATTTTTGGTATAGACATCAAACCTCAAGGATAAAACCTGTACTTTGAAGTAGCCATAAGTGCACAGTACCTATATGGCTTATCTTTGAATTACTCATTCTGTGAGGTTCTCCCTCCTAACTGTACCAGAATAATGTTTTTTATTATCCTGTAGAGATACCAGGACATTTTCTGTGCAATTTGGTGAATTTTCAGAGGTTTGAGTATGAAATTTCTTTCTCTGTGTAAGTTTGTTCCTGCCCATTTGAAGACAATCCTTTCTCACTCCTGTTGGATGCTCAGGGTGGAGCTGAGGCTCGTGCTGGATTTGGGAGCCTGTCACAAGTCTGAGTGTATTTTTAAGATCTGGATTTCTTTCTCTCTTTGATCGTGTATTTGATTTTATCTTTCTCTTTTGAATAGGTTTTTTTCCCCATTTTCCCCCCTGTCTCTTATTTTTTCTTTACTCTTTCCCTTCCCCTTTCCTTTTTCATCTCTGTGCTCTGCCTTTTATCCTGCACTAAGTGAATGCAGCTTGTTTTGAGTCCAGGAATAGAAATGCTTGCCACTTTCCCTTTGCTCTGCTCCAGGCATGTGTAAAGCAGCAGATAAATGTTGACAGCATTTTGTCTTTGTACAAGTTGGGCTTTCTGCAGGCATTGAGTGCAAATTGCAGAATAAATTCACGTGCTGAATGCTGGAGAAGAATTACTTCAAAGATCTCATAATGAGGAACTGAAGCTGTGCACAGTTGCTAAAGCATTTAGCTTAGTGAGACACTTATAAAAGGTAAACATAACCACAGAAAAGAACTCTGTAGTTTGCCTGTATAGATTCTTGAACTCCATTCTTTTTTTGTATCAATGTGCATTTGGAATCAGTTCATTAGAAGAGAATGAAAGATGGAGTTTGGTTTACAGTGGCCATAAGATTTTGGCACGTTAGGAGATACCTCACTCTTTTAAACACTGAGTGAGTTGTACAAGAAAGTCTCACTTCCTAACTTTTTTTTTCTCTACCCCCAATTATATTATTACCCTGGCTGGTTTAATTTGGAGGCTTTCTAGCCTGCAAATTCAGGGTGGAAGAATTGCATGCTTGCTTTTATTAGAAACTGCTTTACATCTTGGGACCAGCTGTGCTGTTTTTGTTAGAAGTGTTTGGTGTTGCTTCTATATTTTAGGTAATCTGGATAAATCTCAGAGATTTAATGGTAATGGGTGACTGTCCAGAAGTAGAGCTTTGTAAAAATAGTGTGAAATTCCCAGGATTGAAATTCTTGACCTGCACAGTTTGAGTCAGTTTGCCACAACTCTTGCTACTGCTGCTGCTTCCAAATTTCCTTCTCATTAAAGGCATGGCTTGGAAGGAGAAAGGACTGAAATATTCTTTACCTTGTCCTAAATTACTTCTTCTCTGTCCTTCTCTCAGCTCTACCAAGTTAATAGTTTGTGCAAAGGTGGGAGATTTAAATTCTCCTCTCTTACTCCCCACTGCCACATCAATGACTTCCTACCCTCAAAACTGCTGGTGCCAACAGGAGGGATTGATTTGTTTTGCACAGTGGAAATGGGAGGGCTTGGGATGCTCAGCCCATGGAAAATCTGGACACAATGAAATGCTTTCCTGGCTCATCTCTAGGTGAGTCTCATGCACATCTCTTGCAGGGTTATGAAACCAAACTCTCCGGAGTGCAAAACAAAAGTCTGAATAGTTCTGTGGCCCTGCTCATCGGCTGGCAAAAAGTCACCAGCTCATTGAGGCTGCATGCCTCATGCTGTACACGGCACTTTCTGGAATGTTTTATTCACTCACTGAGCATTTTGAGCCGTGGAAGTGACTCATGAGCACAAATCCCAGGACATTTAGCCTTTTTCACTTTAGGTTGTGTGTTTCCAGCAGCAAACATTTGTTGGATTTTCCTGTCAGAATAGCAACCTTTAAATGTGTAGGTTTGGTGCCAGCATCGGAACAGACTGGTAAAAAATCCTCTGTCTGATACCAGAATGGGGCAAATTCCTTTATTTTCTATCCCCCAATGGGAAGCAAGCTCAGACTTTTGAAAACAGCATATAAACTTCTACATTTTGTTTGATTTCACAGCCAAGACACCGGGCAGAAACTTTTGGGGGCTTTTAGTGCAGCTTTTCCCCTTTAATGAAGTCCTGGTCACCAGCAGCTTTAATCAGTTACTCCCCAGCCCTGTGCTTACCAGGCTGATGATGCTACTGGTAAAGCAGATAAAAAGTTTACTCACCAAAGTTTTTTACTCACTGAAGTTCTTGCCATCAATCATTTCTAAACAATAGTGACAATCCTTGGTTGGCAGAAATGTCAAAGAGTGGGTGGGACGTTCATAACAAGGAGCTATCGTGATATCTGGAATAGAATAGGAGGGGAAACACGATCACAGGAGGGATCAGTGATCAATACCATTGTAGGCAGTAAGAGAACTCCCATGAACTCCCACAGCCACGGGCCTGGGGTTTTCATATTCCTTATCTGTTGACATCAGTGTTTCTTTTATGTTATTGACCTGCAGGACAGTGAGTGCGAGGAAATTGAAAGTGCTGCTGGCAATAACGTGCATGATGCCAGAAATGTGAGAGGAAAAGTTAAACTGAGAACTCAGCAGTGCAGTAGGAAGAGGTGAGTGAGCAAAACTGGGCCTGATAAATAAACCAAATCAGTACCATAAAAAGCAGTGCCTCTGTTCAGGGTTTTTTTGCAGGAGGTTGCTGGTTTTTGGCTGTAGGAGTGACATATTTGTCTTTTTCTGAAGGTGTAAAAAAAAGAAACCCATGACATGCAACAATGATGACTTGTCCTGCCTTTATCCCTCTGTTCCTTTTCTCACAGGAGAAATGCTGCACTTGAAAGTCTTGTGGTTGATGACTTAACAGAGTTGGGCATCTTCTGGCACAGCCAAAAATGTTCTAATGCCAGGAAAATCTTTGCACAGAATAATGGGTTTTCGATCCTCTGTTGCAACATTAAAAAAAAAAAGTGTTATATAAAGTTAATTTAAACATCCAGCTTCTCTGTCTGTTGTGGAACTGCAAACACCCTTCCCTCCTTAAGAATTTCTAAATCAAGTCGTGGCCTATGTAGCCTGTTCTATAGACCCTCACAAATGGAAATAGTGCCAAAATAGGCCATCAGGAAGGTGCTGCTATAATTAGTGCTCTTGCAGAGAAAGAGAGAAAAGTATTGTGAGCTTTCTTCTTCCTTTTATATGAATAAGAAATATAATAATATATTGCCTGATGATAGCATGATTCCAATGCAAATGGCAGGGGCTGGTGGCTCATTTAACAGGCCTGGCCTGTAGCAAGGCTCCCTTCCCCGCTCCAGTTCAAAATTGATTATTTTAATACAGAATTCCTGAATGAAAGAGGTTCTTGGCCTTTTCCTGGGCTGTTGAATAATGCATGTGGGAGAAAGCAAATAGAAGCAGAGGGTCTCAGCTGCTGGAACAATGGGCTGAGCACAGAGCTGAGGGGGCACATTAGTTTATCATTGCCTTGTCAATCCTCATAGGCTGGGAATCGTGGGATAGCCTGGAAAGAAGCAGCTGCTGAACGTGTGGTAAACTGACCGGGGCACTTTGGAGAGACGACTGCATTTACACATCTGAAAACAAGATATTGATTTTCCCCACAAAGCTGGGGAGAAATAGCTGAAAAAAAAAAAAAAATATATATATCTGGATCGTGGCTCGTTTGCAAAACCCTGGTGCTTTCCTGGCTGTGCCTGGAGCTGGAGCTTCCTCGTGATGGGGCTTGCAAATCTAAAAATAGTCTCTGCATAAACTTTGCTTTTCCTCCTCGTTGATTGACTGCCCTCCTAATCCTTTTAGTGATTCAGTACGAGTAAAATGTAAATGCAAGCCAGCTTTGTGAATGTTAACAAAAATATTTCCTTCGATTTGCAGATTTCTATTTTTTTTTCTTTTAAAGTTACATATTCCCTTTTGTGGGAATATTTGATTGATCTTGAAGATATATTTGTTTGATATCCCTGATATCACAGCTCTGCCTTTTCTAATGGAAGTGGGATTCACTTCTGAGTGCCAGTTTTGGTTCAGGACACATCCTCAGGCAGGAGAGTTTCTTTCAGAAGTGACAAAAATATGAAAGTGAACCAATGCTTGACACGAGCAGAGTGGGATGATGAATTGTTTTAAACAAGGAAAGGTTTAAGGCAGAGATGAGCACACATTTCCTTGTGATTAATATTCAGTAAGATGCTGATGTCTTGCTCTAGGCCCAGTTATTAGGATGCTCTTATTGCCACAAGTTTATGATTATTATTTTAGCTACCAGAAATCCTGTTTATGACTCAGGATTTTCTCTGCTGGGTGCATACAAGAACATGTTCAGCATGTCAATCACAATATGTTAAGAAGTTTCAACTGAAAAAGAAGTGGCCTGTCAGAAAGAACACATTTTTTATCAGTGTAGGTCTAATTGTGGATCCAGATTCCCCAGAGGAGTAAGGAGCTGGTTTGTCCTTACCTCTGCAGCTTGAATGACACTGCAAACATGAAAACTCTTGGCTTCATGAGCTGCTGTTATGGTTTTGTCTGTCAAAAAGCAGCTGCCTCAGCACTTAGCTGATGTAAACATTGCATTTTAGCATTCACAGTATGTGTTGTAAAATAAAAGAATATTTTGATATTGGATATCATCATTAGTCAAACAGGCCTCCAAAAGCAGGACAAAATGAAGATTATTACAGTGTTTTCCATCTTGATAACTGATACAGGAAATCAGGCTCCTCATTGCCTCCCAGGCTGATACTGTGATGAGAGCAACAGAAGAATTACAACAGTACAAAAGGATTTTCCTGCACCTTTTTAAAGTTAAGGAATGTTTAACACCTTTGGTGTGGTTGGATTCCTCTATCAGTGAGCTGTATCACAAGATATTACAAATATAACCATTTCAAATCCAGGTTCTAAGTCTACATTTGATAAATGAATAAATGCTCAGGTTTTCTGATGTTCAGAGAAGCCAGATCCTCCTGCTGGCTGTAATGAGAATTCAGTGATTTAAAAAATTGTTTCATTCATTCATATTTGGACTCAGGACTCTGGGTACAGGCAACTATTGTATTAATTAATTATTTCAGAGTAGGGGATCAAGGCAGATTTTGCTCTCAAATATGATCAAGGTTCACCTCTTAGGAATTCACAGATTTCCCACAGAAAATCAGAGGCTGCTCAAAACACAGGAATTGTGTTGTGTGATTTCCTGACAGCTCTGGGCTCTGGTTTGAGCTGGTCCCTGTGAATACTGTCCTCAGGAATAACCACATCCAGAAATGTGAGGGGAAACACTTCAACTCTGTGGTGAGAGAATCCTGAGTAAGCAGCAAGGAGAAAAGGCTGAATGACATCAGCCAAAGACCAAGTTTATCACTTACTGGAACTTCACATTGTATTTGCTTCAGAGATCTTTTTTTGAACAATAGCAAGCTCAAAGTACGCAATCTTCCATTCCTTTCCCTGTGACTTCAATTTTGCGCTGGGTGAGCCAGAAAGGATCCTCTTAAACTGTGAAATAGAGGAAGGGCTGTTTCCCCTCATAGTTATACATTAATAAAATCCTACAAGATTTACTTGAATTAATTGCACGAGCAGAAAGTAGTTACAGAACGAGATGAAGTCTTGATCAAAAAGATGCTGTTTCAGTATCTTTCCTTGGTGAAATAAATGCCAATAATTTATAGAAAAAGAAGCTTTGGTGCAGTTTTACTGAGCACTTTTAAGACCAGCCACAGACTCTAGATTCATTGAAATGAATTTATAGAGTGATGTGCCTGTCAGCTGGGCTCAGTTTCCATCCTGGTGGCACAATTGTGCCACTTGTCCGTGGGATAATCTCATCAGCAACATGTCCCAGGTTATGTCTTTGTCCCCTTTCCTTGAATTCAAAGCAAGAACTACCCCAGAAGTGAATATAATGAGGGAATAAACCCAAATACAGGCAAGTGTGCTCAGTCTGCAGATGCAGGGGTTGTAGATCCCAGACATACCTGGGAAAACCAGTGGAGATGATGAGTTACAACTCTCTCAAATAACACTTGCAGAATTCTTTGGAGATGCCACCTCACTGTTCTCCCAGCTGGACAAACACTTTGTTCCTCTCCTGCCCTTCCTCACAGAGCCCTCCTGTTCTGGCTGTCCTGCTTCTTTCCACAGAATCTCCTTTCCCCTCTTCCCACTGCAGGTCAGGGAATTTTGTGCCTCATTTTCCCCCCAGCCTGGCCCTGGTTTGCCAGGTTCCTGCAGCATCCCTTGCTCATGGCTGTGCCCATCACACCCCAGCACCTTTCCCTGTGACCAGGAGTATCCTTTCCTTGTTTTGGTTCACATTTCTCAGTTTACAAAGCATTCTGCAGAGTTAAACATCAATCTGCCCTCAGCTCCCAGCCCCAGAAAGGTGCTCTGAGTCCTGCCTTGGTGGCGAGGCCTCTATGACAAGAAGAAGAGCAATATTAAAGTCATTTTCTCCAAACATTTCCTTTTGTGCTTTGTGAGTGCAAAGCAAGAAGGAATACCTGCATTTTCTTGCAGAGTAAATGCTTTTTAAATTACTCATGCTGCAGAGCAGCTAAATGCCTTTCATGTTCCCCTAAAATTTCCTGTTAAAATAGAGGCTGATGGGTGTTCTCCCATTTCAAAAGATTTTTGGGATATATGAAAAGTTTTAATATGGAATAATTAGTCTTGCTTTGTTTCCACTGATGTTGCCAAAACATTTAGCTATTTTCCCAGCCCAAGGATGCTCCATAGAATACCCTTTTAGAAAAGATAACCCATGTGTTTTGTTTTAGAGGGCAGAAAAAAAGATTAATCAGAGCTATCTCTGTAGTGTAAAAAGTAGTTAAATTTAACTTTTAACAGTGAGGGGGTACAGAAAGACTTCTAATGAGCTTATTCCTTCTTGCCCACAGTGTTTTTGCACTGGATGCAGTCTTCACATCAATTTTTTTGCATACAACTGACACAAACTACTTGTCTTTGAAACTGTTGATGAAAGTGCAGGGAGTGAAGCATTTGACTGAGAATCTGAGTTGAGTATCCTTTTCTTTTAGTAAAAATTTGTGTCAAATTTGTTGCTTCTGTGCCCTCCCTGCTGTGTTAAGCTAGAGGGAGAGGAAACCTGGCCATCTTTTGCTTCTCGTCTCCCTGAGTCCTGTCTGAAGTCAGTGATCTCCTTAATCTGGGTCCCCCTTATCTGCTCCCAGATAAGGCTCAGTGGCTTGGTCAGAAGTCAAACACTTCTCTTCCAATGGGCTCACTGTGATTTATTGCCCTGTTACTGTTCAGGGAAGATGTCCCAGGCAGGTGCAATGTCCAAAAGCAGCTCTTTGCACTAACAGAGTCTGCTGGGTTGGATGCTTTCAGTACACTGCATTTTCTCACTGTTCCACTATGAGTTCATTTATCAGCTAATGATCTTCACTCCACCTGTCTCTCCTGGAGAAATTTCTTTCCCTTGCTAGCAGTTGCAGGATTCTGGCTGTAGAAACAGGACTGTCTTCCACTCTTGGAAGAGTTTCCTCACACTGGGAGGGTGAGGAGGGGAGTTTGTGAGTGCTGTCCCTCTGCATCCAGGGTCGTAAACGTGTTACTTCTTCCTTGGACTTAAAATGAAGCAGGTGAAATACAAATCCAGTTTAATGTCACTTGATGGAGCAGGGTCTGTATTTCTCTGGGATATCTGCCCATGCATCTTGTTGCCACACCTGAGGGCTTCCAGGCTTCACCTCAGCAAAGCATCCATCAAATTCACCAGTTCTTTTCATGCAGGATCGAGTATCTCCAGATGTGACCGAGCAGTGGCTGCAGCTCCTCTCTGCACTCAGACAGGCCCACAGGGAAGTGGCTTCTTGACCTCACCTGTGGGGTGGGAATTAAAAAATACAAACCATTTTCAGGTAATCTGTAAATAACTCTGTTACATTATTCACTTTTTGCTAGTTATTTTCCTGTATGAGTCAGACTGAAATCAAAGGCAGCTGCAGTTGAAGATAATAAAAGATAACTTTCTGTCAAATCTTACACTACGTGCATCCAGAAATTTCCCTGTTTTCCTAAACCCCAAAATTGTCACACTGGCACTGTCAGGGACCAAATACATCACTGGAAGAACTCACTGCAGCTTTTCCTTTATAGCAAAGGCAAAAAAACTGGCCTGATGTGTGAGAGATCTTTATATAGGTGCCCATACAAAAGTTCATACTAATTTATCTATTTAGTGAGATGACATCCCCCACCAAAGCAGTGCCTAATGCTGCAGAGGTTGTGTGTGGAAAAGGTCTCTGTGGTAATTTTTCCAGTGGAAATGTATTAATGTGGTTGGCATATGTTCAATGCCATCTGTGTTCAGGTAAGTCTGGACATCAATAAGATAAGATTAATGCAGGAATATTGTCTTTCTCTATTCTCCAAAGATCTCAGTAGGTTTTTAAGGTCTGTTAGACTTTGCTTAGCTTAATGTTGTAATGAAAAGTGACTTTTTCTACCTCCACAGCATCAGGAAACTCGGGTTCCTTCCGGCGGATGGGGATCCAAATTAGAAAGTTCATCTGGATGCTCAGCCTTGGCTTCAGGCAGGAGTGCTCTGGTGCTGGTGCCACTCACAGGTAAAACCATCTGCAGGAGAGCAGAAATTGCCTTTCACAATTTTATTCTGCACAGCCCAGGGACTGCACAACCATTCCTGATGTCCTTGCAGAGAATCAGCCTCGTGCTCTGTTCCTCCAGCACAGACCTGCTCTGCTAAACACTGCAAATGGTCAGTGTGGGAAACCCAGAATGGGACCACGTGCTCTGGCCTAGGAGAGGATTTATTAATGTGTGAATGTATTAATGTTTATTAAACATTTAATATGTATTAAAGTACTAATGCACCTCAACTTTTCCTGGTCAAAAGGTATAGTCTGATATGGCAGTGTAAGAGGAGAGGTGAAAGGAAAACTCAGTCCCCATGAGGGAATTTGTACATTGATAAAGCAAAGAAAACCTCAAAGATACAAATGTTTCATCCTGCTTTTTGCTTCACTGGCTGCTAAACTATGGAAAGAAAATTCGTGACCATTTTCTTAGAGCTCTCTCCAGTATCCCCAGTTAGCCTTTAGATTGCCTAAAACGCTAACATTTTCAATTTAATCCAAAAATAAATACAAAATATTAATTAAATGGGGAAAAAAGAGTTTAAAGCTAATTGTGGGCAACTTCTATGTAAGCTCATCTTTTGAAGGACCTCTTTATTCCCAGTCTCCTTGCTTTTTTTAAACTCACAGCCTAAAGTATATTTTCTTTTCTCCAACACTTCTAGAATTCAAGCTGCATCTTCAGCTGGTCTAATGGAGCCACAAGGCATTACATTAGCCAGCTTTTTCCTAGTTCACAGAGGTCATATTGACATGTAACTCGTGGCATTTCCTTGTTTCCAAGATAAGATAAAACAAAGGGGAAGTGTTCGGTTCCAGGTGAGTGGGAGAGGGCACAAGAAATGGGAAGAAGATAAGAGTGTTTGATGCAGGTGGGAATTTATCATGCAGGGCCTTTTTCCTCTCAGGTTGCAGTTGCAGAGGAGGCTGCCTGCTCACAGCCCCTCAATGCTGCCTGAGGAATGCAAGCAAATAAGGGAAGGATCCAGTGGAGGGACGAGCTGTTCATCAGCCAGTGTCTCCTTTCAAATCTCATAAGGCTGCAGCAGGTTTCATAATACAGGTAGAAAGATGCTGGGTTAACTCCCAGACTCCTCTCATGTCACAGTAGCAGAATAAATGCAAGTAAAGGCTTCTGGTGGGTGATTTTCAATCCTGTCCTCCCAGCAGAGCTGAATAAATTCCACAGCTGTAACAAACTGGATTGGATTTTAACAATGTAATGCAACTTTTCAGCAAAGATATTTATAAATCTTCTCCTCTCTTCAGTGAAGTGTCTCCCACACCAGAAGGAAGGTGCTATCTGTCCTTGCTGAGTGCAGCTGATCCATAGCACAAGGCTCCTAAGATTCCCTTGCTCCAGGATTCCCCTCCCCACTGGGAGCAACTGCTCTGAGCCCTTTGTGCAGCTCCTGTAGAGGTGAAGATGTTCTCTCAGTCATTTTCTTAAGTTTTTCTTAGCATTTCTTGGACACAGGAGGCATTTCCTCACTGAAAGGGCTGTTAAACTTTGGGAGGGGTTGCTCAGGGAGGTTTGGAGTCCCCATCCCCGGAGGTGTCTGAGGAACACCAGGATGTGGCACTCAGTGCTCTGGGCTGGGTGACAAAGGTGGTGTCTGGTCACAGGTTGGGTTTGATGACCTTGGAGGTCTTTTCCAACCCAAATTCTTCTGTGATTCTGTGATTTTTTGCCAACTCGTGGCTGTAAGGGACGAACTGAAGTTCCTGATCAACAGCATTGCACACAGATTGTTCTAAGAGCGGGGGGTTTTGTCCACTTATCTCGAATGTGAGCATTATTTTTGTTTCCAGATTAGGGTCCACTTTTCAGTTGCTGCCATGGGTTTGAAAGGCAGAGGGGATGATTGTGGGCATCTAAATTAACTTCCTGAATAGCCTAAACACTGCACAGCTGAACTGTTGCTGCAAGGTCAGTATGTCAGCAGAATATCATCTTTAAAAATGCCTTTTACTCATTCATGTGCCTTTTCTCTTGACCCTTGGACTCTCTAATATCGGTTTTGTGTTGTTAACGTCAGATTTCAGGAGCAGTAGCACCAGTTCTGGGTGTAAGGATAAAAACCCTGTTGTTCCTGGAAATTCTGCTGCTTGTGTGCCCCAAGATTACACTGGCTCTTTGCTCCCGTATTATGCAGGACAGTAATTTTCATCCACAACCCCACAGATCTTTTTCAAAGTTTCCAGTCCCTCAGCCAGATTCCTCAGCCTGCTGTTGTGGCCTGTATATTTCATTTCCAGATTTGGGATTTTGTATTTGGCTCTTCTGAGCTGTGCTTTTGCTCATATTTGTGCATAATTTATCAAGCCATCCAATGTATTTTGTACTGCTGGTCCAGTCTCCTTTAGTTAACATTTCCCCACTCTCTGCTCTTTATCTGTGATGTTTTTATGTTTGTTTTCTTTTCTCTGAGTCGTTGATAGAAATATGAAGCAGCAGAGAACAGACCCTTAGGGACTGCACTCGAACCAGCTGTTAAACATGATTTCTATTCAGAGTTACACATGGAAATGTATTATTTAACCAGCATTTAATCCATCCAGTGGCAAAATTTTAGGGTTTATTGGTCTGGGTTGTTAATCAAGATGTCACCAATAAACATCACAGACATACAAACACCTTTCATCAACAGCTGGCCATAAAACTGTTGGTTTTGAATTGGTCTGACAGTGCAAGTTGTAGACAAACCTTTGCTGATCAGCTTTGGGCTGATGCCTTCCTTGTTCCTGCTGTCTGCCTTTAGTTGGGGATGTGTTGTTTGACTCTTCTGGGAGTATTTCTTACTCCTTTTTTAGACACCTCCTGGTTTCATATTTCCACACGTAGCTAATGAAACTCTAAAAATAATACCATTACAACAAAGAAAATATCCATTTCCTTTACTGCTGGATTACTTTTAAATAGGTAAAATAGCTAAAATGAAGATTGTACAGACAAACAGTGTGTGGTTTGGAGGTTTTTTTGAGATCTAATCATCATGCAAAGCAAGAAAATAATATTACTTTATGCTCTGGTAACAGCTGATGTTGAAATGTGTTAATGTCTGTGGGTAAAACACTTGCATTAGTGTAATGCAGCACAATTATTTCTGTGATGTTAGATTGTGTCTAAGTAGGTATCTGGAGCAGCCTTTGTTCAAGAAAGCAGAAATCTGTGAGGAATAATACCATGTTTATATTGCCTTGTGTGCCTCTTTTCCTGAGTATAATGAGCAGTAAATTACCTTCAAGAACTGATGGGAAAAGTTTGTCCTCCAAAAATACATCTCAGAGCAGCTCTGCCTTATCAGTGAGTTTAAATAAAAAGGAGAAACAGTCATAATTTGCTCCCAATTTTCTCATAATCCAATTAATCTTTTACTAAAATATCACATTTAGGCAGAAAAAAGGCTTTGGTAAAACCATGGTGAGCTTTTCTTTGTTTCTGTATACTCCATTTTGCAAGTTGGAAGACTGGATAAATGACACAAATAAACGACCTGCCCTATCTGTTCCATGGGAATTTTGAGCAAAATGTTCTAGATTTATAAAAAAAATTTAAGAATTTACTGAAAACAGTTTTTATAACAGGTGTTGAACCACTGTCTGGTGTGTTAATACCAGAAACTCACTTCTGGAAAGCCACTGCTGCTTCTTTCCCCCTTGGAATTTTAGTAAAATATTCCAATGACTATTTTACTAAAACACCTTATTTAGGCAGCAAAAATGCTTTGGTAAAACCATGGTGAGTTGTTGATCGTTCCTCCATGAGCTGCCTGCTGCTGTTTCAGTTACAGAACCTCAGGAGCTGCAGATGAGCATTGCCAATAACTCCTCAAGAGAAAATCCAATGTATGACCTTGTATACTTAATTCTGCAAGCTGAAAAACTGGATAAGTAATATAAATAATCTGCCCTAGCTATTCCATGGGAATTTTGAGCAAAACATAGACTTATAGAAAACTAAGCATTTACCAAAAAGAGTTTTTATAATGGGTGCTGAGCCGATGTCTGGTGCATTAATATCAAATCAAAAACTCATTTCTGGAAAGCCAATGCTGCTTTTTTCTCCCTTGGAGTTTTAGTAGAATATTTCAATGAATATTTTACTAAAACACCTTATTTAGGCAGCAAAAATGCTTTGGTAAAACCATGGTGAGTTGTTGATTGTTCCTCCATGAGCTGCCTGCTGCTGTTTCAGTTACAGAGCCTCAGTAGCTGCAGATGAGCATTGCCAATAACTCCTCAAGAGAAAATCCAATGTATGACCTGTATGCTTAATTCTGCAAGCTGAAAAACTGGATAAGTAATATAAATAATCTGCCCTAGCTATTCCATGGGAATTTTGAGCAAAACATAGACTTATAGAAAACTAGGCATTTACCAAAAAGAGTTTTTATAATGGGTGCTGAGCCAATGTCTGGTGCATTAATATCAAATCAAAAACTCATTTCTGGAAAGCCAATGCTGCTTTTTTCTCCCTTGGAGTTTTAGTAGAATATTTCAATGAATATTTTACCACAACATCACATTTAGGCAGCAAAAATGCTTTGGTAAAACCATGGTGAGTTGTTGATTGTTCCTCCATGAGCTGCCTGCTGCTGTTTCAGTTACAGAACCTCAGGAGCTGCAGATGAGCATTGCCAATACCTCCTCAAGAGAAAATCCAATGTATGACCTGTATACTTAATTCTGCAAGCTGAAAAACTGGATAAGTAAAATAAATAATCTGCCCTAGCTATTCCACGGGAATTTTGAGCAAAACATAGACTTATAGAAAACTAAGCATTTACCAAAAAGAGTTTTTATAATGGGTGCTGAGCCAATGTCTGGTGCATTAATATCAAATCAAAAACTCATTTCTGGAAAGCCAATGCTGCTTTTTTCTCCCTTGGAGTTTTAGTAGAATATTTCAATGAAAACTTTACTAAAACATCTCATTTAGGCAGCAAAAATGCTTTGGTAAAACCATGGTGAGTTGTTGATTTTTCCTCCAGCCTGCTGCTGTGTCAGTTATGCAGCCTCAGTAGCTGCAGATGCAGATGAGCATCACCAGTAACTCCTCAAGAGAAAATCCAGTGTAAGACCTGTATATTTAAATTTGCAAGCTGGAAAACTGGATAAATGACACAAATAAACAACCTGCCCTATCTGGTCCACCGGAATTTTGAGCAAAACATTCTAGATTTATAGAAAAATGAAGAATTTACTGAAAAGAGTTTTTATAAGGAATGCTGAGCCGCTGTCTGGTGCGTTAATACCAAGTCAAAAACTCATTTCGGGAAAACCAATGCTGCTTTTTCACCCCTTGGAGTGGGCGGTGCCCCTGTGGTGGCCCAGGAGGGTGCAGCTGGCTGTGAGCAGGAAGGGTTAAGCTTTTTGGGAAGTGCATTGTTCGCAGTGTCCCAGCGGGTGGCTCATCTGGCAGCGCTCCTCGAGGTGCGGCAGTCACGGAGCCTCATGTCCGCCAGTCACAGAGTCACCACATCAGACGTGACTGACACTATTTGACATGACAAGTCACCCAGGAAAGTGCAGGAGAACAAAAACCATATTTTTCTGAAAATTTCTGGTTAAAGGGCTGCGTTTCCCCAGGTTTTGTTTTGCGCCGTGCGTTTGATAATGGGCAGGGGGAGGGAAAACGCATGAAAAGGTTTCCTGATGTAGAAAAAACACAAGTTATTGTCGCGTGGGCACAATAAAACTTGGGCAGAAAGTGGTTTTTGCAGCCTTTTCACAGGGACATGATTTCTGTTTGGGTGTGAGGAGCTGAAGGATGCATTTGTGATATAGGAACAAACACACATCGCACACAGCAGGGCTTCAGACAGGATCCACAGAAGAAATCCCACACCTGTGTAACTTTGTATCACCCATGCTGGAGATTTCTGCTATTTGAAAGTACAGTTCTGGCAAAAAAATGCTGAAAAATACAAACCCCTGGGTTTCACAGACCTAAAGAGAAAGGCTCCTCTAATAGGAGAGGAGACACAGGACACGAGACACAACATTTTCACAGGGCTTCCAAAGTTATTCTCAGGATGAGCCCCAGCCTCTCTCCACTGCTGCTTTGCCTGAGCATCCACACAGAAGGATTGCAGTCAAAAAAACCCCTTGTGAATCCTGATACACCCCCTTAGAGTAAGGATGTATTTCACTTTGTTTTTCGCTTCTCTTGGAGTGCTGCGTAATTAGAAATGTCCAACAAGTTCATGCAAAGAAAACTTCAGATGCAGCTTCTTTTTGCAGTGGTGTTTTCTTATTTTTTTTTTTTTTAATAATTGATGGCTTTATTTAAAAATTTATATCTGTAGTTTGGACATTATGACAGTCCTGTAGGAGAAATGTTTGCAAGAGGTCTGTGAGAATTCAAACAATGTAAGATACAATAGTAAAAATTAGCTGAAGAATGTTCAGGTCCTAAGAAAATTCTCCCATAATGAAGTTTTCTGAATTTTTCTGTTTTGGCATCTTATTCCTTGTAGCCTTTTCTCATCCTTTCCCAGTGGAGTTAAGCAGGCAACAAATTATATGTTGGAAAACATAAAGGTATAATATATATACACATAATGGTATAAAGTTCAGGTTTCTACAGCCAGGCAATGAGAAATCAACATTCAAAATAATTAAGGCATTTGGTTGTTTTTTTTTTTTTAGTTGCATAAATGTGGATTTAGGAGTTTAATTGTAAGCTCCTGAGTTAATGTTTTGTGCCATGTAACAGATCCATGCTGTGACAAAGTGGCATCTCAAGAAGCAAGAAACGGAGGTATCAGCTTTCAAGGAGCTGCCTTTTATTTTCCTTGTGCAGTATTTATCCCCTAAGACTCCTGCCAAGCAAGAAGGAGAAGCAGCTGTTTAAAATTGGAACAGTACACATGTTAACAAGTGCCTGCACATCCCCTGGCAGGGGCATGGCAATACACTGGAAAATAACAGCCTTTTAAAGCTGTTTCAGCTGCACTGAAAACTAATGGTGTCTGAGAGCTTCTGGTTTCTGGGTGTGATGTGTTTTCCAGCTCCTCAGCTGCCTGCACATTTTCTGTGACCTGCCAGGGAGCTGGGCAAACAAGGAATAGGTAAAATTGGCAGAATATCCCTAATTTAGGGGAGGTATTGGCACAGACATTCTCCTGTCTCATAGAGGAGTTTCTGTGATGGCTCCCATGCAAAATGTAACATTGAGGACCTCCAACTTCCTATCTAGAGAAGGTTTTATATTCAACCCAGCAGAAAGGAGTGTGCTGAGTTGGTGCCTGTGAGTGTCAGTCTCTCCTCCCGGGTAATGAGTGACAGGGTGAGAGGAAACAGCCTCAAGTTGTGCCAGGGGAGGTTTAAGTTGAAAATTAGGAACAATTTCTTCGTGGAAAGGGTTGTCAAGCATTGAACAGGGAGTTCAGTGGAGTCACCATCCCTGGAAGTGTTCAAAGAAGGTGTGGATGTGGCACTGAGGACGTGCTTTAGTGGTGAGCACGGTGCTGATGGTTGGACTTGGGGATCTCAGAGGTCTTTTCCAACTTGAGCATTTCCAGGATTCCACACCTAGGATAGGAGCTTGGTGGGGGTGCCCTGGCCCAGGTGGGGCTGCTGATCCTTAGTTTTGGGATAACTGCTCTCGGGGAGAGCATCACTCACCCTTCCCCTTGCCCTGCCCCGGGTGTGTTTGGACAGCTCCACATCCACATCTGCTGCCCCTTCCCGGCTCCCAGGGCTGCCTTGTCCTCAGAAAGACCCTCTCAGCCTCCTCTCCCCTGGGGGAGTGGAAACCTGAGCCTGTGAGCCCGCAGCTCCCGGGGACAGAGCTCCACATTAGCCTGGAATGATGACCTGGCCCGTGGTCTTTCCCTGGGGGTCTCTCACAAGATATTATTTCAAACCTGGGATCGCCTTCCCAGAGCCTCAGGACTGAGTGTCAGCAACATCCCCTCGGTGTTTCCAGACCTCTTCCACTCTAATCCTCCTGTTCTCCTTTTCTTAACCCCCTGCCCCTCTTTTCCCCTCACAGCAGCTCTGTGTCCAGGTGAATCTCTGCGTTCTTGGGCTGTTTGTTACTGTTTGTATTCCCACTCTTCCAATAACATGGATTATCGAGGTTCTTAAATACAGGTACACTGCATTTCCCAATTGATGGTTAAGGGTTGATTTTGCGTATTTTAAAACTTCTTCCTGAAGTTTTCCAAGTCCATTTAAATAGAAAACACACAAATAAAACACACAAAAAGGAGTAATAGAATTTTTGAAGGAGACAGTTGAAACCCATCTGTGAGAATGAATCTGCTTTGCTTTTGTTTAAATCACATCAAGACTTTATTTTAGACAAGTCCTTGGCTACTCCTAAGAAGCCCTGTAGTATCAAAAAAAGTCTTTCCAAGGTGCTTTGATTATGCTCCCTGTTACTCTGACAAGGGGTTGCAGAAAAAAATAAGGTTAAACTTCATATTGCTCTCTCAATTTCCTTAAAATTCTGTTTTTTATGTGTGATACAGTCATTAACACCTGGATGAACAAAACTGTCTTGCCGAAATACTTCTGAATATTTAAATCCCAGCTTAATAGATTGAAGGAGGAAACAATTATTCTGTAAAGTACACAAAAAGAATTATTTCTAGTCTCAAAAAATAATAGACCTTTCTGAATTGATTTGTATATATCCCTTTTTTCAGAGGGGATTGTTTCATTCCTGTTTACAAGTGTTTGCCTTTTGTTACTATGGTTTTCCTCTAACTTTCCCCCCCTTTCCCCCCCTCTTTTTCCCATTAGAAAGCCATGCTGCAACCTATTTGTTCAAACAAAGATGTTTCCTCTCCGTAAATCATCAGATGAGCTATTGGCTTCATAATCTTTACTTAAACCCAAAAATATCCACATGGGTGCACAGCATTTGGCTAATTAATTTCTGATAATTTGCAGTGTTCACAGCCAGCTGCCAGGGGCTCCTGTGAGCGTTAATCTGTTAGCCCTGGTGAAATGATTGGAGACCTGCTCCTGCTGGTTGCCAGATAAATTCTTCCTATGACAATGTCACTAGGTTAATTAATTCAATTAATGACTCCCCGTGCAATGTTTTTCTTTGTCTTTTTCATTTGCCACAGGCTGCTGAACAGGTACTCCCAGGGATGGATTCTGAAGTTGTGTCACAGATAAGGAATTATGTACTGTTTGCATGTCTGGTTCTGAAGTGTCTTAATTTTTTTTAAATGAAGTTTAGTAGCAGTTCATTCCATCAGAAATGAGTTTGTTTTCTGTTTTTTCTTAAATGTAAGCAGTCAAATTTCCATCACCTCATTATTTTCGGGCACAGTCATGATTTTAGGTAACTTTACTGTTAGGTAAGTTTTACTCACTGTGAATTTCATGAAACTTCAAATTTGCTTTCACCTTTGAAAAGAGGAACTTCCAAGCTGGATCAGCCCTCAGGTGTATCTGCCTTATCAGCAGCTCCAATAATAGAAGTGCTCTCTGTTTTGAAGCTCAAGTAGCAGAAAAATGCATCTTACTTACAGGTGGTGGGTTTTTTTATTAAGAGAAAAAGTGAAAGGAAAGATTCTTCCAAAAGGGACACAACGAAAGAATCTCAGAGGCAGCCTCAGAGCTTCTCAAGACTCTATCTTAAAAGCCACCTCATTTTTCTGGGCAAAACCAGGAGGGTTTGGGGAGAGCAGCCTTCACTTTTTAGATTTGCTCATCTAAAAATGTGAGTAAGGCACTGAGCAAGCAGTGAAGTGAGACTGAGAGTCAGATTTTCTTCCTGAGCTTCAGTTAAGGAGCAAAGCAGGGGCATCCTGACCCCCATCCCAGCCATGGTCTCTGCTGATCTGGTTGTGCACCAGCACCCCTTGGACTTCTGCAGATCCCTGTGGATTAACTTTATACATTGGTATTTGTACTGAGCTCACCCTTCATTCTCTCTACTGTGTTTCCCATCCATGGCTTTATTTTTATTCCTTTTCTTGAATATGAGGTGAAAACACCTTTGAGTGTGAATTCTGGGTTTGGAAACGAACTGAAGCAAGCTGTAAATCCAAATCCCACCACCACTGAGGTTCTGCCCTGGCAGCTGTTTTGGCTTAGCCCCCATTTGCTATGTGACTAAATCAGACTTAGAATCATTTTAGTTATCTGGATGAGTGATTTAAACCCAGTGAAGGCTCTAAAACGCTTCCAGCAAAAGCTGTATCTTACTCAGGCATCACAGCAACCTGGAGGGAAAAATGCAGTGAGGAACAAGTTGAGCTCTTAGCATCCCCCAAAAGCTGAGGAACAGCTCACAGCTGGTGTGACCTCTGCAATAAAGGTGTGAATGTAGAAAACCCTCTCTCTGAAGGATCAGAGGGAGCTGCCTGCTCCTTTTCCCCCAGAGGAAGATTTGGCATTTGGGACTGGATTTTCAGAGACTGTTCCCTCTCCTGTGCCATATTCACCTCTCTGAATTGTGGTTTCCAGGGTCAGCCTCCCCTTCCCAGCTGAGCTGAGGGTGAGGAGCTCCCTGTTGGTTTCTGAGGTGTCTGCTCTCCCCAAACCAGGTGCACGCCCTTGACCAGCCCAGGCAGGAGGGGACTCTTCAGGTTCACTGCTGAGCTCTGAGAGCCTTCAACAAAGCCTGCCCTGAAGTTTATGGCATCTTCTGACACTTGTCATCTAATGAAAAGCCTATTATCCCCCTGAGGGGGGAACCACCACGTGCCTTTCTTTAAATCTAACCCAAACATATAATTTTTAAATAGAAACACTCTGGTGGGTGGTGTCAGGGCCCTTCAGCAGAAGCAGCTGCCCAGGAGCCACACTCGAGGAGCAGCATTTCACTGAAGCTGCCATTTCCCTGCAGAAAATGCTGTCCTTTGTCTCCGGGAGCTGGGTGATAGAAATCAGGATATGCAAATTCGGGCGATGGATGTTAATTAGGAGCAGCAGGTGTCTGTGCAAGAGCGCTCAGGTGAGGGGGCACCGCAGCTCCTGTGCCTTGCCCCTTGTTGTACAAAGGGAGGGCTGCAGAGTTCCAATTAATTACCCACCTTAATGAGCTCAGCGACCCAAGTGAAAGGAGAGGGCCCTGTCTGCTGCTCCAATTTAGTTTTTTCCACAAACAGTAGTTTAAAAACCAGTGATGCCAGCTCAGCCTCTGAAGAGCAGCAAGAGACAGCAGCGAGGATGAAATTACCATGATAAACCTGGAGAAATCAATTTGTGGCAGTGCAGACTATGATGGATCATCCTGCTGCAGAAATTAATTGTCTGAGGAACGTTTCTTCAGGATGTCTTGACCAGAGAAGCATCTGCTCAGCATGGCCATCTTTGGGGAGACAACTCTGTTTACATTTCATTGATTTAAAAATGGGTGATTATTATGATTCTTTTTAATTTTTTTTCAGCACATCACTAATCACACCACAAGCATGAAGGTCAGGTGAGCTGGGGGCACAATTCATGGCTAAAATGACATGTAGGTTAGTGTTGGGCTGTGGTGTCTCTGCCTCATGTCTGACAGGAACAGGTAAAGGAGGACACACAGGGATGGTGCGTCCAGACCAGGTAAAATCCACATTTTGTCCAGTCTGAGCCCTCGTCTGAGAGGATAATTCAGCTTCTATGTCCATTCAGTGATGATTCTTGTAACAAGGACGTAACTATTGTACCACTTATTGAAAAATTAACTGTTATTATTCCTTTTTTCTGAAGTTACCAGTCTGCTTTGT
Source organism: Eopsaltria australis (assembly GCA_034509425.1). Taxonomy (NCBI): domain Eukaryota; kingdom Metazoa; phylum Chordata; class Aves; order Passeriformes; family Petroicidae; genus Eopsaltria; species Eopsaltria australis. Next base: position 441,487 of record JAVTVJ010000726.1, read on the forward strand.
AATGAAATGAATAAAAGCCAAGTTATACACTGTGGTTCCTGCTGATTTAAAGCCTTGCTGCTGTGTGGGATTCTCTCAGTCCCTGGTTGTGTGATGCTGCCCTGGTCCTGCCTTTGACACGAGTGAGGCTCTGTATTGAGTCCATCCAACTTGCTGACCAACAGAAAACTAACCCAGAAAAGAGAGCAGGTGGCTGAGATCTTCCTTCTTCCTCCCTTGGGGTTAGACCATCCCTTTCTCCCTCACCAGAGACATCATAATTCTCTTTTAAGTAGGAAAGTTTAAGTAGTAGCAGACAGGAGCCCCACATGTGGACAGTAGGGAACAGTCTGGCAAATACATTTTAATTGAGTGCGGTATTTTTGGGTTGAGACCTTGGGCCCCTTCTGGCATAACCCAATTTTGTTGTTGCACAGCTCTTGGGTTGGAGCAGGTTCTGTTTTCAGCCTTTCAGTCAGTCACCTTCCCAAATGCTTTTTGGTTTTCTTTCTTCTTTCTGCCCCCTCCAACTGTGGCAATATCTAAGCAGACATCTGGGCCCTGATTATGCACACCTTGTGTGGCCACCGGGGCTGCTGCAAAGTGGGTGTCAAACAGCATCATTCTTATGTGGCAGTGTTTTACATCCCCTGGGTAAATGATTACCTGAGGTCCAGAGAAATAAAGTGTCAACCACTGTGCAGTTCTGCCACAAATCTGGGGCACTGCAGTTTGAAGGAATCAAATCGTTTCCTCCTTTGGAAAACAAAATCAAAGCTGAAAGAAATAAAAAATCTCTACCCCTTGTGGAGGAAAGGCATTTAGCTGGTTCACAGCTGAATAACTTAATGAGTGACCTCACATGGGAAACAAATATATAAACAAATAATTATTAAACAAAACCACTTAACTTCTCTAGCCCCGCTTCTTCTCGCAAAGCAATAATCCCTGATTGGTTTTTCAGTGGGAAACTTTGGGATAAGGGTGCAACTTTAAAACTGTGACACCCTATCCATTTGTAATTCTCTCCACAGCCAGGAATATTTCTGAGTGAGAACTGAAGCATCTCTGCTTGTTTGGAGGAAATGCTGTTACACAATGCAGGACAAAACAGTTCAAGGCACTTTAAACAGGATAAATGGACGAAGGCTTCAAGGTAGGATCATCTGTTTATTTACACCCATTGTCTCCTTGTTTCCCACACAAATATATTCTGTGTTTAAAATTTATAAAGCTGGGCAAGCCCTTCTCACGCTGTTCTCAGTAAAATATTGCTGGCTGCATCTCTCCGAGGGGCTGCTGACAAATAGGCTCTTGTTGTCCAACTTTCCCTCTGCTGAGGTTAATGATTAAGTGGTTCAGGAGGTTAATTCCTGGAGATAGTGTTGTCTTTGGCTCGAACAGATGTTGGTAGTGCTTTAATGTGGTTATCAAACTCTGCTGCCCTTCATCCTTTGCTCTGTGCAGCCCTGGGCATTGTTCCCCCGCGCATTCCAGGCCCCCTCTATGGAGATCCAGCAGAGCTGAACATACCATTGCCTCGGGGCTGCCTCCCCCGGGGTCACGCTGCCCGATGCCCAGAGCTGCCACACAAACTGATAACGGCGACATCTCGGAATCTTTGGCAGCGCAGAAAGGTGCAGGGTACCTGGTGAGGCTCATCTGCAAAGCCACTCACAGCTTTTACATCATCCCGAGCCCCCACAGGGCAGAGCATCGCCCTGAAATGTGTCCCTCCTCCCCTCAGCACCTCCTGCCTTGCCAGGATGTGAATCTCGAGGGTGCCCGAAGTGTTCTGTGCTGTAACCAGCACCTTTAACAGCCTGGTAAAACCCTGGGGGTTGGACCAATATTTTCAGCCTGAAGCTGCATCATCACAGCAGCTGCTGGATGAGTCCTTTATTCCCACATCCACTGCATCATAACCAGCCAGCAGCAGCTAAAAAATAAAAATAAATAAAAAAAAAAAAAAAAAATATATAAACTTTATGATTTCTATAAACAGATTTTGAAAGGGCTCATTTTAGGCTGGGACTGGTTATATTTGAATGTCTGCCAATGGCTAAGTGAAACATCATCTTGGATTTTACCAGTTTGTCATTGTTTGTGAAATTACCTCCTGTCCTCTCCCTACACAGCTCCAGACCTGCTGGCAGGAATCCTGTGGGAGTCAAAAGCATCTAACCTCACTCTGTCTGGATATGACAGCATCATTTTAATTGTTGCACTGGTTTTCTTATTATATGCATTTTTGTATCACTAGCTGACAAATTGTATCCAGATCAAATACAGTTTAAAGGATGGAATTCTAATTTAAGGGAAGAACACTGTGATTTGAAGGAGTTGACTGGCTTGTGGAATCAGGGCATTTCCCAAGAACCTTGTGTTTCTATATGGAGATTTTTTAAGAGTAGTTCACAGCTCCAAAGAGAAGCAGGGTCCTGTGACCAAAATACACAGTAGTATTTAAATAGTAGGATGTAAAAAAAAAAAAAAAAAAAAAAAAGAATGCAACTTTGTGATTTCTATAAATAGTCCTTGAAGTGCTTAATTTTAGGCTGGTCTCATGCTGGGATTGGTTATATTTGAATGTCAGTACTGCCAATGCTATAAGTGAAACATCATCTTAGACTTTACCTGTTTGTCATTATTCATGAAGCTGTGAATGGAGAGGAATTGTTAATTTTGCTTCTGTTTCATTACAAGCTATGAAACTCTTTGTTGGCCTGTCATTGATTAGAAACTCCCTCCCAGTCTGTATTTCCCTTTCTCTTCCAGCTGAGGATTTTGCCCTCTCTGCCTTTTCCTCAGGGCTTCCTCTCTGTGTTTGCTGTTGGTGCTGCAGAAGGCACAGCTCTGATTTAAAGGCCTGGAGTGATGGGAGCCAGAGGGAACTCACAGCCCTGAGGGGTTTCCAGTGTCACACACGAGCCAGCGAGGGCGTGGAGCAGCAAGGGTAAGGCTGGGTGTGTTGGTCACTCACACTGAATTGGGCACAGACTCTCCAAAGTGCTCCTCCTCACCCTGCTGGAGCTGGGATTGTGCTTCCCAGAGATTTCCACAGCAATGTGATTAAAAAGTTCCTTTCCCCACAGGTAATTTACATTGAGCCAACAGTCTGGATTGGGCTAAAGCTCTCTGTGCTGCTTGTGTCAAACCAGGGATTTATGGAATCATGGAATGGTTTGGGTTGGAAGGGACCTTAAAACTCATCCAGTCCCATCCTCTGCCATGGGCAGGGACACCTTCCACCATCCCAGGTTGTTGCAAGCTCCAACCAGCCTGGCCTTGGACTCCAGGGATTCAGGGGCAGCCACAGCTTCTCTGAGCAACCTGTGCCAGGGTCTCAACACCCTCCCAGCAAAGAACTTCCTCCTACTACTTTAAACCTTCTCTCTTTTACTTTAAATCCATTTCCCTTTGTTATTCCACGCTCCTCTAAAAAGCTCCTCTCCACCTTTCTTGCAGGCTCTCTTCAGGCACTGGAAGGCCACAAAGAGGTCACTCCAAAGCCTTCTTTTTCCCAGGATGAACAATCCCAGTTCTCTCAGCCTTTCCTCGCATTAGAGCTGCTCCATCCCTCCAACCATCTTGGTGGCCTCCTCTGGATTCGTCTGTGCCTGATGTGAGATAAAAATTGCAGTGATTCTATAAAACCTTGGAGGAATATCCCCTTGAATATTTCTGTGGAGAACCACGGGGACAGAAAGACAGCGGGGATGGACGGGGCAGTGCCGGGGACAGGAGTGGGAGAGGGGACGGGAGCGGGGAAAAGAGCGGGGACAGAAGCCAGGACAGGAACAGGAATGGGGACAGGAGCAGGGACAAGAGCGGAGACAGGGACAGGAGCAGGGGACAGGAACAGGGACAGGAGCTGGGACAGGAGCAGGGGACAGGAGCAGGGACAGGAGCTGGGACAGGAGCAGGGACAGGGACAAGAGCGGGGACAGGAACAGGGACAGGAGCAGGGACGGGGACAGGAACGGGGACAGGAGCCGGGCTCGGGGATGCCATTCCCCCGTTCGAACAGCAGAGGGCCCAGGCGGGCCCGGCCCTGCGGCGGACGGGGGAGAGGAAAAAGGATGGAAAATGGACAAAATCAGGAAATTAAAGGTTTTCTTTGCTTTCTACAATGCCTGGCACATAGGGAGAACCGCAAGTAACCACGCAGAGCTGGCTGCAGAACAATAAAAAGAGCGGTTGTGTTTCAAACTCACAGAAAATCGCTGTACCCCAGCACCTAATCCCCTCCGCGCTATCCCTGCCTGTTTGGGTCCCTTGTCACTGGGAATGAATTGGAAATTATTTGGACACTGTCCATTCCGAGCAAAAGCAGGGATAAGCCGCAGTGAACGGATTTGGATTTCCCCGGAGCTGTGTTTCTCCCGGTGAGGTGCTGAGCACCCCTGTGTGTGCCTCGCACCGGGACATGGATTCCCATCGCTCCATCTCCGCAGGACCGGCGGGGACTCTAGAGGATGGGAAAGGTTGGATTTGCATGTGGATGAGTTTCAGATCGCTCGCGGCGCTCCTGTGGTGTATCTGCTGTAACTGGTGTTTCCGAGCTCCGGGAGCAGACGAAGGCTGTGATGAAATGAGTGTGGCTCCCTCTGAGGATGCCTGGCTGTCCCTCATCCTTCAGGAAGTGTCTCCTCCGCCCAGACTCGGGAGTGATCCTTGCATAAAAGCAGCCCCTTGTCCCTGCTGCTGATTTCCAGCTCTTCTCCGGCTGCGGTGCTTGTAAAACACATCATCAACCGCGACGGGCTGAAAAGTAGCCCGGCAAAGATAAGGAAATGATCCTCTTTCAGCTGGAGCGATTTCCCAGCTTGGCTCATCACAGAACTGCACACTTGTGCCACAAGAGCACAGGCACAGGAGGAGCAAGAAAGCCAGGCTGGAGAGAGGGGGATGTGACTCTTAGCCCTGGGCCAAGTGCCTTTTACCAAGCTGGTGCTGAGCAAAGCCTGTTCTGAATTAGAATTTATGCTCAAAAAAAATTGATTGTCATCCCTGGAAGTGTCAAATCCATGTTCAGCAGTTTCCCACAGTGGGGGAGAAATATAGCTCAGAAAGAACTGTTTTTATTTTGAAATCTTCCAAAGGAGATTGAGCCCAGACCTCCACCTCACGGGGCTGGGGGATGAGAGTCCTCACCCAGAGCTGCAGGGCTGAGCCCTCTCACACCACAGGAGCCTGGAAAACCTGGGAGGAGAGTTAATTAAGCATCCAGCATAGAGGAATGATCTTGGTGCTGGAAAAAGAAAGCCACTAAATAAAGGGAGCTGGTGAAGAGGAATGAGGGAATTAGGCTGGGCAGTGGAGCAGAGCTGGCAGCTCTGCACTGGAAAAGCACCACGGGAAGTTTTCCCAAGGTCCTCGTGGAGAGTTTGGTGGAGGTGTTGCAGCATTTGGGACACATCACTGAGGTTCTGCTGGTGCCAGAGGTGACAGGAAGCAGTGACACTGAGTTAAGGCCTTGCCACACATCAATCACAGCATGGTTTGGGTTGGAGGGGACCTTAAAGATCATCTCGTTCCAACCCCCTGCCATGGGCAGGGACACCTTCCTCAAGGCTACAGGGAAGAAATCCAAGTCATTTTCGAAAAGAATTGTCCAAGCCTCAGTGAAAAGGAGAAAAGTGAACTACAATTATCAATTTGGTGGAGTTTTAGAGCAGAGAACATTATTTTCTCCTTAGCTGAGGTGCTACAATGGAGCAGAAAGTTTGGAAGATTTTTTTTTTAATGACTGTCAAGTCATGAGAAAAAGTCCAGGTTCCTTTTTCCCCCCTTTATTACAGGTGTGAATTTTCAAAATCAATTAAGACAGGGGGGTACAAAGATTACATTAAGATTAAAACCCAGCTAAAGACAGGCACCATCAGGTCCCTTTGGAAAGCCTTGTTGGCTGCAGAATGTGTATGTTTTGCGTGTAACTTTTGGGGAAAATGGGGAGTTATTTCCTGCAGCAGAACACGGGAGGCCTCAGGTTCTGTTCAAGTCCTTTTCACATCGCTGTTCACTTGTGATGCCCCTGTTATTTAAAAGTCTGCTGCATTCTAGAGGATGGAAATATTTGTGGGGCAAAGACGTGCCTTGGATCCTCTTTTCTTTGCCTCTGGGCAAAGAATTTTTGCATTTTTGCACTTTGAAACAATGAAAGTTCACAACAGAAATGTTCAATTAACTGTTAAACGCTCTCATCAATTCAGGGATCATTTCCAAATCTGATGGATGAGTTCAAAATCTCCAATTCATTCTAACCATCAGGCGGAAAAACAGTTGAACTCCTGAGGAGAAAAGAGCAGATAAAGGCTGCAATGAACTTGCATATCTTTGAGAGGTGCAGTGCTCTGCAGACAGTGAGTTATGAACAGGAAAACTTCCCAAGTGTGTACTGTAAGCAGAATAATAATGGGCAGTGGCTCAAGCTAAGGGTTTTCTTCCCCTGGCTTCATTTAGAGCCCAGTTTAAAAGGCATGGAGTTTGTTTTTGTGTACACGTGGGGAGAGTCTCACACCATGCACAATTAAATTATTTCCCATGACAGCAAAAAAAAGGAAAATTCTATTAAAACCAAGAATCTGGAAAGTATGCAAATATTCAAGTGAAAGAGGAGAAGCTGAAAGAGGACTTTATGGATTCCTGGCTAAATGAGCCATTTCTAAAACTCTCAAAATTAATGCCAATTTTAAGGTAGTTTATTTGGATAGTTAGGATATATTCTGAATTTTTAATCAGCTCTGTTTCTCACAGATGCATCCAATGGATTCACACTGCAGGAACTTCTGAGGGAGTTTTGAATTAATGCAACCTGTAAGCCACTGAAAAGTGAGTGGAAACAAATGTAACTCCCTGCTCTATAATGGTAGGATTCTGTTTCGAGTCAGCAGTGCTCTTAAACTCACAGATTCTCTATTTTATTAAAAATAGGTTATGTAACATGAAAAAAAAAACATTGTGGAGTACATTTTTCTGAATCCCATCACAGTTTCCTGTAATTCTGCATTATTCATGAACAGACTCAATTACATTTCTATGAGATTTTTTAGACTGGCTCCACTGGCTTCCATTGAAACCTGCATTTTGAATATGCTGAGCTGTGAATTAAAAACCCAAACCCAAACAAAATCAGCAATGGGTGCACTGAGAGCAGTGGCAGAGTCTTTTTGCCTGGTAATATCCATCCTGTTACTTTTCAGGATATCCAGATTCCAGCTGCTGCTGCTCGATGTGACCTGGCATAAGTGAGCTATTCAACACAGAATGGAGGGCAAAGCAAAATTTGGGGTTTAAGCAAAATTGTATTTGCTTAAACAATCACTTAAATAGTAATAATTTCAATACAAAAATGTATCCCAGGTGCTTCGTGGATTCCCAGGAGCACAGAGTCCATTCTGTGCTAGGGGTTGTATGGAAAAGGCCAGGAAAGTGGAAAAGAAGGAAGAGTTTTGCCTCTCATTTTGCAGGCAGAAAATTCTGTCACTGAGGTATCAAGAGACTAATCCAGGCTGATTCAAGGAGTTGGTAAAGGACCTAAACTGAGCCTAAAATTAGTGTGTCTGGGGGTGCTGTTCCATGAGGCAGCTGAGCTGCTAAAGCTGCAGGTCCTGCTGGAAAAGGAGATTCACTGAAAAAGGAGATTCACTGAGCCAGGGCAGGGGGCCCAACAAGCCAAAATCCCAACTCACTCCTGGGACTGGGAGAGAGGAGAAGGCCACAGGGATCCCCCACTTTCTCCTGCTGTGGTTTTTTGATGGGTTGCAAAGCTCTGAGGATGCTCTGTCCCAGCACCACAACCCCAGGGCAGCAGAGGCTTGAGGATGAAGAGGGATCCTGCCCTGGTTCTGGTCTGTTAAAACCAGGCACTCTCCCAGCACAGCTGCTTGGATTTCACTCTTAGATCTGGATAATACATAACAGTGAAATGGGTTTCTCCTCACCAGCTAGGTTCTGTGAAATTAATAACCTGTGGGCACATGGAGGTAAGTTAAGTTGGCAGAAAATGGCATTTGTGGTATGAATATGACACTTCCTCTCACTTAGCAAGTCTTTCTTATTTCAAAGTTCACTAGCTGACCCAAATGTAAGCACTAAAAATAAACAGATCAGCACCACTTTGCTTGTTTTTTACAGAATAAAAGGCTCCTGTTATTTTCAGAACCTGATTTTTCCATTTCCCTTAATGCCCTGCCCTCTCTTCACTGGCCCACTTATTAGCAACACTTACTTTTGGGAGATTGTAACATCTCTGAAAGCACGGAAAATACAATTCCTGCAGCCATTAATCCTTGTCTTGATGCTACCTCACCAGCACAATGCCTCTCTCTTTTACTCCTGGCTTTTTTTCTCCCTCTTTTTCTTCCCCTTTTCCATCCCCTCTGTTTACCCCAGTGCAGCCACTCCACGAGGTAATTCCCTTTGTGACCAGCTTGCTGCAAACTACCTCCTATTTACACTGGCTGCAATTTCCAATTAAAGACAAGAACTTAACTTTAGTGGAGGGTCCTATAGAACAGTCCAGCATTTGGGACTTAAGATTTGCTTCCCCAGCTTGAGACTTTGAAGTTGGGAAGCTCGAGAGAGTCTGGATGAGGTGGCAAAGTGTCTTTCAGAGAAGAGCTTTAAAGCAGAAAAACATGTTAACCCCCAGGCTCTGGGGCTGGGGAGAAACAAAAGTCAGGGAAACAAATCTCATGCAGAAATGAAGTGCAGGCCTGGCACCCAGAAACATGATTTAAGTGGCTTTGTACAGTATAATGTCAGGAGCATAAAAACTGGGCTGCTTTTAGAGAATATCCTAAAGTGTCCAGTCTAAACCGATTAGGCTTGAAGCAGAAGGCTGTGAAATGCCACTTAACATGCTGGTTTAAGCTTATAAAACCAACTGTAGGCAGAAGGAACTGTAAGCTTTTTGTTTGTTAAATAAGCAGGACACACGAGAAATTATCGTCGCACGACGAGAAGAATTTCAATGTACAAAATTCCCCTTACATTTTCTCACTTCACTCTGTGTATATTGGGATAACTTAGCAGGCTGCAAATCAATTTTTTTTTATTTAAAAGATGGCAGATGCCATTTATTCCGTCTGTACCTACCATACACTGGATCATAAAAACTGGGAGATTTTCTGGCTACATGAAGTTATAAATTATATATATCTATATCTCTTATAGTAGACAGGAAACAGTCCTGACTATTTTTGAAGAAAAACCATATCTAAACCAACTTTTTTTTTTTTTCTATTTCTGTCATCTCATCAAACTTTAAACCCCCTACATGCTGTCTGCTAATAAGAATTAAATCATGTAATAGCCAGTGGATAAATCAGCTGAGCACAAACGCAATGCTTTATTTAACAATTTTTTAATCATTATTTCGAAGCATCCAAGAAGAACAGGGTCTGAAAAGTTTTAAATCTGAATTAGCTTAACTGCTTGTGACAAGTTTACACATGAGAGACATCGAGACTGTGTGTTCTACTTGCTACTTTGAGTTTCACCCTGGCTTTCTGTTTGAAAGATCCCAGCCAAAGTTAAATCAACCCACCCTTTGCTGATTTCCTACATTAGACATGTCCCCAGCACTCTCTCTCTTTTTTTTTTTTTTAACCTTGCTTTCAGGCTGACTTTCTCCCAATTGAAATTCAGCCCCTGAATGGTCGGTTTTTCCCTTGCTTCTAAACGTTGATAAAAAAGGGTTTTCTTCACTCCCTCAATTTGATGTGACAGGGCCCTGACATGAATAATGGACGTGTTTCTTTCACAGGCAAATCAACTTAATTTAGCATGCTTTTATACTTTCAATAGCAAAGCCACAAGCCTGTAAATTCCATGAGATCCTTTAGGTTTGCAGAAATCTTTAGAATTAGCAGAAAATGTATAAAGTAAACAGCACTTATTTTGTCAAAATACTTGAATAACTTTTATACAGGAGCCAGAGATGAATATATCACTGCCTAATCAGATTGTGATTTACATGCACTTGAGGATGGGCTGCCCGGGCTCAGCCTGCCCTTTTGCTGAGGGAGAAAAGAGGGGTAGGAGGACGAAATCATCACAAATATCAAATAGAATTAAAATCCCAAACTCTCTTCTGAAGGTGAAGGGGAAAAGTGGAATCTGAAGAAGAGGTTTCTGCAATAGAGGCTCTGTCAGGAGAACCCCATTCTCTGCTCATCTCCCTCGGAGAAGTTGCTGCTTTGCAGCTCAAGGAATGAGAAGAGAAAAAAGAATGTTATTTATTATCTACACAGGAGAGTGAGGGACCAAAACAACCCACCAGCTTTAGAAAATAACCTGCCTGTGTCGCTGACAGGGATTGTCTGGGAGAGGTCAGACCCCTCGCAGCCCTGATGTCACAGTTTTACGTGTGGCAGCTCCATCTCTGTCCCCACTCTGCTGGACAAGGTGTGCTAAAGCAGGGCTGGAACGTTTCCTTTATGCTGAACAACAGCAAAACTCCTCTTTGAAGCTTCAGAGAGCAGCTTTGGGCTCCTCCTCGGCTCTGTGGTTTCAGGATGTAGCAGAACTCGCTGGTACCTCCCTCCTGACCTACCATAAATCTCATGTGAAGCCAACAAATGCAAGGGTGAGCTCTGCTCTCTTCCCCCACAGAAATCCAAGGAGTGGAAATGAGGGGAACTCTCTCAGCTTGCCCTTTTCACCTTTAGAACTCATCTGCCAGCAAACAACCTGGTAACACTATCAAAGGAAAATAGAGGTTAATTCTATTGTCATTACTTATTATTGTAACATCAGGCAGCTGGAACAGCTCATTCATTAAAATATCCTGATGGTGGATCAGTGAATAGGAAATAGGTTGGTTTGGGGTGTGCAAACTTCCCTGCTAAAAATCATTCTGTTTACATAACAGAGCGTTAAAAAAAATCCTTCCCTTTCTTTGTAGTGTTACATAAATAAAATAGAAGCTAGTTTAGAAAAGGGTCTTCTCAAATGAAATGCTCCTTGACTCGAAGCCATCAGGCAGGGTAGGGAAAAGCCAGCCCACAGAGATGCTCTGCTGTGTTCAGCCTTGCTTCCCTCGATGCAATCTACGTGGCTAACAGGATCCCGCATACCTCCAGGTCTGTCTGTAGTAAGTAGTTAATCAGCCAATTAGGGGAACCAACAATTACAAATTGGGGAGAGAAGAACAAGGAAAGAAGAAGGGGAGTGAGTCAAGGTAGGCTGCAATGCCTTTGAAAAGGTTTCTAACATTAACTCCCAAAGAATTACGTTCTACCGTACCTTGACTGATTTGTTTCCCCCCTTCCTCCCCCTTCCCCTTTCCTACTCGTTGGGTCAGTTAATTGGCTGATTAACTAGCAATTACCTCTGGGACCAGCTCTATATAGGGTCTCTTTTAATCGAGAATTTTATTGACAAAGGCACCAGAGCAAATTCATCTCTGGTGTGAGCTCGCTGCAGTGAATGGCCTGACACCCAGCACGAAGCTGATCCCATTGTACCGCAGGCACCGTGTTTTTAAAGCATTTGATTAACTTGGGACTTTTAAAATTACATTCCTTTTCTGCAAGATCTGTTCATTTTGGGTAGGAGAGGGAATAAGAGCAGTGAGGGAAGCCAGGCAGGTGATGTGTGGAGCAGCAGTGTCCTGCAGCCCAGCTCTGGGTGTGACAGGACAGCTCCTCAGGGTGACACGTCCCTTGTTTCCCAGGCTGGCACTGCTGCAGGCTGCCTGGCACGGGCTGCTCCCTCAGTGTGTGCACAGTGATTAATGGCAGCCCCGGAGGGCTGGGGACATCTTTTATCATTGGCCTGGTGTGCACAGCTGAGTCCCCCAGCCAGGGGAAAGGGTCCCTAACAGTATGTGGGGACTCAGAGTAGAGAATAAAGCAGCTCAGCTGTCCCTGCTCCCTTTTCAGGCCCTGCTTGGACCATTTTTTACATCACTTTCCTCCTCCTTGTTCCTGGCACTCTGCTGGATTCCTGCAGCCCTATAGTTTGTGCTGCAGGAATCAAATGCAGTGCATTTATTGCACCAGAAAGCCTAAATGGGACACTGCAATTAGAAATCCCTCATTTTTGCACATGCCTGTGCTGTCTGGAGCTGCTGCTCCCTCAGGCTGCTCTGCTGGGAAGGGAATGCTGAACTGGACTGGAGTCTCCACATGGTTACCAGGCAGTGGGGAAAGCACGATGCAGGAGGGGATGGAGATCCTGTTCTGGGAGAACTCGGACCAAAGAGCCAGCTCTGAGCACTGGAGCCAAAAGGCAGAGGATCAGATTATTGAGGGATCTGGCAAATTCCCTAGAACACTGGGGCCTGGCAGGAACACATCCCTCCCTGCATGAAAGGGGCTCTGTGTTTCACACTTTCAAACAGCTCATGGGTTAAAGATAGGCTGGCCTGGGAATAGAACAGCTTAAAGACCAGGAATATGGGATATCTGTGGGGAGGGAAGTGGGAGAAGGAATGGCTTTTTCCCTTGCTATGCAAGGACAAAAACAAAATCCTGCTGTACATGAGGCAGTGTCACGTTTAGCAGCAGATCTGTGCCTGCCATCCTGATTGTGGAGCTCCAGATGCTGCAAGAAGCAGCACAGGTGGGGTAAAGCAGTTTTGTAAATTTAGAGACAAAAGGCAGAGGTATAAGTCATAAAAGTGGCAGTGGATAATTTTTAGAAGTAGAGGGACAGAGGTGGGGCATAGAATTGCATCCTGTCCCTCTGCAGCTTTGCAGGATCAGTGGTGGCACCTCCTGTAGCCTGGAAATGTCCCTGTCTCTACCTGGAGGTCACCTCTGCATGGCTGCTCACACTCAGTCCTGTGGTGAGGACATCATGTGAATGTTTTCTTGCTCCAGACCAAGTTTTCCTGGCTAATCCAAGCTGTCTTGTTAAAAATGTTTATGATACAGGTCCCTAAATAATAAAAACTGCTGGCATTTAGTCCTTCAGTTAGTCCTTTCTCTTTCAAACTTCTGCACTTGGAATGAAAGGAGATCTGGGCTGTAAAAAAGAGGGGGAAATCACTTTTTTTTTCCTAATGAAAACATGCTATCTGGTTCAGGGAGCAGCTGAAAAAAAAATCAGTGGAAGAAAAGCCTTATCATAATTGGTCTCCTTGCAAAAGACACGTGCTTTGCTGAAAAAAACTCTGTTATAGTGATAAGGAACTTGTAATAGAATTCCCAGGATCTGAGGGATGTGGTTATCACAGAGAGAGAGTAGCTTTGCCTATCTTTGCAGTAAATTCAATCCCACAAGGTACTTTTGAGTCTGAAAAAACACCTGATACCCAGTTTACATGTGAACTAGAGAATAATAACATTTGAGTTATCATAAAAGTGATAAAACGTGTTCCTCAGATCCAGACAAAGCCTGTCACTTTGGTGGTCACAGCTCTGGAGTTCCCTGGAACACAGCTCATCCCAAAGCTGGATATCTATCAGTCTTGTGGAGGGACTGTGGAGAACTCACCCAGAAACATTGTGGATTACTAAAAACCATTCCTGCCTTTAATGCTAAAGGGTTTAGAAGCCTCAGATCAAGGGCAGATATTCCTGAGGTGCCAAGGTGGGCTGCATTGAGGCAGGAGGCCAGAAAAAATTCCCTTTATGACCTTTTTAAAGCAATGTGTATTTGCCTTATAAATTGAGATCCAAATTTACAGGCAGAGGGAGTAACTCTGTCCCTGGCCATGAAGGGAGGATGGAAGTGCAGGCAGCCGGAGGGGCAGGAGTGCAGCAGTGCCTCTGATCCATCTCAGTGTAGGAGCTGGTGCTTCTTTATTCCTCCTTCCTTCACCTGTGCTCTTCCCACAAACCAGAGGTTTGCAGCCATGGCAGAGTATGAAGGGAATGGGTGACACCTCCAGAAACTTATCCCAGGACCTGCTAAAGTCAGGATTTCCTATAGGCTAAGAAAGTTCATTCCATGCTGAGCCAGTGGAGGTCTGTAAGCCAAGAGGTGGATGCTGTGCTGGGCACTTAAACATTCCAAATCTTCTGTCCTTGCAGAGGGAATGAGGGAAAAGGGGTTTTGTGTAAATTGCTTAGTAGAGGATGACCTGGAGAAGGCAAAGTTAGTCCTCTTCAGGAAAGGACACATTAGGGACTTTCTCTGTCTAGGAAAATGCACAACCTGTTAGAAGTGATAAATAAAAATTATTTCTCACAGCTTTTGAAATTCTGCTTGTCCTGAGCTGGACAACTGTCAGAGTGATGGTGGAAAGGTGTGGTCAGTGTGGTTCTGAGGCTTGCAAGAGAAACAAGGACCTGGGTGCAGTGTGTGAAAGCCCAAGGAGTATTTTTGTTTACCATATTCTGATTCCCTACTCTTTGATGTCTCTAAATGTTGTGCTGCCTTCAATATTCTGATGGGGTGGGGGGAGTGGGGGGTCTTTACTGGGTACTGGTTTATACCTACATGGTGTCATCAACTCACCTGGAGTGAAAGTGGCCTCTTTTCAAAGGTGTGGGATGGCAGATCCTCCCCCAGTTCTGGACTGGGATTTGGGCAGCTTTTCTTCACTGCTAAACACAGATTAGCCGTGTAAGGAGTGACAGCTCGGGCAGCCCATCATAACAACAGTAAAGACATCACAGAGCAGGACAAGAGGAAGAGAACTGATTGATTTTTAGTTAATTAATCAGTGCTGTGCCTCTGCCCTGCACCCCTCTGGCCAGGAGGCCGCTCCCTCCCACCAGAAGTGCCAGAAGTGACCACGACAACACAAACAAGTTTGAAGCAGTGATATACTGTCACCTTTATAAAAAATGAGAAATACAGGAGTCCAGTGCTCCTGTTCCCCTTCTCCTGCCCCCATGCATCACTGCAGAGGCTCTGAACAGACGAGCCCACTATTACAACGTTGTCAGGGCCCTGCTCGTTTTCTAGTTCATATCCTTGTTCATGCTGTTTGCTAAGTACTTGTTCACTGTGACAGCTTTCAGCAAAACAGAACACACTGAATGCTTCTTTCCAAACAGCTCTGTCCTGCTGGGCTTCAAGTGAAACAAGCCCTTCAGACTCCATCATGTGAACTTTTCATAAGGAACAATCTCCTTTAGACAATTCCTTTCAGAGATACTACCCGTGAAACTGGGACTTGGGGATGAGGTGACATCACAGCCTTCTTCCTCTGGCCAGGGTCATGGCCACCAAAGTTGTATTTGTTAGGAGGCCTCCACATGGCATGGTGCATGATTTCCTTAATTACCTAATGTTTCCCCATTTAAAAAAAAAAAATCTGCAACCACTTGAAAGTGTATTTTAGCATGTTTTCTGGTGAAAGAAAAGCACAGGTTTTTGTGCAGACAGTCAGATCCTGGGTTGCAAAAATCAGAACTGATTAATGAAAACATTAAATCTTAAAGGAAGATGTGCCAGAGCTGGTGGACCAAGACAGGCAGATCTTTGCTGTTTCCCTGGCTGGTGTCTGTTCCTTGAGCCATCACCCTTGCTGGTAGCAGCTGAGTGTAGAAAAAAGCAGGAGGTTTGAAGAGCAAGGCAAGGTGTGCATGCCCCTATCACTGAATTAGCACATAAATGGGGCAGAAGGGGCTGGCTTAGAGAGTCAGGGAGTCTGTAAAATGTTCCTGTGCCCTTCAGCACAAAGAACTTGGCCCCGTGGATCTTCTCCTGCCCCACTGCTGAGGGGAGACCTTAGAAAAGTTCCACCACTTTTCCAGGAGGTGGAATTGGAATTGCTGACCCATGAAAGGTGTCCCAACCCAATTATCACCCAGTATCCACCACCCCAAAGAACTGCCAGGCGTGGGCAGGGGAGGAAAAGTAATGTGGTAAAAACTACAGAAACAGTCACATGCAGGGAACTGAGGGGAAAGAAAAGTTTCAGGTTTAGGATTGAATGCAGAAAATGGTCCTTTGGGTAGTGGTGAGTCCCATTGATATAGGAATGGAAATTAAAGTGGCTTTGTGCTTTTAACTATTCCTGGTTTGTTAAGTTAAATATGAAAAAGGATATGAGTGGCTTAGTATTTTATTCTGGTATTTCTCTTTTATACTGGATTAAAGAATTGTTCTTCTGCATTGCATTACAAAAAGAGAAAACCCCAAAGTGAATTAAGAAGGCATCACCCTTACATAACTTCAAATGCTAATTGGAAAACAAATCTAAAAAAAATGTCCTTCAACCCAAGTGGTGTTTGGTCCTTCAAGAAAATGTGCTGATAGTGTGTCAGCTGCCTAATGGTGACATTTGTAGCTGAAAACTCTTCGTTTATCCAACTTCCATCGTGAAATGTATGAGAACTATGAGCTCCAGAATGTCTTTCCCTCAACACCATTGTATAAGACGTTGTTTTTTAACTCAGATGATGATGTTTTCCCCTCTGTGCTTCTCTAAATGTTATTTTCTGAACAAGGTTTGATTTATGTGGCTGTTCACCAAATTTAAAGGGCAAGTGATTTAGATGAAAAATTTATCGACATGTATATTCTCTAAGATACTTTCTGTACTGTCTTTGGATGAAATTAATTGAATAGAGAGAAAAAATTTACTTTGTTATGTGCAGAAGTAACAATTTAATTTTTTTTATTTGACTTCCTATAGATCTTAATTCATTTTCACTCAGATCAGGGAATTCCATCACTCATCTTTGTGTCTGGCCAATATTTCAGGACTAAGAATGTGCAACACCAAAGCAGGAGGTCTCTCTTTTTAATCCACATGCTTCTAAGGAGAAATATTAACTGATAACTGGAAAAAGTTGTGCATTTTGCCTGCAGGGTTCTGGATGAAGTCAGTAAAACTGGGGCGAGCTTAGGGCACAAGTTACTCACGATCCTGTGGAAATCTGTGCATACATGGAATTTTCCTCTTGCTGCAGTTATGGAAGCCATTCTTATTCCCAGCTGCATCCCACCTTAATGAGAAACCACTTCCATTCCAATTTCGCAGGTATTTCTGTGCCCAAATAAAGAAGGAAAGTTTGAGGCCAAATTTTAAAGATGTTGGACAGACAGTAGTTCTGATACATTTTGGTTTGAGGTATAAAGGCTCAGTACTTGTGATTCCTTCACTGATATGGAAAAGGGAGACCATCCTCAAACTCAAGTGTTTATGTCTGTTTCTTTTCCTTTTTGCAGCTCAGTGCTGTGCAATTCCCACTGAGGGCACTGGGAGTTTTTTTAACACCATAATTTAGGATATTAAAATCATTTTAGCAACAATTAGTGACTAATAATTAATCCTGCTAAAGGGGAAAAAAAAGAACAACTGAAGGAAAAGACCTCTGAAGAGTCCTAGAATATTTACAGATCAATTTGCCTTAATGTATGTTTTAAATGTAACCGTAATGAAATAATACTTGGCATTAATAATATTGCTTTGGAGTGGTTTGCCTTAAAATGCTCATCATATCCTGAGCTGCCCAGTTCACATTCAGCAGGGACAGGCAGTGATAACCAACCAATTTCAGGGTCAGCCAGGTGTGGGAGCTGGTCACAGAGCTTGGGCTCTGTAACCTGTGGACCTCATAAATAACAATTTGCTTCTGTTCTGTGTCTTTCATATCAGAACACACAGAGGAAAGGAGAGCAGGAAGAGAAACGTCTGCCTGTGAAAGAACTCGAACACGGAGCTATCTGCAATCGTGTGCTGCATTTGTTGATGCTGTGCAGGGAAGAATAACTCCTGTGCCTCGCTATTTCCCTCTAAAAGCGCCCATCGCAGGTTTCAAGTGCAGGCTGGAATAAACACAAACAAACGTCGCATTCATTCAGCTGGGGTTTGTCCCATTCACCCTCCGCATTCTCTCACCCCTCTCAAAACTGAGGAACGCACGTTTCCAAGTGGGGGGATGAGGGGGCGCTGGGATTGAGCTTTTTTTTTCTAAGCAACCCTTGCTTTTTCACGATTCATTAAACCCTTTCTCCCCCGCGTGTAATTGGACCCCTCTCATTTACATGCATGAGGGATGCATAACTCTGGGAGAGGTGCTGTGGTCAGGGGGGGGAAAAAATAAAATAGAAAAGAGAGGAGCCGGCCCTTGGGCCAGGGTGAAGGAGACACGGGAAAACTTGGCGAGGGAGAGACGTGCGGAGGTTTTGGGTCTCTGGAAGGAGCCGGGGCTGTGCCAGGGCTCGGGGAAGGGACGGATGCTGGGCGAGCTCCGCGCTGCCTCGCCTGACCCCGGGGCTGGCCCTGACTCCAAACCCATCTGGGCACTGACCCCGGCTCCCCGGAGAAGGGCTGCTCTGTGTCCGAGGCAGCAAACAGCGTGTCTGCCCGGGAGCCTCCGCACACAGGCCCCTGATTAATCCATTAATAAATTATTTATTGTTTTTAGAGTGTTCGGGGCGATGGTGCAGGCTCCAGGGTTCACACCCCACCTGCTGAAGGGCAGTTCTGGGATGGTGGAAGGGAAAAGATCCTGTTCCTCTCTTCCTTTGCACTGTAGAAAATAACTCTTCTAACTTAATCCAAATGGATTTTTTTTTCTTGCAAGACAATACCAGAATTTCAGTAAGCTTGTTCATGGTGGGGAAAAGGCTCCTGCCAGAAATACTTCAGCTGGATTTTTATATTGTTAAATTTCTACATCCTGTTCTTCGTAGAAACTGGTCCTCTCTTCCCCTGCACAGGCTCTGTGTTGCTCATCTTTGCCCAGCTTTTAAAGTTGCTGTGGCAATGCTGAGCTGTGTTTAAAAAGAGCTCAAAGATCATGATGATGATGTTATACTCATTTATCAGTAAGGTGGAGATAAACTCAAGCTTGTTAAAGTCTAGATACTGAATAGCAAAGCTTATTTTTTGAGCTGTGTTTTTGGCTGTATAATGCATGGGACAGACTGAGGGTATGTCAGACAGAAAATGAGGGTCTGGTCCTGCAGGAGAAGGACCATTCCCTGTCCAGGAATACCTGCTCTCCTGCCAGCCCTGCCCAGGGCTGCACTTCCCAGCCCTCCCTCAGGGGAACAAGCAGAAATTAGACTTTTCCTGGTAAAAAGGAAGACAAGAATCTGACTGGTGCTGTGGGCAAAGTGTAAATATCTTCACATTCCACAGGAATTTGTGGGAAGGGACATGGAGCCTTGGTAATTCACTTCTAGAGACAGCAGTTGCCTTTACATGTCTGAAGAGATACTGCTTTATGGTGGTAATAATTTGGTAATTTTTAAACCCTTAACAGAAAACAAGGAATGTGATATGACCCCGTGGCATAGCACTTAGAACTGTCTTTTGTTAAGGTTTTTTTTTTAGTTTTTATTTTTCTAATGATTTTTTTATAAACCAGTTGAGTACTTTTGATGGAAGAAAATATTGAAACACTTTCAGGGCTAATTTTTTTTGTGTGTTGTGGATGATGTGAAAAATTTTTAAGGAATGAAATAAAAAGAGTACATAAATGTATTAATGAGCGTTTCTTCTAAGCTCTTACTTTATATGCTCAAGCCCATCTTTTAGCTTAACTTCTATTTGAGAAGTTGAAAGAAATGAGGAAATCCCTGCAGAGAACAGCCAGCCACACTTCTGAATTTCAATGTGTCCCTCTAGACGAGCGCCTTTTATTTTAAATGGTAAAGTTGTTGCTTTAATCAGGAGACAATCCTTATATATTAGTTGTTCTGGCTTATAATTGTAAGAGCTAAATGATAACAAAACTGGATACACATCTTTGCAGGCCCATTAATGGGGAGGACTGAAAGCAAAAGTAAACACTAACCTTGCAAAATAAAAGAAGTTAAAAGATAAGTGTTAAGGACCTTTTCCTTTTTCTTTTTTTTTTCCTTTTTTTTTTTAGGGGGGGGAATAAAACAAGATTTAGTAGCTTTCCACTTAATTTAAATGAAAAGAATCGCTACCTTACATATTGCACTGATAATGTGGGGGAGAGGGAAAACAAAACCGCCTTTGTGGCACTGACACCTCCTTTAGTTGTTGTGAAGAAACTTTTCCCCTCGGTATCTGCTAACCAATTCTAATTAATGCTGCACATTCCTCCACTGAAATCATTTAATGCATAACAAGGGGGTGGAAAAAAAAAAAAAAGAGAGAGAGAGAGAAAGAGAGAGAGGGAAGAGATTCTCAATGCTGATGATTGCCCTGTTCGAATTATGGGAGTGAAAGCCCGGGCCCCCCTAACCTACTGTCTATAAAGCAGAGCTTTGAAAGAGAGCTGCGCCCTACAAAAGCTGTCAATCTGCCCTGCCCCAAAGCCCGGGTTCACATGGATTGCAGTGACAGCCCTCCTCCCCCACACACAATACATCAATCTGTCTCTCCCCCGAGCACCCAGAGCCCATTGTCCGGCCCGCAGGTGCCTCACACAGCACCCATGGCCAGCCCTGGCCCCTGGGAACGGCCCCACAAAGGGCCTGGCAGGGCAGATGGGCTGGGGGGAACGGAGCAGCCCACTCGGGGTTTGGCTTTTTGGGGTGTCTGTGCTTCAGATTGGAGTCTTCCACCCCTCTTGGTGAACCTGGTCGCTCAGCAGTGAGGTGTTTGGTGTTTGGTTTCTGGCATCTCACAGGAATGGGTGTTGAGGTGGATGGCGGCATTTCTGAGGGGTCAGGAAATACAGAGGCAGTGCCCGGGGAGCTATGAAGGAGCTCAAATTCTCCTCCCAACACCTTAATGGGCAAACAAGCCCTGGGGAGCCATCTGGTCTGAATTACCTGGGTCTGTCTGGCACAAGGGCAGGTGGGCACCCAGCTGTCCAGTCCTGCTGGCCCTGAGAGGAGCTGACTGCTCATTTGGTCTCGTGAAGATCTCCCTGGAACAGCATCCCAGGTTTTCTGCAGACCTTGAATAAACTGCTCTGTCACTTGACGTCTCAGCTGGCCTCCATGTGAAACGGAGTGAAGGTTTTTCTCTTCTTTCCTTGTTCGTAGGGACTAAATTTTGTAACTATAAATTTTGGCAGACATGGATGTGTCTGTGTGATTGTACTGGAGGACATTCCTGCCCTAAATCAGTGACAGCAGCAATGTGGATGGTACAGAAGAGCTGCTGATACACAGGGATAAAGGTGACACTGCTTCTGCTGGTGCTGTCCCCATCTGAGCTGTGAATGTGCCAAGTTCTGCCTTGCTCTGTCCCCCTTTAGATCTGAGTCAGGTTGGATTTAGATCTGAGTCAGTTTAGGATTGAGTCAGGTTTGGAGGATCCAGGGGACAGCCATGGAGTCCGGTGTGACAGGGAACTGCTGAACTTGGGAAGCTGAACATGGAAAGAGGGAGCTCATCCCTCACGTGCTGTTACAAGAGGTGGCTAAATGGCTGTTATTGCTGTTTTTTCCCAACTCTTTAGAGCACAGGACTTCTAATCTCTTCCAGTGGAAATACATAATCTTCTCAATGAGAATTGTAACCCTGAAAGTTGCTTAATAACCCTGCCTTTACCGAAGTTAAAATGTGCATGAAATAACCTTCTTTCAATTCCCCTTTACATATTCCAAAATGTTTGGAACAAGGAAGAAAACAAAAAATAACAGCACAGGCTTGACTTCTTAAATCTCCTTCCCAGATTATTTTGTTCTGGGGTGTCCCAGGGAGTTTCTCTTTCTCCTCAGCAGTGCCACAGCTCTGTTTCAGAGCTGCACCCTCAGCTGCCAGGTTTTGAGGACATCCCAGAGCTCCGTGGTGTGGCTCCTGCAGCCCTGAGCTGAGTGCAGGCTAATTGCTCAAGTATTTCCTTTGCACTTGCCGAGGTTCTGCTTCAGCGGCTGCAAATTAAAGTGACGCTGCAATTCAAGCCAGCACAATGAAATGATGCTCCTGCTGCTTTGATGTTGGTCCTTAGATAGATAACTCCTTAAAAACAAGAAAAAAGAGGAACTGCTGACTAATTTGGTACTAAGCATCAGCCAGAGATCAAAAATGAGCCTGCTTGTAGGAGTGCTGATAACATCTGTAGGTGAAGACAGGTGAAAATCATCTGGTTCACCCGCAGCAGTTTAGTGTGTTCCACTTTGCTGGCTGAACAGCTACATTTCAACTTTCATTTCATTTGGATGTTTTATAAACACCAGCCAGAGCTGGCACTGAGGGAAACAGCACAGTCCAAGCCAGCCAGGCGAGCCTATGGACAAAACTGTTTGCTTTGAGCTTGCTGAAGGAAAATATCCCAGATGTGGGATGATCTGCTGCTGTGAAGCAAGCAGCTGAGTGTCTGAACAGAAGAGGTTTCATGGCTGTTGACATTTCCTCAGTTTGGGGGTGACAGAGCAGCTTCAGGCAGATTTTGAACCTCCTGCCAAAATACGTGGCAAAAGTAAATTCACGCTGGTGTTGACTTGTTTCAACCATTTCTTATAGTATGAGAGTAAGTGATCCTGTTGTCTGATACTTCTGGTTTCCTTAATTCTCCTTCAGGACTAGATGAGCGTATTCTTCAGTGTGTCAGAACATAGAAAACCTTAGTTGATCCAAGCTGAGTTTCATTTACAACTGATGTCAATAAGAACATTGTTTCAGCTTCAAGTGTAGGACCAAATCTTGTATTCGAGGCTTACAGCAATTTCTCATCCTCACTTCTGTGAATGTTGCTGTCAAGTAGCAGCTCCTGTTTCCTTTTCAGGACTGGGTTGGCTCCAAAACCCCTCAAAGATTCAGTGTTTAATACAGTTCACTAAAGACAGGAGTGTTCAGCCTGTGCTGGGACCAGGCAACAGTGCAAAATAACAATTAGCTGGGTAGCATCATATTTTGCCTTTCTTCTGGACCTCAGCTTTTCAATTCTTGTGGCCACAAGTGACATGGAAATGTTTCCCTGAAGGCAGCAGTTCACTAAAGGTTTTCGAGAGAGACACTCTTGCCTTGAGCAGGCAAAAAAGCCCCTGATCTTCCTGACGACATTGTTGTGATTATCTGCACAAAAAGTCAGGGTCTGGCGGTCCTGGCTAAACAGTGCTTTGATTAAAGCTTTGTTCTCCTGAACTTAAACACCTGAGAAGAAATTTAAATCTACAAATACAGGAATAAAGTAATGTAAATATGATACCTCTCTTTAGAGGTAGCTGCTATCACTCAACAATAAATAAAACCCACAAGGCTGGATCTTCAAAAGACCTATCTTCTTCTTTCTTAAAGGAGCAACCTCCTGCACACACACAAGTTAAAAATAAAGGCCCAGCCTGGGCACTAAGATGAGCTCAGTAAGATCTGATGGACGATTTGCAGTGAGGAAAGTGGAGCTGAGCTATGGAAGTGATTCATTACCCCTGCATTCAGCTCCAGCACAGAGTTGCAGACAGTTATTCTGGGCCTTAATTGCTTCTGTTAACATCATATTCTAGAGCTCATTAGTGATAAACAATGTGTATTAATATCATTCAGACAAGAACTAAAGATTAAGGTGGAAATCCATTTGCTGCGATGGCCATTAGTCAATTCAGGGCTGTTGAATGATGCTTGAGAATCTAATATGAATTGGGAGAGTCAATATTTCATCAGGCAGATCCTCTCATCCTCCTGTGAAAAGTTCTTTGTCTAAAAAAAGTTACTTAATGGAAAGCGCGTGCTTGAAAAGGACACACACAAAGTACTGCCCTGCTGGTCTCCAGCAGTTTTAGTCCTAAAGGGTGGATAAATCCTAAAAGGTGCCTGTTTTGGGTTTGGTGGAAGCATGCGTTCTTTGGGAGAATCATAATGATTCTCCCAGTGCAAGTCTGGCCCAGTGTTGCCAAATTAATTATTTTCAAATGTAGAGACTTCTCGGCTTCAGTTCCATTTTCTGGCCCAGGCAGGTCACTTGTTTTTTGTAAGTGAATTCATGCTGGGATTTCTCCAGGTGTGACTGACTGAAGGCACAATTTATTGCTTAGTTTGTTCTTAATTAGTGTTGAGGAGACCCCACAAATGGTTCAGCACCAGGGGGATGAACATGAACAGCACCAGTGGCACAAATCCTCTCTTCACACTCAGAAGTGCTGCCTGCTCCCTTCTCACACACCGTTTCTTCCCCTCTTCTTCCTGAGTGCCAGAAAATGTGCATTTCTCTTCATAATTTTGCTTTGAGTGTCATTTTCTTTATGAGGTAGAAGATCCACAGTGCTGGAGCCTGTGTGATCTGAGGAACAAATGTGGTGTGGGTGATGGAAAGGCAAAGCAGCAGCTTCAGTCCTGCACTGGGGCTCCTGTTCCAGGGCCAGCTGTAGAATTTTCTATAAGATCTGGAATATCTCAGTTTAAAGGACCTCAAAAAAGAAACTTAAAATCTTGAAGATTAAATTTAAGAAACTGCCTTTCTTTTTAGTTTATTAAAAAAAAAAAAATAGTAGAGAGGTAGTATGACTATTGAGTTACTTATAAATCAGGTCTGGAAAGGAGTTTATAAACGCACCTAGCCCAGCTACAAGCAGGAATTTCCTACCTGCAGTGGAAGTGTGATTTCTTATTAATAAGAGGATTGCACACTGAAAGGTCTTGCTTGGGTGAGCTCGAGTATCCTTGTTTGGACGACGTCTCCAAGATAAAATTGGTTCAGCTTCTGAGGAAAATGTTGTAACCTGTATATGCAGGAGGTCAGACTAGAAGATCCTAATGCTGCTCATCTTAGCCCTCAGAACCCAAACTTCTGTGAAAGCTGGGAGAATGCTAAAAATTCAGCTGGATTATTTGAATTAAAAGACCTGTGATTTCTCTGGGTAAGTTTGATATGTGAACTGTCTGTTCCTAGCCAAAGGAACACAAATTTCTCCTACTTTCCTTTTTTTTTTTTTTTTTTTTTTTTTTTTTTTTTTTTTTTTTTTTTTTTGTTTGTGATATGGTTCAGCTGAAGGAATTACTTCATACCTAAAATAGTCCTGAGGTTTCTGCTATCACAGATCACCTTTTCCCCGTGCTGAATGTCTGCAGAGGTGTTTGGGGTGATAATTGCTAATGTCAGCACAATGATCTCATGTTTAGCCTCGGTTTTTATTTATTCTCCAGCGCAATCATTATTTTCTCTTTTCAGCAGCATTAAGAGGGCATTTCAGTTTACAGGAGGCTGCACAGCTGAGTGAGTGGCTGTCTTTGCCAAACCTCCGGGCTTTTCAGAGCACAAATGCCTCGAGTTACCCTTCTCACTTGGCTCAGCGAGAGACTCTAGGTGTCCAATGCCCACGGCTAATCCTGCCTTTATTCCTCTCAGCTGCGAGCTGGATGGGCTTTGTCGCTCCCGCGGGAACAACTCAACATTGCGGGGCTTTTCCCTTCTTCCCTGCGGAGGGGGAGGCACTTCTGCCCAGAGCCGGCTCCTGGGGACACCCACGAGCGGCTCCCTGGGTCCTGCGGACAGGGAGTGCCACCTGCTGCGGGTGTCACAGTGAGCAGGATGCTCTGGGAGCGGCTACCGCACCGAGCTGGGGGTTTGGGGAGCTGGGTGTGTTTTGGGAGCAGGTTCCACACGAAACTGGGTGTTTTAGGAGCAGGTACCACACCGAGCAGGATGCTCTGGGAGCAGGTTCCTCACTGAGCTGGGGGTTTTGGGAGCAGGTACCACACCGAACTGGGGGTTTTGGGAGCAGGTACCACACCGAGCTGGGAGTTTTGGGAGCAGGTTCCACACCGAGCTGGGGGTTTTGGAAGCAGGTTCCACACCGAGCTGGGGGTTTTGGGAGCAGGTTCTACACTGAGCAGGATGCTTTGGGAGCAGGTTCCACACCAAGCTGGGAGTTTTGGGAGCAGAATGCTCTGGGAGCAGGTTCCACACTGAGCTGGGGGTTTTGGGAGCAGGATGATTTAGCAGCAGGTTCCACACCAAGCAGGATGCTCTGGGAGCCGGTACCACACTGAGCTGGGGATTTTGGGAGTAGGTTCCACACTGAGCTGGACACTTTAGGAGCAAATTCCACATCAAACTGGGTGTTTTAGGAGCAGGTTCCACAGCGAGCAGGATGCTTTGGAAGCAGGTTCCACAGCGAGCAGGATGCTTTGGAAGCAGGTTCCACACCGAGCTGGGGGTTTTAGGAACAGGTTCCACACCGAGCTGAGTGTTTTAGGAGCAGGTTCCACACTGAGCAGGATGCTTTAGGAGCAGGCAGTAACCACCTCTAATACTTTAATTCACCCCCATGTCCAGATTTTTCCACATCAGAGTTCAGGTAATGCCATTCTCAGCTGCCACTGGTGTTCAGGGTGCTACAGGAGGGGAAGCCCTGATGGGATTGCTGCAGTTTGTCTAGGAAAAGGAATTTTTTGCACGTGACTTCTCTTCTGTTTTTATTTTTGAAACTTAGAGCAAGTTTTATTTCATATTTTAACTTCTGAGAAGCAGCACATTTTCAGCTGTCTATAATACTGACACAATTCAAAACTGTGTTCCAGTTCCATAATTCTAAAATGTGTACCAAAATGATATTTGGCACCCTTAGCCTTTAGTGGATAGTACCAGCAGCTTATTACCACTATTAATCAGAAGAAAACCTTAATTTATACCAATTGAGGGCATAAATATTCTTTTTAAAATGGTGAATGGAACAAAGAAAATAATTAAAAACTGTCTGTGAATCAGGACCCCCCCCTCTTGCAGATCAATTTAATCACTGACTCTCAGAGCCCTGAGGGCACTAGTGGGTCCTATCCCTGTGCCCTGGGTTCTCCCATCCCTTTGCTGCAGCCTGAAAATGAGCTAAAATACCCTCATTTATAGCTGCTGTGTGCTAGCAAACCTTAGTACAGACCAGGCTGATGTGATGCAGTTTTGATATAAATGCTGACATTATATACACATATAAATGTGTTCTTTTCCACACCTCAGGGAATTGGGAAGAAGAAGATATTTAAATAAACAAAACAAAATAAACCAGAGAGGATGCACAGGATGGAGAATATTTGGTTCCACGCCTTTAATCACAGTGCAAATGTGAGTGTACCACCATGGGAGGAAGTGTTTGCATTTGTGTATCTGCTTTGTTTTACCCATTATTTCCACCTAAGAAATACAGGCAGCTGTGACCCTCCCTTATTTCTAGAGCTCACACAATGTCCTGACAAAGCAGCAAGACCCCCGTCCCAGCCAGGATCCAGCTGCAAAAGAGCAGGGAAAACAAACTGCTCTGGAATTTCCTAGATTGTGAAAAAGCTTGTAGGGTTTGAGTTGGGGTTTGGTAGTAGCTGAATTAGCTCCTGCATCTTTTGGGAAGGAATCTTCAGCCATAAAGCACCTTGTCCTATAAAAGGGCTTCCCATGGTCAGGTACCACATGTGGAATTGTATTCTTATGCACTCCTTTGGGCTTTTCTCCCCTGATTTTGGGCTGTGTAGATTGTTTTTCCATGTCCTGACAGCTGGAAGTCTGGCTGGTTCCTCTGGGCACTCAGGGCCCTGCTGTGGAACTTGTCTCTTGTGAAGACATCACCAGGAGCTGGTTTAGTGCTTCTGGAATCTCTTACAGAGAGCAGGAGCTGACTGAGGGGGGGAACCCTTTCCCTGCAGGCTGTGAGCACAACTCCTGGGTGTTTTAAGCAGTTTCTGTGTGGTGAGAAGGTTATTCAGAGACTTCTATGACAATTCTAGCTCCAAATTTGCTCGTTTGGGGCCCTGCTGCCAAAGGGAAGAATGGGCAGAGATGCTGGGGGAGAACTGCTTGAAGAGGCTGACCTGGGATGGGCTGATCCAGGGAGAAATTCAGATTGGAAGGGATGTCTGGATGTCACCTCTCCCACAGCCTGCACAAAGCAGGCCCAGCCCTGGCAGGTGGCTCAGGGCCCTGTGCTGCTGAGTTTGCAGCTGCCTCTTGTTTTGGAATGATGGAATTCTTTCCCAGGTGGGCCCTGTGCTGTGTGGAGATGACAGGGGTCCCGTGTGACATTTGGGCCGTGTGATGGTGTGACATTTGGGCTGTGTGATGTGGGGACCTCCCGCACAGAGAGATGGAGCCGTGACCTCGCTGTGGGGCAGCCACAGAGGAGCTGGCAGGAGCAGCCCCCTCAGCCGTGTCTTGGCCGGGCTGAATTCCTGCTGGGAATTCCTGCTGGGAATTCCTGCTGGGAATTCCTGCTGGGGCCTGTGTTAGCCCCCGGAACAGGCAGCACACCCAGAGGCAGTGCCTGGTGCCTTCCCTGCTCGCAGCAGAGATTTTCCAGCAGCTGTGCAGTGATCCTTGGTTCTCCTGCCATCGTGTGGCTGCCAGGGGGACGCTGGGCTGTGTCCTCTGCGTGTCCCCTCAGCGGTGACAGCTCGATGGACTCAGGGCCTGCTAACCAGGATCCACTGTGAGCTCCCTGCCTCGCCTCACTCCTCCCTGGATGCCACCAGCAGCCTCCTTCACCATGGCCAGAACTGAGGTGCAGCCTGAGAAAGACAGCATTTATACCTAGTGACTCAAGGGCAGCTGAAGAAGTTCTTTGGATCTTAGAAGGTGTTCAGGAATTGCTTCTTCACACTTTTCCTTACCTTGACACCTTCCTGTTAGAGAAGTGAACACCTCAGAGCCGCCTCCTTTCGTTCAGCAGTGCTGCAGCACATCCAGCAGGACAGGACAGGAGAGCTGGGACTCAGTGGGGTGCAGCTCTGAGCGCAGGTTATACCTCAAAACCACCAGGTACAACACACAGGGAGTTCATGACATGGTCCCCAACACTTTCAGGAATGGGCCTGTTTAACAGTGCCTTATTTTAATTTTTTCTGCCAGTGCCATGCAGGGCATGGAGCAGCACATGCTCAGTGATTCACACCTGGCTGTGGCTTCTTGGGGTGTCCTGTGCAGGACCAGGATCCTGATGGGTCCCTTCCAACTCAGCACATTCCATGGTACTCTTTATCGCTTCACACCTTGAGGCTTTCACCTTACTCCCAGCCCTCCGTGCAGACACAGAGCCACTCTGAGAGCACAACAGTCCCTGCAGAGCTGTCTCAGAAAGCTCATTCCCCTGCCTGGCAGCCACAACTGCAATGTGTAAAGGAGATTCATGTTCTCACACACGTGTCATCTCACCTCTAGGACATTTCTGGATAGGTCCATTTTCCTGACAGCCTCTCCCTCCTCAGAAAGGGAGACACAATGCTCCAAACCATGAGTTTCTAAGCCAAATCATTTAAGTATTTACACATCCAAGCACTAAAAGCTGCTTCATAACTTCTCCACTTCAGAAGGTGAAGGACCAGAGAGGTTGCAGACCATGGCTTAGCTCAAAAGCAGTTGAATATTTTACTCCAAGGGCACTGCAGCCCCAGAGCCTCTGCCCAGCATTGCACAGACATCAGTCCACACATCCTGGAGATCTTGGCAGATCACTTGCTCCACTGTGCTGCAGACAAAAGGCTCAGAGCACTCAGCAAATGAAGATCTCGGGGAACACTTCATTTAAAAGCTAAATATAGTATCAGAATGATGCTTGACAGTGCTCCTATAAAAATGTTATTTGCACGAAGATTCCTACCTTTCAAATGAGAATTTGATCCCTGATGAGAGCTATTTTTTCAAGCACCTTGTTTTCCATTCCTAGAGTTGTCATTGTACCTGCTATAAAATCCCAGATGTTGTATTGACTTGAAATAAACAGAAAGCCTTTAAAAGTCCATGCTGAAGTTCAGGCCCCTGAGGCAGAAAGAACAGTTCTTTTGGCCACCATCAGCATCCTTGTGGAGCCAAGAGTAATTCAGTTATTCAAAATGAGACATGATAAACCCCTCCTGTGCCTTGCTGAGGGACACAGAGCAGAGCTGAGGGCTCACTCTGGGTTTCCCAGCAAAGGACCCACAACACCCCAAAAAGCATTTTGTGATTCAGCTGCTCAGAGTAGGACAGGGCAGTGCCACAGGCTTGGCTAAAGCAAGTAGGGCTCTTCCTCTGCTCTCTGAAAACTGAGCCCACTCCCATTTAGGAGGGCAGAAGGTGATGCTGTTTTGGTTTTTACCTTTTTTCTTTCATATATTCTCTGCATTCTTTACACATGTATTTGCAGCCTATTTTATTAGTGACTCGTTTTCCCAGTAATTTTCCATGCCCTTTCCCTAGGCAGAAAGACAAAACGTATTCCAAGGGCTTTATCCTGTCTTGGTTCTCCCTGGCTCCCAAGCTTGAAAACAGCTTGTTGAGGCACATTTTCATAAACAAAGTACAGTGAGTATCAAGGAGGGGGCTCCAGAGAAGGGGCTTGACCTGGGCGGGAATTGCATGACTGCTTGTCCTTCTAATTGGTGATTTTTGTCAATTATGCCAAATTCCTAAAACCTATAAAACTGTATTCACCCTGTGTGGGTGGGCTTTTGTGGACATTTTTCCATTACTGCCCCTGCAGGCCTTCAATAAAGATCCATTTTTATATTACCTCCTATATTAATGTTATCTCGAAAGCATGTGTTGTTGAGATAACAGGATTGAAAAAGGTATCAAAGGTACAACCATCAGGGCCAGCATTCCAGATGACTTTTGTATCCTGTCAGCTTCAATATCACCTTTCCTCCCTGCTGCATGGCCCTGTTGATGCCTTTTTGGGCTACCTAAAACAGAGGCCAGACAAAAGGGAATAAAAAACAGTTCTATTTATTGAAGGGCCTTTAGGTACATTTGGGCAGATGAAGCCCCACAGGGGCTACACCCAAAAATGGACCATGGGTCATGGGTTTTCAGACTTTTATAAGTTTGGTCCATTTGCATATTGGGGGTTCACCTTCCAATTACAGCTTCAGGTAATGAAGTCATTTACCCCAAGTTTGCTCCCCCCAATTCACTTTTGTTTACATTTTGTGGGACCTGAGACACTCAGGTGTCCTTGATTGCCAGGCCTGGAGAGGAATTGTTGTGTCTGCCCAAAATGGGAAAGCAGCAGCTCACACTGTGTATGGAGTTTAGAGTTGTACACTAAAGAACTGCAGGATTACAAATACATTAAAAATATAAAAGCTAAAATCCTAAGGCATCACTGATCCCCAAAATGCCCAGTGACTCTAATGGGAAGGCAAGCAGACACACACCCATGAAATTCCCTCACCTCCCACCCCAACTGACCTCAGTAAGTGCTTTGCTTCTGAATACCTGCTTCTGTTATAGCCAAGAGAATCCCTTGCCCTGCTGCAGCACATCTGATGCCTTGTGCTGCTGCATGAGACTTCGTGACATGGATTTTGAAAGCAGCCCAAGGTTAGCAGCTGTGAAAGCTGCTAAAATGACAGTGGAGCTTTATCCAAGCATTGCTCCCAGCCCTGAGACTGACAGCTCGTCAATGGGGAAGAGACACAGATCAAACAGCACATCCTTAGAGAGGATGATAAAAATAGGAGAGCAAACCTGCTCTTTCCAAGATGCACAACTGCTTCAGGGCGTGTTCAGCAGCGCTGTCCCCAGAGCCACACGACAGATGAGTGTCTGCTCCAAAGCCAAACACAGAAGGGTGTGCGCCTCTCCCCTGCCTCCTGAGCAGTTACTCAGCAGTGATTTGTATCAGAGCAAATAACCCTGGACCAAGGAAACCCTCCCAGAGACTCCCCAGCTCCTCCTGGGGCTTGGTGGGGACCAGTGCTCCACAAGAAAATGTTCCTGAGCCTCAGCAGCAGTGGAGGGGAGCTGAGAGCAACAAAAAGCAGGAGGATGTTCCTCAGGACACTGCAATTCCTGACAATTCCCTTCATTCAAGTGGAATGGAGAACCAAAGCTCAGTTTTGCTCTGGACTTACTCAGTTCAGTGCCAAAAGTACAATCCAGGCATGTCTGAAAACCTCAACAAACCATTCCCATGTGCCCTTTGCTGCTGATCCTAAGATTTTCCTCATCTCCTCTTTTCCTTGCTGCTCCTGCCCAAACCTGGCTTTAGGAACCCCTCACTCTGCTGCCCACTGGCCTGGGGAGGCTGAGCAACACCTGCAGTGCCACAAAACCAAGGTTCCCACCTGCCCTACAGGACACAAACCACGCTGCAGCTGTGATGCACAGACCCACACTGGATGAGAGAGAACAATTAATGGGTATAAAACTTCACATTGTTTTTCAGCTGAAAAAGAAGTCTGGGAATTTGGAAGGCTGGTTTTTCTCTTTTTTACTTTTTTTTTTGTTTTTTTTTTAAAAAGCTGCCTAGTATGTCAGGGGGAAAAAAAGTTGAAAAGAAAAAGAGAATCAGCTTTTGCATGTGATTCATGTCTAAAAACACCCACGCAGCTCATTGCACTGACCTCAAAAGACAGAAATGCTGCAGCAAGACACTTCCAGAGAGAGAATCCATGGGCACTAAACCACGGTGAACAAAGAGCTCATGAATTATCAGCTCTTCAGAGCTAATCTGCCAGGCAAATATTAATACAATCACCGTTGATCCCCAAGTCTCATTGTTTCCAAGTTATACTGAATTTTTTTGAAGGATGGGAACTTGTCACTGCCTTCAGCAGATCTGAGCTGGGAGAGAAAAAAATAAAGAAAGAGTGAGAAACCTAATAAACCTAGGAAATACTTCTTTTCCTACTGTGTAAGCAAACAGCAACTGGGCATGGCCAGAATGGCAGAAATGCTTCTGAGTTTCATCAGGGTATTCAGAAATACTGTTCTCCAGCTCTCAAGATGTGGCATTGCCAGGACTGCCTGCTGTGCTGTCCCAGCCTGTCACACATCAATCTGCTCTGGATTCACTGGGAAGGGAAGCTCTGAAGGGGCTGTCACTGCCCTGTGCTCGTGCTCTGGTTGCCAGCACAGTGAAACCTCCTTTCTGAGGGATTTCACAGCTCAGCTCAGCCCAGGGCAGGCAGGAGGTTGCTGATGCCCTGGAAGTGAAGAGGATCTTTATCAAGGCATGACCTGAGGCCAGGCACTGGCTCATCCCTGCAACCATCACAGAGTCCAAGCAAAGTAAAATCCATCCTTTCCTCATCCCAAGTAAAACAGTAAAGGAGGAACTCACTGCTTGGGTATCCCCAGAGGAATCTGCACGAGTAATTGCAAACTCATCTTCTGTGATTCAGAGAGATCTCAGATCCCAGAGCTCAGTTTCCAACCTCTTTTCCTACTCCTTCACATGTTCTCAAGCCAGTTTCTGAGTTCTCCATGAATTTTTGGACTCCTGGCAATGCAAACCTTTCCATGGAGATGGAATCACTGGGAGGTTTGCACAGAGACCCCCATTTGCTCAGTGCACATCCAAGTTTGGGATTGTAGCCCTCAATGCTCACCCCAGCCAATTCTTCCTCAGAAAAAAGGAGCAGGCTGCAGCTGAGAGACAATGAAAAACTGGAACACCTTTTCCAGCTATGAAACCCACAGCAAGAACATCCACAGATTCAGCCCTTTGAAGATGGGGAAGCCTCTACAGCCTCGGGCTACCAGAGTCACAAGATATTCATAACTAAAAAGAGAAATCCCTCCTATGACAGCCTGAGCACTGAGCCTCCCAGCCCAGACCCCTCTGAAAAATTCCCTTCTTGGAGCTATTTTGGGATGAGATGACCTGGATATCAGAACAACAAGCTCTTACAATTCATTAAAGCCTTACCTGCATCCAGAACAGTTTTTCACATTGTTAAACATTGTTCTGGGAGATTCATGAGCTGAAGAGGCTTGTGCTTCCAAAACGATGTATGCCTGAGGGCAGAACATCTTGAGAAAATACAGAACAATATCAACATGCAAACCTGACATTTTATCCTACAAGATGAATGAAAAACAGTTACTAATGCCCTAACACACAGTTTAAGAATTTTATAAGGATTTGCCTTTTATTTTCCAAATAGTGATAGTTTTTATGGTTAAGAAAAGCTTGTATAGAATTAGAAAAATGTAAGAGGGCATAAAATTCTGAGTTTGAGAGATCATGAGTCACACTCCTGTCCACCAGTTCCTGTGTCACTTCTAACAGAAGCTGAAAGCAAAGGGAAGATAAACAGCAAGATAAAACTCAGAGATAATGATTGTCTCTAACACCTCAAACCCTTTCAGCTCCTGGGACTCTGAGCAGGTGCAATTCCTGTGTTTTTAGCAGCCCTATGGGGATGTTTTTCACAGACTGACCATTTCCCCCATATAAACCTTTGCTACCCACGGTGTCCCTTTGCAGGAAGATCTCTCAGGCTGAGTGAACAACCACGGCCTTTTCCTTGCCTCCAAACTGCCCCTATCAGTTTTATTGGGTGGCTCCAGATGCCTGCAGTGGGAAAGGGGTCAGCAGTGAGTGCCCAGCCACTGCCTGCACTCTGCTCATGTTGTGTGTACACACTGTGGGCAGAGAGATGGGATTTTGGAGATGCTGAAGGGTGCAGCAGAACACACACTGGAATTGAGTACAATAATACAAAACCCCCTGAGAGACTGATAGGTTCCCTCCCAAGTTGTCACAAGGCGAAAAAAAATTTCAAAGGCTTCATTGTCAACCTTTCTGCATGAATAAACAATTCAAAAATAGCAGAATTGCCTTTGATACGAAAAACCTGGCTTCTGCTAAGCGGTGCTGTTGAACAAGCAGCTTCTGTGGCACTTCTCCTCTATTGTTTCTTCCCAGAGACAAGCTCTGCGCTGTCCCCATTCCAGGTGACGCCTGTTAGTGGTGAGAGGGTGTGACAGGCACTTCAGAAGTTTCCTTTTTCACCTGTTTCAGGGGAGGAGAGCTCTGAAGCTCGCAGCCGTGATTTCTTGCCATTTCCCTCTCTTTGTGCTTCGCTGCGGGTTTCCACCTCTGGTCTGCAGCACCCCAGGGAAAATACATACTACTTGTAAGCTGTCAAGGCAAGGTAGCTCACTGAGGGAAGTCATAATCAGGAGGCTAAAATTAGCTGTGGAGCAGGCTGCATCTTCACTAGGAAACACTTGGATGCTGCATACTGATCGAGGTGGAAAACAGGGAGAGCAGCCCTGGGTGCAGTGGGTAGAGTAATGACAGAAGCAGCATTTCCCTTCTCCCTCCTCTGCCCTGAAATATTGCTTCTTTTTTAATTTCTGTACACTCCTGGTCTCTATCCATTTGAATCAGAGCAATGCAGAGGCTTTCCTCTCTCCGATGCTTTGCATTGTTTGTTTTTGTTCGGATTTTTTTTTCTTCTCCTCTCCTCATTTGCCCCTTTTCCTTCTCTCCAAAGAGCTTTCTTGCATGGAAAATGGCAGCCACCTGCTCCTATTGTGAAGCTGCTGCAAATGGGAGCAGCCACTTTACTGAGCACAACTGCCTTTGGGCAGGAGCAGGCCCAGCTGGGACTAAGATCTACAAGTGGACAATTAGCAGCCAAGTAGTGGACTGAAGCTGGTTATTTTTATTGCTGCCCCGAGGAGATAGGTCAGGCAAGGCAAAACATTAGGATAACCAGCAAACTGTAAGCATCTGAAGCTCCTGCAAGCCCTGAAATGCCTCATTTCTGCTCAGCACCGGGCAGCAGGGAGCTGTTTTTCTCATCATCGTGTTCGTAGTGTGCAAGCTGTCAAAAGGGGAGCTCGATGATCATTTCTCATGTCTCATTTTTAAGAGCTAATTCTGCATTTTTTTTTTCGTTGCCCGCCACATCACGAGCTGTCAGTGCTGGCTGCCACTGGTCACTGGTGGTGCCAGAATGGGCATAAGGTGAGACCCTCTGTGCCAAAGCCACATCTCCAGAGCCAGCCCAGAGACACAGGACAGCCTCCAAAGTGACCCATTTTCCCCATCCTGCTGCCCAAAGAACCACAAAAGAGGTGGCCACGGTTTTGTCATGATCCTTCGTGCATCAGTGCCATCAACCAGCGCTGCCCTGCGAGGACAGGATGTGGATCAGATGTGGAGATTAGGAGAAAATTCTTCATGGAAAGCACTGGCACAGGCTGCCCAGGGAAATGGTGAAGTCACCATCCCTGGAAATGCTCAAAAACCATATGGATGTGGCATTTGAGGACATGGTGGTGCTGGGTTGATGGCTGGACTTGCTGATCTCAGAGGTCCTCTCCAGCCTTAGTGATTCCATGATGGAGAAGTTGCCTTAGGCTCTGGTGGGTTTGCCTGCACAAAACTGCAAAGCCTGCCAGGAATGACCTCCCTCATCGCAGATATTTGGTTGGACTTTTCTTCTTTCCAGTTTTCAGGTGTGTTTTATTGCAGGAAAAGCAGAGACAGAACTGAAAGCTGCTTGTCTGAATCCTCCACGTGCTGTTACGACTGCTTTTTGAGCCACAGTGACACCCCATGTAGTGCCAACCTGGCAGCTGAATTCCCAGAATAGCTGCACAGGACTTTTTTTAAAATCTGTTGTGATGTCAGAAAACTTCCTTTTTTAGCTTTTGCCTCATCTATCAGCTATAACTCGCTCGTGGTTGCTGAGCCATAAATAGAGGCAAGCAGTTAATGTAGGCTAAGGTTCACAAAATCATTTCAAGGAGTTAAAGATCATTAGGAGAGAGCCAGAATCTCCCACAGGGTATTTATTGCCTTAACATTACGGCAGGATGAGAGGCATGAAAATGGGATGAAAATGTGCAATACTTTATTGTAATGCAGGAAAGCTTTTTCAACATATTTTGTATTTATCATCACGAAAGACTTAAGGCACCAAGCAGATAAAAGGCTTTGTTTGACCTAAAAAAGTCAAAGGTTGAGAAGGGAGGGGGACAGACAGAGGGACTTGTGCTCAACTTCCAGAGCTTGATTCATCTCTCCCTGCAGTGACTGAAGGAATTATCTTCTACAAGTGGACTCTAAATGCAGCTTTGGGTGAAAATTTTATGTGGAGACATCTGGACACACATCAGAAGTGAAACAAGGAATGAGCCTGCCCACGTGTGGGTGCCTGCAGCTCCACCAGTGCAGCTCCCCAGCAGCTGGGACCCCCAGCACAAGCTGAAAACTGGTGGGGACCCAGTAGGGAGAATCCAGACCTCTCCTCCCTCTCTCCTAAACCCCTCTGGGACCTTCTGAAGTTGTTCCAATTGGCAGGACAATGACCATTATTCATCCCAAGCAGGCCAAACCCCACCTCAGCTCTAACATCTCCTCAGTCAAAGCACTGAGCATCCCTGCCCCAGCCAGAGAATCAGAAACACCACGGAGTCCAAACAGCAACATGAATGGAGCTAAAAATCCACTAGAGGTGGACATTTAAAGCAGAAGCACTTGCTGTCCTTTGTTCCTGGTTGTTTACCACGCAGCAGGAATGTGCAATGACACAACTCACATTCATCCACTCCTTCAGGAGTTCCTGAGCACACCCAGGGATCACCCACTGCTCTGGCAGCTGATAAAACTTGGCTTTGCAGTCAAATCCTGGGGAAGAGAAAGATCAAGACCTTAGGGGAGGAGTGAAACACGACAAAAACTTCTCCCCTCCAAACCAACAGTGAAGCACCTTATTTTCGTATCTCCATTCACTTCCTCCCATTTCCCCAGTTCAGAGAGGGCAGCTGTGCTCAAATATTCAGAAAGAAACCATTAAATGGTGGATTTTGGGAAGCAGGGAGACTGCTTCTTTAGAGAGCACAGCCTGCCTTATAAATCTCAAATGATGCAGGCCAGAAAACTTCCTCCATTTCCTTCACTGAATTCCTCTCCTTGAACAGATGTGCCAGGACTCTGCCACCCCCCCTGCTCCACTCCAGCCTCAGCCACACTTCATTCATCTCTTTCCTATTTTCTGAAATCCGAGTTATGCAATCCCAGATCATTCATTACACCCTGGCAACCCTGAGCCAAGTGGAGCGTGACAGAAACACGGCAAAAGCAGAGCAAAGGAGCAAACCTTGATGCAGCCCACGGGAAAACTCCTGCACGTGGCACACACATCCCCTCAGCACGAAAACAGAGCTGTGCTGCAGCACAGGGAACAGCAAAGGTCACAGGCAGAAGGGGCTGGGATCTAAGGCAGGGTTTTTATTTTATTTTCAAGCCAGTTTGTCAACAACGGAGATAATTTCCAGTTACTTTTTTTCTGTTTGAGTTGGAATCTTTGCCTTTTTGTATGCCTGGTTAAGAACAGATTTATTATTCTGCCACTGCATCTTTAGCAGCAAGGCTGCCTCTTTCACTATCTGATCATATTCCCTCCTCCTCTTTTTTTGTTTCTTTCCCTTTTTTTACTCACTGGGGTTGCCAAGGCATCTCTGTCTCCTTTTCCCTTAAGCCTTTTGTAAGAGCACAGCCATGGACCAGGCACCTATTGCACTTGCATCCACTTGTTATGAAGGAATTAACCATCAACAAAACCCTCTAACAGATAAAATCAAACTGCTTTGCACCAATCAGCACCTTTTTTAGTGGACAACTGGGTCAGCCACAGGAGAAGAGTGCCCAGCCCCAGAATGTTCTTTGCATGTAAACCAGGACCTCCCAAACAATATTTACAATAATGAGAAAAAGATCCCCAGTCTTTGATCCCAAATCATGAAAGAATGGGTTTATAATTATTTTGAGAATACATCATCACCACTCTTTTCCATTACTGTAGAACCAGCAGCAGGAACACAGCCCTTCTGCCTGGAATAATTTATCCAAGAGAACTGCAGTGACATACAGAAGACCATGCAGAGTTTATAAAAGTACAACTCTAGGATTATTTATCTCTGTGGTAGAAGTTCAGGTCTCTGCCTGGTGGCTTTCGTGTTGTTTCTGATAGGGATTCTTGGAAGATTTCAATTTCAGATTAAAGATTTATGAACTTCACGTTAGTGACAGCATAGCAAGCCTGCAGGTGATCTGTCCAAAGGCATCTGGTATTTCAGGACAGGACTATTTTAATCCAAAAGGGTTTCTTTTGGGGTTTAGCTTGTCTTAGAAAAATAGACAGAGAAGATTTACACCTTAGAGATGCTTAGATACATACCCAGATTGGCAATCCAGTCAAAACCAAAGTTCAGTACAGGTAGTTACCTGTTACACTTCACTATTGGTTTCCTGATTGCAGATTCAGTGCTTTTCACTCAAACCAGCACAGAGCCTTCAGCAGGGACAAAGAAGGAGCATTCCTGTGCCCTGTGCAACTCCTGGCACTGCCAGGATTCTGCTGCCTTCAAACTCTACTTTGCAGGAGAGTGAAACAGTGAGGGAGATGTGGGCTGTAAAACAAGAATATTTTTCACGTGGAGATTCAGGGCTGAATTTGTGGGAAGGCACCAACTAATGTGAAATATAATCCCGACTGAAAGATTAAATTGGTGAGGGCAAAACATGAAAGGGAGAGCAAGGGGCTGTGAGATTACATCATGCAACCTTTAGGGCAGCGTTCACTTTGATTTAAACGCCCAGTTCCCAAGGCCTGCCACTAGATGGGAATAAAATCCAAAATAAGCCAAGAGATGCTTGGCTTTAGCATCGCTGCCAAGCGTGGCCGCAGGAGTTTCCCAGCTCCACGCCACAGCCTGTGAGCCCAGCAGAAAGGCTCTGGTGCCTTGAAAGCCCAGCAGAATGACACGATGTGACCACAGCAGCCAGCACAGCTGGGCCCTCTGGCTGTGCCAGAAAAGCCCATTTCACATGGTGGCTGCTGTGGGCACAGGACAGAGCCAGCCCCAGGGACACTCCCCTCAGGGCCCTGGCCATGAGCCACACTGGAGCTTTAGGCATCTCTGCTCCACATTCTTGCAGGCATCCACCTTGCCAGGAGCTATCCGTGCTCTACACCCTACTCCCAACAGAGCTGGGCTTCCCTGAGTGCAGCTCAGAGAGAAAAACAAGTTTTTTCCAGGGCACATCACAGAAAAGCTTTGTGTCACGTTAGTCCCTTACAAGCCTGCCTGTGGATCAGATATCCCACAACTTCACTGCATTTAGGGTAAAGGGGGCATAAGCCACCTTCGCTTTCTGATCCCAGTTTATCTCAGATTGCTCAAATCTTCTGCAAAATATTCAGTAAATCAGGGAATTATTGTAGCCTTCAGCTTGTGTGGAGCAGATGTTGTATCAGACATGGAGGCAGGTCTGATTGGCATCATTTTGGGGTCCAGGATCTCCTGGGATAGCCTGGGACAGAGGTTTCAGCAGAAAGGCTCAGTGCTAGGCCTAAGGATGCCTATGGATGGCAAGGGTGTTCTAGCAAAACACCTCCTAAACAGAGCTTCTAAAAACAGCAGGTACTCATGAAAAAAATACTGGATTTGGGGTAAAAGAAAAAGTCAGCCTCAAAGCCAGTTCAGAGCTCTTCTTTCATCATCTCATCCCCACTAAAACCAGTGCTTTAGTACAGACAACCAAGTGGATGCACTTGCTTCCCCCAAAGATCATCTTTCCACCAGGTTAATACCCTGTGTTACCTGAATTAGTTCAGCTTCATCTCCTGTGGTCACTTCTGGTGATGGAAGTGTGGAATTCATTGCTTTTCTGTCCATTCTTGGGGTTTTTTCTTCCTTTTCTGTCCATTCCTGGGATTTTTCCTCCCTTCACATTCCTCTTGGCCTTCCTTTAGCAGAACCACCAGGCTGAGACACTCAGGTGCCCATTTCCAACCTTCCCTGCTCTCTCTAGGAGAGTGGTCTGTGTTGTATGAGGTGGTCACACAGCCCCAGGAGCTCAGCCTCTCTTCAGATCCGAGGTGATATTTAGATGAGATTTTAGGAAAAATTTCGCCATGGAAAGGGTTGCCAAACATTGGAACAGCTGCCCAGGGAAGTGGTGGAGTCACCATCCCTGAGAGTGTCCAAAAGAGGCGTGGATGTGGCACTTGAGGATGAAGTTTAGAAGTGAATATTGGGTGGTGCTGGGTTGATAACGGAATCATTATGGTTGGAAAAGATCTCTGTGACAGGCACAAGGAATGGGAGAGTTTTGCTGTGGCCAGACAGGGTCATTGATAGCATTTCTTCAATGAGGCAAAGCCAGGGTGACCTGGTGCCAGCTGCAGAGGGCTCCCAGGAGGGGACAGTCCCCACTCCTCTCCACAAAGCATCCCCTCACATGCCCAATCTTCACCTCCTGCCACTTCCACAGGGATTGCCATCTCCCTCTGCCAGGGCCTGTGTGGTCTGGAAGGAGAATCCTAAGGAGAACATTTAAAAACTGGAATAAACTGGACTGCTGGAAGCACCACAGTGTTCCAAAGGTGTCAGCAGCTAAATTATTCCAGAAGCACCCGAGCATGTGCTGTCAGGAGCAATGCTGCTTTGGCAGAGAGGATGGACAAAACAGCCTGATAGATCCCTTCTTTCCATCCTGGCATCCCTAATTTCTCCGTTAATGACTTGTAATTGCATCCTACATGTCAGGACACATTTTGGTTCCTCGCTTGATAAAGCACTGGGGCCAGTAAGATCATTCAATGAAGTGCACAGTCCAAAACCTCCCCGAGCACCAAACCCTCCCATCCCACATCAGCTGGGATCCTCTGCCTGTACCTCTGCAAGGGCCCAAGGGATCAGAGCTGAGAGAAACATTCATTCCCCTCATTTAGAAATGTAAAGCACATTCAGGACTGCGTGTAATAGTGTTGTAAATCTTATTTCCATAAAGTACCTCCAGGGCTAATTCACGAGACATTAATCATATTCCAGCTTCTCCCAGCTGTTAACTCATCTGCAGGGTTTTTAATAAAAGATTTTGTGTGCATTTTCAAGAGGCAAAATTGTACCAATGAGGGCTGGTCTACTCAGAGCTGAGATTTCCATGGGCTGGAACTAAAGCCACCTTAGAGACTTCCAAGCCTCTGCCCAGAAGGTTTCATTGTCCAGCTGAGCCCTCCCAGCTTCAACCAGGGTGACCTCATGCTCCATTCAATGACACCCCATGGTGAGGAGGTTTGGCTAAGGGACAGGCAATAAGATATTTCCAGGTCACTTCCTTCAAGTGAAATCTGATTTATTCCCAGCCAGTTCATCAGCGTTGTTCAGTGGCAGAACCTTTAATTATTCCTTTAAACCTCATTTTAATTTCCAAGCGCT
Source organism: Eopsaltria australis (assembly GCA_034509425.1). NCBI lineage: Eukaryota > Metazoa > Chordata > Aves > Passeriformes > Petroicidae > Eopsaltria > Eopsaltria australis. The sequence goes on from JAVTVJ010000726.1 coordinate 483,122, forward strand.
GTTTCCTTCCAGCCTCCCGGAATTATAATCTGAGTTTTGGATAAACACACTTTTTCCTTTTATCACAGATGCCTCCCCTGTGCTCTTCCTCCAGGTGAGGCTGGGACAGCAGGGGAGGGATGGTGCTGCCAGCCAGGCACAGGTCTGCCCTCAGCCCCTTCTCCCTCAAGCTCCTTTTCCACATGCAAAGCCAGATTTGGGAGGATTGCATTGTCTGACTCCATCCCCTAAACCAGCTTGGTGGCTAATCCTGTTTTAAGTGCACTCCACGTTTGAGGGAGCATCACTGGTTGCAGAAGCCCCTCTTGCTCCACTGAATTACTGAGAATAACATTAAACCCAACCTCAAACTACAGCAGCCTCGTGGTCACAAGGCAGATGATTTCCAAAAGTTTCCTCTCCACTGTGACGTTTATAAAAATTAAAAGCAGGAGACACCTGCCTTCATCACAAAGGGAGAAAGCTGGGCAGTCTCCCATTATCAGGATGAGTAATTTGCAATATCAGCACTCAAAGTAGTATTCCAACCTGAGAACTCAATTTTTCTCTGAGTTTCTAGACCACTTTTAAAAAAAGCCAATTTAAAAATAATTTCAAAAAAGCCACTTAAACTGAAGTGTCCAGGTGTTCCCACCTGCTGTTTTCCAAGGGAAGCCTTTCAACTTTTTCTTTCCTTTCCTCAGCTGAAGTTAATCAGCAAATTCACATCAATTCCTCAAGCTGTGTCCTTAGACAAAGAAATCAGTGATGTTACTAAATTTGGGTATTTCTTTCTTTTTTTCCAAAAGGACATGGGCAATAAAAAGCCAAATTAAGCATAGGTGGGACCACATTAGATTTAGACAGAGCCACAGCGAAAGGAGAGATGTGTCTTTGTTTTCACTGGAGGAGAAAGTTGTGTAAGCTCAGGAGTAATTGTTGGTGAGCAAATAAAGCCTCCATAAATCAGTTTATGCACCTTTCCCTGGAATCTTTCCTTGAAAATCCAAGGAAACCTACTCAGCCTTCTCTTCCTAAAATCACCTGTGGTGTCAGTGTCCCCCAGTGATCCCAGATGTGGAGTGGGACCAGCAGCTATTCCCACCTCAATCCCAGCCGGTTTTTTTGCCAGCTTGAAGGACCCCAATATCTGGGTTAAGGCTGACAGGAGGCCTCAGCCTGCTCACAAAAAATGAGCATCCCCCAGCATGAGTTGAACTTTCAGCCAGCTGCACCACAGGCAGTGCAAAGGCAGCCAACATCTGGACAGGCCATGCAACCAGGAGGCTGTGCCTGCACATCTGGCAGAGCTGCTCCCAGTTTGAAGCTGCTCCCAGTTTGAAGCTGCTCCCATACAGCAGAGATGGGCACCCAGCATTTCCTGGGAACGGGGACTTGGCTCTGAGCCTGCACTGAGCTCACAGACCAGGGGAGGCACAACCTCACCAAGAAGTCATGCAAGTATTTGTAAAGATTAAGCAAAAAAAAACCTCAAAAAACCCGACCAAAAAGCCCTGAGCAAATTGAAGTCAAAGTGCTGATTGCTGCTGCATTTTGGGTAGGAAAGTACAGCCTGTGCTCCAAACCTTTTGTCTGTTGACATCTACAGAACTCCTCTCCCCAGGCTCAGCACACAATGGTTCCCTTGGGACTGCACCCTTGTTCTTGCTCTGTCTGCAGCTCTCTGCTCAGAACATTTGTGCTGCCTCTCCCCTCCCTTCTCTTTACCTTTGCTTCTTCCTTTCCAGGAGCTTTCCTTCAGAGGTGACAGTGAAATACTGCAGCAATGCCAGATATGTCACTCTCCAAAGAAAGGGAACATTTTTTCTGGGATTAGGATCCTCTCTCCTGCTAATCCACTGCCCACCATGCTGCATGCAGCCTCCTGTTGCATCTCAGCTGGGACTACAACACCCTAATCCAGAAATACCTCATTAAAGGCAGAAATATTTAGGAAAATCCTATCAGCACCCTGACTGTGTCACGGCTAGAACAAGGGACACAGCCAGAAAAAAACCCCAAAAACCCAAACAACCGACTCAACTCCTACACACCACAACAACTCTGATTCTTTTTCTCACCTTTCCTTTGTTTCCCTTCCTAAATGATGCTGGGTTTTTTTCTAGGTTTCTGTAGGTTCCCCACTGCCCTACACAGTCAGAGAAAAGAGACTCTCCTCATTGTTGCCAGACAACCTTATTCACAAACTGAATTTGCTTTGCTGCTTCCCAAGGTGAAATGCAGATTCTCATCACTGCTATTATCTGTGTGCTCCTTTTGAGCAGGAAAAAAAGCCAATACCAAATGTTATTAAATCCATGGGATACCAGCAGTTACCTTCATGTTTTCCATTCTGTGGGGTGTTTGTGCTTCCCTTCTCACAGCCCCCACTGAAAACCCAGCTCTCCCCCCACAAACATCCAGCCCATCACACATTTGGCTGCTGGCAATAATTATTTTGGAGTCCCACAGCTGCAACTGAGCAGAACCACCATGAGTTCTGTGAGCAGCTTAATTTGGTCATCTGGATAATCTATTTGTTTTCTTAGTGTTAGGTAGTTTAGATTGATTTTGCTATTATTTTCAGCTCCACGGGAAAGAAAATTGGTAAATAACTTAAAAAAAAAAAAAAAGGTAACAATCATTAACTGTCAACAGAGCATCAGAAAAATCAAACAGCAGCAGCAGCAGAGATCACTCTGGGGAGGGAGAAGAGCAAGAGCTCCATGGACACTGTCAGGCCAGGCTTGGGCAGGGCTGGTGCTCCATGAACACAGCAAAAGTCAGGCAGCCCTTCCACTTCTGACCCCACACAGCCATGGAAATCCAATTTTTCCTCTGAGGAAAGAGGCACTTTGAGCCCAAAAGGCTGCAAGACACAGCTCTGAGCCTGACCTTCCTCTGCAGAGCTCAGAACCTGCCAGGCCAAAAGCTGTCCCCAGGCATGCAGCAAACCCTCTGCCATCTGCCCTGCTGGACATCACTGCTCCACCACCCTGTGTCCCCTCAGTGTCCCCTCAGCCACATATCCTGGGCACCAGAGGGAAAATTAAACCAGCCCAAACTCAGAGCTGCAGACCTGAGATACAGCCAAAGTCAACTTCTCTGTTTCAGAAGTCCCTCAGTATTTTGACTTTTCTTACCTGATTTTTCTTGCTCCTCCTCCTCACCACCAAAGTCTCAGGCAAATCTTCAGCAGCAGATCCACGTCTCCAAACCCTTCTGCAGAGTCGTCCTGCTTGCCCCAGTCCCTCACCAGTAACACCACACAGCAACCCTCAAGGAATGCAACAAAAAACTTCTCCCCCAGCTCCAGCATCAGCCCAATCCTCCTCCCAAACTTTACTGAGCTTTGCCCCTTCCAGCTCTCCCTCCAAACAGCTGTGGCAGGCAGGGCTGGCTGAGCTGGGCTGGTGATGAGCAGCTCTGCTCTGTGTGAACATCGATTCTTCTGAGATAAGGCATTTCATTAGCATGGAGGGTGGGCAATCAAATACTGCCTCTTTTCCCCCTCCAAATTTAAGATTTCAGGAAGTCAGGGAGAAGTTTCTGCCTGTTTAGAAAGCATTGTTCATGCAGCAGCACTGCAGGACTTGATCTCCTCTGCAAAGTGTTCAGGGCCAGAGAAAATGGCCTCAAGGTATGTCAGGGGAGGATTGGATTGAATATTGGGAAAAATTTCTTCATGGGAAGGATTGTCAAACATCAGAACAGTGAAGTGGTGGAGTCACCACCCCTGGAAGAGTTCAGAAGACGTGTGGATATGGCACCTGGGGACATGGTTTAGTGGTGAGCATGGTGGTGGTGCCAGGTTGGACTCAATGACCTTAAAGGCCTTTTCCAGCCTTAACAATTCCATGATTATTCTGTGATCTGCAGGTAACACAAATCAAAGCTCCTCCTGCTGCTTCCTCCCATGATTGAAATCATGGGGGGTCTGGGGTATAATCCTAGCAACAGCAGTTCCTAATTTGTGAGATGTCAAAGCTATTTGCCATCCTATCCTATCCTATCCTATCCTATCCTATCCTATCCTATCCTATCCTATCCTATCCTATCCTATCCTATCCTGTCCCATCGCAATCCACCCTCCATTTCCCCACCCAATCTGCCCATTCTGTGACTCAGAAAATCACACATCCCTCCCCAAACGGCAGCACAGCTGCACCAAGGGCAACACTCTTCATTTCCATCATATGAAATCTTTAGCAAGACCAAAAACTTTAAATAAACACTTGAGGACATGTTCACATTCTGGGAGTTCTTCAAAACAAGCAGATGGATTGGTAGATGCAGTGGATTCGTTTGGGGACAGTATAATCCAATGTGATACCCAAGTGATTCAAGCAAGGGAACCACGTGCAATGCCCTGCTTGAAGAAAAATCATCTCTTTTCTTGTCAGGGGCATCAAGATGTTCTGATATTGACCCTACTCCTGCACACACTTCCCATAAAAACATGCCCTGCTCTCATCTATGGCCAGATGGCCACAGGTTTCTCTAAGTGAGAAATTCCCACTCACCCTGGATTCCAATGACCCCAGGGAAGACTCTAGAGATGAATTTTCAGTCAGGCCAGTTCAGGACTGGCAGCACAACCAGTTTTGCCCAAGCAGAGATTTGGATACCTGGCAGGGAGGAGAAGCAGCAAACACTGAGGCTTAATTTTATGCCCAGTCAGGCCTTCACACCTTCTCACTCAGCTCCATAAATTAGGCTGCCCTTTTCCTAAATATTTGCTTGGAACAGCTCCTGACTTTATCCTGGAAGCTGAAAGATAAACTCCAAGGTTCCTGTATCAGGAACTGCCTGTGCTGCACCAGCCCAGCTGCATGAAGGAATCCTCCCTCTGCCCAGGCAGACCTTTGCAGAGCTCTGTCCTTGGATGCCAGCCTGTCAACCTTTGTGCACCATTTCATTCCCCTGGCAGAGCAAGAAAAATGCTGGAGGAACTGCAGGGCTGGGGCTGCTGGAGCCCCCTGAGAGGGGAATGAGGCCATGGTGGCAGCCAGGTGACCACTGGTCACATTGACCCCTTTCTTCTCTGGTATAAGGGTCATGTTCTGGCTCAGGGCTGGCCCTGACACCTCAGTTTTCCTCCTTCCCACATTTCCTCCAAGCCTTCCCCTTACTGAGTGGTTCCTGAAGTGTTTTGTGGCTGGGGGTGGGACTTGCTTTACCCAAATGTCTGTGTGGTTTCCCCACCTGCAGCACTGTCAGCATCCTTGCTTTTCCCTTGGTACCGTGTCTCTTTTCGTAGCATTTCTCTCTCTTGGGAGAACAACTAATGTGTGTGATGATCAGACAGTCTGATAAAGGGAAAATGACACGCACTACACCAGAAAGGGAAATGAAAGGGCTTTTTTCACGCCTCTGTGTTCACTAATAGGCTTTAGTTGCCTGGATCAGCCTCATCTGGGACCCCCTGGGGACCCCCCCCCCCCCCAATATCAACCAGCAGTTTAAGAGCTACACTTCAGCTCTGACAAGGTTTCTAGCTTTGTCCTCAACTATTCCTGACTTAACTGGCAACATCTCCCTTTTCCTGATGGTGAGCAGGCTCACCTTTATCAATGTGGTGAGGTTGCACTCTGGCTGGTCAGGGTTCTGCTGTCACTGTGGTCACTCTCTGCCCCCAGCTTGGTTTTTCTTTCCTTGGCTTTCCTCTCCTGCCAGATTTCATGGGCAGACAAGATGGGAAAGGGAGGGTGAAAGGAGCAAATCCTGCCCCCGTGCTCAGACTGCCCCTGGATAAACAGCAAAGGCTGTTGGGAGCCTCAGCAGGCAAATCCAGAAATTAAAGAAATAAGTCACCTTGCAGGAGGGGAACACAATGAGCCACAGTTTCTCCTGTCCCTTGCACAGCCCTTCAGAAGGATGGAGAGGATGAGACCCCACAGCTCCTGTGCTTGTTTGTGGGCAAATAAAGAACCTGTGGAAATCTGCATTTCCAAGGTGCAGCTCTGGTGAAAGCCTCTGGCAAACTCCTCCTGCTTTGCATAGCCTGCATGGAGAGATCCAGAAACACCAGCTCCCTGCTGGTGTCACTCGATGGATTTGTCAAACACATTTCTGCAATTTTACCATGTTTTCATGTGGTGCAGAACCATGAGCTCTTCCTGTGTTTGATACAGCCTAAATGACTTGAATTGCTGGAATGGAAAGATGACCTTCTGTGTGGTGGTGCTGTCCCACGCCACGCTGAGGCAGGAATTGTGCAGGCAGCACATGCCAGGGTTGGCAAGGGAGCAGTTTGCCATGGTGGGGCTGTGCTGTGAGCCCTGCCTTGGGGAAGTGTGGGACACAGCCTTAAGCTTCACCAAGGGAAATACAGATTGGATGTTAAGAAGAAGATTCTACTGAAAGAGTGGAATTGTCTTCCCTGGGAGGTGGTGGAGCCGCCATCCCTGGATGTGTTTAAGAAAAGATTGGATGTGGCACTCGGTGCCAGGGTTTAGTGGAGGTGTTGGGGCATGGGTTGGACTCAATGATCTTGAAGGTCCCTTCCAACCCAGTGATTCTGAGATTCTGTGACACACTGTGCTGGTGGCACTGCCAGCTCTGGGGGGTGGGAGCATCTCTGGGGCCAGCAGAGCTCCCTCACGGTGGGTTTGCAGCTTGGCACAGGAGAAGAGTGGGATCCTCAGCTTAACTTGGGGTCAGATCCCTCTTGCAGGGAATTTCTTCCTCCCTTCACATCATGCAAGGGCTCCTTGGTTTGAAGACTTTGTTTAAGAAACTCACTTTCTTTCAGCCCATCTTCAGAAGAGTCCCTCTCAGAGCAATTTAAACTTTTTTTTCCCTGTAAGTAAGGGTTTGGCGGACAGCAGCTGCTCCACTGTGAGTGATGACAAGGAAGGGAGTGTGGAGACAAACTCGAAGGGGGGGCAGAAGGAGCAGCAGTGGAGAGCAGCAGCATTGCAGTGGCTTGTGAGCCTTGGCATCAGCCAAACTGGAAACAGGGACATGTGAAAAGCAAGCTCAGGGCAAAGTCAAAAGCAGAGACTCAGCTCTGTCTGGTTGCTCAGCACTTGCACTGCTGCTGCTGCTGTTGTGATGATGTTTGTAAGTCTGGCTGCAGCAGTGGAAGTGGGGTGGGAGCAGGGTTTTCCAAGATGTGGGGCATGGATTCTGACTGCTGCCCTCAGAAGCTGGTGGTGCTGGGTTCTCCTGTGCCTGTGGCTGAGGTCAGAGCCTGGCCAAGCCCCTTCACAAGCCACAGCTCAGACAATCTGTGTTGCATTGCACCGCTCATTCTCACAGATGTGATGAGGATGAAAAGGCTGAGCCTGGACTTGGGGTCTCAGCCGTGCCTAAAGCCCACCTGGGACAGAACAGAGCTTGTCAGGGAGCACAGGGGTACTCTGCTGGACACTCGTGAGGTCCATCCTCACCACACCAGCAGAACCTGGGAACTACAGAGGGATATTCCCCCTGTTCCCATGGACAGGAATTGTTAACTGGGGACAGCCAGTGGCACTCAGGAAGATGAAACAGCTTTGTGCTGGATACTCCTTTCCCATCAGGTCCCTCTGGCTGGTCCCAGCCAGAGTCCATCTGTGGCTTTGCTGAAGCTCAGTGGACAAGGGAGGAGGGGGAGGAGGTGTGGGTGCTCCTGGATGGCAGCACAGGCACTGGGGGCTGTGGGAACCCACTCCTGCTCACGTCCAAGGCTAATCCTGCCTCTTGGACTGGCTGCAAAGAGCCTCAGCCATCAGGTACAGTAACAAGTGGGCTTTAATGGTCCCCAGCAGGCAGCCCTGGCCCTGCCAGGCTTCCCACAGCACGGCTGGGAAGATCAAAGCTGTCATGTGTGAGTGCCAGCCTGACTGACGGGGACACAGGGAACAAATGCGATTAAGCAGGAGGGATGAGGCTCTGCCCAGGACCTTCCCTGGCAGCAGCAGGAGTGCGGAGAACAGCTGGTGTTGGTCTGATGTCCTGTCCTGGGCCAGGGAGGATGAGGAGGAGGTAGGGCAGGAACTGATCCCCTGCCCAGTTTCACACAGAGCTGTGTGGGACATACTGAGCTCCTGGCTCTGCAGTTTGCAGCCCTTCCCTCTGCTCTGAGGGCACAGGGACAGCATCTCCTCCTCCCCCAGACCCTCCCTGGGTTATGTGGGAGGCACCTGCGCTCACACCGTGCTCAGGTCTCATCAAACCCCTCCTCAGGAGCCCGGGAGGGGGATGGGGAATTCCCCTGTGCTGACTTTGGAACGCACACTTACCGTGAATTAATCGTGCATTATTAGCAATCATTATTCACTGCTATGATGTGTACATACATTTGTGGTGCTGAATAATAAGGGAATTATGCCAAACAATTCAGTGGCCCTCCACAGAGGAACAGCCTCGAGAGAAGGAGCTGTGTCACAAACAAGGTGGGATTTAGTGGGGGCTGGCACAAACTGGGTGGGGAAAGGAGGCAACAGACCTTGCAGGGGGACAGGCAGGGCAGAAGGCAAGGAACCAGCAGGGGTGTGTGAATTACAGCTGCATGAACAGACTATTTTTCACGTCAGTGGTTGAACCCAAAGAAAGCAGAGGGAATTTGGGTCAACCACTTTGGCTAAACTAACTCAGGCCTAAGAGGTTCCTTCAACAGGAAGAGAAAAATGTCCTTCATCATCCACTCTGGTTTTTAATGTTAGGCTATGCAAAATTTGTCTGTGTTGAAAGTTTTAAAAAAGGCCATTTCAAAACATTTCAAAACCAATCTGCATACTTTTGGCTGAAGCTGTTTGTGAAATTAGACACAAACTCGCACACAGGTTGGCTCTACTTGAACAAGGAATATTTCCAGCAGTTTGGCATATTTGTTTTTGTTATGTATGGCACAGTGGGGAGGGGAGAGGAAGGAATCTCCCAGATCAAGCAGCACAGCTCAGAGCTGCAGTGTGTGTGTGAAAGATCAGAGCTGCAGCAAAGCTGGAGAGGGGAAGCTCAGGTTTTCAGAATCCATCTCAATTGACAGAGATAATTACAGGTGCCATGTTCCCAATTTCTTCTTCTGAGGACTCTCTTCTTTAATAAACTCATGCTAACAAATTGATCACAGCCTCTCTGGTACTCAGCACATATCAAAGCCATTTTTAAGATTGAAGAGAACACTTTGGGTGAAAAATAGGAACCAGTGCCAGACTCTGTAGAGATCTAAATCTACCTCAGCTGTAATACAACTGAATTAACTTGCTGTTTTCACTGCTTAATACATTCATGGATGTCTGAGGTGATGAGGTTTGGGCAGTGCTGAAGCCGGGGTGCACAAATTCCCATCTGGGGCGACCACATGGGTATCACACTGCAACTCCCCAGTGCAGCTTGGACACCCCTGTGCTGTTTTGGGCTGACTTCAGAGAACCAGACAGCCACAGAAAGTTTTGGGTTGGAAAGGACCTTTATCCATCCACAGGGACACCTTCCACAATCCCAGGTTGCAGCCATAACTTCTCTGGGCAACCTGAGCCAGGGCTTTCCCACCCTTGCCCAGCAGGACAAGTGCATTCATATTAACAATATGAATAATATAAACAATATGAAGAATATAAATAATAAAAATAATATAAATAATAAAAATTCATTAATAAATTCTGGAGGAGTTTGAGTAGATGATTGCTGGCTTGGGTCTAGGTTACTTCTCCTGGTCATTTCCTGTTCTCAGTGGTGTGCTTGTACCAGCATAATTTCAGTGAAATAATTAGACAAAAAGTAACTTTTTCACAGGAGCATCCAACATGCTGAAGATTTTCTTTTCTAAACCAGTATAATTAAACCAACCCCCTCCCAAAAAAAATCAACAAGTGATTTAAACCCAGGCTTTTAAGTGCATTTCATTAGACAAATACCACGAGGATGCCATAATTCCCTTTTTTGAATTAATCTGAGGAAAACATCATCATTAAGTCTCTTAACTCCAAAATAAATACTTCTTAACCCAAACTGAGAGCTCCCACACTGGCACTGTTTACCTGAGTAAGCTGCCAGTCCAGGTAAATGGTGGAGCCATGTGGGAGTGCTTTGCTTTTCACAGAGACCCTTTCAGCTGTTTCATCTGGCCCAAAATCTTCCCCAGTCCTGGTTATCAGCTGTCTCCAGGAGGCAGAAACACAGGGATAGGCTTTATCCTGGTGTCCAGTTGGACCAGTGCTCAATCTAAGGTGGGCTTCACCTTCTGCTCTGTAGGGAAAGCAGGGGGTGAGAAAATGGTTTGGTTTCCTCCAGGAGGATGGGAAGGAGCAGCTGAGGTTGGCATTAAGAGCAACACCTCCCAAGGGAGAGGGAGATGTCCAGGGCTCAGAACAGCAAATTCCTCTGCTGCAGCTACAGCTGGGAATTGTCACAGTGGCTGTGGGGAGTTTTAAGTCACTGCTCCACAAGATTCAGGAGCTTTTTGCAGCTGGAATTCCCAAAGTGACGAGGGCTGAATCAGAGATCCCAACCCTCCCCTTCCTGTCCCTGGTGCTCTCCCAAACCTGCATCTCTCACACCCCCTTTCCAGCCAGGAAAGGCTTTGCCTGCACAGAAAACTGCACCACTTTTATGTAACACAGAGTTGCAGCCAAGACAGGCACCTGCACAAAGCCTCTTCTGGGCACCCCTTGTGCCAACTTCCAGCATCTAAAGCACCTTCTCCTGCTCCTGGGTGACAGCACTGGCAGTCTCTGGGCTTCACAGCCAGCCCCAGGACAGGGAATGGCTGCTCTGTGTCCCTCCTTTGCACTCCTTGGTCAGCAGGACACAGGTTCTGGCTGAATCTTTGTCCTTTCAGACTCAGGGGAAGCTCTCCAGGAGCTTTCCCTGCAGTGTTCTGCTGGGTGGCTGAAGTGATGCTCCAGCCCCTCAATGTTTTTCTTGCCCAAAACCGACCCCAGCACTGAGGAGTGGCCTCAGCAGTGCCCAGTCAGGGGACAGTCACTGCCCTGGTCCTGCTGCCACACCATGGCTGGGACAGGCCAGGTGCCAGTGGCCTCCTGCCCACCTGGGCACACCTGGCTCATGTTCAGGAGCTGTTGACCAGCACCCCCAGGGCCTTTGCAGCCCCTCTGCCCCAGCCTGGAGCTGCAGGGGTTGTTGTGACCCAGGGACAGGACCTGGCTCTGGGCCTGGCTGACCCTCACACAATTGGCCTCAGCCCATGGGCCCAGCCTGTCCAGACCCCTCTGCAGAGCCTTCCTGCCCTCCAGCCAACAAAGCCTTATCAGAAAGGAGCTTCTTGGGGCATCCCACTGTGAGATCAGGCCTTGGTGGCAGCAGCAGCAGCGTTTTGCAGGGCTGGGAATGCAGAATGAGCTGCTGGCACGCTGCTCGTGCCCAAAGGGACTTTGCAGAGAGCTGGGTGGGTGGCTGGCAGCCTGGGAAAGGAGCCATTCAAAAGCAGAGGGAAATATTTTTTTTCCAGTTCAGGTGTGGTTTCCATGTTTCATATGCATTTCTTTTTCAGCCTCAAAGAAGAGGAAAATTTCAAATATAAAAATAAGCCCTGAACTGACCAAATAAGAACATTTGAGCTGCTGAAATCTTGCCCTGCTAATTTTTGTGTTTTGTTGCACTGTTGATCATTTAAATGCCACGTATTTTGAGCTTTGAGTGAAGATTAATTTATGGAAAAACAAAAAGATTGCTCAAGATTGACTGACTGCTTCCAGTGCCCTCCTGCTTCCCCATCCCTGAGAGACAGGTCTGGGCTGACAGGGGAGGAAACTCCTTGAGGGTCAGCAGCTCATGGCTCTGCTGAGGGCAGGCAGGCAGGACACCCAGCTGGGCCATTTCCCCTCCAACCTTGCTGCACTTTTCATTTTTGGCTGGGGCTGGGGGCTGGGGGAGCTTAATTTTGCTGCTTTAAACACCCACAGGCTGCTCTGCTCTGAGAACATTGCTGTGGTCATTAAAAGCAACCACAGCACTGGCTCCCAGTGTCGTGCAGAGGGACAAGGGGACAGCTGGCAGCCCTTGGAGTCCAAGACTTTCCTGAAGTAGGGACAATTGGCCTGTTTGGATTGAGGTGAAGACTCCAGAGCAGATTCCAGGTAAGAAGCCCAGCTTACTCTGGAGACAAGGGAAAGATCAAACCATCAGTCCCTGAAACTTAAATAATCACAGCAAGACCCTCAGCTGGAGGGAAAGGACATTATTGCTCCCTAGAACTCCCTGAAAGGAGGGGTGTCACCCTGAGGGAGGTGTCAGTGTCCTCTCCCAGGTGACAAATGACAGGACAAGAGAAAACAACCTCAAATTGTGCCAGGGCAGGCTTAGATTGGATACGAGGGAAAATTCTTTAACTGAAAGGGGTGTAAAGCACTGGACCAGCTGCCCAGGGCTGTGGTGGAGTCACCATCCTTGGAAGTGCTCAAAAAATCCATGGATGTGGCACTTGAGGACATGGTGAGTATGGTGGTGATGCTGGGTTGACAGCTGACAGCAAGAAAGGTCAAATCTGTTACAGCAACTTCTATTTTGGCTGAAAAAGTATTTGCTTTTAGGATTGAATAAAAAAAAAAAGCTTCTCCTGGTGTTACTATTTTTGTGGCATTTATGGTTAAAGCAGACCACTGCTGTCTTGCTTTTCAGGAATATTTTTGGATTTGTTGGTGCTCCTGGGGTGTCCGAGGCTAAAAATATTATTTGAGTTTTTGTTGTTCCTGCTTCCAGAAATAAACCAACCCCAAATCCCCAAACAGAATCTCCTTAGGGGTTGTTTAAAGGTCAGTTTAGAGAGTTCTTACAAGGTGGATTATGAAGTTTGTGTTAAGGACACCTGGCCTGGAGCTTGGCATGGGTTTGGAGAGACACAAGTGCCCAGCAGAGCAGCAGCTGGAGCAGCAGCGAGAGAAAACAACAAAAAATAATTAAAAATTCAAAAATTTACAAACCTCAGTGCCCCCCAGGGCTGCTGGTGTCCCCCTGGGGTGCTGCCTGGCATTTGGGATCAGGACGAGCACACGGAGAGGGAGCTGGGGGCAGGGAGGGCAGAGAGGGAACTGCAGAACCCGTGGTGGGACAGGGCGAGTTCCCCTGAACAATCTGTGCCCAGAAACTCGCCCGGATGAATTCCCAGCTCTGGATTTACAGCTTTGAAAGTGGCATCAGGGAAAAGGTTGGGCTATTTTTTGTTTGTTTGCTCGTTTTCTGAAGTGGCAGCTCGGATTAGAGCTGACACCAGGAGGATAAGCACCGAATCCTGGGCTAAATATTTCATTTCCACAGCTGCTGACATCCATTTGGTTACAAAGGCACTCTTTTGCTTTTTTGCTTTTGTTTTGTTTTCTGTTGCCTGCAGGCTTTCATTTAGGGCTGTTTGTTTATTCTTTTACATAACCTTCTGCTGAATTTTGGGGTGGACAAGGGAAAACATAATTGAGCTCAACTTAGAAACAGAACGAGGTGCATTGCAAGGAAAAAAAAAAGCTGAAGAAGAAAAACCACGTTACCTCGCCTTGCTTACAATTTTCATGTGCTTCATGCAAAGATCAAGGGGAGCTTTGCCCTGATTCATGGCAAAGAGATTTTGCTCCAGCAGCCCCAGAGATGGGGTTCAAATTTGGGCAGAAAGAGTGGGTCAGGAGCTTGCTGTTCAGGCATCCCTGAGGTCAGAGAGCCCACCTGGGACACCTGGGCTCCAACAATCCCAAAGTTGTGCCCCTCTGCCCCTCATCCCACAGCTGATGCTGCTGCTGGGCCAGCGAACAAAGGGCAGCTCAAGAAAGGGACGATGCTGAGGAGCCCCAGTTCCCTTTTGTTACATTCCAGAGGATCACTCGAAAACTCCACAAGGGAAATTACGTTTCTGCCTCAATGCAGTGAGCAAAAAGCATCTCATTTCCCTGCTCTGCCATTCAGGCTAAATCCGTCTCTCCCTGACACGGGCCCATTTGGAATTCATCCACTGAACCGATTCTGGATTTCCGCAGCGGCATCTGCGAGCGGAGCACGGAAACTTCTTTATTTATTTATCCAGCCTTCTGTGGGGTTGGGATTTGCTCCTGCAGGAGGAAACTTCCTGCCCATGCTTTCTGCTCGGCTGGGGAGGCCTCGCTGCCCCAAACAGGGGCACAGAGCCAAGGAGCAGTGACAGAGCTGTCCCCTGCCGTGGCACTGCCATCCCCCCATGGCACTGCCATCCCCCTGTGGCACTGCCATCCTGCCATGGCACTGCCATCCCCCTGTGACACTGCCATCCCCCTGTGGCACTGCCATCCTCCTGTGACACTGCCATCCCCTCATGGCACTGCCATCCTGCCATGGCACTGCCATCCCCCCGTGGCACTGCCATCCCCCTGTGACACTGCCATCCCCCCGTGGCACTGCCATCCCCCCATGGCACTGCCATCCTCCCGTGGCACTGCCATCCCCCCATGGCACTGCCATCCCCCCATGGCACTGCCAGCCTCCTGTGAACCTGCACCATCCCTCTCGCCCAGCACTGCATACCTCCTGTGGCACTGCCATCCCCGTGGCTGCCATCCCCCATGGCACTGCCATCCTCCTGTGACACCTGCATCCTCTCCCAGCTGGCACTGCCATCCTCCTGTAGCACTGCCATCCCCCGTGGCACTGCCACCATCCTCTCCTGTGCTTTCACATTCTCCTGTGACACCATCCTCCCTTGCTTTTCACCATCCTCCCATGCTTTTTCACCATCCCCTCCTGTCAGCACTGCAGCCCCTATTGACACCTTGTAGCACTGCCATCCCCTCCCTGTGGCACTGCCATCCTCCTGTCAGTACTGCCAATTCACCAGCCAGCACTGCCATCCCCTGTGCTTTTCACCATCCCCTGTAGCACTGCCATCCCCTGTGACACTGCCATCCTCCTGTAGCACCACCATCCCCTGTGAGCACTGCCATCCCCTGTGGCCTGCCATCCCTCCTGTGGCACTGCCATCCCCCCATGACACTGCCATCCCCATGGCACTGCCATCCTCCTGTGGCACTGCCATCCTCCTGTGGCACTGCCATCCCCCTGTGACACTACCATCCTCTCGTGGCACTGCCATCCTCCTGTGGCACTGCCATCCCCCTGTGACACTGCCATCCCCCCCATGGCACTGCCATCCTCCTGTGGCACTGCCATCCTCCTGTGGCACTGCCATCCCCCTGTGACACTGCCATCCTCCTGTGACACTGCCATCCCCCCATGGCACTGCCATCCTCCCGTGGCACTGCCATCCCCCCATGGCACTGCCATCTCCCTGTGACACTGCCATCCCCCCATGGCACTGCCATCCTCCCATGGCACTGCCATCCTCCCATGGCACTGCCATCCTCCCATGGCACTGCCATCCTCCCATGGCACTGCCAGCTCTCAGAGCCCTTCCCAGGGTCTTTCCTGGCTCTGACGTCGGTGCCGAGGCGAGGGAGACACGGAGGGATGGAAATAGCACAGCTGCTATCAGCTCCTCTCGCAATTCTGCTCCCGTTCCAACGCCTTTGTGGGGAGAACAAGAGCACAAACCTTTGCTTTGAGCAGCTTTTCTGCCTCCTGGCTGCAGAAACATCTCAGTGCCAGGAGTAACAGGGTCCAAGGCCTCGCCACAGGGGCACTGTTTGGCTCCTGGGGATGCTTCCAAATTCTTTTCAAACAAAACCCAGTGGCTCAAACTGAAGGTTTCACTGGAGGCCAGTGAGATAAAAGAGGCCAACCCCATCCTTCTGCCCCAATTATTTTTGGGGTGAGGGCCAGCCCACACAAGGAGAATTCTAATCAGCCCTCTGTGGTCAGAAGACAGTCTGTGAGTCTGAATCTCCAAACCTCTGAGTTCCAGTTTCACCTTCCTTTTGGTGCCAGTGGCTCCCTCTCTCTTCTCCTGCCCCCACTTAGGAAAACAGCCATAAATGGTCCTTCAGTGCCATCTCTAATGCAGTTTTCTCTGCTTTAGTGCAAGCTGGGATCTTATCAGAGTGGCCTTTAGGAGCTGGCACGTGAGGTTTCCCTTACAAGCACATTGAGGTGCTTGGGCCCATCCAGGAGAGCAGCCCAGCTGTACATTGCTCTAGACCATGAGCGTGTCCCCTGTGTCCCCTCCTCATCCCAGCTCTGCCCTCCTGCCTCCCCACACTACACACACCAAATTCCCCCAGAGCCTGGGCTGATCCCAGCACTGGGTTTGATCCCTACTCTCCCTGTGGAAAGTCCCTTTGCCACCCACGGCTGTTTCCAAGCAGGGCACCTGATGCTGCTGCTGATCTTCCCTTCTGTGCTTCCATTTGGGTGCTTGAAGTGGGGAAAAATAAAAATGCAGGGCTCTTAGGCAAGGATGGTCTGCTTCTCTCTGCCTCTGAGTTTTCCTTCAGGTTGGAAACACTCATGCCCTTTAGTTTAGAGTTTGCCCCAGCATCCCCTCCATTTTACAGCACTTTGAATTGAGATGTTAAAAGAAAGAATTCCTTCCCTGCCAGTCCAAGCACATTTCCATTGAATATCTCCCTCCTGCTCTGGAGGGTACAGGAAAATGAGAGCTGTGTGTGTTGTATCTCTCCCCCTCACCACACCAAAGGGGGTTTCTTGCTCCAGTTCTTCCCATAGTTTTTTTTGGCAGCTGAACATATCTGCACCCCCAAAGGGAGCCAGGCCAGGGAACCTCTGGCAATGGATGAGGAGAAACCATCCCAACAGCACCAGTGCATTCACAGTGCCCCTGCTCCAACACCTCCTCAGCTGCCCCCTCTCCCCTCTCCCTCCTCAACTCTGCTTCCCTGCATCCCCCACTATGATCACAAGATATTTTCCTTCCTCCTTCCTCTCTTTCTGGTGGTAAATCATGCTGAATTCATTGAAAAAACCCCAAAGTTGAACACATTTCACACATAGCTGCCCATCTCTGGGGACCAGTGGAGCGAGAGCAGGAGCTGCACCACGGGGTGCAGAGCTCTTGGGACCCCTCCTCCCCTTCCCTGGGGATGGGGCTGCTCTGCTGACGTGCTTGGCTGGCCATGAGAAGGTTCATTAGAGGCACCCTGGCCATGGTGGGGGCAGCTCAGCCTCCACTCGCTCTCCTCCGTGGCTCTGAGGAGGGGTTCACCTCCTCTCAGCCCTTCCAGAGCCATCCCTGGTCCCCAGGTGGAGGTGGGCACTTCCCTGTCACCCACCCCAGCCCTGCAGCACCCTGTCACCCTGTCCTGGGGTGGATTTGGGATGGAGAGCCTGAGATTTGTTTCATTGAAACAAAAACTGCTTCCTGGTGAGGAGCTGTGGAATCTGCCCCCCCTGCAGCTCCTGCATTGGATTTTGTAGGGGATTCCTGGAACTCTTCCCCTCAGCAGGGGCTTCCCAGGTCTTTTTGCCCTCCTGTGACTCTCTGCACCCCTGGCTCTCACTTGGATAGCCCTTCCTGGGCTCTGCAAACCCCGCTGACACGATTATCCAGGTTTTTGCCAGCTCTGCTCCCTCTGGCATCACCTGGATGGATTTCAGCCACGCTCTGGGCCTGAGCTCTCCATCAAAAAGGAAAGGGTGACACATCACCTTGTCAACAGCCTGGGCTAGGCACAGGCACAAGCAACATTCAGCTGCTGAAAAGATGATTTCAGCAGATGGGAGTGATTCTGCCCAGCTGCCCATCACTGCTGACCACAGCTCTCTGTGAAGCAGAGCTGACAGTGTAAATTTTGGGTGGGAACAGCAGCATTTGCTCATGGCTGCAGTTGATGCTTTTTTTTTTTTGTGGTGCTGTTACCTCCTCAGAGCCCCTGAATCCTGACCCCACCACTGAGCTGTTCCCTGCTGGCTGCTGAAGCTTGGCCCAAACTGGAGCTGACACCAGGAGCAGGAATACTCTGGCTGGAATTGCATGGCCCCATCACCAACTATGGTGACACCACGCTCAAAACTCTCCCCCAGACACTATTTGTGCATGAAGAAATCTCCATTCTGATGTTTCGCATGTTGGAGGCCTGAGATTGTTCCCTTTCACTGCTCACTCCAATAATCCAAGTGGGATTTTCCCTTTCCAGGCACTGGAAGCATCTTGCTGCTGGGGGTGTGATAATTGCTGCCCACATCTGGAGCTGCTGGGATGGGGGTGTGGAGAAGGCAGCTGTGCCAGTCCTTCAGCTGCCCTCTCCAAAACCCACACCTCTCCCTGGGAAAGCACCCACTGGTGGGGAAAAGGGCTGCTCTGAGAGGCAATTCTTTCACCACACAAAACCAACCTGCAAAAACAAGAGAACTCTTGACCAGCCATCTCAATTAATCCCCACAGCTGTTGGACCAAAAGCAGCCAGGGGAGAGGAAAGCAGGATTATCATATCCCTTTGCAAAGGGGTGTTCCCTGTGCAGGACAGACCCCCTGCTTCCCACCCTCTCCAGCTTTGGAGGAATTGCCCACACAGGTTTTATTTGGCGTTTCCCACCTCTCTCCCTCATTTCAGATCCCTGGGATTGCCACACCTTCTCGGCTGGAAACAAAGCCATAAAAGAAATTGGAAGAGAAAGGGAGAAGTCAGCCCACTGATCCCTCAATTAGCACGGAGCACTTAAACAGTCAGAACTTTGCATTTTAATCAGTCCAAACACAAAAAGCTGAAGTGACAAACCCCACAGCTAATTCCAGCTGATTAAATAACTCCCCATCCCAACTCTTGTGCGTGTTTCTGGTTTAATTCTTGGCCTCTGGGCACAGCCCCACTGATAAAGGCAGTGCTTTATTTTTGCTCTCCTCCACCCAAGTCAGTTTGCTTCACTGAATCCTATCCCAGAGCCAGGGCTGCACGTCTGAGCTCTTTGCCCCGGTCTGGACCATGCCCTTGGGGGTCCAGTGGTACCAGGGGCATCCCCAACACTGAACCTCTGACCATCTTTGAAGTTAACTCAGGTCTTCAGGTCTGTTCTGTCAAATAATGAGTATTTCCAATTAGAGAGATCCCACTGCTGACCTGGGCCTGTGATTTGCTGCCTAACTGCCTTCACGATGGAAATTTTTCTCTTTCCTCTAATAGAACATCTTCTGTTGCAATTCTGCCTCCCATCCTCTTACTGTGAAAATTAATTAGGAGCAAATTAAAAGAGAAAGGAAACACACGGACCCAAGAAGAGCCCTCAATGCTCTGTGAAAAGCAGAACACACAGCAGAGCACGACAGACCCAAACCAAGCCACAAACCCAAACTTCCTGGGGCCTGAGCTCCAGGTCCAGACGTGTGGAGCTACACACACCAAGAGAGAAGATTCTCAGAAGCAAAAAAGAGGCTTCTCTTTGCAGAGTCCAGTGTGGACACAGTGTTAGATCTCCTGAGATGCTCAGCCCACTCTTCCCACCCCCTGCATGATATAATGTCACCTTTAAACCCCTGTGAAAACTCTTTCAGCAGATCAGACAGATCAGAGCCCCATCCAGCCTGGCTGTGAACACTCCCAGGGATGTGGAATCCACAATTCCCTGGCCAACAAGCTGCCACAGGTAAGAGCAGGATCAAGGCGTGAACCTTTAATTGTGGGATTGGCACTTCTGTTTGAAGGTCCTGACTGAGAAAGCTCAGGCAGGCACTGGGAAGAAAAAGAGCTGTGAAAACTGTGTGAGGCCAGCACAGAGCCCTGGAACAGTTTTATTGAAGTGAAACAGCAGAGAAGCAGGCAGGAGGTGTAAGTGTAACGTGACATTACCCAGGAAACTCCTCCTGAAGTGGAATCTGAGGGGAAGGATGGCTGGGACCCCACTGCTTCCTGACAAAACATGGCTTGGGGTAATCATGACCCTGCACAGGAGGAGCTGGCTGTTGGAGGAGCAGAGGACTGAGGGTTTGATGACCTCTCTGGTGCCCATTGTCCTTGTTGCTTCCTCACAGGAGCTGGAATGAAATGTCAAGTTGGTCTTTAGAGCTTAGAAGCAACGAGGTGCAGTGCAGAGAGCTCACACAAGGATTTTCTTTGCTTACTGTTGCTTTGTAAATTAGCTCCTTTAATCAAAGTGCTCCTTACCAAAGAACAATTCTTGGAAGCAGAAGCACAAGTGGATGTGAGGGCTGTGCTCTCCCCTAGCACACATCCCTGCCTGGCGCTGCAGCTGAGGGAGAAGCAGGGTCCTGCTCCCTGCTCCTCACGAGGACAAGGGATGCCCAGTGTCACCTCAGGTCTGCCACTTCCCATCCTTCAGCACCCTCAGGAACAGGCCTGGCATAGCCAAACACATCCCATTTCTGGATGTGGGACAGCTGGAACTCTTCTTGTTTAGGACAGTGTGTTCAGGGATATCAAAGCCCCAAACTGTGGGCAGTGCTGAGCCTTCATTTCCTGCCGTAAGTAGGGCTGTGCTCACGCAAACACACTATTTTTTGTTAGTCAAAGTGAAGAAGCAATTCTCACAGAAGGGTGGGAGATGAGGAGTGTATGGCTTTACACTGAATCAGAGATTTCATACAGAAGGCTTAATTCTTTTTTTAGCCCCATAGGAAGAAAAGAAATGAGGAAATGAAGTAGTCTCACAAAAGTGAGGAAAGAAAAATCCTGCTCCCAACGCAGGCTCTGCAGTTTGTCACACTCAGCTCCCTGCTCTGCCCAGAGGGGTTGGGAGCAGCAGGTCCCACATCTCTGGGGTGGGCAGGGCACACCGGGCTGCTCCACCCCTCCCATTCCCACGGCTCTCCAGTTTCCAAGAGTGACAGAATGGTCTCAGGAGGCAGGGGCTGCATTCTCCAGCAGCAGGTAGGGAGTGGGTTTGACCCTGTGCCTAGGAAAGGGATTGGGAAATGGCAGACAGGCTCCACACCTCCTCTGCTATTCCACTGGCTGCCTTTAGGGTTTTTTGGCTGTGTTCAGTGAAATTTCTCACCTGTGGGAATATCATGAGACAGCCCCGTGCACCGTGTGGAAAAGGTCCTGGCCAGAGGAACTGCTGATGGAGGAGGACAGGAGAGCACCTGCACAGCCCTCCCCTTCTCCCTGCCACGTGAGGGACCAGGGTGCTCAGGAAAAAGTCCCATTTCCTGCTCAGATTTCTCCCTCCCCAGCCCAGCTGGGGCCAGACCCAGCTCATGCAGTCATGCACACTTTCACCCTGTGCACTACAAAGTCACCCCTTCCAGGGGACAACTCCTCAAGCCTCTCTGCCAAGGTTCCCCAAAAGAGCAATTATCTGCAAAGAGCTGAGGAACAGCCCAGACTCTTGGCAATATTGATCCCTCAGCTGCTGATCAGGCAGGAGGACAGGAGTCCCCTGGGCACAGCTGGGTGGGGAAATCAGGCATCCTCTGGCCATCGAAGGGAACCTGCTCTGCTTCTTTCAGTCCCATTCCTTCTCTCTTGCTCTGTATTTACAGCAATAAATCATTTAATTAATCAACCTGAAAGGGGAAATAGAAACCCCAATGTAGGCAATGGATTTTTTAGGGACAGAAACCCAAATCCATTACTGGAGCTCACCGTTCATTCATCTCCATTAGCAAATGCCTTTGCCTGCCATTCCAGGCCCTGGCCCCCAGTGCCTGCAGGAGTCGTGCAGGGCATTTAACAAAGCCCCATTTTCCACCAGCTCCTGAGCAAGAAGGCAAGAGAGCTCACCAGTTTCCATGTTAGCCTGTGCAAACCTGAACTCCAAAGTCCTGGGTACCACAGAGCACATTCACCTCACCTGAGCAGCACAGGAATGAGCTCAGCCCCTGCAGCAGAGATGGGGAGAGATGGGGCCGAGTTCACGAGAACCTTTCACACCCCAGAGACACAAAAGAGCAAAGGCAAATCTCCATGGGCAAGCTTGGGGTGTGAGTACATCGTGGTATAGAAAAAATTGACAGAACATTGAACAAAACAAAGGTGTTCAACCCACCAAGGGCTCTGGCTCCTGTGCCCTGGTTGGCTGCCCCTGGTACCAAGTTCTTCCAGCTCCAGTCTTACTCCTATTAATTCATATTCTAAGCACAGCTGATAACTGCATGTCCTTCTTTCCATCCATGCTCTCAGGAGCCTTTCCCCCCCCTCTCATTTTTATTTCTGCTCTGTATTTTGCCTTTGCACAATGCATCCACCCTGTCTTCCCTGTTTGCCTTCTGGCTGAAACACGGATCCAGCTGAGGTTTCCCCCTCCTAAGACTTTCCCATCCTCCTGGAAAGCTTACAGAAGTGCTGAGGCTGCAAGCTCTGTCGCTCCCAGGAAGATGCATGGAGCAGGTGAGGTTGCTGTCCTGGGACTGTGGGCTGCTCTCAGGTTAATTTGTGAAATTACCTTCAGACTCAGCAGCTGCTGGGGCTGTTAGTGCTTCAAGGGAGAAGGAAAATGCTGATGGGAACAGCTGCCTCTATGATTTATAAGGTGTACAAGAACATCTAGTTAGCTCTGGAGGGAGCTGCATATGGAAGGGGATTTTCTTGTGAATGACCTTCTTTAAGAAAAGGTACCAGGCACAGCTTTCAGGGGAAATTGCAAAAGATTCCCTCAGTGGTGAGATTTTCATCTTCCTTTTGCCTGTCTACACTTCAGTTCCCTCACTGCCATAAGGAATGAGCATGAAGTGCTGGTCTGAAGACATTTTCAGGGAAAGGATCCTCTTCTGTAAGACACTGTCCACTCACCTCTGAGGTCTGTGAAGATGCTTTTTGCTGTCCCAACACCTCAACATGAACTGGGAGCTTTGAGTAGTGGCAGGTAGGACAATGTGTGTGTAAATATGTAGGGAGGTGAGGTGATGGTGAAACATCCTCTCCTGTTTGATCCCAGAATCCCAGTGAGGGACCACCTCATTCCACTCCTGCCACGGGCAGGGACACCTTCCACTGTCCCAGGCTGCTCCAAGCCCTGTCCAGCCTGGCCCTGGACACTTCCAGGGATCCAGGGGCAGCCACAGCTTCTCTGGGAACCTGTGCCAGGGCCTCACCACCCTCACAGGGGATGATTCCTAAAAGTTTAAATCCCTTATTCTTCCTGAATATGGGAATCCTTTTCATACAGTGCAGGTGCCAGTGCAGGATTCCCATTGTCAGGATGGGTTATGGGAGTTTCTCCCTAATTTGGACAGCAGGTACCTTCCCCTGCCTCCAAGGAATCCAGTGCTTGCCACTCCTCCATCTGGACAGTAAATAATGTTGTCTCATTGGGATGACAACCCTATCTCCTCTTTTTGAACCATTACCAGAGCAGGAGCAAACTCTTGCTCCCAGCAGGAATCCTGGTACATTCCCCGCCAAGACCACAAATGATTCTGCCGTGCTCCAGTGGAATAAGATCTGCACCAGGGGATCTGCAGATCTGAACTCCACATTTCTGTTTTTCCTGTTTCCCCCATCCTTGGGTGGTCACTCTTGCTCTGCTCATGCCCATCCCGAGGCATTCACGTGCTCCAGGAGTGTGAATCATCTCTGCTGTTTCATAACATGAAGCCAGGTGGAAACTATCCAACAAAAACCTCAAAATGAGCAGCCCTGTGCTTCTGTGCCACCCTTGCTTGTACTGCAGCAATTCCACTTTTTCCTTTGTCCAGCAAAGCTGGTCAGAAGCACTGTGGTGAGGGAGTCCAGGAGGAGACAGTTGCATTCTCCTGTGGGGATTTGGGGGTGGACACTTACATTTATATTTCAGGGGAAGGGACCTCAGGAGGTTTTGGACTGGGTACAGAAAACTGTTAGACACAAATATTCAGTAGTCATGAGTTATTTGCCTTTCTGCTCCTCCAAAATCTTGTTTTTGACTTGAAACCTATTACCTCAGTAATAATCATTTAATGACAGATTCCTTTAATTTATCTTCTGGTAGCAGGCTCCAGCACTCGTGTTTATGAGAGTTTGTCTCCATGACAGAAACTTATTTTTTGTTTTTAAATGCAAACAGAGCCCTGGATACATTCCCATGAATCTAAGAACATGTTGTTGTGGTTTTTTTTTTTGAAGAAGGACTTAGAGATAGGCTCATGATTAATTCACCAAATTAAATTAAACCAGTTGGCAACTCTGATTTAGAGTTGGCTCATTTTCGCCCATCTGACTTCAAAATGGCAGAATGGATTTTGCTTAAAGTTTAGATGCAGAGAAAAAAAAAAAAAAAAGAATTTGACTTGGGAACAGGAACAGCAACTAGGAATAAAAATATGAAATAATAACAGAATTAGTGTCTCCTCCAGTGTTAAGCAGAAAACCACCTGGCCAGCAGGTGCTCAGCAGGTGAGGGATGTCTTTGCCAGCCCAGGTGCAGAACTGAAATGCCCCAGCAGCTCCTGCCCCAGCAGGAGCGTGGTCAGCTCTGCTCAGCACAGTGCTGACCTCCTGTCCTGTCCTAAAAACAAGCTCCATCTGCAGCAGACGCCTTCAAACTCAGAATTTGGCCAAGCCCAGCAGCAGCTCCCGCTGAGGGTGCGTCTGTCTCCCCATGGCAACGGGGAGAGGAATCCAGCTGAAAATGTGCTCATCCTTCCCCCCAAACCCACGGAGTGAGAGCAGGCACAGAGAGAGGATGGGGAGAGGAATCCAGCTGAAAATGTGCTCTTCCTTCCCCCCAAACCCACGGAGTGAGAGCTGTGGGCGGGTGAGGACGGATCTGCCCCGTGGGATCAGGGGTTGGTGCCTGCACCCTTTTCAAGCTCTGGATGGCACTGAAATCCTGGATTTTCTGCAGGCACAGAGCTCTCCCCTCAGGGCTTGTGCTGCACAGATTTTGGACGTGCTGGATGAAGAGCAATCTCGTGTCTGTGCCTTGTCTGCTGGTGCTTCTTCTTTTTTTGGTGACTTGCACTTTCTGATTGTTCTTGCATGTTTGCCTGACACCTCTCACCTCAGGGGCTGCTGGAGATGAACTCTCCTGTCGTCCCACAAGTGCAAGGACAGGGGAAAGGGTTGGGTGGATCTTTTTTCCATAGAGTACAGGATCCTGGCTGGAGTCAGACCCTTCCTTGATACGGTATCATAAGCTTTAGGGAGCTCTTCTAAATCCTGGTCTAGGACCTGCCCTGTAAATACACAACACACAAATGACAGTGGTATTTCACAGAGGTGAAGTTTTGATCCTAGAGCTGAGATGATCATACAAAACCACTGACAGAAATCACATTTTTAACCAGGAACTTCTCTGGAGACTCTCTTTCCAGCTACAGACCTCACTATTATAATTTGTGCCTCCACTGCAAGGCCAGGCTTCTCCACTGTGCTCAGTGTGGTGTCAAGACTTAATCAAGCCCATTTTCCAGGGCTGGTGCAGACCCTGACACAAAGCTTCTCAGCAATATCTGTTGCTGGGTTGTTTGTCCCTCAGCACATTAACTTTGCATGAAGCAGGGTTTGGGGGGATTTTGGGCATATTTTGGAGGTATTAGTTCTTCAGCTGAATGGAGAAACACAAAATCACTCTGGGATGCTGAGTGTGTTTGGAGCCGCCTGCCCAAACAGACCCTGGAGCTGTGGAAAAGCCCTGTCTTCCCAAACAGCCTTTTGGTGTGAGAAATGGAATATCAGAGCTGGCTTTTGGAAGGCAATGTGGGCTCTCTCCAGGCTGTTTGTGACTGCACAGCTCTGTTTTGGGAGGAAATATCCACGAGTGGGATTGGAGGTGAAATCCTCCGGCGGATCCTGCGTTTCCCGCGGGCGGCAGGAACACGTGGAGCTGTTCATATTCAAACTGTTGACACAGCGCCCGACGGAGGCAGCTGCTTCAGCACCACCCTCCTTTGCAGAAATCCATTGTCTGGGGGAAAGCTGCAGCGTCCAAACCAAGCTGCCAGCATGGAATGCCCAGGCTCCCCCAAACCAGGCACTGGGGCACAGCTGGGCAGAGTTGGAGACTTCAGCTCTCCAGGCTGACAGTGGCTTGCAAGGACTTTGCAGCACAGAGTCTGTCAGATGGCACCTCACAAGACAACTGGCTGGATAATGTTTGCTGTTCTGGGGTTTGTTTTTTTTTTCTTAAAAAATCTGCATTTTGTCAAAAAACTGTAAAAAAATGTCAAGTTGTGGTGATTCAAATGAAATGCTCCTCAGCTGCATTGAGATAAGAAACTTTATTTCATTTTAGAAGCAACTCTGCTCTCAATTTTCCTCTTTCTGAATTTCCATCCTTCTGCCTTTGCCTACCTGATATTAGACAGTGAAAATGGTGTTGATACAGGTAAAAACATAATTTATTCTTGAAGACAAAGTGTTCCGAAGACATACCGACAAAAAATGAAATCTTTTTGACATCGAGGATTTCACATGCATTAAAGATATCACTCTGAAATTTCCAAATAACTTTTTCTTTCTTTTTAGAATCTCTACTCTCTCCCATATTGAAGAGGCCTTATATTTGCTTTAATGCATGATAGCTGGCAGAGCAATGCTCTAAACTCTGCCCTGTTGCTCCCTTCCAAACTTCAGGATCTGCAGTGGCATTTCCTGCAAATGGAGTCAGGAGAGTTTGGACTGACATTCTTCCATGCTGTCCTACAAAGTGATCTTGAGGATTTCTTCTTTCCAGCCTCAAGAGAATTTCCAGGATAAACCAGTCTGAATATGCTTGAATGTTTGTAGAAACTCTGCATGTCACTTTGGATATTATTATTATTGTGCAGCTTAAATGGCCAAACCATTGAAAAGTCAGAGGAACTCAGATGCTTTAATCACTTAAGGACTTGTGAAAATGTGGGGCTCTATCACTGTTTGAATATTCAGGAAGTTTCTTAGCACCATTATTGATAATTAATAATTGCCTTTTGGTGTTTCTGTTGGGGAGCAAAATCTCTTTAGCTTTCATTTTTGATTCTGGGGAGGATGAGACGCTGAAGAGTTTGGACATCCAAGACTGAGGACCAGATGTCAAATTCCCCTGTCAGGCTTCAAACAACTTCACCTTTAAGCACACACAGAATCAGTGCTTCCTGCTGATCCCATATCTGCTTAAAGCTGAAGTTTTAAAGGGAAGAAAGAGGCAAGAGGAGAGGGCAGGGATGCTCCCAGGGCTTCCCCACTGCTGGGGCTGCAGCTGCAGCCTCTGAGCTCAGCAGGGCTTCAGGGCTTTTAGAGACAAGAACTGTCCTAATGGCTGGTGAGGAGAGAGAAAAGTTGAATTGGCATATTTGAAGAAAAGAACAAAATGGTTTTGTGTTATACATGGACTTTGATGAAAAAAAATAAAATTTAAGGACAAAAAAAAGAAACCTTCCTCCCCATTACCTGCCAGATGCCATAGATTTTTTTTTGCTGAGCAGGTGGTGACTTCAGCCAGTGATGGACAAGGGAACAAGGACTGGATTTCACAGGTTGGGTGCTGGATGCAGTTCCCAGCATGATTTTTATCCCTGATTTTTCATCCAGCAGCCATCCTGATCCCACTGGCAGTAGGTCCCAGCTGGGAAGAGCTCTGGACACCGGAATGCCCAGCTAGAGCATGTCAGGCAGTGGAAATATCCCTGTTTTCCTGCCTCAGGAGGGGGAGGCAGCACCTCTCTGCTTCAGGGTGCAGGGATGGCACCCCAGCATCCCACCAGCATCCCTGCAATTGTTTGTTTTGTATTTTTAACCCTTACATTTCTGCTCCCAGTGCAGAGCCGCAGAGGTGTGGAGGAGACCAAGCCTGGGTGGGGAGTGGACTTTGGGCTGGTAACGTCTCTTTGCACCCCAGGAAAGTGGGGATTCAAGGCCAGCTCCCTCCTTTTGCTGCCATCATCCCTGACCACAGTCCCACCCCTGCCAGCATCCCCCATGTCCCCACTGTCCCTCCATGGGTGACACCTCAGCTCAGCAGAGTCCCCCACTCCCCTGGCTGGACAGGCAGCCTGGCTTGCACATCCAAAGACCTCTGGATGGCCTTTTAAACTTTTGGAAATAAATTTGTGAGCTTAAGACTGATCATTAAATACCTCCACATCTCGCTGGAAGCACATCAGTCATTTCTGAAAGCAGCTCTGTCTGGTTCCCTTTTGTTCAGCATGGCAAAGCCTACAAGGGCTTGAGTATCTCACTTGCTTTTGGAAATGGGACTGAAGAGCCCTCCAAAATGATGAATTGCTGATCTTTGAGGTTCCTTAAGGTTGGGGTAAGTGACTCACCTTGTGGTAGAAAAACAAGACTGGGAATTTATTCTGATTTTCCCCTCTGCTCTAGGCAGGGCCATGGAGCTCGAGCTCGTTCCAGCAGAACCCTTGGACACACAGAAAGCTCTGCTCAGCTCTTAGCAAAGGCCTTTGGACACACATTTCAGATGGCATTGACACAGCTGGGCTTAAAGTTCAGGGCAAGTCTCAGTCCTCTCTATAGCAAGGTACAGACCTGGCCTAAAGACAGTGCCTTGAAAATGGAAACACGGAGAACATTCAGACCAGCAGAGAAGGATTGATTGTTTCACCCTCAAAGGCTGTATTTTATAAGTGTTACTTTTGTTCTGGGTAGGAAAAAAAAGCGCAAACCCAAGAGCCCAAGAAAGATTCCTAACCAGTTAATAACCAACAGTGTTCAAGTACATTTATGTCCACATACAGCATTTGTTAAAAAAAGAAATAATTTTTTTTTTTGTGTTTTAACACCTTTTTTCAAAAAAAAAAAAAAAAGAGAGAGAGAGAATAAATTAATGTAATAAATTAATGTACACATTACATTATTTTGGCACTGGTATGGACCATTTTTAAAAACATTTGCTGTTAGTATTTATAATGTTTGTACAAAATTGTAAACTATTTTCAAGTTTGTTGTTTCTTTTTCATTTTTGTTCATCGTCACCTTTCAAAAACTGTCACTACAGGAACGGAAATGCCCCAAAGAAAACCCCAAAAGAAAATCAAGGCAACTCTCCTTGCCCCTGCCCACCCTTCTCCCTGCCCTCCTGCCCTCTGTCCCTAAAGGAAGGTGAAGGAGACAGTTTTTGAAAGCACCTGGCAGCAGTTGGTGACCACGTCCTTCCCAGAGCCCTCCTGGCTGCTGTGGGCTCTGGCACAGCTCCCATGGACACAGCAGAAAGTGCCACCCACCAGTCACACCTTCCCACCTCTAGAGTAGACAAAGATGGCTCTTTAGGTCATTTTATTTTATTTCTTTGTTGGTTTTTTCCCTTTTTTTTTTGTTGTTTTCTTTTCTTTTTTTTTTTTTACAAAAATTTCTACATCTAAATCACTTTGCTAGAAACATTATTTTTCTTTCCTTTTTTCTTTTTTTTTTTACATTAGTTAAAGCAGAATCTGCTCTTGTGAAAAAAGACAAGGATCAAGGTCTCATTTCATGCAGAAAATGCAAATTAAAGATCATAAAAATGGGTGGTTTGTTCTGGGTTGGTTTTTTTTGTTGGTTTTTCCTTTTTTTTTCTTTCTTTTTTTTGTTTTTGTTTTTTTTTTTTTTTATAACGCTGTACAGGATGCAACGCAGCCGCTCAGAGTATGTTGAGATGGTTCACAGCAGTCCCTTTGGTAGCACACATTGACATTGATCTTCCTGTCCTCTTGCCACTGGTGTTCAGCTGTTTGGATTTCAGGCCACAGAGATTGTCCCCAGTTAGAGAAGACGCCGCGGCTTCTTCGTCTTTGGGAGGGAGATGGATGGGTGCAGCTTGAGGGGATGAGCCAGAAATGGAACAGATTTCCCTGGGATGGATGCCCCAGCCTTGCTTTTGTCTCTTTTTTTTGGTGCAACATCCCTGTGGTGAGCGCACCGTGAAAGGGCGTTTGCCCTTCAGGAGCCGAGTTCTCTTTTGGAAGGGGATGTGGTTTCACACAAAGACACAATATTGTGACATGCCAGGCAGTAGAAAAATAAAATAAAAGCAAAATAACGCACCCCACAGACCCGACCACAGCCCTGCCACCAGGATCACGTGTACTTGCCAGAGGTTGGGATATTTCTGGGTAACTCCTGAGGTTTATCCTCAGTTTTTCCATTTTCTCCTCTAGCACCTAGCTGCTCATCCTTTCAGCTATTAGAAACCCTTCTCTGTGACAACTGCTGAATCTTTCTAGGGGTTTGCTCACTCAGAATCTTCCCTTTTGGCCTGCCAAGCACATTGGCCCCAGCCCAGTGAAGCTGTCAGATCCAGGCAGGATTTCAAGGAGATGCGCAGTTGTCAGGTCTGCTCCTGTGCTCAGACTTGAGCAAGACATGGGGCTTTGCTGGGCTGGGACTGTGTGGGTTTAATCTCTGCTTTGCCCGTCCCTTTCTTGCTTCAGTGCAATTGAAATGGGAGAGGGAAAGGTTGCCAATTCCCTTGCCAACCTTCCTAGCCTTGGCAGGGGCTGAAACTCAGGGATTTTTGCCCACTCTCTGCTTGTGAGAAGCTCTGGGACACGTCTTCCTTCTCTCTGCCTCAAAAGTCAAGGGCCACGAGGGTGACAGCATCTCTGACAAAAGCCTGAAAGCTGCACTAGCAGAAGACTTATTCCTGCTCAGAACAGCCACCATGGGTCCCCAGCTGTCCCTGAGGCAGGTTGCACAGCAGCCCCCAGAACTTCAGGTTCTGTGGGACTCTGTCTCTGGAGAAAGAAGCTTAAAGCATCACCAGTTGTGCCAGCACCAGCTCTCTCATGAGGTGCACCTCATGTTTGGGCTCCCACCTGACATGCCATGATATTGTGCAGCAGGAGTTCCCTGTTTGCCCCTGCACTGGCCACTGAGACCCTCTGGGAGTGACTCTTGCCTTGGCAGGGCTTTGTGCTGCTCCAGCACAGCCCAGGGATGGGGGTGAGAGAGGAAAGCCCAGCCTAATGCACCATCCATCCCCTCCAGGTGAAACGAGAGGGCTCCCTTAAGGCCAGAGTCAAGACAAGCGAGTTCATCCCAGCGTGGAGCAGAGCATCTGTCAGTGCAGAGGCAGTGCCAGCTCCTTTCTCTGCAGCAAGGGATCAGGCACAGAGAGAAAAGCCTCTGCTGACCTGAGACAGGCTGTTCCTGGTGCTGGAAACCCGGCCACTGCCCTTGGCTGAGTCCCCAAGGGCCGTCAGCATCACAACAAAGGCAAGCACAGGTTCCTTCCTTGCTGGCCTGGCTTCTCCCATCCCTGGATCCCCAAATCCTCCCTGCCAGGCTGGGCAGCACCAGGGCTGCCTGTGCAGCTGGGCACCCTGAGCCACGTGATGGCACATCCAGCAAAGCACACGCTGGTCAAGGCATGTCCAGAGGGCTGGGAGAGCCAAGGAGAAGATCTTTGGCCTTTGTGCCTGGACACTGTCCATCAGACACCCAGCAGGGCTCCCAAAAATACCAGAGACCCAGCACCTAATTAAGTAAAACAATTAACTCTGGTGCTTCCCCACTTCAGAGCACTGAGAGCTGAGAGGCATTAGGCTTCACAGAAGGAGAACCAACATGGATCTACTCTTTAAAACACACACCGGGAGAGAAATTATCATCCCCTTCAAAAAAATCACGTTACTCACCACGATACTGTTTCATCCTTTCTGGGGGAAAAGTCTGCCAGCATAAATGCCAAGCTCAGCCTGTGCAAATGATAAAATGTGCATCCCCGGATCACAAAAGGGTCTATCACATCCCCTCTCCTCACTCTGTCATACACGTACTCAGTGTTATCCAGTGAGTGCTTTCTGCCCCTGGCACTGGCAGTCCGGGCTATGTGAGATGGGAGCAGTCAGCCCATGGCACGGAGCTGGGGAGGGGAGCTTGGGAATGCTGGGGGTCCATTGTCTCCAGAGGTCAGTGGTGACACTCCCAGATGCTGGGAGCAAGGGGCTGCCCTTTGTGGCAGAGCACAGTGCAGTGCAGGAGCTCGTGCTCACACAACTCCCCATGGTTTTGTCTCAGCAAAGCACCTGCCCTTGGCTCCCCACCAGTCCTGGTGGCCTGGGCAGCAGCAGAAAGGGCTCAGGGGAGGCTCTGAGTCTGCCCCACACTGATGCACTCCAGCCTTTCTGCTGAAGAATGGCCTTTCCTAAGAGGAGTGAGACTCCCCTTGGTTCTTCCTTCCACATAAATGGTCGGTTTGCTTTGTTTTTTTCCTTTTAGTTGCTGCAATAACACAAACAACAGGACATTTATTGGCCCAGCTGCAGAGAAGCCACACTTCTGCCCCATGGAGGCAAGACTGTCCTCTGCTTCTCCAAAGCACCAAACACAAGACAGGCAATTTCTCATCCTGCTTCTCACCCAGGATTCTAACACAGAGGGCTGGTTACCCATGTGTCTCATCCTTGGCATTCCCCATCACTCATTTCTGCTAACATGAAAACCATGTGAGCCTCAGCTCACATTCAAACACTGCCCTACACTTGAGCCCACTCATCTGCACTTCTGACCCTCTGTACTTCTGCTGAAGGATTTGTCTCTGCAAGGACAATGGCCACTCCAACAGACAAGCTCAACACAAGGTCCCTGTTTGCATTCCCCTCCATATTCATCCTTCACAGACAGTTGAGAACCCAGAGGTAAGGTTATATTCAATTGCAAAGGGCCTTAAGAGAAATCTTTTCACATGGAGGCCTCGCTTTGTACATCTTCTGAGCACCTGGGCACATCCTAGCACTTGTCACCCCAGACTGAGACACAGGGAGGAAGCCACAGCATTATCAAAAGCCTCTCAAAGCCAGTTCAGGCTCCCACTGCCTCTGCTCCATCTGCATTACCTCATTTCTCCAAGTGACAGCTGATACCACCCTCCCCTCCTCACTACATCTCAAGCTACAGTAAGGCATGATGCAGGCTGGCTCTGGGAAGAGACCCTGTGCACAAGAGATTGGGATTTAGCACTCAGCCTCATCCTGCTGGCTTCAGGGGTGGTGGGATCAAACACTGAAAAGTTACTTACATACCATCACTTCCACCTCTAGTGCCCACCTCGTCTGTCCCGTGCTCGGAGGTGGATCAGGGAGCCAGCCCCAAGGTCACCATCCCAGAACCTCTGTGCAGGCACAGGCACAGCTCTGCCCTCCAGTCCTGTGGGAAGAGGCTGGGGAGATGGTTATGGTAGCCTGAAGGTCAGTGCTTCTTTATCATACTTGTCACCTTTCAGCTGTTCTTTGCTTCTGAATGTACAGAACCATTTTTATTTGGTTTACATCAAGACATTAGAAATCAAACAACTTTTTTTTTCTTTAAAAAAAAAGAAGAGGAACAAAAGGAGATGAAAAATAAAACCCAACACTATATACATCTTCTGTTGCCCAGTCTCTTCTCCCTTCCCTCCCACCCTTCCACCCTCCCTCCCTCCCAGCATCTGCGTTAGGTCCTGCTTCCAACACATTGATTTCACATCTCTCACCCAACCCATGCCCCCAACCCAACTCTCACATCTACTGTAAAGACATCCCATGCTGCTTGGGAAGCCCAGTCTCCTCTCCAAGAAAGCATTTGGTAACCAGCAGGACATTTCTCTCCTCGTTGTCTCTGACCTGACACCAGGGCAGGGCTCAGCCGTGCCCCAGCCTGGCACAGCCATCACTCCCCTGCACATCTCAGCCCAGCTCCTGCAACTTTGTCTGGATGCAACTGATTGTCCCTGCCCCCGGGGACTGAGCTCTGCTGATGGCCACACACCCTGAGTGTCCCTCTTTTCCCTGCTCCTGACCTCCCTGTCCCCCAGAGAGCACAGGCTCTGCCCATCAGGGACTGCTGCCACGGCTGGGCTTCCTGGAGTGCTGCCTGCAGCTGTACCCAGCCTGTCTGCCTCAGGGATGTCCCCAGTGCTCCAGTCCCTGCAAACCTGTTGTATTGCACATATCTTTTCAAAAGCTCTCTCCTATTTGCTCTGCTTCTGAAGTTACAGCTCCCTCCCACCAACCACCTTTTCCTCAACCCATCCTCTCTGTCAGGATTCCAGTAAGCACCTTCCCTACAGCCCCTGTCCTTTGGTCTGCAGCTCCAGAGGCTTCTCTTCTGTCTGAGATTTAAACCCCTTCCTCCTCCCCACAATAAAGGAAACAAAACCAGCTCCCTTCCCCACCCCTTATCTCCTCCTGCCAGAGCCTCTGGAGCAGATCTGGTCAAACAGCCTGGCCAGATCAGTCCCCTTCCTGGCTCTGCTTCTGGGAAGTGGATGTGCTGTCCATTGGACAGAGGAAGTGCCAAGCCTTGGCAGGTTCCCTACTTATTTGCAAGACATAAGCTGCTGGCGTGGTGTCAGATGTGCATGCAAGAAAGTTGGATGCCAGTGAAAACCTACAGTCCTGTTTGTTTCATGCACTGTGAGCTTATCCTATATACACTACGGGCTGGTTTATGCTCGGAGACGTGAATAGAAAGGTTTACATCCTCCTTTTACCTCAGTAACCAAAGCTTTTCTGTCCCCCATGGAATAGCAGGGGTTTTGTTCCCCTCTTCTGCATTTTCTCTCACTGTCTTTTCATTTCTCAATACTCAAGGCAAAGGGGGGGATAGGAAGGGGACAGGCAGAATTACAGCCCCAAGGTCCCAGTCACTAAAGGTCCCTGAGTGACAGCACTGTACAGTATCAGAAAATGAAGCAATAGAGTTGTGTTGGCCATGTATGTCCTGAGAGAGATTTCATTTCTATTTCTGCTCTTCCTTCTCCTCTTCCACGTGCCTTCCTTAGGCTGCTACACGTGGAAAAGGTGCAAAACATTCTCCCCCAGCCCAGCTCCCTCAGGCAGCCTGGAACATCCTTCATGTTCATGCTAAAAACCACAAGCCAGCAAGCAGCAATCCTGCCCCAAGCTGCCAACAAACCAAGCCCTGAGCATTGCCTTCTGCACCACTGCAGCAAAAGAAGCAGCTCCACTTTGCAAAAGCACTCACAAACCCTTTCCTCCCCCTTTCCCCTTTCTGAGGAAGGGGACAGCAGTGGGTACATGAGAGGCAGCACAAAATCCTCTCCACCTTTCTGGTAAAACTCATGCTTGTGATGGCTTGAAACCTCTGAGCCTTGAGTATCAGTAAAACACCTTGTTTTTCCTTCACTATCTCCTTTCTGGATTGCTGGACCTCCAAACAAAGCAGGGATTTGTTGCCTTCCTTGGGGGTGGGCACAGACAGCTGTGGAGGGGGGATGTGGAGGTGCCACCTCACTTTGGGAGGAGAGCATTCCTCAAGGCCTTCAGCATCCTTCCCTCACATTTCCTATTCCTCATCCCACTCCCGGGACACTCTGTGGCTCTCCAGCACTCTGTCCCATCATCGGCAAGTGTAAGGCAGCTCCTGAACTGTGGCCAGTCCTGACCCCACACTCTTTGGCAAAGATTATTGTGTCAGACCCAAAGGTCCAGGAGCCTGGGTGTGCTGACTCTGTGAGTAACTCTGACCTGGTAACACCAAGTTAGAAACATTCAAAGAGAGAAACTAGGATGACTCCTGATAAGAAAGAGAACCCAGCCAACAGAGAACTGAGGCCATAGCACAGGAGTCTGGCTCCCAGTCCCAGCAGGTGAAGAAATCTGCTAAGCAGTGCTTTTTTCCCTGGAAAGCTTTAGGATTGTCACTGGGCTTAATCTCAGATTGAAGCCTCGAATATTAAACACAGCCTCCCCATGCCTGATCTCCAGTTTTTGGAGGCTGTACCTGCATGGCAGTGGTCACCCAGGACTGACCCCAAGTGGGGCTCAGCACCTGAGAAACAAAGAGCATCAGTGGGGTTTGCAGCATCTGTGCTGCTGCCCCTGCCAGCCTTTGGGGCCAGCTCAGAGAGCTCTCAGGTGCCCAGATCATGCCACAGATTTGTCAGGCTTTTACTACAACTATCAGATTCCTGGAGTTCCTGAGTCATCTCCCTCAGCTTCAGAATTTGTTATCACACAGCCATTTGTTTTCCCTCCAATCTTAATAGGCTTCTTATAATTGCCTCTTTTTCTCCCCACTTTTATTGTTCTGACCACCCTTTCTTTACATTGCAATCACATATATAAAGGGTAAGTGTTTAGATATTTTATTTAATCATCAATCACCTGGTTAGACTCCCCTTGAAAACTGGACCTGCTGTTAGACAGTCTCCATGTGAGAACTGCAGCCATGACATAATATCCACTGACATTATACTGCTGCTGTCATAAAACACAGCTTTATGACTTCCATTAAAAGCATTTCAAAGATATTTCTGAATAGAATCACACTAGAAAGCATAACTTCCTTCATTGGTTAAGCTTTAATTTACTGCATGCCAGCTAGACAGAACCACCTGATCCTCCAGCCACCATCCAGACTCTTATTCCTATACAGACTCATTTAGACCATGAACTGCAGCAATTTGGGGAAAACCCATCCGCAAGAGCATTGCTCTTGGATGGGGAAACCAGCAGGAGACTGTTCTGCAGGACAGAGGAGATTCTAAGTCTGATTTAACAATTGTGCTAAAACCTTGGTGAGTCCAGGCAGGCCTGGACCAAAGGTGTGCATGCATGAACACGAGAGAGGGAGACAGACACGGGGAATGGGGAAGGGGGGGATGCTCTACTCTTATGCCTCAGATTCTGCATAAGACACATTACTGATATAAAAATAACAATAATTACTCTGATGGGGCCTGATCCTGCTTCAGCCAAGTCCAGGCAAAACTTTCCCTGACTTCAGTGTTACTGGGTCAGGCCTGTAGTGATTCACATTTTCATAGTACTGTACAGACATAAATTAGGGAATGAAAGATGTGCATCAGGTTCATCTGCCAGCTGAAAAACAGGAGTTTCCCTGGTCTCAGAGGATCACTCTGCTTTCCCAAGCAACAGGAATCAAGGAAAAGGGAGGAGAATGCTAGTAGGACAATAAAAGGATGCTTGGATAAAGGGCAGTGTGGGTGTCTGTGAGTCTGACAGGAAAAAACTCCATCAGGTAAGAACAAGGGTCTCATCATTACTCCAGGAATGGCAGAATGACCCTAGGGTTAAAGTTTTGCACTTGTGAATTTAACATTTTCATGGCTTTTATTAACATTATAAGGGAGATTATCAATCATCAGTGATTGCCAAAGTGGCCAATAATTCAGTGATTTTCCTGAAAGTCTCTGGCTCCTTTGGAAAAAGCTGACCTTGCTGGCCAAGGCCAAATTCCCCTCCTGTACCTTCCTAAGGAATGCCTGTGGATAGAAACTGCTGGAGACTCAGGGGCTTCCACAAGCACCAAGCTCAGCATTTGCACTGCAACCTTCACCCTGCCCAGCCTTTGGAGACCATCATCTTCCAGCAGGATGATGCTCCATGGAGCTCTACCTCATCCTCAGCTTCATCACCTGCAAGGAAGGGCACAGGGTGCTTTCCTCTACACTCTGCATGTCTTAACAGGCATAAGGCAAGGCCTGGCAGAAGCAGCACAGGTCAGAGGCTGCCAGCCCACTGTTGGCTTCTGAACTTCTTAGGAAAGGGGATCATTATCATTTCCCTAATTTTTTTCGTCCTGAAATATGAAGTTAAATGACATCCAGCCTTTCTGCACCCTGATGCAGGCTGTGGTCACTCAGAGGGCTGGAGTGTGGTTCCACTGTCTGGCATTAGGAACAGGGAGAGGGAGGAAGGGTTCAGTTTTTAGAGTCCTGGAACTGCTTTTCTCTCCAGACTCGTTTAGGAAGATGCAGGGTGGGAATAACTAGGAACAACCCCTCTTTTGAGGACTGAATCAGCTTGAGATCAGATGCCAGCAGTGACCAGCAGCACTGCCCTATTTCTGATCCCCAAATCCTTCTCTTCCCTCAGCAAGTGCCAATCTGCACACTCTGCCTCCCCAGCTCTGCCTCTGGAGCTGGGACCCCGACCCCCAACCTGGTGAAGCTGCAACGAGCAAACAAACCCCTGCTATTCCCCCCTCCCCCAAAACACACTGCCAGTTAAACGTCACCTGTGTTCTCTTTCTACAAAAGATATTACAAAACCCCCCCTCCCCAGCCCCCCTCCCCAGAAAACATGCTTGCACACACACACACACTCATGGACACACGTGCCCACACACACACACACACACACACAGAGATGCTCCACACACTCACATTCACACAGGAAAAACAGCTTGCAAACTCCTGAAGGTGGAAAAAGGCATCTTGCAAATGTGCCTTGGTTTTGATAAGTTCCCTCCTCCCCCCCTCCCATAAGCCCCACGTTGCCCCTTCCCTCCCAAATAATTGCCTCGTCCTCCCCTCCCTTCCCAGCTCTTCCAAAATAAATATTCTTTTTATTTGTTGGTTTAAAAGATTCTTTTAGGCTTGTAAGCAAGAGAGAGGGAGAGAGAGAAAAAGAAAAGAAAAATATCATGGCATGAGAATGAAACCCCATCATCTCATGAATCCATGGAAGAATAAACATGAAGGGGTTAAGAGCAGTGACAGAAGAAAGATTAAAAATATATAATAAGACTGAAAAGTGAAAGATGAGATTCAGTAGTGAAATGGAAGTGAGGATAGAGCATTAGTGAGCACAGCCAGAGATAACCTATTGCCCCCACCAGTTTTTTACTCAATTTCTTTAAATCTCCCCCCTCTTTTTTTTTTTTTTTAACTTTTCTTGGTTTTGGGGTTTTTTTGTGTTTTTTTCCTTTTTTTCTGTCTTTTTTTCTTTTTTTTTCTTTCTCTTTTTTTTTGGTTTTTGTTGGTTTTGTTGTTGGTTTGTTTTTTTTTTTTTTTACAATGGTTTAAGTCCTTCAGCAGGAAACCAAACTCAAGACGAACACATCCCTCCCTGAAACCAAACCCCCTCCCGTACCTTTCTCTCCCTTTACCCCACCCCACACTCCGTGGTTCTACATGTGCTGAAAAGAGAAGAGTAAGCTTAGAATAAATCTAATGAACCATAGGAATAAATGACAATGATAGTAAAGAGTAAAACCCAAACCCAAAAGACCGCAACACTCCTGTGTTGTCATTGTCTGAGTGTCTGTCCCTATTATCTCTCCGGGAGGCCGCAGGCATCAATTTACATAGTACAACCAGTAAACAAGGTTGAAGAATCCAAAAGTGATCGGAAAAATGATCCGTGACCACTTGTCAATGGTGCTGACGTCTGTCAGGTCTGGGATTTTGAGCTTCAGCTTGGACGACCGCCGGCGCAGGCGGCAGTTGGCGCGGTTGCGGGCGGCGGCGTGGTGGGTCAGCGGGACGTGGCGGTCCAGGGTCGGGTGGTGGCCGAAGCCATCCCGAGAGGCCAGCGGCTTGCGGAACTGGATTGCTGAGCCTTCGAAGGACATGACAGAGTTTCGAGAGTCGCCCACGCTGCTCATCATGTCCGTGGCCAGCAGCTCGTTGTTCATCTCCAGAGTGCTGAGGAGGATGTTGCCGTAAGGGTCGACCTGGAACGGGGAGCACAGACACAGAGCTAGTGGGGTGTCCTGGGCAGGATGCAGCACTGCTAGGGGTGATTCTGAACAGTGTTCTCTGCAACAGTGCTGTTGGGAATTATTTAATTTATAAAATTTTAAAGTAACTTTAGTCATGGGTTGGTTCGCCTTTGTGAATCGGGGGGGATATTGAGGTTTCTCTTCAAAAGACTCTGCTCACTGAGGGTTTGGGTTTCACTGGGTGAGGTCTTCATCAACAAAAGGAAGATCCCTGGACTCTGAGAGCTTAATATCTACAGGTTGGGAGTAGCCAGAATATACAGAGAAGATAAAGAGACATTACGAGATATTAAACCTCTGGCAGGTTCCCAGTCAGGGAAAAGATTGATAAGAGAGCCAAAGAATGAGGACCAAAAATAGCATTGAAGGTGAAGGGATCAATAATCAATAGGAGAATGAATATTAAGAATTGTGTAATGCAGAACCAAAGAATGAGAATTTCTTAGGGAGGGTTTTTTTAACATATAAATATGTGAAAATTCTGGTAAAGAATCACGTGTGGTTGGAATGATTTCCACTGCACATCCTGGCCAGAATAAAGTAATGCCTGACTCTCTAATACTTAAAAGATGGTGTTGGAGAGATTCTTTTCTTCCCTGGAATTTGGTGACAATAGCCCTGATGGTGTCATTTGTGAGCTCTGAACATGCTGCATTTGAGGCTTGTCCACTGCTGCTGGGGTGGAAGGAGCAGCCACCAGTGCTTGCAGCAAACTTTTGGGTGGGGGAAATGAGATTCTGCCAACACAGGGCCAAAAGCCAGAGAGGGACTTTTGGCTACACCTGCCCCATGGACGAGGAGGGTCCTGACGAGACTGCTTTCAGGATGAGGACAAAATGATCAAGGAGGAAAAACTCCCAGTAATCACCACACGAGGGAAACTGGGGTTCACCTCTTGTGATGAGCACAAAGGCTGCTCTGCACCTCACCAAGAGGAGAGCCTGAATCCTCCTGCCACGATGAAAGGAGAGGACAAACCTGCTCTCTCACCCTCTTCTCCTCGTAGCGGTGGCGCTCGTTGTTGGCCTTGCTGATGCGCTCGCTCTGCTTCTTCTGCTGCCGGGGCCCTCGCCCGAAGAAGATGTAGTTGACAAAAGCATATTCCAGCAGAGCCAGGAACACGAAGACGAAGCAGCCCATGAGATAAACATCGATAGCCTTGACGTAGGGGATCTTGGGGAGGGTCTCCCTTAGGTGGGTGTTGATGGTTGTCATGGTAAGCACCGTGGTGACCCCTGTGAGGAGAGGGCAGGTGCTCTGTTACCAGCGTGGGGTGGTTTCCTGAGATGCCGTTCTCGGCTCCCACATCCCTCCTTCCAGCTGGACAGCCTCAGGAGGGATGGGAGCAGTGCAGCTGGGAAGGAAACTGTCATTATTCGAAGCCCACACGCCCAGTACAAATCGCTGCAGAAAATGAACCAGCAGCAAACAGTGGGAGAAAATGTCTAAATATCATCAGCATGATGGGGATCAACATACTCTGGACCCTCTTTTTTTAAGTACCCCTGATCTTCCCTTTTTTTCTCAGTGTGGTAGGAGAGTTTTGCTCTGCCTTTTTTACCCTCTTCTCCTCCCTTTTTTCTCCTTCATGAACTTCACCGTGTGCTACTGAATGCCTCAGCACCCTTGGTACGAGTTTATAATCTGCTCTGTCTTTCCAATGCCATGAATTGGAGAAAGAGTGAAGAGATTTCCTCCTCATGGCACTCACTTTTTTTTGCCTGCCTCGTAGGCTTCTGTCCTTGACCCCATCATTCCCACCTTCCTCTCACCAGCTTTACCATTCATTACATCAATTATCACTTGTACACATTCCTCCCATGGTTCTCACACTCCCCTTTTTAGGCCTCCTCACATTTCTTGCATCTTAAATAAGCATTTTGTGAACACTTTTGTCCCCATCTACTCAGTTCCAAAAGCCTGATTCACTATGATTACTCTCACAGCTTCAGTCCTCTTCTTCAGCTTCTTCCCAGACTCTTTCCTTCTCTGGACTGTCAGAGTGGCCTCAGACCTGCCTCTTTGACAGTCTTCTGCCAGCTCCAAAAAGATGGCAATGAGCCTTCATACTTCTTTTGGGGATAGTAACTCTTCCTCTTCAACCTAACCTTCCTCTGCTTCTCTGAATGTTCTTACTACCTCGCTGATCTTCTTTTCTCCTTTTTCCCCCTCATCTCTCTGTTGGCAGCTCTGATAGTCTCCATG
The DNA here is from genome assembly GCA_034509425.1 of Eopsaltria australis. Taxonomy (NCBI): domain Eukaryota; kingdom Metazoa; phylum Chordata; class Aves; order Passeriformes; family Petroicidae; genus Eopsaltria; species Eopsaltria australis. The sequence continues at coordinate 524,374 of JAVTVJ010000726.1, forward strand.
ACCTTAATTTGTGTCTCTAGTTTCAGCTCCACCTCTACAGTGATGGCTCTCAAAGCTCTCTGTGCACCCTGGACCTCTGCTTGTCCTGTTTCCCCTTACCCTCACTGTGTCTTTGGTGTCATCCCTGATAAAAGACTGAAAGAACTATTAGCCTTCAGCTGGGTAAACAGAAGGGAGATATATTTATATACACGCGATATATTATATGGTCTATATTTAGGCAGGAGTCTAAATATACAGAAATCTGAGGCAAAGAAAGGGAAAATGGAATGTTCTCCATGTCTCCATTAAGAACTGGACAAATTGCAATGGAGACTTGGGCCAGAGGCAAAGAGGAGCTTTCTGACTGTGTGAGCAGGTAAATCTGGAGATAAAGTGACCAGAGGAGGCTGTGGAGTTTCTTTTTTTGGAGCCTTTTATGGACAATTTAGGTGGAGAACTGTCAGGAATAGTTTAGGGAGAGCTGTTGCAGTTCTGATCTACAATGTTTTTCTTCTGTCTTCTCCTGTGAGTCCAGATGTCAGCAGCAATTCCACAGCTGTGCATCTCACCTCCACCCTCCTGCTTGTGCTTTCACAATGTCTGTCACAGTCTCTTTTTCTTCTCTCTCTGATTACACTCCTGCCAATGCATCTTACCTTTTTAATTTACCAAGTTCTTCCCTCCCTGTCCCTCTGCTCCAGCCTCTCCAAGCAGGCACAGCTGAATCACCTGTTTTATGTCTTTGCACAACCCATCCCTCCTTTGAGTCTTCTCAAACTCTTTCTCCCAGAGCTACCTGAAGCCTCCAACCTTTGCTGTAAGAGCCAGGCTCTCCTGAGCTGCTTTGCCTCTCTGAGCCCTGTCCCACTCACAGATCCAACCCTGTTCCCTCCTCACCTCTCCTGTTGCCTCTGAACCTTCCCTCACATTGCACAGCCCCATTCTCACACACCAGCCATCCCCCTTCTCCTGTTCCTCCTTCAAAACCCTCATCTGCCATCCACCCCCATTCCCTTCTGTTGCTTAAAAGACATCATTTCCCCCCACTTTTATAGGAAAACATTCCTATTTAGGGGAGCATGTGCCAAAGACAAACTTGGACTTTAACTGCTGTCCCACATTTGCCTTGGCCATGAAGGTCTTCAGCTGCAGGGAATGTCTGTGTGGGGTCTGAACTACCAGGAAAATGTTTAATGCCCCTTCCTTCATTTCTTTCATCTTTTAACCGTTCCCATACAACTTTTTGGCCATCCACCCTCAGCATAAATCACCCAACTGACCACTCCTGGCACCCTGTTGACAAAGAGGTGCCCAGATTTCTCTTCTTAAGAAAATCAATGCAAACCAGAGTGAAGGAACCCATGGCATGTCAGGGTCTCACATACCTGAGAATCAGTGACCATTTACATTTTTGTTGGGAGAGCTTAAATTCACCCAGAAAATTTTTGGTAGGACTTTTACTGATTCAAATAAAACTGACTCCAGTTTGGGAAGTACTAATAAAAAAAAAAAACCCAAAATGCAACTCTTTTGACTGAAAATTTAAAGTCTGTTCTCAGGAAAAGAATAATGTCCATTTGGGATGACAACTTTGACAGACTTGCTTAATTGCTGCCTCATAAACAAAAGGGGTTTCCTTTGTTACAGCTGATCTCCCTCAAGAAAACATCTCCAAAATAGAGTGAAAAGGTCCATACCCAGTGCCACTCGTGCAGCAGAAGCATCATAATTGATCCAGAAGGAGACCCAGGACAGGATGGTGATGAGGATGGATGGCATGTAGGTCTGCAGGATGAAGTAACCAATGTTCCTCTTAATCCGGAAACTCAGGGATAGGCGCAGATACGAACCTGCCAGGGAGACATTAAAGTGGTTTGAGAGGAGGGCAGGGCTGTGTTTGTGCTAAGAGCTTAGGTTAGGAACTGAAATTTTACTTGGAAAATGTTCTCAAGAGGCAGGAATAACGAGAAATCTCCTGTTCTCTGCAGCTGGTTTTGCAGACTCATCAGTTTTTGAAAGGAGTCTCTTCAGAATCTGCTCAGTTGTCCCAGAGTATTAAGAAGAAAGGAAAATCTACATAAGTCACATTATTATACCAGCCATCATGGGAGAATGGCTGCTCAGTGCTGGAATTGCTATTATGGTGCCAGCCAATATGATGGAGGCTTACACAGGAGACTTTAACCCTATATTTGGGTGCCACAAGATGATTTTCCAGTGTTTCGTGTGCCAGCTCTGCCTCCAAACAGCAATGAAGATCTGAATCATATTTTTCCCATGCTGTTCTAAAAATGGGTTATGGTCAGACTGGGCAAATTCATATGCAAATAGAGTGCTGTTAGTTAATCTGAAGGTCCCTTTTTTATTATTTTCAAGTTGTTGCAACTTCCTCCTAATCTTTTAGCAAACCTAATGAGGATAGTGAGGACAGTAAGTACTTTCTACAGTCCTTCCACTGGAGCAGGCTAATTTTGACAGGAACAAAGCAGTGCCTCTTTCATTGCTGTGAGACAAAGTCCAAGTCGTTCCTGCTTCCCACCTCTGTCCCTCAGGCAACACAGGAGCCTGAAACATGGGTGTTATCTTGGTGGGCAGCTAAAGTAATGAGAAAACAGCTGTTTTAAACTGTTTAAATGTAGGCTGGGATAAAGGAGGTACTGTTCTCTCACCAGAATGTGCCACTTGTATGGCTTGAACACAACATTTCACTAGGTTTTTTTTGGACAGGTGTGTGCTTGCTGTTTTGGCTGTGAACTCCAGCTCAGACCAGCAACCAAAATCCAACCCCCTCCATCTGAATCGTCCCAGGTTTTCTCTCCAAATCTTTTTATTGCCATGTGCAGATGGGTTTGCATCATTTCATAGCCCACTTGCTTCTCAATGGATATATTTTCTCCTTACTATTGCACCTACATTAGCTTTGAGACCCAGATGTGAACCACATAAAAATCAGATGAAGGCTGAGAACCTTCTGAAGAGGTTCTGAGCTCAGCCATTATTTTGACTAAGAAATGGAAACAATTGCAGAGGAGAAAATTATCCTGGAAGTCTTTGAGGAGAAACAGACAAGGAAAAAAAAAAGAAAAAAAGAAAAAAAGCAAAGCTGGTGGGTGCAGAAGACACCTTTTTTTTTTTTAGAGGAACCCCAAGTTGTAGCCTAGATCCTAAATTAGTGGCCCAGCATCTGAATCAGAGCGATTCAGACCAACTGATCAGCAGCAGGTTTGCCCATTCCATGCACCCCTTCAGCAGAGACTCACCAGTGGTGAAGACCACTTCCCTGCTGACCAGCCTCTGCTCGATGATGGTGAACTGGGGCAGCTCCAGCACCTCCATCCCCGTGACAGCGGAGTCATTCCCTTGCCAGAAGAAGACAATGTCATCCACCGTGTAACCATCTGCAGGGAGGAAGGAGCACACAGGGACAGCTAAGCTGAGCTGGACCAGATGACACCTCCATTTGCACTAAGGTGGTCTGGAAAAGGATGCAAAAGAAAGCCCACACGGAGCCTAGCCTCTCCCTGCTGATGTGCTTCCCTTCTTCAGCTGAGCTTGGCAGTACAGCCCCCAGAAGGGGAAAAATTGGCCAGAACTGCCACTCCTGGCTAGAATTCAGGAGCAAAAGGTGAGGCGTGGCCCATCTAGCCTTGACTTGCACTACATAGTCTCCATGGCTGACATGACAGGGACTTGTGCACCAGAAGCCTCTGTCAAATGCACCAAACACAGCGTTTTGCTTTTTAAAAACTGCCTCCTTTTACCAGGAGGGGGAGACCACACAGTACAGACTGGTGGGACTGGGTAAACAGGGCAGCTCAGTATTAAAAATTCCCAGACAGAAAAAGGTCTACAGCAGCAGTTGAAAAGAAGCTGGAAGATCAGAGGACCTCCCTTTTGTAAGTACTCTCAGTCAAAATTCAGATCCAAGAAGTGAACAGAGTCTCTGAGGTTGGGGGCTGCTTTTACCGAGTGCTGGCTGAGAAGAGCAGTCATGAGAGAAGAGAGGAAGGAGAATCAGACTCAAATATTCATCCCTTATATTTCAGGGTAAAGGGTTTGTTCACTCAGCCGAGGGTACAGCTTCTTGCTTTAATCCCAAAAGTGGCAGACAGGGCTGCATGGGCTGGAAATGTGACTCTCAAGTGTGGGTAATGAGGCCCAGGGGAAGAAACCATGAAACTCCTCACCCATCAGTGTGATGTTCACAGCCCTGCCCTGCCCTCACAGCAAGGATTCATCACAACTTGAAAATTAACTGTGCTCGTGTGTTCTGAAACCCTTTGGCCTCAGATTCCAAGTAAAGCTTCACGGCAGCAGTGAGACACGGCCAGGCTTTGGTACAGCTCGGGGCAAGAGCCTGGAGAGTGTGAGCCTCACCTGTGAACCTCACACAGACAGCCCATGCTCAGCACCTGCACTGCAGCACAGCAGCCTGGCTTAGCCACCCACCCTCAGCACTGGCAGCTGGCTGGCCATGCCAGGCTCACTCAGGAGAGTGCCACCACACCCAGCACCTGGGCATCAGTGGCATCAGGGCAGTGAGGAGCTGTTGAATGCACCATGGAGGAGAAGTCCTTCTCCCCTGCTTCGGAGGCTAAGAGTTACCCCAGATCAAGCTGGACCTTTGAGAACAGTGTCATCCTGAAGCTGCTGAGTGGACAAAGGGCTCAGCAGCCTGGTCTGATCTCACGGCCGACCCTGCTTTGAGCTGCAGGCTGGACTAGAGACACCCCGAGGTCTCTTCCCAAACAGAAATATTTGATGACTGTGCAGTCTCCAAGCCCACACCCCGTGCTCTCAGTCATTACCGTGCTCATTCATGAGTGCTAAAATATAAACCAAATCTTCCAAATGCTATGCCACATCTGCTTCTGATGGAAATCAGCTAAGACAGGGCTCCAAGTCCTCCCCTAGCTGCTCCCAGAGTGATAAAACCCTCACACCTTTGAGCCCACAGGGTTTCACGACTCATAGGTTGTTCTCCTCACACCCCAGCTTTGTGCACAGGAGCTGGAGTTTGCATCACTCAGCCCCAGGGCTGGAACCAGCAGGAAACATCCACATCCCCCCCACTCCTCCCGGTGGCTGATTCCAGCAGCTCCAACACCCTCCCAGCACACAAACACTGAGTACATTTTCACATCTGAATTCATCTGGCTCTGACTCTCAGGCTCCTGTGGTTGTTCAGAATTTCTCCAGGAGGTTCTTGAGCCCTTTCCCCCCAGCTCTCCCCCTCTGCAGAGGTGCACCCAGCCTGTAAACAACTCCCCTCTCCACCTCCTTTGCAGTAAACAAACCAGACTGAGCTATTGAGGTTTCTCACTGCACAACATCTGCTCCAGCCCTTGAACCACTTTTCAGCATCTTTCCTCAACCTCTTCCGATTTGTCAGCTTCCTCCCTAAATTTTGGAGCCCAAACACAGGCAGAGCCCCTTTCCCCATCTCAGTGACACGTTCAGAGCCCAATCAGTTCTGAGCTCTGACTCACGGCTCCCCTGGTTTTATATAACAGAGCTTCAGCCCTTTCTGTCAGAGCCACAGGACCTCCAGCCGTGCTGCCTGGGGCTGCCACCCCTTCCTCACCTCCCCGTGTGGGTCCAGACCCTCGGGATGGCCCTGAAATCCTGCACACAGCTCTGCATTTGGCCGTGTTCAAAGCCCTTCCGGATGGATTCAGATTGGGAAGGATTCAAATGCGCAGCGAGCAGAGCCCCGCACGCTGCTATCTTCATCATCCACAAATTTAACAGCAGTGACTTCAAATTTACTTCCTGATCAGCAATGAAAATGTCAAATTACGGTAACTAATTTTAGGAGATCTCACAGTTAACCAGCTCTTTTCCATTTATTCTGTGACCTGCTGGTGTTGAGCACCAATTTTTGTATTTTTATTTTTTTTTATTATGGCATTATGCAATATGAAATCGAGCATGTTTTTCATGAAAGCCATTTTTTAAAAGTGTTTCTAAAGGGAAAGGTTGCTCGGTCTAAAAATAAATGCTTCGCTTTGATTTCTAGCTTTGAAGAGAAAACCAGATTTCCATTTTACTTCTAAAAAGTAAACGAACTTTCACAAAGACAAGTCATTTCCATCTGAAATATCGAAAAGTATTGATGTGACGTCTTAAAATGTCAGATTAGCAGCCTGTTTGCAGCCTGCCTCATCAGGTTTTTGTTGGATCCTGGCACACAGATAGGCAGGGATGTACGTGGTGAGGGTTATTTTTGGGGTGGAGGGATGGGATCAACAGGCAATGCTTATTTCTGACAGGTAAGAGCCCTGAGCTGCTGTGGGGCAGGAGACTCCATCTGCCTTCTGCTGCTGCCCAAAACCAGCACCTCTGCAGCAGAAGAGGGCTTTTTCTCTCAGCTTTATCTCGGTTTTGTTTTTTAAAATACCTTGGTTTTATAACCCAGCCCTAAAAGAATTGATGTTCCAGAGTCGTGTGGAAGCAGAGAAAATGGAGCCCTGCAGATTTTGAATGTGCAAGTGTGTAAAAGACAAAAGCTCTGAGGAAGGGAACAATTGGATCTCTTCATCTCGGCCTGGGTCTGAGGAATATTGTGAGGAAATGCAGCTTTGACGAACAAATTGGCTTGACATGACCCATTAAGAACAAAATCACAACACGGGGAACTGTGGGTAATTCCCTGCCTTCTGTTTTCTTGGTTCTACTGTAAACTGTTCTCAGAATGCTGAGGAGTGGCAGAAATGACATCCTGGCATTGGTGCCTGCAGCAGGACCTCGTTTCCATCCCATTCCCCTGCACATCCCGGGACCAAGCCCGGATGGGATGGGGACGGCAGCTCCCAACCGTGGGTGCTGTGGGAGCTCCCAGAGGGAAGGAGGAATTCTCTGATTATCAGCCCGAGGCTGCAGCGGCACTGCCGGCAGCTCTGCTGCTCCGGACCGGCCCTGGAGGGACCCTGCAGAGCATTTTGATGAGGGAGAGCCGCACTTCCTCTGCCAGCACAGCTGGAAGAGGATTTCCATGGCAGTCCAGGGAGCATCCAGGCGGGGAAGGACGGAGGGAGGTCTTGGGTACCACCTCCCACACGGAGTGAGGACAGCTCCCCAGGGCTTCGTAAGGCTAAGGGAGGCTTCCACCACCCTCCTGGGACTGATTTTAATGCCCAGCCTGCGCTAGAGCTCCGTTTGGCTGGGAATTTCCCCCACGGGTGAGGGAGCCTGGTGCTGTACCACCCCTGGGAGGCATCCTGTGGCCGGGGCGGGTGGCATCAGGTGGCACCGCGTGGCAGGGGATGTGCCCGAGGTGTACGCACAGCTCTCGATCTCCAGCGTGCAGTTCTGCTGGTCCAGCGGGTACCTCCGCAGGTCCATCATGCAGGCGGCCGTGGTGGTGATCCTGAAGCGGGGAGAAAGACCAAAAAAAAAAAAAAAAAAAAATCAGTTGTGTCTGCTTTTTTCTTACAAAAAGGAGAAATGAAAGGCAGAAGAAGTGAAAGTCAGGCAGCATTTGGGGCCGCTGTTTCCCTGGAAACCAGGGAGATCCGGGGTGGGAGGTGTGCGGGGCGGGGGGCTGTGCGGCTCACCCCCAATGGCACGGCATGGCACAAACCCTCCGTGACTCACGTCAGCAATAGCATCTCTATCACCGGGCTGGGGAGGGACCTGTGCTCCTGCTCTGCCTCTCCCTGGAGAGAGACAAAGAACCCGCGAGTAGGCACAGCTCCGGCTTGGGGGGGAGAGGAGAGGCTGCCAGCGTGGAACGGGGAGGCAGCAGACACGTGTCCGTGAGGCTGAGGATGGATTGATTCCATCACCCAGCACTGACCTATTGCTGACCACATCATCACCCCCCTTCCCTCACCAGTTGCCCCAAACCCCTTAATTACAGCCCCCTTCCCCGTGCCCCTCCATCTTACCCACTTTGGCACTGCCAAACCCCAAAACCAAAACCCCCGAGCCCTCTGGCAGAGCCCTCCCGCAGCACGGCCCCAATAACGGAGGCACTCGTGCACAAATGATTGCGTGGTCATCAAAGACACATCGGAGGTGTGTGTGGGTGTGTGTGCATCCCCAAAAAATAACTATGGGGAGAGGATGAGGATGGGTGCTGCTTTGAGGGTGGGCACAGAGCACAGGGAGGACACAGAGCAGCGCGGTGCCCGTGCCGAGGTTCAGCTGAGGATGGCAGGAGGGGCTGTGTGTGTCACACATTGTACAGGAAGGAACATTGTCCATCCCTGGGATGGGGATTTTGGGGTGGGATGGATTGAGGGCACGAGGCAGGGACAGAGTTAACTCCCCAGCATGGCAACACCACCCTGGAGTTAACAGGCTGCCCCTGTTTCTCAAATCTATTGCTCCCCTCAGCCTTTAATGCAGTCTTCTTCCCGTGCGATGGATGTGTGCAGAGTGCTGGAGAGGGGGGAGAGATTGCTGCATTCTCCCCCTATTTTTTCAATTAACCATCTGGAAGGCATTAATCAAGCTACACATTTTTTACTATGCAGGCATAACCAGTGAACTGTTAACTAGAAAGCTTTATCTTCTGAGCCCTGTGGCCTGGGAGAGAGAAAAGAGAGGAAAAAAAGAAAAAAACAAGAAAGCAGGGAGGATGAGATGGCGAACCAGTGAAAGAGAAGGGAAAAAAAAAAGTAAAAAACATCAATGGTAGAAAAAGAGACCAGAAAGGGGGAGAATATGGGGGAAGCTGGACATAAAATTGGAAATGGGGAGGAGGGGGGAAGAAGGTGGGGGGATAGAAGAAGGTGGAAGAGGGCTGCCCCAGTGGGGGTATCGGGACAGGGGCTGTGGCAGGGCAGGCTGGCAGCCCCGCAGAGCTGCTGGCTCTTTAAGAAATCTCGTGTGCTAAATTTATCTTCTCTGCTGTCTGTGAAGTCTGTTTGTAGGAGATGAAGCCTTGAGGAGAGCCTTTGCCACTGCCTGCCGTGCTAAAAATAGATCCGAAGAGACGAAGGGAATTTATATATATCCTCACTGGGTCTAGATACAACACTGCAACTGCCCTCTCCCCGAGCAGGGGGCCCAGGCGAGCTCTTAAGCCTTTTATCTGTAATGCACTTGGGGTGGAGGAGAAAGCTCAGAGGGGGGAGAAGGACAACAGGACAGGAACCACTTAAAAAATTGCCACCACGGCTTTGCCATGGCGTGGATTGCTTTTTACAGCCTAGCTTGGCATGTCTAGGAGGGCAGTGAAGACACAATGCCAGCCCCACCCAAATCCTCCCGCACTGGGGAAAATGGGCACGGTGGTGGGTGGGGGCAAACAGAAAGGGGAGCTGCAACCTTGGCAGGAAAGGCCGAGGAGGGAGGTGCAGAGTCCGTGGTGGCCGGGCGCTGGGACCAAGGAGTGTGCACGGGGATGACTCATCCCCCTGTGCTGCACACAGCATCCACTCTCCGGATTATACTGCACCCCTGGGAAATCGCAGCCACAAATGCGCTCTCCTGTTTTCCCGAAAGTGTGAGATGCGAAAAATGTATTAAATGGAAATTTTCCACCCCATTTGTGGAGCCCCGCGGGCTGAAACCTTTGCACGGTGTCCATCCCAAAATCGCAGCCTGGCCGGCTGGGTTGGCTGCAGGAGGGACGTCCAGGCTCCTGCCTGCTCTGCTGTGCTCTGAGAGGGACCCTCTCGCCAGGATTTGCTTATCACCTGCAGTGCTGGTTGGAAATGCAGAGCGTGACACAGTGAGATATGGCTACCACACTCCATGCACCAAACCCTGCTCACGCTGGCAGCTGGCATAAATCCACAGCCACTCCAATGATTTTTGCAAGATCACACCAATTTGTATCAGCAGAGATTTACATCAGGGCAGGATTTAGCCCTGTTGATTGAAAAAGAAGGGACAGGTAGGACAGAAAGGAGAAAAACAAGATTAGGAGGACATTTGTCCTCAAAAAGCCAGATGATTTCTTTCTTTCCAGTTAAAGGGCAGGTATATCCACACGGTGTAGCTCAGGATCTTCCAGAGATATCCCAGGTAGATGCAGATCCCAAACTGTGGGTGCTCTGCCCATGTAAACCTACTTGGGCAAGGTGAAAATTGGAACCATGTCAGGTTTTGTTGTGGTTTTTGAGCAGAGGTGGCACAGCCATCCAAGCTGTTCCACGCTGTAGCCACCTGCTCACCCATTTCATCCACAGTGCCTGGCCAGCCCAGGGGCACCAGCACCCCACAACCATCCAGATGTGGGGCCTGAAGTGGAACAAGATGCAAGAGGCAGCTGGTCTGGGGCACCAGGTCCAGCTCAGGTCCTGCCTCTGGGCTTCCCAAACCCTGATAAACCAACCCAACTTGGGATAAAGCAAGTGATGTATCCCAGAGAGGATGGGGGTGTTTAATTCTTTAACTTCAGATCTTATGAATTATTCTGGACACCAATTTCCCTTTGATACACCTTGCTTGAAGGCTCAACATTCACCTGCTCCTCAAGGGGCCAAGGAGAGCTTTCTCCAGCTCCTTTGGTGACTGTGTACCAGGGGCAGGTGGGACTCATGGAGGGATGAGAGGCTTCATGCACCTCTCACAGTCAGGAGGGAGCATAAGCAAAACTCAGTCACCCCAGTGATCTTTTAGGGTTGCAGCACCACCTCTGGTCCAGAAGACAACAGCACCAACCTTTGCCTCATTCTTTCATAGGTATAAATGTATTACCTTGATGCACTCTGAGCTGTTGTGTGAAGAGATGGGTTTGCTTGGCACGTGGAAGACTGCATGGGGAGATGGATGGGGGATTGACACTCAGGAGCTCCTCTCTCAACAGGGCTGAGAGAAAATCAAGGTGGAAGGAAAGAAAGAGGTGGAAAAATGAGGAAAGATGATGGCATGAGCACAGACAGGGAAGGCAGGAGTGGAGATGACAGAAAGGAGAGCACAGAGAACAGGACAGAGCAGCAGGGTAAGGGAAGAGAGGAGGGGGATCAGGGGATGCACGGGGTAAAGCAGCTTGGGAAGGAAGAGCCAGAGGAGAGTGAGAGGTTAAAAGAGGGAAAGCAGAGGAGCGGATACTCACTCTGTGAGCAGGGAGATGAGGAGACAGGGAACAAACCATCATCCTGTAAACAGCTCTAGACAGAGCACACTGCCTCCAGAAGATGTGAGCACAGTGAGAGGGAGCAGGGAGCGCTGGGACCAGAGGGAACGCCAGGGAAGGATGCCACCTTCCCCGTGGCGTTAGCATGAGGCGCTGGCGCCCGGCCAGCCCGCATCTTCTCCCTCCCCCTCCTCCTCTCCCGCTTCTCTACCCACCTCCCTCCCCTTTTAAATTCAGAAATTTGTGTGGTGTGAAATTTCATCTGCTTTGACGGCGATTCACAGAGACGCTGCCCGTGGAGGGGAGCGGCTCTCCCGCGCTCAATGAAGCGTCCAGCGCCTTCCACAGCGAGCTCAGCCACCACCACCAGCACCCTGCAGCTCCCCTCTCCTCCTTCAGACCCACCCCACAGGCCTCTAGGTCAGCCCCTCACATTCACAACCTTTACAGCTCCTTTCCCACAAAAAAACCCCAAAAGATATTCATGCCCTTGCTCCTGATGGTTCCTCCTGAGGTCTGTAGGCAGTTGTGCCATCCAAGTAGCCAAGGCCTCTCTGCCCTGCTACTCCAGTGCACATCTGGCAGGCAAGCACAGCTCATCTGGGGGGAGACTGTGCTGTGGAGAGAGCACCACACATTTCACAAAAAAAAAAAAATAAAAAAAGGAAAAAAAGGGACATGGAGGAGATGTTGAGAAGCTCAGACAGGCTGTGGGCTGATGGAGATCCCCTTCTCTGCCAGCATCGACTGGATCAAGCAGAAGCCAAAGCAACATGGATACCTCACTCTGGAGATGCCCTCATCCCCAGGAGAGCTAGAGACCCCCTCTTGGAAAACATCCATGGAGCTCTGAGTCACACAGGGCTAGTGCTGGGTGTCTGTTTGTTACAATGAGGAAAGTTCTGCCCTCTTGGAGCTTGTCTGGCCAAAGCAGATGCTGGCATGGGGAGGGTGGTGCAGCCTCGACTGCTGCTCTGCACTGAGCCCAGGAGCAGCAGAGCAGGGCCCCAGCACAGCTGCAGCTCAAAAGGGAATGCTCAAGTTGCTGCAAACCATCAGTTCTCCACAAATATTTCAGTTCTCTGACACGAGCACCACCAGCCATTTCATTCCCACTCTGATCTTCCTCATCACTGTTTATTTATTAATGGCTTCTTCTGTCTTATTTAGAATGATTATATAAGTGCACAGGCATGGAGCAGCATAAAGCTCCAAGCTGCCATTAAACCCTGCTGCGGTCCAGAGTCTCCTTTCCAGCTCCTCCTTCCCCTGGTGCTGGCCACCTTCAGGGGAGCTGCCCATTCAGCTCCTGTCCCAGCCAGATCTCCCTCTCCTGCAGGCTCTGGAAGCCCTCAGCCACCCCTTCATCCTCTGCATCATCTCCAGCATGTTGGGAGAACTGAGCTCACCAGCCACAAGTATGAGGGGTAAAAGCTTACTTCCCCTTGGCCTGACTGCAAAAGGAGCAAGTCCTGGCTTTCCAAGGAGGATTGAGTGGGAGAGAGGAGAAGACTGTTACCTTTGAGACATTCCGAAAGCAAGTGGGGGGCCTTTCCCCTTAAAGCTCATCCTCACAAAATAAACTCCTGCATCATGACTGTGTCTATCCCAGCAAATTAAAAATGCCTGGCACTGGTTTCTGAGGCCAGTGAAAACTGGCATGGAACAGCCTTGGTCTACGCTTCAATTCCTACCCCACAGAAAAGGCTCTGGCTGCATGCAGAAAGCAGAAAGCCTGTTGGGAATGGTCAGCAGCCTCTGCTGGGCTCTAACTGAGGAATGCCCAAGGGACTCTTTACGGACACAGAGCAAAGCCAGGAAACAAACTGACTGTGGAGGACATGGATGTTCTGCATCCAGGAACATTTCCTGACACCTTTGGCTTGGAAATGACACTGACTAAAACTCAGTATGGCTGAGAAGAGGAGGTGAACAGCACAAATCCCCCCTCACTGCCTTCCTAACTCCAGGGGAGACACAGCCAGCAAGCACCTCACCCTGCTCCCCAGTTATGGATGAAGTGCCAGGATGCACGGACTAACACAAACACTCTCACAGCCAAAGACAAACATTGAAGTTGCTGGTTGCAACTTTTTGGATTCCAGCTCTCCCGAGAAGCTGAAGATGCTCCCGTCCCCTCAGGATGCAGGCTCCCAAAGCTCACGGCAGTTTGCAGCAATGAGGAGAAGGGATGGAAGCTCAGGTTCTGCAGGACTTATTCAGGCTCACCCCATGGGGCAAGTTAGACTCCTACGGGAATTCTGGTGACTAAGAGTGGAAAGAGAGGCAAAATTACTGTTTTGCTAAACATGGGAATAAAACCAAGTTCTTATTCTGTACGTTCTCAAAGTCAGTCATAAAAACATGCTGGCAAATGTCACCTTCTGCCTGGCAGTAAGCACAAACTTCCAAGGGCCTGGAGGGATTTATAAACCTGTGGTGAATTTTGCCATTCTTTTAACACAGCCTGACCTTTGCAAACTCCTGGAGGTCATGACTGAACCAAGAGCAAGGCAAGGATATGGAATATTTTCCCCTTGTGTCTGTTTGCCTAAAAGTGACTCCACGAGCCTTGGCACAATCCTGCTAAGGTCACTCTGTTTCCAAAAGCATCTGTGCTTGCATAGGCATCCTTTGATAAAGAAGAGTGTGCACTGCACTCAGATGGAGAGGAAAAGGAAGCTTTTCTAAACTGGTACTCAGGGTACCACTCATCTTAGCCAACCATTTTTCCACCCTGGGAGACCACAAAGCTGAGCTGCCTTGACTGCCAGGTTTTGTTTTTCTGCCCCTTTATTCCATCCCAAATGTGCATTCAGCCAGCTGCCAGCTGAGCTGGGGACAAGAGGGTGGTGGAACACCTTTAAAAAGGTTCTTTTGTTACAGCTGGTTCAGATACCAGTGACCTGCACTTAACAGAGGTATCTCCCTTCAAGAGCATCAGGCTGGCACAAGTTGCTTTAATGAAACAGCTTTACTTAAACCTGTGGGAGGTGGCAAAGAACAGGCAAAGCCCAGGGACAGGCTTAAGAATGGTGGCTGGGAGAGGATAAGCAGGAAGACAAAGAGGTGCTGCCAGGGTGAGCTGGGGGTTCAGGGCACACCAGCTGTCTTAGGAGACAGTGGAAGCTCCTTGACTTCTGTTCCTGCTAATAAACACCTCAGACTCGTGGGAGATGTAGCACAGGCAGCAATTCCAGCCTTTTGGATGGTGCTCGGCTCTGTTCTAGCAACATTGAGGATCCATGGCTTTGCTGCTTTGTCCTGTTTTAGTGAGCTCCAATTTCTTCCCCAGCTTCTGAGATTATAGAGGTTTCATATTATTAAACTTTCTTCAAGTGTTTTCTGTTAAATCCATCATCCCAATCCTAGGAGGCAAAAATGTAGGAGAGGATCTATCCTTACCCTCAACTGGGGAGCTGAGCCCTTAATTAAACCCAGATTTCCTCTTACCCACCTAACAAACTGTTCTCCAACCTCCACATCTTTGTGCTAAGGAGCTGTCCCAAGGCTGAGCCCTGAGGTGGGAGCAGGAAAAGGCTTCAGGACCAGCCCCAAGGGGGTGGATGGATGGATACGAGTCCAACTTTTTGCACCCAAGCTGCCACGGGAGAGATTTCTGTTGCCCTTTCCCAACCTGTGGAGGGAGCAAGCAGAGCTCCCAGAGACAGGGTAGAGCCTGAATCATCACTCACATTTCCAGAGAAACCTCACTCAGGGAAAGAAAGGGAAGCAAAAATAGCGGATTTCTTCCCTGCTGGCCTGTGAGATGGGAGAAGAAAATTGCTCAGTGGTCTCAGTACAGAAAAAAACTCCTCAGTGTTAAAAACTCCTGTCTTAACCCATCAGGCCAGATTCTCTGCAGAAAATCAACGAACACCCGTGGAGAAAACAAGGACACGGCTGCAGACAGCCGCTCCAAGTGAGACAAGAGCAGAGGAAACCTTTCTGTTGGCTGGAGAGCTAAAGAACCCCAGGCTGGGACCCGGGGAATCCAACAGTGCCAGGGCTGGATCCTGATCAAGGGGCAGGCTGGGGATGGGGGCTATGGAAGAGCCCCCAGGAGGAGCCCCAGCTGTGGGGAGCAGGCAGGGCAGGCTCTGGGGCAGCTCTGACAGTGTCCCCAAGGCTGGATGGGCCACCAGGTGGGATGTTTGACACCACCCTGCCCTGCCCCACAATGCCAGGTGAGCCAGAAGGGGTGTCCTGGTCTGGTCCCCAAGTGGGTCAGCAGTGACAGGGCTGGAGTCCCCCAGGAGCAGCCGAGTGGGGAGAACTCAGCACGGAGAGCAGAAATGAAGTGCTACCAAAGCAGATACCCAACATCTCTCAGCTGAAACCCGCACATCCTGAGGTGTTTGAAGCATGGCAATCCTCTCCCTCTTGCTTTAAGGGATTTTTTTACACCGATGAGAGGGTTCTGCCTCCCCAGGAGAGCATTCCCTGGGCTCAGAGCCCCACGGAGCCTTGGCACCTCTGCGTGCTCCCGCACTGACTCATCCCTCGAACACACCTCGTTACATCACCGCGGCCAGGAATAAAATCCCCCACCTCACACATGCACACGTTCCCCAGCACCACCCCCTCCCTCGCAGGAGGAGATCCCTCCTTCCCTCCACGCAGGATTCAGCCTCCACCACCCCATTCCTCTGCAGTTTTCCAGTTGCTCAGTTTACACTGCCTGGGCTCCTCGCCAAGCCAGGCATGGTCCACGCCACTCCCTGCCTGCTTCCCAACATCCCAGATTCCCCACCAGCTCCGGGATGCAGCCTGGCCTCCTCAAATCACCTGTTTTGCCAAAAATCCAGCCCTGCCTCTAATTAGAACGAAACCAAACGGCTTCGAGATTTCCCTGAAGGATGTTTTAAAGCCAGTTTCAAACACAATTCCCCAATTACCATACGAGAATTTCAGCATTGTTACAGTGGTTGCTATTTTTAGGTCTCTGAAAACAGACAGCAAAATGCTGGTGACATCAGCACTTGACAAGTGTCGACTTGTTTCACTACCAAATGGATGCTGCATGGTCTAGGAAAGGAAATAAAAACTCCAGACCAACGTATAGCTTGAATGTGTGATAATGTAAAACTTATTGAATATTGGGGCAGGGCTCCAGACAGTGTGTGGAGTTCCAGAGAAAGCCCTGGTAATTCTGTTACTCAAACATCAATAGCGGTTGTAAAGCAGTTCGAGAGAGTAGGGAAATATTGACCTAAGTGAAACATCAACATTCTCTGAAATGGTTTTACTTAAATGACAAAACTTCCCTCTAATTTTTTGTTTAAAATTTGATGAAACCAATGCAATTTCTGACCAAAAAAAAAAAAAAAATCCATTAGGTGGAAAATTATATTAAATTCAGCCAGTGCTATGCAGCTTTTCCTCACTGTTTTATCCACCTCCCTCCACCACCCAGCAGCTTTGTCTTTGTGGGTAGCACCTCCAAGCCTCCCTTTCTGTAGCAGAATTTCCACATCATAACAGCACTCCCCTGTACCACACCGTGGGTGAACATCCCTCCTGTGCTTCACAAGCTCTTTTCATTCCAGCAAGGTGTTCAGGGGCCAGGTGACACCTCCTGCATCCTCCCACCCCACCGGTGTTTGCAGAGCTCGGGGTGCCCTCTGGGCTGGCCTGGGGCTCTGTTTGGCCTCTGGGATTTGTGCCATCTGGTAACTGGTTGGGGAAGGGGGTAGGGAACACCAGTCCTGCATCCCAGCATCACTGCTGCTGTTTATTCATTCCTTTTGTTGGAGACCTGGCAACCAGTTTTTAATCTGAGCCCGGTGGGAATTAATTTTGGAGTGAGCTTTTGTATCGAACGTTTCCCTGAGATGGAGCTGTGTTGCACTCCCTTCATCTGTTAATTTGCTAATTCCACCAAAAACAAGAGGAATGTGCTTTTCTGACACTCAGCTTTCACAACGGATTACAGGGCTTCATTTACTCGTGCAAACAGGTTATCTGGAGCCTGGTCTGGCTCTCTCTGAAGTCAGAAACTACTCGTGACTTGGGTGTGCCTTAACTTGGACCCTGGGGTCTGGTCCAGGGATTGATCCCTGTCCTGCTGGTCCCTGGAACACTTGCTGAAGGCAGAGGCCTGCCAGGATGTCATCCTTCCCTGCTCTCTGACATCAGAGTCTGCTGGAAAAAAAATGACTGTTGTGCCACAAATAGCATGATTGAGTCACTTTGCTACAGGATCAGCTCAGGGGAGGGGGAAGCGACTGGCGAGAAGGTGGCGGGAGAGGAGCAGGGATGTGGGATCTCACTGGGGGAAAACAGGCAAACAAAGGGAGAGAAACAGGTATTGCCTCCTTTGGCCTCCTGCCATCAGGGCAACTCCATTTCATGAATTCTTCCACAAGATGCAAGACAAGAACAGGCTTCAGAACACAGGGTGAACACGCACTTCCATTCCTGTTGGCAGGGCAAGCCTGGCTGCACATTTATGGAGAGGAGGGGAATTTTATGTACAAGTGAATATTCAGGGACTGTTTTCTTGCTTGCTTACACCTGCTGTGTATTTTTGAGTAGCATCACCATTATTTGCACCTGGAACGAAATGGACCTAGCACTCCTGGTTTCAGCAAAATTGCAGGTGCAGGAGTCAGTACAGAAAGTAGCCCTAAAGAAATCCTTTTCCACACCAGTGTGAGCAAAGCTGGAGGGACTTCAAGCACTCAGGGCACCTGGCTTCTACCCCCAGTGCCTTCAGCCCACCATTCTGACCTGAGGTACAGTTGGGGAGCAGGAGCTGCTGTTGCTCAGAGCTTCACTTTTGCAATTGCCATTTTCTCCAGGGGCAAAGGAGCAGCTTCCAGGAAAACCAGCCAAAAGTTCAACCAACACAGGCAGCTCTTATTGAGGCCCTGGAAACAGCAGGCAAACAGCTGTCATTTTCTTTCATTTGGCCTGGGTGCAATTTTCCTCCTCTGTCCTGTTTTGCACAGGTCATTCCAGGGAGCTGGAATGGGAGGGGAAGGGAAGGGACAGTGCGTGAGGAACTGGCACAGCGTCCCAGCCCCAGCCAGCTCGAGTGCAAACCCTCCAAGGACTTCCACTGCCTGTCACCCGTGCTGCTGGGTTCACACTGCTCATTCTTCGAGCTGACTAAATGGCAGCTGATAAAAATACACCAGCACTTGTACTTGTGCTGTGCAGGTGTGTGCAGAGATTGCCCACCAGCCTGGGGGAGGCTGCTCCACGCTCAGGTGGGCTGGCTCAGCAGCAGAGAGCAGCCTGAGCTCAGCAGCACTCTTTGCCCCCTCCTTCCTGAATTTATACTCCTACCCACCCCCAAGTCCAAACATCTTCTTGCCTGGCCTTCACTCCTGTTTTAATACAATGAGAAAATCTGGGGGAGTCAGCTGTGAGGCTGCTGCAATCTTTCTGGTGGGTCAGGAAAGCCAGCTCAGGGCTCTCTGACACTTTCAGCCAAACAACATCACCAGCCAAGGGAGAGAGATGGATGTACCTGTTCTGGGAAGGGAGAGGCTTAAAGGGTCATAACAACACGGTTTGTTGCACCTTTTGCTGTCTCTGGGCCTGGAGCAGAAGGCATTCATTAACTGAAAGGAAAAAACAGCACAGACACGAGCCCAGGGACCCCAGGCTGTCCCTCAGCACCAGCAGTGGCTGCTGCTCCTTTGGCTTTCCCAGGCTCTGCTGCAGGGAGAGCACAGGGCACAACCACCTTGCTGCCCTGGCATGTTCTGGGCATCCTCCTGCTTTGCCCTGTCTACATCCAGCCCTACCCTCCCCAAAACAGCCCTGCTGCTCAGGGAGGTGGAAAATAACCCTACAGGTCACACCTTGCCACAGGACACGACACAGCACAAGAGCTGATACTGTGAATGGGAAGGGTGGGTGTGCCCTCTCTGAAGGGGAAAGGTCTTTCCTCCCCCTTTGCTGCACTGGGACATAAGCCCAGAGATGCTATCACAAATATTTGTCAGGGAAGGTCAAAAGAGCCAGCTGAGAATTTTGGTAATTGAAAAGGAAAAAAAGACCCACAACAAAAATAAAAAAACTCTCACCAAACAAACCCAACAACAAGAACAAAAAAAACCCCCAAACAACAACGACAACAAAATACTAGGAATAAAGTGAACAAATACAGGGTTGGAAAAATCGTTTCCTGGATTTCAGCTACAGCATCCTGTAGTGTTTTGCAGCTGCAAATTTGCCTTTTAGCCCTCCACCTCTCTATTCAACTTCATTACCCACCCTGGTCCCTTCACATACCCAGGTAACACAGTAAGACCAACCTTTTCTCCCTCCCCTTCACACAAGCACAGCAATTTCAAAGGTCTTGGATTTGCCTATGTCAATTTGTTCCAGACACCACAAAAAATGTCCTCACTGAGGACCATTCTCCTACCAGATATCAATTTTCAAGCCTCAATCTTCAGAATTGTTCTAGTAAACAGACATTTTTCTTAACCGTACCCAGACCTATCTTGAGCGCAAAAAAATGACTGAAGTGGTTTGACTCAAAGGCTACAGAAATTCAGCCTTTAGATACCAAAGTAACAAAGGCTCATCTCCATAGCCCAAACTTGCAGAAAATTATTAGCAACTGGAAATGAGTGTTTCAAATGGAAGTGTTATGCAACATGAATGACAGTGACCTGAAACGCCCAGAGCAGACTATTCCCCTCTCCAACATCCATCTATAGCAGCACAGGAAATGTTGGAGGCCTGAAGGAAACAGCCATTTCCAGCTTGGAGAAAGAATAGAGACACAAAACCGTGTAGCACTTGAGCATCTTTTGGGTTGTTGCCTTACCAGAGTATTTTGGGAGATGAGAGAAGTTTAAATGAGGTGTTGATTTTGACAGAACCCATACAAGCAAACCCTTGGGCTCACCTCAGGCCGTACAGGACGGTCCCGTCAGGATGGAGCCGGATCATGCGGTTCTTCACCGTCACCCCGTGCAGAAAGGACTTCTTGTCGTTCAGGAAGTAGGTGTCAGGCAGCCACAGCTGGTCAGCCACCCTGTTGTCCAGGGTCAGGTTGAGAGGAAGGTCGTTGTAGGCCAGGCGTTTGTCCCGCCAGCTCTGCTGGAAGTACATGGTGATGGTGTAATCCTGGGAGAGAAACATCCAAACGTCAGCTTGGGGCCACCGCCAGCACCTCTCTGAACTCCTTGGCACCCAAATGTTTGTGTCCACACCTCCAACACTTGGGGTTTTTTGGGTTGGTTTTAGTTTTGGTTTTTTGGTTTTTTAGAGCTTTTTTGGGGTTTTTTTTTGAGGGGTGTGTGCTGTGATTTGTTCTGTGAAAATAATAGCAAGCCCAAGTTTTACAGGGAACAAAACACCATTAAATGACTTCAATCAAAGAAAACTGCATGTCACTCCTGCAGTCCCAGCCTGCTGAGAGCTTGCCTGCACCACCAGCAGCAGTTCAGGCTATGGGGACACCAAAGGGTGTCAGCCAACAGTGGGCAAGACTTCCAGGGTTGTTCTTCCACTTTAATCACATCAATGTGGCACAAACACCATCCACTCATGGCCAGGCACTGCTTGTTACCAACACCAGTTTTGTTTTCAGCAGAAGCTGAGGCCATTCCCAAGGGCACAGGGAGAGCCTCACCTCGAGGCCAAGGTTCCAAGGTGGAGCCAGGCCAGCTGTGACCAGCTCTCAGCACTCTCCTCGTTATGGGAGCTTGGTTGGGAGTTCATGGTGGTTCTCTGGAAGGGACATATGGGGAGGAAATCTGTCCTAAGTGGAGCATGACCCACTGGTAAAGGGGCAGTTCCCTGAAAAATTCCCCATGGATTTGGACATCAGGAGGAATTTCTTCATGGAAAGGGTTGTTAAACATCAGAATGGAGAGCCTAGGGAGGCAGTGGGGTCCCCATCCCTGGAGGTGTCCAAGGAATGACTGGACGTGGCACTCAGTGCCATGGTCTGGCTGACAAAGCAGGGCTCAGTCACAAGTGGAACTCAGTCTTGGAGGTCTTTTCCAGCCTAAATAATTCTGTGATTCCCAAACCATCCCCAGCCAGCACAATGCCATGCATATCTCCTGCTCCCCTCCTGTCCAATAGTGAAAAGCTGGCACTTCAAACTGCTGCTAACAGAAGAATTTTATAGAAGGGAGCATGAGCTGCTTGGTGGCTGTAGCTCTGCAGAAACCAAATCCATTGCTGGGGACATCCAGAGGCCTTGGATCAGCCTGTTCAGAGGCACAGTATGGTGCCACAGAATAGAACAGCTTCTTCTCAGGTAAACAAGCAGTACAGGAAGGACTCTCGTACACACCAGTACAGGAAACATTCTCAGGAAACATTTTTACAACAGGTCCTAAATAGCCTGAGAGACAAGATTTTTGGGGTAAACCAGATAGCATTAAAATAACAGGGTGCTGATTAGGTAATGGGCACAAGTCCTGTTGACAGTGACCTAACAGTGGTCAGAGATTTTTCCCCAAGTCCTTGAATAAAAAGCATGTGTGCAAATGATCTGGAGCTGGTGGGATCACAGACACATTGTCACTTCCCAGGCAGTACCTACAGTGCTACAAGAATCCTCTTGTCAATGTGAATTTGCAGGATGAGCCTTTTTGCTCTGAAAATCCCAGCTCTGTGCAAGGGGCTGGTGAGGAACTTGCTCATGCACCAACATCTGGGCTGAGCACTGAGGCATCTGCCTGCCTGTCTTCTCCCACAGACTTCATTCAAAGCCAGGTTTGATTAACACCTCTGAAAACAAGCTCAAATAATCCCCCATCACGCATAATGCCAGCTTTTGGGTGTCTAACTATGATTCAGAAATCCAGACCCACATGCAGATCCAAAAGGTCACGGAGTAAATCTGTGGTGTACACCAGATACAGAGCTATATCTGTCACTTTCTGTGCTGTCTTGAAAAGAACAAAGACACAGTGACAGCTTCCTTGGCAAGGAACTGTTTTGCCCTGCTTTTTAAAGGACTGTAAACTCGGAAGCCTCACAGTCCATCTCTCAGAGGCACAAACATTCCCATTTTGGTCAGGACCCTGCAATGGAAGGTGTTGTCCCCAGAATCCCTCCCAGGTGCTTGGGGCTGCACTGCAGTGAGAGCACAGAGGAGAAGAGCACCCAAATTCCTGAAACCTATCACCCCTGTGGGTAAGATTCATCCCCTGCCTGTGGGACACTTGGCTACAGAGGCATCATTTCCATTCCCCCCTTTGAGAACTCCACCCGCACATCTTGGCAAGCTCCTTGACTGACCTGCATTTTCCTAACCCTTGACAGAGCCCTGCAACACCTCACCCCAAACCAGGCCACCCTGCTGTCACTGCAGGCTCCTGCCAGCCCTCAAGCATCAGCAGGCAAGAGGTGTCACTGACCTCCAGAAGACAAAAAGGGCAAGCTGCTCACAAAGTGAACAGTGCACCTTCTAAACACATCCTCTGTGCTCCCAGGACTGATGGGAGCAAACTCAGAGGGGTGCACAAAGAAAAGCCTACACCCCATACATCAGCTAGATGATGTTCTCCAGGTGCAGAGACCTTCCTGGGGAATGAAAAGCCAGGCCAGCCCAGGGCTGAGCTCTGCTTTCCAACCTTCCTGGGTGTCCTGGCACAGCAGATTTCCTTGGGCAGCATCATGGAGGTGTTGAGCACTTGATAACCGTGGTTCATGCAGTGCCTCAGGTTTCCCTCAGCCTCTCTCTCTGCTGATTCCTGTGCTCCACTTCTCGTTCTGCTGCTCTCATGGCATTGTTGAACAGCAGGCAGGATTTCTGGGCACAAGAAAGAGCAGGGCAGGTGTCCATCCCACAGAGGTCAGCCCTCCCTGGGAGGAGAAGTGCCACTGACACAGGATGAGTAGAGAACCAAGCTATGGGGAAGAGGAATAGGGCAGGCACAGACCAGGGGTTGGAGGCAGCACTGACACAGCCCAAACGCAAGTGAGAGGTGCAGAATCCAGGAGAGGAAGCAGTGAGCTTGCCTTCCCCTTCATCCCCATTTCCTGGTCAGGCAGTTATGAAGAGCCCAAGTGCCACCCTAACATCACATCCTGGCCAGGCTCCAGAGCTGCTGAGATCTTAATCACAGCCTTCCTTTCAGAGGCACACGCAGCAATGGGCAAGGGTGACATGGTTCTGCAGAAGCAGAATGGCCAGATGCAGCCAAGGCATGCACTGGTTCATAGGTTCAGGAATCAGAAGTAATGAGCCTGGTTCTTCTCCAAGTCTTGGATGACGATGCCTTTGTTGTGGGGTTTTATCTGTCACTGGGCTAATAGGAGGCTTTCCCAAACCTCCCACTAATCCATGACACTCACAAGCCTGCTGATACCACAGATATTACACAAGCTGGGTTTCCCAGAACCACCAGCTGACAGAAAGTTGGCCAATTTAATGGGTTGAGTGAAGAACTTTGAATTCAAACACACCTGAAGCCCACACACCCCTCCAGCTCTTCCTTCCACTGAAGCACTTTGGTGGGACAACACAGCTGGATTTCCCTGCTGCCTGTGCAAGGGAAAAGTGAGGAGTTTTAGGGATTTTTCCCTCTGCACACACCCCCAGTGAGCAGAGTTCTTCACTGCTGCTGCTGGAGGAGCAAACAAGAGGTGCAGACAAATCTGATTTTCCACTTGCCTCTAAACTGGCAGCCTTAGACCCTCTCCACCGTGCACCAGTGCAGCTCCAGCAGGAACAAAAATGCTCCCAAAGGATGGATCCCACTGGGTCTTTGTGGAGGACCATAAAATGCTCAGGTATGGCCATCACAGCTGGGGCAAGGATGGGGGAGCTTTGTGGGGAGCTCCCAGCTCACCCTGCCAAGTTTATCTGCTGCACTGGGGTAGAAAGCAGGACCCAGGCCACCCTGTGCAACCTCCTGCTTCATCTGGTGCCTGCTGGAGGGGGAGACACAAGGCTGGAAGAAGGGAGGTAGCACTCCTCATCAGAAACTCTGTGCAGGTTCCACTGCACTTTAGAAAGTCTTCAGCATAAGCCTGAAATTCAGTTAAAAAAAAAAACAAACCAAAGGCTGGGACAAGGCAAAGGGGGCTTTTAAAGGGTGGATATGACCAGAAATTGCATGTTCCCACTTGTTCTCCCTTTTTCCATCCCAAGGAAAAGCAAGCTTTGCAAAGATACCTGCAAACTGGGCTTTGCTACCAGAGCTCAACTGGCCATGTCAGTCTGTTCCTGCCCTGCCCAGCACCTCAGTGTGGGGGTCTGAAATGCCAGAGTCAACAGCTCTGGCCAGGGGGAATCTGTTTCAGCCCTGTTGAGGCTCACTGACCTAAAAGGCACGTGCCTCTTTGCTAAGAGAGCTCGTGTGCTTCAAAACAAGCCTCTTCTCCACCTCTGCCAGCCCAGCAGTGCCCAGATCCCTTGGTTTGTCCCCAAAGTCTGGGGACCAATATCAGAGCAATATTGACAATTCATTTTGTCTGTCTTATAGTGGGAAATCTACTGAAGACCAGTTTTTTATGAGGTGCTGGGCAGAACATAGATTTGCAACCATTGAGAGTTTGACCTGATAATAGCAATTTCAATATGGAAGTAAAACCACCAAAAAGTGGTGGGGTGTGGGGTTCTTTTGGTGTATGGGAGGTGCTTGTTTTAAATGTATTTATGTGCTTGTTTTAAATGTATTTATGTGTTTTCTAGCAGATTATGGGCTAGATTGTCCAAGACAATGCTACTTGTTAGAAATCCAGAAATCCATCAGCTCCAGCACCGCTCCCAGCCCTTTAACTCCCTGCAGCAGCATCCCTGAGGTGCCCTCAATCCCAGCTGTGTGTGGGATGGCTCTGGGCAGCTCCGGCCCCTCCCGGAGCTCGGATGGCACCTGAGCCTGCTGGAAAGCTGGGAAGAGCTGAGCCCTGCGGGAGCCCTGCACACGCCTGGCTCTGTGTGCTCCGCTGAGCAGCTCGTGTGAGCTGCCAGCCCCCCCGATGCCCCCGCTCCCAGGTTTTCCAAAGGTTTTCCAAAGGCTTTGCTCTCTTCCTCTCTCTTGTCTCCTCCTGCATGAGGCACCAAGGCAGAGGTGAGAGCTGGCAGGCACTCAGAGGTGCTCCCCTGTGAGCAGAGTTCACCCAGAGGGACACAGAAATACTGCAAAAGGAAGGGGAGGTTACCTGGGGGGCCCGATGTGTTGCAATGATGGGGTGTCCTACAAGCTGCTGAGGACAGGGATGCTAAAATCCATCTCCAAATGAGAGGATATTGATCATTACAGCCTTCCCCAAAGCTCAGAGACCCCAAAACCAAAGGTGGTGTACACTGTGAGCGGCTGGAGCGTTGACACGGCAGGGGCATGAATGGAGGAAGGTAATTCCTGCAGAACCCCAGAGGCAACAAACGCAGCCAAGCATGCACAGGGATTCCCCAGACTCTCCGAGGACAGGGCAGAGGAGTCTCAGGGAACAGCAGCTGAGGCACAGCAAGAAGGGAAATAAGCTGGCACTATTGGTATGAATTCAAGAATGAATCTCCACTGGCTCATGTTCCAAACACCTCTATTAACATCTATCCTATAAGCTGCTTCTCCTCCTCCACCTCACAGAGCCCCTTCTGGGAGTGCAATGCTCCTTAGGAAGCAAACCTGGACCCCCCTCCACTCGTGCTGGGTCTGTGCAGCCTGGGAGCAGAAATGAACCCACTGCCACACGAGACCAAAGCTGCCTCTTGGAGAGGTGTCCCAGGTTAAGATGCCAGATCTGAGCGTAGGAACGAACACACTTGTGCAGAGAAATATAAAGCTTGAGGAGCCAAGGCAGAGAGAGGGCTTGTGAATCCAGGGGAGGGGACTAACACAGGAGAGGAGCCACTCCAGCTGTGGGGAGCACAGGCTGGTTGCTGCTGAAGGGCAGGAAGAAGCTGAAGCTTGGAAGCAGCAGGAATTATCTGAACCCACCACAGCCCAGTGAGGACACAGGACAGTTGGTTGTGGACCAGCCATGGCCACAGTGGGCAGGGATGTGCCCAGACCACCAAGGGACACAGCACTTCAGGGGGTCAGCTCAGGGTGGGAACCTGAACTTCCAAAGAACAGCAAGGGGTGGAGCAGGAGCAGTTAAGGCATCACAGGGCATCATGTGTCCCTTTCTGTCACTGCAGTGCGAGCAGGGATACAAAATTAAGGAGCCCCTCTTCTCCTGCATGTGCCATGTGTCACCTGTCATGTCAGCATGCACGACACAAACTTGGCCTGTGTCCCAAGTGGAGCTCTTACAAATGTGTTTGTGCTGCTTTTGGAGACACAGGTGAGCTGTGTCAGACCAAAAGGCTTTAAACAGTCACAGCCTTTCTCCAGGAGCAGGAAAGAGAATGGCAGGGAGGAATAGAAGTTAAAAAGGGGTTTTGTTGTGATCCTTAATTCTGCAGCTATTTGAGATTAAGGATCTCCTCACTCAGAGCTGGTACCTTCTCAATTGAAGATACTAAATTTCTCTTATGAGAGCTTATCTTACTTCTCAGAACATTCAGCCTTTGGCATCTACAATCCTGTGGCAGTGAGTTCCACAGCTGAGTTCTTCACTGTATGCACATCACCTTAAATAGATACAAATCAGGTTTGCTCTGTTCCACCTTCCTGTAGAGCTTGTACCAAGCCAGTAAACAACCACAACCTTGTGCTCTCAGGCTCACAGGGGTCCCACCTCCTTTTAGACACTTCAGGGTTACTCATAAGAGCACAAATAACTCCAAACACTCTCAGAAGAGGCTCTGATAGAGGCAGGAGGCAGCAAGGAGAGAAATGTTACATGGGTTAAGCACAGAGCAGAGCTGTAGGATGGCAGAGTCTGACGTTCAGCAATGGGCTGTCGCACAAGAATAGACTAAAGGCAAGGTAATGGAAATAACTTTTCACAGAGCCTGTGCAATTAGATGTTACAAAAGCATGAAGTCAGGAGCATAAGAGTATTTTGGAAGGTCTAAGCATTAATATGGAAAAGAAATTCATGTTGTTACAGAAAGGAACTCACAGGAAAGAATAGCTCAAGGATGCTGAGCCTGTTGCTGCAAGGCTCCATCTTCCAACTGCTTCCATATTTGAACAGAACTCCCAGGCAGCTGCTCCCTAAACCCCCAGCACAGCTCCTTAGAGACACAGGTCATGGGCAGGCTGGGTCAGATCATTTTCCTTCGTGCTGTGACCCAGAGAACCCCCAGCACTGAGCTAGTCCAGAGGCAGAAGTGTGCACGCTCATTAGGGGCTCCAGGAGACTCAGACACCAGCACCAGAAATTGAAAGAATAATGTGTGTGGAGAGGTCAAATATTTGCTCAGAATACAGCAATTCTGGCAACACGGATATTGCCTGTGCCTGCTCCATTTTTGTGGATGACAAATGAGTTGGATACCTTTCAGTGGGGCTTTGAAAGTGAAGGTGACTGTTCCAGGCTGTTACTGGAGGCTGTTTCACCAAGCACTTGTAAGGTACTGGGAACAATAACATTTCTGCAGGGGGAGAGTGCACTGCTCTTCTGCTGCTGCAGGACTCTGGGCATGAGGGATAAAGGAGGTTTTGCAACTCACCTCCAGCTCTGGCTGTACCACTTGACTTTTTCCCCCCCTGACTTTGAAAAAGAACCTCTTTCTGGAGAAGCAACCAAATACAAGTCCTTCCCTATATAAGCAAATGACATATGGTCTCCTTGTCCAAGATCACAAAAGAACATTAGGAAAGCCAAGATGCTCCAGAAAGAGGGAGAAAAATGGAACATCTGACTTAGTAAAAACCAAGCTGCCACTGCCAGAGACTAATGAACAGTTTGCTGGCTTCAACTTCTTTGATGATTAAACACCAGCTCCCGTTCCTGTCATTCTTGGGAAAGAAATTAAAGGACAAAGAAGCCCTCAAGAATGTTTCATTTGAAGGAGGGGATAGGAGAAATAAGAGGAATTGTTTTGAAGGGGAGAAGACAGGATCTGCCTGCAGGAATTGGAGCAGTGTAAAATGTACAGGAATATACGGGAATATACAGAAAGGACAGAGCACAATGGCCACGGCCCTTCCTCAGCAAGTTCATCAAAGAAAACTACTTATCCCTCACAGGGGATTGTCCATCTCCACACAGGTGAATCAAGGCATCCCAGACCTCAACGAGCACCAGTGAACTGCCATAAGTAAATACCTGCCAGCCCTTTCCAGCCCTGAGACAGCACAGTCTCACCTTTGCTCGGGGTAGGAGGCAGCAGCCTTTGTACTTACTGTACTTTCCATGGGGAGAGCATCCTGCCAAAATGCTGCTTTTAATTTCTGTTTTGGTGCAAGTGCCAGTGCCCGGCTTACGAGTCTGAAGTTCTGCATGACAGCTGTTATACATAAAGTGACAAATACTTCAGATACTGCCCTCCTCCCTACACTTCAGCTTAGCAGGCAGGAAAGACACCATCTTTTTCCACCTTCCTTCTTTTTGAATAGCCAGATATCAGCACTGACTTGGGAATCAGGAAGAGCACTCTTCCAGCAGTGCAAGGAAGGGTTGGCTTCTAGGATATGCTCCATGCCCTTCTGTGCTGCAGGTCTGTGTGCTCTTGAACTCATTTTCTTCAGGACCTGAGAAGTACTTTGCATGGATACATTCCCCTCACTAATCTGATCTACTTTTGTAGTAATTTGCATGTGTTTAATTGCTGAATGCATGGCCAGAAACTGGGGCGGGTGTCGGCAATATCCTCACCAAGTCAGGGTGTGCGGGGAAAGTGTGGCTTTGTTGCCCTATTTCTCTCCTGCCTGGCCCTGTCCCTGCAGCACCTGGAGTGGTGCTGGCCCTGCAGGTGTCAGCTAGAGGACATGGCTGGGTCCTGAGCCAAAGGGATCTGCTGTGACAAAGCCTTCAGAGTCCTGAGCCTGTAGCTCAGTGCCCTGTCTGAGCAGGAGGCAGCACCACGTGGCACCTGCGGAACAGCCCCAGTCCTGCTGGAAGCAGAGGTCAAGAGGAAAGAGCCAGAGCTGACGGGCACAGGGATGAGCATCACCTGCTCTGTGAGCACAGGCAAAACAGCAACCTCGCTCAGAGTTACAGGCAGCAATCCCAAAATCACCACCTGCAGCACATCTTCCTCAGGCAAGTGCTTCAGAAACAACGCCAGGCGCTTTCTATCCTCGAGCCATGAAATCTGAGCTGATGAACACCATTCCTGCTGGGCTGCTCTCCTCACTCTGTCGGCCCAGGTGCCAAACCCAGAGCCTTTTCTATCCCCAACTGTCCCATTTCTGCAGCCCCAATTGTCCCATTTCTGCACCCTCAACTGTCCTGTTTCTGCACCCTAACCTGGCTTGCTCTCAAAATCCACCCCAACCTGAGCTGTTGTCCTTTCCAGAGAGTAGCCAGTTAATGAGGACACATTTTTTTTCCCTGTAGCTTGCCATGGCAAACCAGCACAGAAAGGCAAGCTTTGGCCAGACACCCACCTAAAGGCAGAGAAGCAAGGCCATACATAAGGTTTGGGAAAGGAAGTAAATGAATTTGACCATTTTTGGGGCAGAAAGGGATGACGTGACACAGTTTTCAAGTCCTAGATGGGCTGGGAATTGACAGGGAGCTCACATTTATGTTTTGCTAGAGCACCAGATGTCTCCAAATGGCTGCTCCGAGCCTTCCCAAATCCCTTCTCTCCCTTACCATATTTATTTAAGGCACAATCTTCACATAGCCCCTTTTGTTAACTCTCTTAACCTCTCCCTAGGTGTGCACAGGGCCACCCATTCCTGCAGTGTGGGACACACAACGAGTAATGCCCTGTCTCTGTGGAGTCCCAGAGAAGAATCATGACCAGGCACTGCAGAGCTGGGAAAGGGAGTCCAAGGATTTGCTTTTATTTCAAGACACCTTTTTTGGTGTGAAGTGCTTGGTGATTGAAAACAGATTGTGCTGACCCACCATAGAAAACCCTGGTGCTTTCCAAGGCCATCTTCAGCTTCCATTGTTGGCCTGCACTAACGCAGCCCTCTACCCCACAGTGCTGGTGCTGCATCCCCACCTCTCTCCTCCCTTCTCCCACCTCCCCTTTCCTCACCTTCCTGGCACTGCCCTTCCTGCCCTACAGCCTGTGCTGCCCATGTCCTCCTGTATTAGATATTGGCATATCTAATATACAGCCACGAAAGCTCAAAAATGCTTTTAATAATCACTTTGTATTTAATTAAACATGTGACAACCAGCCTGTTAGAGTAAATTAAATCTAAGTGAGGCGTTTGAA
Source organism: Eopsaltria australis (assembly GCA_034509425.1). NCBI lineage: Eukaryota > Metazoa > Chordata > Aves > Passeriformes > Petroicidae > Eopsaltria > Eopsaltria australis. The sequence continues at coordinate 554,559 of JAVTVJ010000726.1, forward strand.
CAGTGACTAGTGGAGATATCAGTTTCTAAAGCTCTCAGAAGGATGGAGGAAGAAAACTGGATTATTTCAAGGGAAAGTTGGTGCTGGAAGATGAGTGATGCTTCCTAAACCTTTCCCCCACATCTCTGGGCAAGAGCTAAGTGTGTAAACACAGAAATTATATTTTTCTTCCCTGAGGAAAAAAAAATTAGACAGAGTTTGTAATTCCCTGTGCTGTCAAGACCTCCAGTGCAGTTTGGGGCTGCAGAGGTAGGAAATCATGTTATAAATAAAACAATATTATTACTTTACATGGCAAAATAAAATGTTGTATATTCAGCTCTGAAACCACGAGACTCTGCAACAATATCAAGGCGCTCAGGGCTTTCAAGACATGGTTTTAACTTAGGAAAGGAAGGTTTCCTGTTTCAGGTTCTGAAAATTGCCAGAAAGATGTCATTTCCCAGGAGTCAGCCAGAGGCAAACAAATCCTTTAAATCATTTAAGACAACCAACACCTCCTGGGTGAAACTATCACCTCAACTAGGCTGGCACAGATTGGCTTGACCAAAAACTTGGACTGGTGTTTGTTTCCAGTAGAAAGCAAAATTTGACCACGTAGGAAGGATGAAGGAGATGGTGAAGAGCAGAACATATTTCTGGTAGGGGGTTCAGTTAGGCCAGGCCTGGTCTCAGCACAGAGGATGGAAAAACAAGCCCTGGGGATGGAAAAACAAGGTCTGCTTTTCAGCAGGCCTAAGCAAAGTGGCTGCAAACCATTTCACCTGCAAGCCCTCAGATTCCTGCACCCAGAGACCCAGTTCTACATCTGGGTTGACTTTCTGCATGTGAATATTCTGCACAGGTGTGTCTGTGGCCCCTCAGGTGAGAGGGAGTGTTAGAGAAAAGGGCCAGGAATCTGTTTCATCAGCTTTAGTGCACACAGAGCACTGCCCAGCCATGCTGGGACAGCAAGAAAGGGCAGGGGTACCAACACATCTGTTCTAGGAAAGATTTCTACTCTCAAGGTTACTGAAAGTAGCAGTCATGATGGATTGATGATGGATTCTTCCTCCTCCACTCATGGGTTAGTCTGCTGTTGTTATTCCAGGCTCAAGCCAAGGGAGCCAGCCCAGGCTGAGGCCAGCAGCAGTGCCCACCACACGGACCCTGCTGCCCCTGTCCCACTTCATCCATCCCCATCCTGCCTGTGGGATCACAGACCTGATGGGTGGGTGCTGCTAACCCTGAAAACAGCACTCACACTGCAGCTGTACCCAACACTCCTGATTCTGCTGAACAAGTTGAGCTTATTACAGGATGCATGGAGAAAAAAAAAAAAAAAAAAAAAGGGTTTCAGCAGGCTGTGGAGGTCCACAAGCAGAGCAGACTTTGACTTCAGAGCCAACTGGATGGGGAGAACAAGCTGCAGTCCCTGTCCACGCTGAGTGAGTGCTCGCTGCAGCACCAGGACCAACAGTCCTGGAGCCAAGGAGCTCTATTTGCAGAGCTGGCAGGGAGCCCACGTGAGCTCAGTAAATAAAGTACCCAGATAATAAAAATACCCAAAAGCACTGTTTAATTTTTTTTTTTTTCTTTCTGTGGGATCTGATACAGGGAGAAGCATAGGGCAAACACATCCCTCCAGAAGAGTGGAACACACAGAACCTGAAAGGTCTGATGGCTCACAGCTGGCCCAGCTAAATACCTGATGCTCATTTTGGGGGTAACAGCTGGGATTTAGGATAACAAGGCTCAGACAGGAGCTTCTGTATTGTAAAACCTCAAATCCCCTGCGATCCCAGCTACAAACCCTTGATGAATAAAAGGGTCAATGCTTTGTGTATCAGTGACCTAGGAGAGCATCAAAGGAGGTGGTCAGGGACATAGAAGCCACGGGCTGCCCTCCCCTGCAGTCACACTGGAGTTACAGGAGACACTGGGGCAGCAGGGTGCTGCAGAGGGAAAAGGAGAGGAGATCCAACCTGTAAGGAGTGAGCATGTTTTGGGTTTGCTTCCCTCTTCACCAAAGCCTCAGGTGGGAGCTCAGCACACCCTGGAAAATGCAGCAAGGATGTCTGAGGTGGCATGCACAGCCTGGTGACCCACCACACCCTGGCACAGGCAGCAGGACACCAGCTGGGCACACCTGGCAAGCAGTGACGTGGGAGAGGCCATGAGATCTTGCCTTTTACTCTCTCCTCTGCCATTTTTTCCTGACTGGGGCTGGCTTGAGATTCTGCTTGTGCCAGGGCAGCAGAACTACCCTCAGCTCATCCCATGTGCCTGCATGCCCTCCTTCCCCAAAACGATCCCTTCATCTGACTAGAGGACCTTTCTGGATCTCCAAACAGCTCAGCAGATCCTCTTCCTTCCACCATCCCTTTTCCTTGAATGTTCCTTTTTCTCTGTAGCCTAGCAACTCAGCACAGACTCAGAATATTAACAGCTCCTGTCCCCACACACGATCTTCTCCAGAGGCCTGAAAAATGTGACAGCAGAGAGGCTGAGAGGGGTAGGAGCAAACATGAGAGATGTGGGGAGCGTGCAGGGAGCCTCTCCCAGCATTCAGAAACAGCAGAGCCATTCAGCTGTCGGATCTGCCACCTTCACTTAACATGTACATAACATATAGAGCTATTTATAGCTCCCTTTATTTACATATTCAAATAGCAGCACGACACGCAAGCACTCGTATTTGGATTTAGGTTCTATATTGAGGTACTGGCATTCTTGCACAAATACATTCTCTGTTGCTGGGTGCTTTAAATGTATATATGACAGGGTGTCAGAAGGTCACATTCTCAAGGTCTAAGTTGGTTTTCAATCAAATCAGATGAAGCTTTCACTTGGGGGGAAAGCTACTTTAGCATTCTGCAGTAATCCTCTCCAATGCTGCAACATTGCTATTGAAACAGGTGGCAGTTTGGAATATTGCTCTCAAATACAGGCAGCTTTTTAATACATATATAAAAAAAACATATATATATAGGCTGTGGGAGTTTTGCCCATGTAAAAACATGAATAAAAATTTAAGCAGGGGGAGGAAAAACAAATTATCCCGGGCAGTTTTCTGTGGTAGGAATTCTAACTACTACAGAAATGCTGGGGTGCAAGCTGAAGTGGTTCATACCAGCACCATACAACACTGACATGCTCAGAGCTAAAGATAACTCGGCTGATGGAGGAACAGATGGAGCACTGCAATGCACAGCCCTGTTCAGCTGAAAGCACGCTGCAAACCATCCAGCCACAGCCTTTCCTTCTCCCCACCACGACTCCTCTCCTGGCGTGGGGTGGAGTCACCTCCCAAGTGCACAGTGAACTCGGCCTTTTCTGGGAGCGCACCCAAACGGCCCTGTTTGGGAAAGCGCCTAGTGAGCAAAAGATGTGAACTCTGGTGCTGAGCACTGGGGCAGGGTTGACTCAGCCCTCCTGAGGCTTGAACTCGTCCTGGAGGACTCACAGAGCTGCTCCTCAGGGAGAGCAGCACCGTGGAAAGATGCACAGTGGGGGATCACTCGTGACGAGCATTGTTTTATTCATGTTTTATTCACCTGTTTTATTCATTCTGCAAACCCCAAGGTCTGGGCTGGGAATTGGCCAGTTCACCCCCCAGCTTTCCCAGAACCCAGAATTTCCCATTATGCAGATGAAGAGCATTCTGCAAACTCTCCCATTAAAATATCAAGTGAATGCTGAAAGATCCCCAGGATGAAACAAGCAGGGTAGAATGGAAAGCTTCAGAGGCAGGAGAGTCATTCCTTTGTCCAGCAGTTCAGTCTTTCCTCAACGGGGAGCTTACTCCAGCAAGGTTCCCACAGTTCACCTCCTACTTATGGCAAAACCATGCCATTTGGCCAACAAAATATCCTTTCAAGGTCATCATTAATGTTGAAACAGCCAGAGCCCATCAGCACAAGCACAGGGGGGAAGAAATGGGGGAAGGAATTTGGGAAAGCAATGGAGCTGTCCCCTCACACGAGGAGAGCCTCGGGCAGGCTGGTGGCAGCACTGCTGCTCCCTGCTCCACAGGCACCGAGTCCTTGAGACCTCTGTCTCCCAAGGAATTCCTGGGGCTTTGTGCAGATCCAGCTTCCAGCTGGCCATGGCATTTGGAGAGACTGCACGGTGATCTTTGGCTTGTTACTTAGCAACTGGACTCTAAGTAGTAGTGAATTTACTGGGCTGTCACTGCAGTGGAAGCAATACCGGGAGCAAGGGCACAGGGAGAGTTTTGTCACGGGAATGGGATAACTTGTGAAGTATTATGGAAGGCAGGCGAGATTTTTCCCTTCTACAAGTTGCCATAAATGCAGTAAATATTGACATATGAGTCACACTGACCTATTTTCTAGCTTTTAAGCCGGGACAATCTCTTTGCAACTGATTGCAGAAGCAATGAACAGGGAGCACTTCAGGCCCCTTCACGAGTTCATTTTATTCTTGACTATTTTATACGACCCCTTTGGAAGAACAATCCCCCTCTTTCAGGCAGACAGAGACCACTCCTTGGTTAAACTTGAGCACCCAATCCCCCCACCACCACCCTGCAGAGCACCCCTGAGGCCAGATGTCCTCACACACTACTTCAGTCCGAGGGATCTTTCAGCACAACCAGTGGGAATTCTGTTAAAGAAAGGCATCCTGTGATATGAGCAGGTATCCACATCTGATCCATGACATTTTAGGCAGTATCAGCACTGCTGAAAGTCACCCTAAGCCTCAGAACTCACAGAATATCACTGCTGCAAGGATAAAAAAAATCACAACCACAAATCCAATGATGGCAGGTGAGGTGGGTCCCTGACACATCTTAGCAAAGGTGTTTCTGGAGCTCAGTGGATTTCTGCTCTTGCCCTCTCTCCAGATGAGCCACAGAGCAGGCAGTCGTGTCTCCTGCATGCAAAAAGAGCATCTCAAAGCTGCCAAGTTCAGAGTGCTTTGGAGGTGCTCTCCACCCTGCCACAGCCATTTTTATTCCTCCAAACATCTCTCCAGCAGTAGGAAGAAGCATCAGTATGCTGCTGCTTTCCCTCAGCCAGCCAAGTGCTTGTGTGTCTCCCGTTTCCTCCTGCTGGAGAAGCAAAGCGAGCAGGTCCCCAGGGTGATTGTGTGACTGATGGCACTGTGCACATGGACCTTTGCCTCCCCTGGAACTCTCCCCTCCGGGAAAAGGCTGTATCACGAGTACAGAACATCCCATGCTCTGCAGCCCCACACACCAGGAGCTGAAGGGACAAGAGCTGCGTGACCCCAGCTGTGCTGAGGCACCACCAGCAGAGGAGGGCACTGGCCCTTGCCAGCCCTAGAGAAACCTTTCACCCCAGCTGCCTGTTGCAATAATCTGGTTTAGATCACAGCACACAGAAGCCCCCTGTGCATAAAAAAAGCACATAACCCCCACCTGCCCACGCCTGCAGGGATATCTCACCCCAGGTCAGAGCTCTACCAGCCTTACCATGAGCAGATCAAGACTCCTAGAATCATTAAGGTTGGAAAAGACCTCCAAGGTCATCAAGTCCAACCTTTGACCAAATACCCCTATGGCCACCAAACCACATCACAAACTGCCAGGTCTGCTCGGTTTTTGAGCAGTGCCAGGCATGGTGACTTTACCACTTCCCTGGGGAGCCTGTTCAAATTCTTAACCACTCATTCAGTCAAGAAATTTTCCCTGATATCCAACGTGAATCCCTTCTGAATCCTTCCCCACCACCAAGGCCTCACAGCACCCTCTGTTACCTACAACACTTCCACCCCAGGAGCCTCCAGCAATCCATCAGGACTGTATCCCCTGCAGCACCATGACAGAGCACCATCTGCAGCTCAGCACCAACGCTGCCTCCCAGTTTTCCCACATTTTGGCAGTCCTACATATTCAGCAGCCTTGAATACCAAGATGTAATGTATACACACACACACACACACAGAGTTTAGATACCACAGTGTCGCAGGGCTGGGGATACCCAAGGCTACAGAGAAACATTTGCAGCACTGGAGTGTCGTGTCATACTTGTATCTCACAGCATGTAACTCCAGAAAACTCTGTAGGATTTAAATGCTTTAACCTTTGCTTTTTAAAAACACATTTGGATACCCAAGGACATAGAGGCTGACTGAGAAGTATCTGTGTGTCATTTCTCCATTGAAAAGAGACAGCAACAAAACAGAACGTTTTCAATTAAGAATAAGGAAAACATTGATACATTTGAAGAGAATGGTAGAACTTTCTTTTTCAAAATCTTCTTTGTTAAAGCTCAAGACACCTACACCAATGGAAAATCCTTTTCAAGGGTGCATTGCAGCAAAGTTGTGTTTGTCCAGTACTGCAGGTGTACATATATTCCAGTGAAAACAGAACTGCAAAGCCTGCTCAGGACAGATTCCACCACAAAGTCTGTTTCAAGCACACCCAAAAGATGGAAAATCTGATGTAATGAGAAGAGTGATGGCCCACCGATCATGGAATAACAGGCTGTAGGATGAACTGTCCTGGTCAACAACACCCTTACACAAAACCTGGTCCACTTAATTTTGGGTTAAAATCCAGCTTAAAACCCTTGCAGCTCATGGTTGCCTTGAGACATGATTTACATCTCTCTTGGGCAGGGAAATCTGCCAAACCAGACAGCTTGTTTTTCAAGCAAGCTTCGAGAAGTTGGGAAATAAGAGCCACGATGCTTCCTGCCATAACCTCCAAGAGATGCAGAGCAGCGTGCCAGCACCAGAGCAGCCACTCCAACAAGGCACAGCCTGGCAGCAGGGGACAATGAGGCATTGGAAGAGGGTGTCCAGAGAAGCTGTGGCTGCCCTGGATCCCTGGAAGTGCCCAAGGCCAAGTTGGACAGGGCTTGGAACAACCTGGGACAGTGGAAGTTGTCCCGGTTTGGAATGAGATGAGTTTAAATCCCTTCCAACCCAGACCATTCTGTGATTCCCCGCAGCAAAGCATCAAGGTCAGCTTTGCCAAACATCCTGCCCTGACCCCAAACCAATCCCCACTGCAGACCGTCCCCCAGCAAAAGGAATTGGCAATCCCACAGGCTCCTTTCACTCCCCTATTCCTGCAAATATCTCTATCTGGAAGCCTTGTTTCTTACCCTAGCCCTCTGCAACAATCCTCTTGTAACTTTTCAACTTGTCACCAGGTTTATAAAACTTTAAAGCCGGTGCTATAACAAACTGAAATGATGTTATTGCAGATGTAGGAGAGCATCTTGGGATGAATAAATTATAGGAGGCACAAAGAAATCATGACTATAATGGCTGGATGCTCTGAGCTGTCTACGGTGTGCAGACACAGGAGGGAGCAGGTTTAGGACTGCACAGATCACAGGGCAGGAAAATTGAAGCGTTATGAAGGGTAACCTCCTCTTATTTCAAATGCATACAAAACTTCTGGTAGTTTTCCTCATTGAAATAGTTCATTAATACTTCAAGGGAGTCTGAACTGTCTGGTGCTCGAAAAATATGTCCCCAGAGATTGCCTAGAGAGGGAAAAGGCTACATATAAGGATTAGTCCTTGTCTAGTCCCACCATGCAGAAATACAGCACAGCCTGAACAGGCCAGTCCTCAGCTGGCTGCTGAAAGGACATCCAGCAGTGGGGGAAGACTTCCAGCGCTTTCTGAAGCCATTGCTACTGGGCACCATCAGAATTGCCCCACCAGGGCAAGCTAGCTGAACCAGACCCTTCAGGTGAGTGACCCTGGGCAGCATTCAGGCCACCGAGACAAGGACAGACACCCACAGGCTGCTCCAGCTGAGTGTGATGTGATCTCCACACCACCAGAGCTCTTCCTTCCCCAGCTCAGAAATGCTGCTGGACTCCTCAGTGACCTGGTACCACAGCAAGAGATCTGAACAGGTCACTGCCCCAGGGCCCCTGCACACCAACAAGAGTCCATAAACACCTGCAGGTTGTTCTCTGCTCACTGCAACTCAAGCACCTGCAGGCAAAAGGCATTTCCCAGGTCACCTCAACGGAGATGGGCTGGCTGAGTTATCCAGGAGATCCCATCCTTCTGTCCTTTATGGGTCACCTGAGCTGCTCAGCAGCAGCATGAAGACATTCCTCCTCCCAGCCTGCCTTCAAATCCCCGACTTGCAAATTTGCACAGGAGATGAAAAGACTCCAGCGAGGCCTTTCATCTTCATGGATCAGCACTTCCCAGAGGGTCTGCCACTCAGATGTGCCCTCCCCAATACCTATTTGGCCTGGCCCTGGCATCCTTCCCCAGACATTGCAATTGATGTCACTGATCTGGGCTCAGCAAATAATCCTTCTAATCACTGACAGGAACAGAGGCTGCGGCTCAGCGTTGCTCAGCCATGCTGAGGGGGGTACACAGCAAGAAAGCTTGGAAAGTGAGCTTGGAAATACGGCTGGCCACACACAGGCAGCAGCTGCCAGGAACCAGGAGGTGATGTTCTTTAAAATAAGGAGTGCAGTTTTTGGTATCTCATGACTGGGAGATGGTTACCACCGTGCAGTCTGGCATGGCACAGGATCTGGGAATGGCCCTCAGGGACGTGGAGGTGCCTCAGCTTTGGGTGTCAGAGCACACATGGCATCTACAGGCAGCTGGAAAGCATTCTGTGTGTCACAGAGTCTGGGAACATCCAGCATAAACACATGACTGTGAGGCCTTTTCAGAGAGCCCTGTGTCCTCCAGGACTGGAATGTCACCACATCTTCACTTTGGGAACACGGTTCCCATGGGAGTGAGGGCAAGGAGTGCTCATGGATGGAGCTGGATGGCCCCACAGCACCACAACCAGCTGGGCTCCTATGGAAAACAACTTTTGGAAGCATGCAAAGTCTGGTCACTGACAGCACTTGTTCCCCACCAGCAGGCAGCCAGCAGGCGCCAGGAGTCCCAGGGAAAGGCCTGGGAGAGCCGGGGGCTCTCCTCAGCCTGCCCAGCCCCAGCACCAAGGCCATTGTTCCCAAAAGGATGTCTGAGGATTAATTAATTATCCTACAAGGGGCAGTAAGTAATAACACTCCTTGTGGAACAATGGAAGCTATTTGGTCGCCATGGCAACCCAGCTTCACTTGTGTGCCTTTAATTTATTCATTGCACAGCTCCTTTCCCAAGCACACATGATGCCAAAAAAATGCCTTGTTTTTCTTGCCAGTATCCATGTCCAGAGCAGGGGTAAAACACAGCCCTTTCCCCCGGGCATCTGTCACACAGAAGAATGATGCACATAAAACCCCTTCAGCCTGGAAACTTACATCACATGAGAACTCTTCTGCTCCCTAAATGTTTGTTCTTTAAGATGATTCTGATTTTTAACCCCTTTTTGAAGCTGCCTCACCATGGTGCTCAGAGATCTTGATCCTGAGTAAATTCTCACCTACAGCCACCTCATCTCCCATCCCCAAACCCCTCCACACCCTCTCCCCCTGCCCCAATATAGGTAGGAAAGATGGGCAGGAGATGATATGAAGCCGAACTATGACCAGAGTAATCAACAAATTTCACATTTTTCACCCCAAACCATTGCTACCTGGGCACATATTTTATTTTGTTGTTCACAGTGGTATGAAAAACTCCAGTCTACCAATGGCACCCAAAACCAGATCTCCATTAGATACCTCTCTTTCCAGCAGAGATCTCCAAGGAAATGTTGAATTACCACCAGCAAATGAAAACTCACTGTTAACTTGGCAGGGAGAGACTGACCATGAAGCCACCTTTGTATCCACCAAAAAATACAATTCACATCTACTCTTTGAAGGCAAAATGTACAACCAGCATAGAAGAGATAAGAATCTACTCTGAATGAGATGCCACAAGCTGCAGAGGTACCAGCAGAGATCCAGATGCCTCCAAGGAGCCATTGCCTTGGAAGTAAATCTCAACCAGAAAATGGAAGAACAGTTTAATCAGGCCTTTTTTTTCCCTTTTCCTTTCCAAACTTACCATGTTGACTTCAGAGATCTGGTCAATGCTGGAGATGTGGATGCTCATTCCCACTGTGACAGGGTTACCTGAAACACAAACAGCCTGGGTCAGGACCATGTTCAAGCCTTCCTCTCTTATCTGCAATATAAGAATTGCCCAGAAATGCATGGATTTGGTTTTAAGCAGCCCCGCATTCCCTGAGTATCACGGAGTTGAATGTGCTCAAGTGATGAGATTTCTGTGACTCCCAGACTTACAGACTCACCCCAAGGAGTAGTGCAGCCTAAGCTTGATTTTTTTTTTTAAATCCTGGAAGTTAATTACCCCTAGTAACACAATTATCTCTAGTTATTCCAAATAATGCCTTCAGAGACCATCAGCAGGCTCCTAGTGAGCTCACATAGGGTGGTCCTGATTGACCACACAAAGAACACAGCACCCAAGCCCATGCAAGCCACGGGCAGTAATGATGCTCCAGCTCACTCCTCCATCACTGTTGGCTCTGAGTACTCAGTCTGAAAATCCCAAGTGAATTTTAATACCCAAGACATCAAACAAGTACAGGAAACAGATCTGTGAAGTGAAAAAGCAGCATTTGTACGGTGGCTTTTCAGAGCAGAGCTCAGATTAGAGACCAGGACTATCCTTACAGTGGGGTTTAAGCCACAGAAAACAGCAAGATACACACCCACTACCAAACCCAGCAAGAACCCTCCTGTAGCTGGAGATGAGGTTTTTACATGTTACCCCTCTCGTTTTCAGGCCCACAGCCCCTAAGGCAGAGCACAAACCCAATCCCACCCCAAGAAAATCCCCTTCCTCACACATGCAAGGTGGGAAATGATCCCTTGCAACACATCACTAGAAAGGGAAAGGCAAGCAGTCGTGCCACTCAAGGTATTAACTCTTCCATGCACTCATTAGTAGATCTAAGTGCTGAAATATTTACAGATAATCATGAAATGGCTTAGAAAGTAATTAGGAGATTGGGGGAGAGGGGAGAACCACACAACTGGAAATGAAGTGATTTTTTAATTATGTGTTACCAGAAGTAGGGAAGCAGTGTCATTAGGGGTGCCTTGTGATTGGGTGTGCTGTTCACCGAGACCCTCTGCTGCAAATTAAGCAGCATTATCCTTTAATGGAATATGAACAACACTGAAAACATCAGAATCAACAACTGTAATTAGGCCCTGCTATGCAAATCTCCTTAAAGAGGCAGCGCAGGCTCCAGCACCCCGGGCTGGCTGACGGGGTGCCCGAGGCAGGGATGCTCAGGAGACCTCGTGGAGCCTCTGAAGATCCCCTCACAGACACAATCCCAGACACATCTTTGCTGTGCCTGTACCTTCATCCTTCACAAGGGAGCCAGGTGGGAAAATAACCAACACTCACACCAGGGAGAGAGGATTCTCCTGCAGCCTCTTTGCGCCAGAGGCTGACACAGGCACAGCAAAGCTTTTAAGGAAGTCTCACTTTGATAGTTTGTCTTTTCTTTTTTTTTTTTTTTTTTCCCCTGAAATCAGGGCCTTGTGATAGAAGCCATGGCAGGAGGAGGAAGTCAGCGCTGCCCTGAGGATCTTGCAGGCTAATTAGTTACAGGAGGAGAGTCAGGGCCACGCACAGGGCTGCAGCAGAGCCTGGGAGAAGCCGGATTCCCACTCCAGAGCCTTTCTGCTCCCTCCAAGAGTGCCCCACTGCCTGCTTGGCTTCCAGCCTGTCCCCACCAGTGCTTGTGTCACTGTGGCTGTGCATCCCCTCCTTCCCCAGCACCAGCCAGGGCTCTTTCCCCCACTGAAAGCAGCAGGCTGGGTGGTTAGAGCAGGGGAGCACTGGCAGTGGGGATACACAAATATTTGTCAAAGGCAGAGCCCATCCAGTCCATTCTATCTGTCTAGACATTTGTGCTGTGTTCATCACCATGGCATCCCAGCGCCCCAGGTCACGCAGTGACTCAGTGTCAGAGCCAGGGACAGCTCCAGACCTCCCCACTCCCAGCTCATGGGTGGAGGGATTGGCCCTGCTGCCCTCAGCTCCCTGCAGAGTCAGCAGGGTTCCTCTTGGCACTGCCAACTCCTCCACACCCCGTCCACCACAGAATTTGGGAGGCTCCGCTGCCCACCTGCAAACCCTGGGGTGTGCAACCCACGGGGTTCTGACTGTGATTGCCCTACAAAAAAAAGAACAAGCCCAGCCTTTACTGCACTATTTTATCTTGATGCCAGGGAAGCCATTTCACCCTCTCCAGCCCTGCTGTGAAGGCTGGCTCCCAGGCTGCTCAGGACAGGGATTCAGGCGTGTGCACACAGCCAACACAAAAATATGTCCTGACTCTCAGTGCAGCCCGATGGAAAACCGGGCCAGCTGGTGCCCAACATTCAGACTTTAAGTAGTACAGAAAAATAAATAAAGCACATCAATTCTGCCAATGTTAATAGCTTCAGGCAAGAGGGATACAAAAGTAGGGTATTTCAAATATGGGATAATGTCATCTGTAGATTTGTCCAGAAGAGACAGAACTCTGCATTTGAGGATCTGAGACAGGGCAAAAGAAGTAAACCTGATATTAAAGGCCCATGCCTTCATCTGTGCCTTGCCAATGGGTACAAAGAACTAGACTTCCTCCCCTTAAAGAAAAAGCTCCTGCCTGGAAAGGATTTGTGGGCAAGATCACGAGTGAGGGAGTGTGAGAAATTCTGTCACTTTTACCAGTGAATGGCACCCTCACACTTCTCTGTTTTTCACCACCACTGGAGAGATCACCAACATTTTGTCCTGAAAGTAGTTTGATGCCTGTGAATAATGCACTCAGGAAGTTGGGAGGGAAGCAGACAAAAGAGTTATAATAAAACCTGTCCTTTTTCTGCAAGTGATACTTGTCAAATATAAACTCAGTCAAGGTAGAGAACAAGTTGTGCTAATCTGCAATATTTTCCCAGCAACCAGTTATTACTTTCACATTTTATTTTCCAATGCACAAAACCCCAGCACCTGGAGTCACGTTGCTGACAGAAATAACTCAGATGGCACAAGTGTAGAGGAAAGGTTGTGTTTCCAAGGCTGTGTGTGCCTGCACTCCAGCCAGAGGTGATGGCAGCCTGGACTGGGACAGCTCTCCTGGTTCTGAGCCTGCAGAGCTCACTGAAGACAACGGCTCAAAATTCAGTGAAACAGGGAGATGGTTACTCAGACAACTGCCCTGAGCTGAGGTCCAAGCTGCCCTCTATTCACTCCTACCCAAGAAAGTTAACTCTAGAGCAAGCTTGGGTTCCTCTGCCTCCAGATCTCCAACTGCAACACAGACACAGCCAAACAGACTCCAAACCGGTGGGCAGGGGAACAGAGCTGGATTTATGATCCACTGAAGCCACATCATCTTTATGAACTACAGCCAGCACTTCAAGGCTCCTGGTTCCTGCATTCCTGACCACGTGGACTTGGCACTGCTGGCAGAGGTTTGCAGCTGCTGAGGGACAGGGATCAGTCTGAAAATTACCCTTTGGTCTGAACTACAGGAACAAAGGCATTAACAGGGTGTCAGAAATGTCACAGGTTCCCTGAACACCACCTTCCTGCATTTCACTGCACTGAAGGCTTTTCCTAGATACCCAAACCAAACCTTCTCTGCAGTTTAAATGTAGTTTGGTCTCATCATTCCCCCCCTCCATGACAGTGAAAGAATGAATAAATCAATCATCCTTCCTTAACAACAGCTTTTATGTTCTGAGAAACCATGACATCCCCCTCCCTCCCCCACCCATACTGCCTTGTCTAGATTAAATGTACCTGATTTCTTCAACCTCTCCTCAGAGGTCATGTTTTCTAAAGCTCTGACAATTAGTGCTGCTCTCCTCTGGCCTTTTGCCAATTTGTCTACATCTCTATTTTAAAGCTGGTACCCACAAACCAGCCACTGAAGCAATGACATACTCGTACAGACAAAAGAAAAAGCAACCTCTCCCGTACAGAACCCTCCTGAAACCACACAAACATCTCCAAACATGCTGCACCCATCCTGGGAGCTGCTCACTCTGTGTGGGAGGTTAGAAATGGCAAAGGGGCAGCTGAGCTCCTGCCATTGGAGAGCATCACACGTGCCGCAGGAGGGAGCACAGCCCTGTCTCTTCTGGACAAGAGGAGAAATCATTCGAGACAGCTTTGTGCATGAGCCTCAGCGTTCCCTGCTTGCACCCTGCCTGTGGCATCACCAGTCTCTGAGATCCCTGCAGCAGCAGGAAAGCTGCTTTTAGGTCTTCTGCTGAGTAAACAAAGCCAACCAGAGAAAATTAGAGGCTTTGGTTACTAAACCTACACATAGGACAAGTCTGTGCCTTATCCTGCAATGGTGAATACCCATAGGCATGAGATTGCATCCGTGCAAAACCCTGCTCCTCACTCCCAACCCTCCAGGAGCTGAAGGGCAGCCCCAAAACAGCCAGTCCCAGACGAGGCTGCCCTGCCCTGTCTGGAGGAAGTGTTTCTACACAGGCAGGCAGGAAGAGGGCCAGGTTTGCTGATAAAGGACCATGGCACTGCAGTGCCTCTCTTGCATTCCCAATAACCCCCCACCCAACAGGACCAGCACTTGGGGCACTCTCAGTCTCACCAAAGGCACAACCAGTCCATCATTCCACTGCCAGGACTTTTCCCTCCAGTCTTCACTCCCTGCTCCCAAACAAGGCAGGAGCGTTCAGCATCCACTCGTTCTCTGCAGAAAATGGCTCGCCCAGGCCGCTGCCTCTGCTTTGTTCCCAGCCCTGAACCTCGGGGCAGCCTGGCTTTGTGTTTCCAGCTCAGACCCAGGGCCCACGTCACGGCTACGTGCGGCCAGGACTTGGTTACACAAGGCCTGACAGGCGAGGTTAGTTGGGAGCCAAGAGCTCCCAGGTAATTGGAGGTGCAGGAGGAGGCACATCCAGCACTGGGCTGAGAAGCTGCTGCCTGGATGAAAACATTCATCCTCTTCATCAATCTCCCTCTGGCCCTCCCAAAACAGATAGCCTTGAATCATTTTTGGCTGATGGACTAATTAGTCCTGTTCTGTAGCTTTTTGAAACCACCCAAAAGATAACTCAGAGGCCAGCCTGTTGTCAGGACACTCGAATTTACTACACTCCAGTGCAGGCAGAATGGAAATGCTCCTGGGTTTTCAGCACACGGGAACACTGCAAGACGAGTTCACAAATTGCTGTCTGCATAATAGCTGTGCTTACAGATCTCAGGACAGAGGCTCTGCTACAGCACTGAGGGAATGTCTAAAAGATGCCATCCCAGCAGGCTACACAAGCCAAATCACAAAGAAGTTTCCCAACACTGATTTTCCTGTTCCTTTCCTTTTGTTTTAGCTTATGTACAGCATCAAGCACAAACTCAGTTTAGTGTTAACGTTGCTTGAGGAACAAGAGGAGTTGACCATGTATCATGAAAGCAGAAATGTTCTGGGAACCACTTTCATCCAGCAGCTCTGATTCGCAGTGACATCTAGAAGCACCGAGTTCAGCAGGGTCCCTTTAGAACCTACTTAAACTTTTCCAATAAAATCTAAGTTTAAACATCCATTTAACACTTTCCAATCCTTTTCCCACTTGTTTTTTTTACTCTTTTTTTTTTTCTGTGACCTCTCCCCCACCCACAGCCAGTGCTGTGCATTTCTTTTGGCAGGCTCAGCACAACAGCCAGAAACATCACACACATTCAGAGGGTGATAGTGAAGCTCTCCCTCTACTCCCAGCAGGTCACCCCATGGAATCCCTCGGATTTAAAAGGGCAAAGCCCTCCATGGCTTTACACTTTTGGGCACTGTTATACATTACCAGAAGGAGAGATGGTCTTGAGGTAAATCAGCAAATCTGGCATCGGCTTTTTTTTTTTTTTTCAAGGTTTATGAGGGACTTGTCACTGCTGAGGAATCTCTCAGTGGGATTTTGGAGCTATAAGACAGAGCCCTGGCCTCCAGGGTGTCTGGGGATGTCAGTGCCTGCTCTTCCCCTGTGGATTCATGGTTCTGCAGGGGCAGGAAGGATCTCTACCACCACCAGTTCCCATGGAGATTGCAGCTGCTCTCCAAGTAGGTCTGGCAGAAAACAGTTTCTTGGGTATGACAGGTTTCCTACATTTTCCCCTACTCCTTTAGGGAGTGCTTGGCCCCCTTTACACCATGAGCCCATGCACAGAAGGAGATTGTGCCCAACCCTGGTATGGTTTCCATCCATCTACACCACACCAGGCACAGCACCACCCTGTGCAAGGAGGATCATGAGGATTTCCAGCCTGTGCCATCCTCCTCTCTGGGCATCCTGGCATTGTCACCTCATCCAGTCAGAGAGCTGAACTTGCAATATTCATTTAAGAAAGGGGAATACATGGGACTTTCCAAGGAAAAATGCTAAGTTGGAGGAAGCTCTCACCAGGATGGTTGTATCAAGGACAGCACACAGGTAGAACAGAACATCTAAGGGAGGCTACAGGCACAGCACAGCTCTTGAGCACACTTTTGGAATATCCAGACATGAACAAATCAAGGGTTTCAATAAGAGAGGCTTTTCTGCATGCAAGCAATGAGGCTCCTGTTCAGCAAAGAGCCAGGAGCCGCAGCCCTTGCAGAGCAGGCAGAGTGACCTCTGTTCTGCCAGCTCTGCTCCCTGAGATGCTCTTTGCAAGCACACAGGTTAACCTGGGTAACAGCAGCCACAGTCCCAGCCTGTTGTCACGTGGAGTCTCCCCATGGATCTGAACAGTCACAGAACATTTTCTCAAGCAAACAGTGCCTGCTCCTGAGCCAGGGCTGAGGGATCCTGCTGGAGGAGCTGTGCTTTCCCAGGGCAGATGTAGCGCCCGTTCTGTGACTGCTCCAGGGGAAGCAGAGAGTTAAGGAGCACAATCTGTGAGGCACAGTGGATTACCTAATCTATCTCATGGGTATTTTTAATGGATTAGTAGGTATTAGAGTGGGATACTGCAAATATCCCATGGAAATTTGGAAGTGAGAGAGAACAATCAGCTGGCTGCAAAAACAGTGTAAAGGTTGTCCCAGAGGGATTGAAGGATTACAGAGGAAGCTAAATCAAGGTTGATTTTAAAAGATGTTGGTAGACAGCTACCCAAGCTGAATAAAAACAAGGTCTCAAATGTACAGGCTTAAAAAAGGAACAAGGAAGAAGACACCAAGCCTGACAGCATCTGGACTGCCAGTGGACCCAGTCCAGTAGAGTACACACACACAGGGCTTTCAGCATTTAAAAAAATGTTACTGACTACTCAGAACATCATCTGTTCTTGGAAGAGGCCTAGGTCAATATTCTGGAGATAGATTTTTAAAGCTGTTTCATCCTCAGTTATGAAGACAGTCTTGCAAGGGTTCTGCTTGTGAATCTCTTGCCCAGGTGATGCACACTTGGTAAGGTTACAGCAAAGCAAGAGCAAAATAAGTTCTCAGGTTTGTCAAGCTCTAATTTACAGACACACAAGTGCATCACCTCACCAGAGGTGATCATCACCAACCTGGCACTGACCAGTGGGTGCAAGCAATCAACCCTTTAAGAGCGACTTTACCAAGAGCACTGAGTGCCAGCTCCCAGCCATCCCTTAAAGCTGGCAGTGCCCAGCTGAGACAACAGCCAGCTTGCTTTGTGGGGGTGTCACTGCCATTGGAGTCTTTGTTGGAGCAGGGACATTGCAGAAAGTGGATCCCGACCTGACCCTTGGGAGAGGAAGGCAGAACTCCAACCTCCTGGAGGATGGGTCAGCTGCCCTCCCGTGTCCCCCAGGGCACCACACAGACCCGATGCCTTGCAGCCTGCAGTGCACACACCTGGTGTTCCCCAGTCATAGCCCTCTCTGCAGAGCTGGCACTGTGAAACACCACGCTTCCCTGAGTGTACACTGAGCAAATCCCAGGAAAGCAGAGACACTGAGCATCCCAGGTCCCTACACTGAGCAAATCCCAGGAAAGCAGAGACACTGAGCATCCCAGGTGCCTCCAGCTCTCCTCCACTAAGAGTAGTAGCAGGAGGACAGTGGGGCTTGCCAAGCAAATGCCTGTTGTAGAGTGACAGCAAAGTAACACAAGGCAGGCTTTTCTCCCCAGCAGCAGTGTGAAGCATCGTGCCCACGCTGATCAGCCACCCCCACACAGCTCCACCTGAGAAGATTTCCCTCCTACCTCTGCCAGGATCCTGGCAGGCAACTGCAACTCCCCAGGGCCCTGCCAGAGCAGCCTTGGGGCACAGCTCTGCCTGCCTGGGAAGGTCTGGTGGACTCAGGAATAGTCCTGTCCTTTTGCTTTTACTCAAACCCTCGGAGCTTGTGTTTGCTCCATCTCCCAGAGCCAGCCAGGGCACTGCCAGAGCCTCTGCTCCTCCAGCTAGGAAAGGCTCAGAAGCCTTTGGCACCTTCCTGCTCCTCCTTTCCCAGCCCAGCACCTGTTACCCTGCTTTGGAAGGGGTCAGATCTTCAGAAAGGATTGAACACGGACACAAAATATTTTGAAGTCCTGGGTGCAAAAGGAAGCGGAGTATTTAACCACGCACCAGAACACGCTCACCACAGGCAGCTGCCCCACCTTGCCCCATCTCCAGCTCCCCAGGCCAGTCTCTGAGCAGACCGACCCCCAGGACTCATCACAGCCTCAAAACCACTGCTTGCAATGCCAAATGTTCGATTTCTGTACCAGTTCAGGTGCTACAAGGCCCACAGAGGCACACAGGTTTTAAAGCAGGATTAGGGCTGAATCCCAAGTACTGGGATCCCTCCCCCTGCATCATAATGCTCCTTGCAGAGCCAGGAGGTAGGAGTGCAGCAAAATACCTGGGAAACCACAGCACCACCCTCCTCTTCACAGCCAAACCACCCCCAACAGCAGGGGTGGTGCTGCTATGTGTGGGACACCTATCCTATCCTATCCTATCCTATCCTATCCTATCCTATCCTATCCTATCCTATCCTATCCTATCCTATCCTATCCTATCCTATCCTATCCTATCCTATCCTATCCTATCCTATCCTATCCTTTCCTAATCCCATCCCATCCCACAGGATCCATCCACTCCCTCCCTCCCCAGGCCACTCCACCCCCTCAGCTGGGGTTGCCAGAATGGCTCACAGGTGAGGTCATTTAGCAGCTTTCCCTGCCTGGCAGCTGTGGAAGTTTCTCCCGAGTTGCCCATTGGAATGTCTCAGTTCTCACCTGCCCACTCAGGGCACGAAGGTGCTGACCCAGCTTTTCAGGGCTGGGGCTTTTCTGGCACGTGAGCAATAAATGTTTTCTCCATGGAGGAGCCTCTCTCTGATGTGCACTGGAAATATCATCCCCCAAAGCAACTGCAGACCTGGCCTGGACTGTAGGAAGTGACCTGTCTGGGAAAACACTCTCACACGTTACCAAATCCTGAGCCATCTAATCCCCTTAGCTGCAAGTGAGCTGAGCCAAATTAATTTAAATGGGTTAACACGAGCTCCTCTGTTCACATCAAATCCGTTTCTCTGTCTTGGAAGTGTTTGTAACAGCAACAAAATACCTGGACTTGTCATTTTTATCAAAGTGACAACAACAAGGTGTTTTCTCTTTTTTCCTCCCTGTTTTCAATTTTTTTTATGGGTTAGTCACACCTCCTCATCACTGTTCACAGACTCTTATCTGTAAAGGATGTAACTCCTGGATTGAATCCAGTTGGACATGCCCAGCATGTGGGGAAAAAACAAAAGAACCAAGATGGCCAGGTTGGGATGTGCTAAACTTGCACCGTGCCCAAGGTTTGTGCTCAGGGGCAGTCAGGACAATTTACAGGGCAAGTATTGAAAGAATCGAGTGAGTCAGGCCTGAAAATATCATTACATTTGCATTAAATTCATATCTGAGTTAGGAATCACGAGAAACAAAGCACACACATAAAAACAAGCCTCCCCCTTTCCAAATGTTATCCATGGGATAAATTTTCATCCCTCAGCTTCTGAGGCTCTTGGATGTGCTTTGTTCAGGTGGCCCTGCCGTTTCTCCACAGCCTGAAGACATGGAAGATCTCGTGAAATTCAGTGGTGACCAACAATTTTACAAGAGTTCAGCAGGAAAAAGGACTCTCAGAAGTTCACTTTGGAAAGATTGCCCCCTGTGCTGGTGTTTCCATTCTTTCAGCAAGACTTGATTTTGCTATAATAGCTGGCACAAAAGTTGCCTTTTACCCCAGAACCTCTTTATTAAGACATAAAGCTAAGTCCCATTTGCTCACCAAAATAATTGCTTTCACTCAGGATGCATGGATGAGCGAATCTTGCAGAGCTTTTACATATATATTCATCTCCAGCAATTCATCAACACAATAAACACACATTATTAACTTGAGTACTCATCAATTTCTTTTTCCTGGAGCTTCAAATACTAGCAAGGAGCTAGTGTGCAACAGGGAAGGAAAACATGTAGGGGAACTTGTGATAAATGTTCTATTTTTGCTGTGAAAGGAGGATAAGGAGAAGAATTCAGCTCATAGCCTACCCTCTCCCTCACTTCCAAAAATTTCCTGCCAAGCTGAAATCCTTCTTCAGCCTGGCCAGGAGAGTGGGATTTCCTGCAGAACTTCTCCAGGTGACATCTGTGACCTGGGTGGCCTCCTATCCTGGCCTGACAGCTTCTGATGTTGTACCCAGAGCTTTGCCACTGCCATGGGCAGCACTTTTTTTGCTGTATCAGCCACTGAGTTGCCCAGTGCAGCCCTTGGACATGGCTTTTCCCATGGCACAAGGTTCCCCCAGCATGGAGACGTCACCTGCTGTGGCCTCACCAACACCAAGCTCCTAAAAGGAGCAGTGAATCATCTCAGAGTGTAAGAGAAGAGTAAGAAATACTCCAGGCAGCTGAGGGGATGTGTTTGGAAAGATCTGCTGGCCAGAAAACCCATCCTGGCTCTGCAGTGCAGAGCTGTGGAAGAGGAATGGGCACTTTGGTGTTCTCCCAGCTCAGCTGACTGTCCCAAATGCGAGCACAGGGTGACAGAGTGTCCCAGGAACCAAGGCAGTCACCCTATTGCACTGCCCTTGGGCTGTGGCACGGATAAAAGCCCAATGTTGCTTTTAGTGGCTGGGATGGCTCTGCAAGCTCAGAGTGGAGCCTCACATGGGGACAGGGAAGGCTCTGCTGTCCCTCCTTGCTGACAGCCCATGGGGGATTCACTACAGGAGCACAAGAGTGAAAGCTGAAACCAGTGCAGGACACCCTTCCCATCTTTTCTGCTCCATGTCATGATCATACACAGTAAATATATTTTCTGCTACATATAGAGTCTTTTAAAACATTCTGCCAATGATCAAACTTACAGAATTTCAGTGTTTCTGGAAAGGGGTGTGGAGGAAAGCCCTTCTGCTTCATCCATCAGAAGGGGAACTATTTGTGTGCAAGATCAATGCCCGTTAATTAACAGCCTTTCCTATGGCCATACCATGATATTTCTCCCCAGGAAGAGGTGGGCCCACCTGCCTGTTCCCTGTGGAGATTCCACAGGACACCACAGCTGAAGGAACAGTTTGATGACCAAGCAATGGCCCAGAGCTCTGGAGGTGCTTAGGTCTGTTCTCCCAAATAAAGAGAATAGCAGGAAGCAGAGCTTCCCAGTGCCATTCCTGGTGCTGCTGTGGGTTTTCATCATCACCCCCAAAAAACTGCCTCCCTTTGGTGTCCTGGAGATGTAAAAGGGCCCCAGTGGTGGCCCATCCTCCCCCAGGTGGTGGGGAAGATTTGTTAGTCAATATTTGCACAGCTCAGGAACCTTGCTGAAATCTGTCTCACAGAACCCTTAATATCACCCGAGAACAAAATATATTTGTGCATAATCAACATCACATCCAGCTCAGGCCCGATTTGAGAATCCTTTTTGGCGAGTGATGATGTCCAGGGCAGAGAGAGCACAGCTTGATTTCCAGAGCCCAGGCTGAGCTGGCAGAGCTGGCAGGTAGAAATATCTTGTTTTGACTGGTAAACTGAGCAAGTTTGACATGGAAACCACTGAGGGAGAATAAATATGGAACAACAAGATGTAATTTTACGGAGTCTCTCTTCCAACTAGAACTACACTTGGAGCTATCCCAGAGCTGAACTCAGAGGTCCTGAGGTCCAGGGAGGGGAATTTTGGACACAGAAGGTTGGGCTGAGGCTCACCCCTGTCACAAGCACGGACATCTCTACGAGCACAATTATTTAACAGCACAATTCCTGCAGGACTGCAAAGAACAGGAGAAACGGGAAGGGAAGGGGGGGAGGATCAGAGGAGAAAAAGAGTTTTTAGCTGTGACAGAGAACCAAGGATAAATGCCACAGCCAGGAAAACAGCCTATAGGAACAGCATGATCAGTGCTTCCCAACCCAGCCTGAAATTCCTGCTCTGCTCAAAGCAAACATCCCAGGGGGAAGGGAGAGGAGCTCTGCTTCCTTCCATTTCATGGGAGCAGGATCAATCCCTGGATCTCCAGAAAAGCTGTTTAGCTGACCATTCTGTTCATCCTACAGGGCTCCACTACCCAGCTTTGCCCTTTCTCACACACGTGATGTGAATTCCTCTGAAGGACCTCGTGTCTTCATTAAGCACATCTTTTGTCTTGCCCATGGTTCTGGTCATGCTTTAACAACTGCATGATATTTCACATGAAATATCAAGATATAAAAACCTCCAGCAAGGGCTCTCTGCAAGAATGTATTTTTCAGACCGAACAGTCAGTACCACCAAAAAACACTCTTAAATCCAGCCAGCCTGACACTGTAACAATCTCCAACTTTTTTTCTTTGAACCAGACATAGGTGAGAAAAGTGACATGCACACACAGAATCTCTTTCACACAGCAGTAAAACCACAGCACATTCCTTGGCTTTTATATTTCGTGTTATGTAAATTAAAAATATTGCTTTGCCTAACTGGGATACTGGGAGTCTTAGGAAATGAACAATGCAGGTATGTAAAGCTGCTCTGATGAACAGCTCCAGGGTGGTGGGAATATATTTTGAGTAATCAAAAGGACTTCCACTAATGGATTTTACACTCCTTTCACATTTTGCTTTCAGTGGCAGTCCCTTGAAGGCAAGTTTACTGGCAGGAATAATCTCAGAAATTGTGAGTGTTATGTAGATGTTTGTCAAGGAGGAAGATGGGTCCAGGTGATGTGGCAAACATCCTCCAGACTGGCTATAAACAACAATCTGCTTTTAGGCACTTAATTAATTAAGTATTGGAATTATTCTGCTAATCAGTAACTTGAATGCACTGCATGTTATTGTAAAAAATCTATGACTAAGGGTAGAGGCAAAATTGCTGGAATAAATGCTTAGTTAAAATGATGATGACATCTTGGTTTTAAGAGAGATCTCTGAGGGGTCCTCGCTAGCCCAGTGCCCTGGCATGGACTGGAAAAGCAGCTGTGTCAGTGAGCAGAGCTGCAGGGAGAGGCTGCACCAGCCAAGGGGGAAAAGGAAGGAGAGGGGCAGCCAGAGGCATTTATCCCACACAGGCTTGGGCATAAGCAGGAGAATCAACATCTCCTTCAGTTCCAGTGGAAATACACAGGAATGGATGACAGCAAAATTCCATGTTCCCCACTGAACACCCAATCCTGAAAGGCAGGCACACAGCTTGCTCAGAAACCCAAGGCTGAGGCTCAGGGGAGCTCATCTCCATTGCTGCCTCCTCCCAAAACTGCTTCCACCGCTCTGAGCCAGAGATTCCTGCCTCAGAAGGAGGATAATAAGTGTGGCCACACATGAATGCACAAGGGTGTTCAACGTGCAGCAAGAGGTTCACAAGCTCTGTCACACTGGAATAAGGGACTCGTCTAATATCCTAAAATATTATTGCCCTCAAGAACAAAATCATGAGGAAAACAAAATGGATGAAAGGTGGAAGGATGCCCAATGCTGAATGGATGTTGCAGAGCCAGTTCTTAATTAAACTGTCCACAGCATCCTTGCTCATTCCTTTCCCTTGATTGATAGAGGGTGGATTTGCAGGAGGGCAGTGCTCACAGTGGGGTCCCTGCCTGCCCTGCAGTGAGTGAGAGGGAAGCCCCCAGGAAAGGGAAGGTGTTCTTGTGGCTGAGCCCTGTTTTTCAGGACTGGATGTGTCACAAGGCTCCTGCGTGCTCCATCCTACCCGAGTCACCTACAGCTCCTGGATTTCAGTGAACTCTGAGTGTCTCTCTCTTGGGGCACTGGGGCTGAGCGCTCACAGCTGTGCCTGAAATCAATAGGAGCTGTGCTCCAAGCAGGCAGAGCCTGGCTCCAGTGCTGCTGAACATCCTGGAAAATCTCATTTTCACTGGGCACCCCTCAGCAGGGGATACCTTTGGCTTCTCAGGGGGTGGAGGTATGAACATGCTCATGCTGTACTGGTGTGCCTGACAGCAGCTATAAAAACAGCTGATGCTGTGTGGAGAGCAGGTCTGAGCACAGAGCAGCCAGGGAAACACAAGTCCAAGATGGACTTTAGGTGCTCAGTCCCAGGTTTTGCATCAGAAAGTCACCTCAACCTGCCCTAATCAGCTGCTGTGGCCACCTCAGCTGTCCCCACTGCCATGCCCCCAGCCTGTTCCCCTCTGGAATGAAGGGAAAAACCAGCTCCACGAGTAAATGGCATCTTAGTGTACTCTGTAGGGCTGTCCAGGAGGAAGCAACTCTTGGACCTGGCTTCCTGATACACCCTCACAAGGGGACCAAATATGGATCCCCAGAGAAACCCCAATTCTGGCTTTTTCTGAAGCCTTGTGTGTCTGACTTTACAGCCTCCAAGTCCTTTTCACAGCATGTATTTCGTATAAAAAGAGCAAAGTGAAAAAAATAGAAATTCCATCATGTGGCAATGTGTTAACATCCACATATGTCCCAAGAAGGACGGGATCCTTTCATTTCCTGCCACTTCGGTTAATGAAGTAAGACACAACAGCAGGAGGTTGTCATCTTCCTTCTGGATTAGCCCTAGAGAGGATGTGACCCATGGTCTGGAGCCAGAAGTCACATAAACTGGGGAGGAAGTGAGGGCTGCACAGCTGCAGCCAGTTTTACTGGCCAAGAATGGCCTTTTCCTAATTCTCTTTATTCAGGAAGGAAAGTGGGACTCCTGATAACCCTAGCAGATATCCACCTTTCCTCTGGCCTTGAGTGACACTGGGGTTTGCAGAGTTTCCAGGCATCTTCTGTCTCTCCTTCCCCAATTAACAACTTTCCTCAGCCTGATCCATAATTACCCCTCTGCTTTCAAACCCAGGGATGGAAGGGTGACATTTCCTGGTGGAGCCAGACTCTGTGAAGTTCAGCATTTCAGGTTCAGCCCATGCCCAACTCCGGGCAAGTCCTGTGGGCAGGGAAGGAGCTGTCCCTGGTGGGACGAGAGCCTTCCTGCTAAATCTCAATTCTCTGCCCAAAAGAGCTGGCTCGAGGCATCTCAGAAGAAAAAGGAAAATTGAATCTGGCTGCTCTGAGATTCAAACATTTTTTTTGCCACAGAAGAGGAGGGGAAAGCTGAGAACTAAAGCCTGGAAAGGCAGGTGAGCAGCTCCTGTGGCTCCCCAGACAGGCAGCCCAGGACCAGCATCTGCAGCCCTCTTCCAGCCCCACACCCTGCTCCTCCTGCAG
Organism: Eopsaltria australis; assembly: GCA_034509425.1. Taxonomy (NCBI): domain Eukaryota; kingdom Metazoa; phylum Chordata; class Aves; order Passeriformes; family Petroicidae; genus Eopsaltria; species Eopsaltria australis. The sequence continues at coordinate 580,053 of JAVTVJ010000726.1, forward strand.
CAGCACCACAGTTCTGGGATGCTGACCCAGCACCAGAGGCAGTGGGGACACAGCCCTGGTGCCACTTCTGCTGTAGGTGGACCTGCCTGCTCCACACACACAGGGGCCAGCCCTGCTGTAGGTGCCGCCGGTTTCATCCCCCAACGTTTGAGGAAAAAAACCAAAAAAACAAGCACGTACACGCCTTGGCTTGTTCTCAGAAATTTCTGAATCATTTTTCCTAAAATTTCCCCCCCCCTCCCCTTCAAAAATCCAAAGCGAGCTAGCTGCCTGGAAAAAAACCACCACCCAGCACGCAGTGGAAAACAGGGATGTTTTTGGGAAGACCTCAACAATACCACCAGCCTTGACCACGGAAAACACCAAATTCCCATTCCTTCCAGCACAGGACCACTCAGAGCAGCTGTTTCCCAGGCACACAGGGCTGGTGGGCCATGGAAATAACAGAAACCCCCTCCATCCCCTGCTGCATCTGTGCCAGCCAGCGCAGCCGCTCAGCCCCGCCAGTTTTGGAGCCCTGAACCACTGACGATGCTTCACTGCAACACTTTATGCATCAGCAATCATTTATTTTTACAATTCTGGCTTTCAAGTGATGCTGTTACACAGGGAAAGGCTGAGGATTTCACCCCCAGCTCTGCTGAATTTGGAGTGGCCCTTGAAGAAGGAATACTGGGGAATAAACAGGACATGGGAGCAGGGCTGGGTGCCCAGGAGGGTGGAGGTGTGATGGAGCAGAGAGGAGCTGAGAGCAGGAGGAGCAGGGGACAGGAAGGAGGAAGGCCAAGATATTGCAGCAAGGAGGGGTTTGGATGTCCCAAATGAGGGTGACAAGAGCTGGGAAGCCTCGCCCATGACACAGAGCAGATGAGGAGCATGACATAGGCTCATTTCAACCCAAAACCTCTTAAGTGCTATTTTTTCTTGGGAATTTTGAATTAAAAATGGGGCAGGGAAAGCTGCTGGATCCAGAGGCATGAAAACCCAGGATCTGCTGTGAAATCCCAAGGGCTTCACGGTCATTCTGTTTTCACCAGGCATTCCCAGGCACTTGCCTACCCCCCAGGAGAAACACCAGGAACCTTGCACTCCAGGAGGGCTGGCAGCAAGGAGCAGACAGTGCCCTCACCTTGCTTTTGGCTACCTGCAAATGATACTGGAAAACCATAAAGTGCCATCTGCTTGGAACTCTTGCAAAGTTTTGGGTTGGAAACGTTGCACCGACAGAGAGCAGCTGAGTCACTGAGCTCAAGTGGGATCTTCCTGCCATTCCTTCATTGCCTTCTCTACCCTGGGGCAATATGATCTTAGTTTGCTTTCTTTTCCCATTTTTTTTTTTCCTTTTTTTCTCCTCTGGAACTAATGCTTCTGAAAGTGAGTGCCTAAGAGCACTTACACCAGCCAGGGTGCTGCTCTGAAAGCTCCCTACCCGTGGCTCTGCAATGATTCCCAGACATTATCTGCAGCATCCCCTGCTCACCCAGCCCTAAATCACGAGCATCCTGCTTGCCTCGTGGTGTAATTAGTGTGCTCTATAAATCACTCCCCAGACTGCCCATCCCTCAGGGCCAGCTGGATGGCACCCACCTGCGATTTGATGTCCCTGTGAGAACGTTGTGCTGTCCCAAAGACCAAAACCCTCTCTCAGCATTGTCGCTGGTCTTGCAGTACCAGGACAAAGATCTCCCTCTTGGAGGCCTGGCTGCATCTCACTCCTCCCTGTAAATCCCTCCTGAAGGCTGCTCCAGATCCCCACCACAACCCTGGCCAGAACCTTTAGACTTGTTTGCCATGACCCCCTCCTGTCCCTTCAGTCCTCTCCTGTATCAGCCGTGCATGTCCCACCCTGGCACTGTCCCACATCTCTCCAGCATGGTGTGACACTCCAGGGCTTGGGGACTGCAGGTGAAACACGGGGACTACAGGAGAGACATGAGCAGTCCCTCAGGCTGCTCCCACCTAACCAGGGTGGCTTTCCGCTGGAGCTGCTCCCAGATTTTTCCATCATCTCCACACGTCTCCAGCTTTCCCCTTTGGTGTCCCCCTACTCAGCCTGGGTCCCCAGGTGAGCACATGGCACTCATTGCCACAACACCACCCCTGAGAGCCGACCTGCTCATCGGCCTAATGGGTTTCCAGGGGGGTGGGGAAGAGGAAGGAGAGCGAGTGGCTGACGCTTCTCAGCCACTCAGCTCGGCCCAGAGCTAACGAGGCATCTCAAAATTAAAAAGTGAACTGCAATCCCCAGCAGGCCTGTCCTCCTTTTGGCATTAGGCGGAGTTCTCTTTCTCTTTCTCAAAAAAAAAAAAAAAAAAAAAGAGGACTGGGGAGGCGCGAGTTGTGTTTGGAGCTGTGGAAGCACCACGTCCTGGGCAGGGTGGGGGTGCAGGGATGAGCTTTGGGGTCTCTTAGAAAGACTGGGAGGGGCAAGAACTGCCTCACCATGGCAAGTGGTGCATGGGAACAGGCTCTTCCACATTCAAAAGTGCCCAGTTCCTCCTGCTCTACAGGCAGCAGCCAGGGGTGAATGGAGGAGGAACTCCAGGATGTGGAGGTGGGACACTGTCCACAGGGCTGGCAGGGTGGGGACAGTGCAGGGTGGCTGCCACTGATGTGGGGGCAGGATGGCAAGAAGGAAACAACTCTGCTGCAGGAGGAAAACATGGGAAAAGCAAGCAGGAAAGACCAGGGAAAGGAGGAAGGGAAGGCAGACTGGTTTATCACTTTTGTGGGTTGCATTTCTCACGTGGGAATCTGTCTGGGAAGGACTTGGCTGTGCCCACACCTCCAGGGAGCCCAGCACTGGGTGCTGTCACCTTTCTGCCCCCAGTGCCCCACCCCTGAGCCACAAAGAGCTGAAGGTTCTGTCTTTAGAGGCACAGCTCACCCTGGTTCATGGGCAGCTGAGTGGCAGCTGCTTTGCTCCAGTCCTCTCTGCTCGGGCAGGCAGCTGCCTGTCCAGCCAGACCCTCTGGTCACTGTTGGCCAGCCCTGAGACAGCTCCATGACATTCCTCCAGGGCACACAGCTCCAGCAGGACCTGCCACCCCTCTGAGACGCTGCCTTGGCCATTCCCAGCTCACCCTAACTGGTGTTCCCAGGACGAGAGCACAGAGGGGTGACGGGATCTCCTCCCCTGCAGAGAGGGCTTACACCCTTTTTGCCCAGCTGGAAGGCAGAGGAGGGGTGGCAGGACAGTCCAGGTGGAGCACAGGGCAGTCCTGGAGAACAGTCCAGTCCTCAGGGTACTGGAACTGGAGCTCAGTCCAGTCCCACACATCCCTGGGACACAGCAGGGCTGCACACACACAGGTTCCAGGGCTTTGCCCAAACTGTGCCTTTTCCACAGAATCACAGAACATTCAGAGCTGGAAGGGACCCTCAAGGATCATCCACTCCAGCTCCTGTCCCTGCCCAGGACAACCCAACAACCCCACCCTGTGCCTGAGAGCATTGTACAAACATTCCTGGAGCTCTGGCAGCCTTGGGACCGTGCCCATTCCCTGGGGAGCCTGTTCCAGGTCCCAATCACCCTCTGGGGAAAGAACGTTCTCCTAATATCCAACGCAAGCCTCCCCTGACACAGCTTGAGGCTGTTCCTGTGGGTCCTGTCGCTGTGCCAGCTGCACACAACTGACTGGGGAGAACTTCACCCTCTCCACAGCAGGACTCTGGATGAACTGTGAGCCACACAGGGTTAGACACATCCTGGCATGATCCCACTCAACCCTCCTAGAAATGGGTTTGATCCAAAATCCCAGAGAACTGGTGAGCTCCGGGTACAGCAGTGGTACAAGGACTCTTCCACCCCTTTCCCCTGGGACAATAACATCAATGATCTCCAGCTTCCAGACTCCTGTGTCAGCCCAGCTGGAAATGCTGCAGGAATTTTGCCTGGATAAGCTTGTCCTCACGGGGAGGGAGCCAGCAATGCTGATAGTTTGGGCATCCCTCCCCACCAGGACCTTGCTCTCATGAGCAAAGGGAAGGACAAGAAAGGGTGAAGGGCAATGGAGGGGGCTTACGGTCATAATTCTATTTCTTTGCTTGAGTGAGGAGAAATGCAGCTTGCACTTGGGGAATTCAGAGTAAAATCCAATAAAATGCCACGGTTGCCCAGCCCCATCCATCCTGCAGCCCGGGAGGACACAGTGCCTGCTGAGCCCAGCCCCAGCATCGCACAGATCTGGCAGGGTCAGCACTGAAGGAAGGGCTGGGCCATGTCCTGGATGCCCTGGGGACCTGGAATTGGGGAACAGAACGCGCTGGACCCCCAGCCCGTGCTTCCCTCTGCCCCGTGGCTCTGCGGAGCCAGCTCCCCTCCTGCTTTACTGGATCACAGTCACTGCCGTGGCTTTACGCCGTGGTTCTCTTCCAGTTTTATGTCATCTCCGCAGCTCTCCCCCTCATAAAATGTGACTGCACCAATTTCTGTGATCGGGGCTGGCCAGGTAATAGGGACATTTCATGTTTGCCGGGCAGAGCCTTTAAATCAAAGCCAGCCATATCCCATGTTCGAAGGAGAGAGAGAAGATTTGGAAGCCCTGCTTGCCTGCAGAATGCTGCATCCAAAGCAGCAGTGTCCCCACTGCTCTGGGGTGACCTCCCAGGTGCTTCTGAGCTCTGTGAAGGGATGGGCATCATCTCCCCCACCCCAGAGCCCTCCCTGAGCCCTCCCAGCAGTGCTTGGTGCTGCCACCTGAGAGCCCCTGTTCCAGCACAGGGTAGAACAAGGAGATGAGGGTGGTGGGAATGGTGCTTGTGGGGATGGAAGGGAGTCTCTGCTCAAAGGTATGGGGTGGTCAGTGCATGGGGCAGGTCTGGGTGAGGTGCAGGGAAACCAGAGCTTTCAAGGAGAGATGGGTTTGGTCATGGGAAACTGCACTGGTCATGGGAAAGGCACTGGGGTGCCTTCAAAACCTGATGAAATCAGTGAGGATATTCCTCCACTCCCAGCTTCTAGAAACTATGGATCAGCCCTGTTGGGAGAAAGCTCCTTCCCTGAACCACCAAAAAATTGTCCCTGGCCTCTCTTCCCCTTGAGAGCACAGGCATGAGCCAGTTTCCCTTCAGTCCTGTGGAGGGGGACACTTTGTTGTGTGGCTGAGCATCCCTCAGCCCCACATATCTCCTCTCCAGGAGGAAATAACTGCTTAAAACTACTTAAAACAGCCAAGCTTGGCAGGCTGAATTTGGAAATCCTCAAATCCCCCTCCCTGTGCTTCTGCACTGCCTGCTCCCTTCCAAGAAATGGACTTCACCTGGACCTGGGAACATGAGAATAGCCAAAGATTTTCCATATTTCATCTCTGCCAGGCCCTTGTGATTCTCCCGTTTGCTCACGGGACCCAAGAGAGGAACTGAAGGTCCTTGCACCTCCTCCTGAATGGCAGTCAGGCCACCAGCTCCCCAGGGAATGTTTTATCCCTCACTGCTGCTGAGGGAGCAGCTTTGCAGGCCAACCAACAGCCCCGCCAGCAACCACCTGGACCCTCTGCAGGGACAAGAGCCAAAATATCTGGCACTGGAGACAGAAGTGGAGGAGGCATGACTTGTCTGTGATGGAGGAAAGCTTGGAGCAGAGGAAAAGCTGAGTGTCTCTGTTGTGGCAAAACACCCCCAGAAACATCACACCATGGGCAACCCAGCTGTGTGCGGAGATGGTGGAAGGAGAGGAGAAGGGAAAGCAGGAGGGGTGAAGGAAATGTGAGGGAGAAGGGAAAGCAGGAGGGGTGAAGGAAATGTGAGGGAGAAGGCCATGAGGACGTGAGGGTTGAGGGGAGCTCGCCCTGTGGTCAGTGTGTGCCATGAGTGGCCCAGGGGCCAGCAGAGCCCCAGCCCCAGAGCAGGCCCTGCCCCGCTGCCCGGCCCGGCCCTCACCGTACCTCCAAAGTCAGGCCTGAGGCGGACGTCATAGCCCTTCAGCAGTTTGTCCACAATCTCTTTCACCACAGAAATATTTCCAGTGGAGGGGCTGAAAGACAAAAGAAGAGAGTTCTCGTCATGCCGTGTGGCACCGGGGGTCCTGGCCAGGCACCTCGGCACCCGTCACACCCCAGGGCACCAGAGCACCTCAGCCATGGGCACAGCCTCCCTGTCTGCTCTCTCTCACTCGTGTTTTCTGTCCTTGGCACAGCTCTCAGCCCCCCACAAGCCCCACAGAGGCCCCTGGGCCATGCTGGGAGGTGGCTCAGAAGTCTCAGCGATGTTTTGGCTCCTTTTCTGCAGCTCAGCCTGACTCCAGGCTCTGTCCCTTGGTGCTCTCTCTGGTGTGAGTGCCCCAGGGCTCCTGCTGCTGCACCCCTCAGTCACACTCTGGCCACTGACCCACACACTTGTCCTGCCCACAGAGGGGTGCACGGACACACACAGGCAGAAATTGTCCTTTCTGTCCCCCAGGCTGTGCGTGGGGAAGCTGCAGCTTCTCTCCTGCAGGTCTGACTCCCCTTCCTCAGCCACGCTCTTGGGCTCTTGCTCCAGGTTTACATCACCCAGCACAGACTTGGCCTGTCCCAAGGTCCCCACTACCCAAGTGGCAGCCAGCAGGTGCCCTGCACTGTCACACAGGCCAGGGCAACCTCTGCTTCCCACTGCACATGGGCTTTCTCCAGGTTATTGAAGCAAACGAGAAATAAATGCTCCTTTTTCTCCTATGGCCTCAATATACGGCTGATCTTTGCCATGAAAAAACTGAGTTTCTGTCACTCAGCATCACTGTGACTTCTTAGCAACGCAGATCAAGAGGCAGAGACAGGGAGGGAGAGTCCATCTTCCCCTCTGTGTGCCAGAGCAGCAATCCCTTCCCTCCCAACCCGTTAACCTGCACACAGAGGGGGCAGACGTCCTCCCTAACACCAATCCAGCCATTACAGCAAGAAAGGAGCTCCTTCTAAAATCAGCCCAAGAGCCAAACCAAAACTGAAGGTGGGAAACGAGCAAGCAGGGGATGCTAAAAATACTGGACCTGTTCAGTGCTGCGGGGTATGCCAGATTTTGTGCCTGAATACCCAGCCCCTGTGCCACCCTCGTCCCCTGCTTTGCATGAGAATGGGGACCCTGCCGGTGACAAGCGCTGCTCTTTGCAGTCACCCCCCACAACAGCATGTCTGCCTGTCAACACCGCCTCCCACATCCATCCGAGGCAGCCTGGAGAGCTGCACCACGGCACTGCCTCTGCCTGCCTGCCAGCCCCGGGCCTGGCTGGACACCGGGGCTGCACACACACACAGACAGACAGACAGAGAGACAGACAGGCGTGCTCTCCTGGCTGCACGGAGGATGTAGGGACTCCCAGGCTGTGCACACAGACACAGGAGAGCATTGGGTGCAGCTCTAAAACACACACAGGTGTGTGTGATGTGTGTGACCACATCCCAGCCAGGGGCTGGGGGTGACCAGAGGTGACTGGAGGTGACAGTGGGGGCAGACCTTGCTCTGCTGGGCTGTGATGAGGCACTGGGCTGGGGACATGATTTTTGAGGAACACAGAAGCAGGCATTTGTGGGTTCCTGAGGCCGGGTTCCCTGGTGCCCAGACTCTCCCTTGGGGTGTGGGTGGAGGCAGGTAGGACCTCCTGGGAGCCTGGGCAGGTCTCAGAGCTCTGGGTTTCTCAACAGGACAGGGATGTGCAAGTGTGAGACAGCACCCAGGCCCAGCTCTGGTGCATGGACAACCAACAAGCCCTTGTGCTGGCAGGGGAAGGGGTCTGAGCTCCTCTCCTGAGAGTGGCACAGCTCTTCCTTGCATGGCTTTAGTCACTGTGAAAAGGCCAGGGAGGTGGGCACAGGTGGGCATTTTCACAACACTGTGTCTAGGCTTGCAAGGTCCACTTGCAAGGTCCACTTGCACCTGTGGATTTCTCTGCAGGTGTGTGAGGTTTTGCAGCATGCAAAACACAGTGCTGTCGCTGAGGATGGACAGTGTGCACCAGCACTTGTCCATCTCCAGACAGCCATTCCTAGGCACACAGATTTCCATATTCATAGTATGGACATTGTGAATTTCTCAAGGGATTTAGACACCTCTGTTTGGCTTCCTACAGTGCATAAACACAGGAATCTGTGTTACCCCCTTAAAACAGGCAGGGACACTGAGGTAGAGTCAATAAACAGTGTGCCAGGGGCCCTGCAGAAAGGGCAGAGTGTGATGAAAGCCATGGGGGCTCTTTCTTCCTCACCAGCTACAAGTTGGCCTAGAGAGGGAATAAACCATCATGATTAAGGACAAGGTCTTTTGCCTCCCAGTGCTCCCTCTGATCCAAAAAGCCACATCTCTCCCCACGGAGGAAGCAAGTCGTGCATTCGCCCAGCTGTGGGCGAGCAGCTGCATGCCAGTGCTATTCCTGGCAAATGTGGGTCTGCATCCGCTCAGGGAGCACGTACAGCCAGCCTGTGAACTGAATTCCGGAGTGCTGTGTCCCTGATTCTGTGTCAGTGGGCATGTGCTTTGCATATCCACGTACACTTGCAGCCAAACATCTCCATCCCAGCACCCCGTGCTGCTGGCTGGGGTGTGTAGGAGTAGCTGGAGGCTTGTGCACATGGAGAGTGTTTTGTCTCCGAGCTGTGCACGGGTACACACGCAGGCTGTGGGTGAAAATCAGTGCTGGACACACAAACACACATGCAGGGGCACACATCTGAGCAAAAGGGGGCTGCTGTTGGGCTTTAAAGGTCACACATTTGCCTGGGCAGTGCCTGCCAGGCTGCCTGCGTGTGTGTCCCCTCGCAGCGGGACCACGCATGAATGGTGTGGGCAAGGTGGGCGCGCGCCTGCGCCTGTGCGTGTTTATAACTATGGGAACACAAATCTGGGCATCCACAGCCCTGCAAGGACCTGCGTGTGTGCGTCGGGAACGCGCTGCTCCCCGGGCACGGCGGAGCAGGGAGATGCCACAGCTCCGCGCTGGCGGAGCGACAAACGCACCTGCCGGCAGGTGTGCGCAGGGAGGGAGGGCAGCAGCAGCGGCAGGCAGCGCTGCTCCCGCGTGTGACAGCGGCGGATGGGCGAGCAAACAGGTGCGCTCCGCACACCTTGGCCAGGCTGGATGGGCGCCCGCACCTCCGGAGCGCCGCGGGTGCCCCGGGCGTGCCCCAGGAATGGCTGCAGCCCGGGCACGCAGGGGATGCTCAGCGCTCCCCCGGTGCCAGCAGGGCAGGTGAAGCTGGCGCTGTAGGTGTGGGTGACACACGGGCGGGCACGGCTGGCTGCGCACACGCAGGGACGGATTCGGATGGATGGCACCCACGGAGGAGGGTGTTGCATGCCATAAATCCGCGCGGAGGCACGGCCGTGGGCATCGCCCCCGGAGCTCCGCAGAGCCGGGGCTGTGGCACAGCGCAGCTCGCTCGGATGCCAGTGTGGCTGCGTGTGCAGCCTGTGCCGGGTGCGTAGCGCAGCTCCGGAGCTCCGGCGGCTCCTGCGGGCACCATGTTCCCCAGCAAAGCCCTTCGTTTGGCCATTTTCCCCCGGCTTGGGGAGGGGGACACACACACGCGCTCTGCGAGGTGGGCTCCGTCCGCAGAGTCGGCTCCACATCCCTCACGTATGAGCATCCCTCCTCCCCCTGGAACGGCACGGGCTGGGGAATAACAATAGCAGGCGCCAGGATTTAGGGAAAGAACCCCCTCCCCTTTCCCACATCCAGCTCGATGGAGAAAACCCCAAACAAGACAAACAAGCCCTGTGCCAGCCCCGCTGTCCCTGCAGCCTGGGATCGCAATCCTTACCTTTGCGCACAGCAGGCGAGACAAAGAGCTGCTAAAGCAGAGACAATTCCACTCAATCTGTCTGCCTGAAATGTCCACATTTCCACAAAGACGAAGGATGAAAAAAAAAATCTTTGGAGGGGAGGGGAAAGAAAGATGGATCTTCAGAAATCCCCCTCCAAAAAAAGGGGGGGAGGGAAAAAAGAAACCAACCCCCCCCCCAGTTAATGATTTCCTAGAGAAAAAGAATAATGATAAAAAACTAAAAAATGAGGGGGAAAAATACCCCCCCACTCCTTCAGTGCCAGTCAAAGAATTCGTTTCTTCTTCCTTTCAGCATCCTCTCAACAAGAGACATCCTCTGGCAATGGAGAAAATCCCAAGAGAAAGAAAAATAAAATGCCCCAAAATGGGCTCAGCAAAATGTGAAATCGAATCTCACAGGTACGCGGCAGAAGAAGAAGACGGAAAAAATAAAAAAATAAAAAGGAAAAAGAAAAAAAAAAACCCAACTCAGTGTCCCCTGAGCACTCCACTTGGATTATTTTTCCTCCTGCTCTTTTGCCATCCGGTTCTGCAGATGTTGCATGGCTCCTGCTACCCACCTTCAGAGAGGAGGAGGAGGAGAAAGAGCGTGTGTGTGTGTGTGTGTGTGTGTGTGTGTGTGAGAGAGAGAGAGAGAGAGGGAGGACGTGTGAGTTTTCGAGCAATATGATTTTATTCTGGATTTTACCTATTTGCTCCCCCTTTCCTCTTTATTTTCCGAGGGGGAAGGGAAAGCCACCCAGCCCCACTGTGCAGTTATTTTATTTTAGGGAAATCTCGGGCTCGTCACTTTGGGGCTTTTGTGAAAGGGCTAAAAAGGAAAAAAAAAAAAAAAAAGAAAAAAAAAAAGGAAAAACAAATGCAGCCCGGTAAATAATAAAAAAAATACATATATGCATGTGTAGAAAATAAATAAATGCCTGTCTGCGGGGAGCGCTGCTCTCGCAGGGAGGGCTGGATGTCTCCCTAGCGCTGTTGCCGCAGCTCCCGTGGAGTTTTGCTGCTCATTGCAAAGTCACAAGAGGAGGGGAGGAGAGAGGGAGTTTGTGGTTGGGGAGGGGGACTCTCCGGACAAATTGGGATCCTGACGTCATGGCTGACAACATTAACCCCTGCTGGCTTGCTCAGGGGATGGATGAGCGTTTTTGCTGAGGTGGATTTTTGGGTTTTTCCCCGGGGAGGTGGGCGCAGGGAAGATGATGGGAAAGGTGTTGGCATTTTGGTAAGCAGGGGGCTGTGCCTGGGCGAGAGTGGCTCAGCTGTGAGCGTTGATGGGTGCTGTGCTCGCCTGAAACACTGTCAGCACAGGCTGAGCTTCCTCCAGCAGCCACAGAGATAAAAAAGAAGGTGATTTACCCGGAATGTCTCCATGCCACACAGCAGAGTGGCCTGGTGGCCTCCTCCTGGGGCACTGGGGGAGATCTGGAGGCTCTGGTGGGGCTGGAGACTTCCCCAGGCTGGGGGAGCCCAGTTCAGGAGGGATGCTCAGCTCTCCCTGAAGGATGCTGTGTTATGCATACAATGGAGTTTGTGGAGAAAGGGAGCCTGAACTTCCAGAAATGCTGCTGGGGATCAGCTCCTGGTGCTGGGGCTTTGCCTGCTGGAATGGCAACAGCATTGAAATCATCAGAGTCTCCTGTGCACAGCCTCTGATCTTTGCCTTAAAAAAAGTAATGTAATTAAGGAACTCTACATCAGGCATGCAGTAATGTACAACCAGGAAGGTTTGTCTTTTCCCTAGGAAAAAGAAGAGCAGCACTCTGAATGCAGAGCAGAAGCCATGGCTCAAGGAGGAAACATCACCACCCTGGATGGGATCTCCTCTGCACCTGCCTGGCAGCTCAGAGCAGCCCCTCCCAGCAGGTAAGTGCTGGTTTACACCTGTGTGTAGATGGTCTCCAGAGCCCTCTGGGACAAGGGGCAGAGCAGCTGTGTCACTGCAGCTGGGTGGGACCACCTCCAAAACGCCTCTGAAGGGGCACAGGGCAATGTCCAGTGGCACCTGGGCAGCTCCTCTGTCCTGCCCTTCCCTGCAGGCAGATCTGCCCAGCCCAGGCTGGGAGAATCCTTGTCCCTGGGGTTCCTGATGCTCCTTCCCCTCATGCTTGGCATGGCTCTAAATGATTTCCTCATCAGAGGCACACCACAGATCTGTGCTCCCAACCTCCTTCTCCCAAAAAGCGCAGTGGGGAGTGACCTTTCTGAAGAGCTTCCCCTGGCAGGCCAGACTGGGCTGTTGCAATGCAGGGACATGAAACCAAGGAGGAGCTGAGTGATGTGCTGTGCTGAGCTGGGGTCACTGCAGGGAGATCCTGGGGCAGTGAACGTGTGGGGCTTGTGCGGAAAAGGAAGGCTCAGGGAAGGTTTAACATCTACAGTGAGGCTGTGCTGGAATGGGAGGGGAAAAGATGTTTTCAGCTGCTGCTGAGGCTGGTGGAAAAGGTTCTCTGCTTGGTTTAGCACCCAGACCACCCCTGTTTCTCCAGATTTACACAAATTAAGCTCAGAACAGTGATCTCCACTGCCTTCTCAAAGACCAAAGCAGGTAAGTGGCACTTGTCACACGCAGTGAATGTGCCTGCCCCTGTGCAGTCAGGGCCATGCTGCCAGGGGGCTCTCACTGCAGGCCACTCACTGTGGCTCCCACAGGGAACCCAGGGTGCAGGGACCTTCCCAGGACATCTGGCCATGGCTGGTGATATTTCACTGCACCATAGCCCAGAGCAAGCCTGTCTGCCTGGGCTCCCAGTGCTGGCTGACCACAATGCCCTCAGGATGCTCCTGGGTTTCCACACGCCCCATGTCACAAGCAATTCATGCTTTGTCACCCCCCCAGGAGCTTGTGGCTCCCTGGTTCCTGTGGCTGAAGGGTTCATGGGAGATGGGCCAAAGCAAGAGGCTTTCTCCATGATCCTGTTGAAGGAGGATCTGGTCCTGCAGGATGTCCCTATGAGCCCATGCAGCACTGGAATTCCTGAGCTGCCTCCTGGTGCCATCGGGTGCTGGCTGTTGTACAGGTACAGCTTTTACCTGCTCTGCTGCTGCTGGCACACAGAGCTCCTGGCAGCAGTGGCTTTCTGAAGCATTTATTCTGATTTAAGCTGCTGGGCACCAGGGAGGAGCTCTTGGGGAGATGAGAAGCATTCGCCTCCAGGCACCAGAGGCCCCATTTAGCCCTGCCTGGTCCCTTCGCCTTCTGGCCCCTCTGCTCTGCTCCCTCCCACCAGCTATGATTGCATGTTACTGGCAGGAAAGGTAAGTGGAAAGCAAATGTCAGAGGCATCCATGAAGAGGAAAAATTATGCTCACAAATGGTGACATTTGTGCTTGCAAGTTCACCCAGTCGGGAGCAGAAACCGTGTCACATGAATTATCTGACCACTCAGCCACAACGGGAAACTTTGGAGAGCTGATTCCTTGGCAGGGAATGCATCCACAGGAGCTGCTGTGTGCTCCTCAATAATCCACCTGGAGCCACGCTCTGGAATAAAGGGCTGCTCTGTCACCCATCTCTGCTGGGTCTCATGAAGGCTGATGCAGGTAAAACATGACCACGCTCACTGAGGGGTTTGCTCCTTGCCCTCCAGAAGATGGGCATCCTCCCAGAACCCCAAACCCTGTGTCTCCCTCCCCTGCTGGGGGCTGTCTGCTCTCCAGTGAGGGCCCAGTGATGGGTTTTTCTGAAGTTCACATTCTGAGCCTGCAAATGTCTGTTGGAGATGCCGTGCTGTGGCTGTAATCACCCTGCAGAGACCATGGAGCATGGTGTTGGTGGCCATTTGCTGTCCTCCACTCTTAAATCACTCATTTTCACTCTTCTCTTACTTGTTGCTCTGCTGCAAGCTCCACACCCTGGCCTCCCTTCTTCTCCAGTGGCCACTCAAGGTGAAAAATCTCCCTCATCCTCTCTGGGGCTTTTATCCAGCCAACAATTCCCAGCAGAAGATGGTTGTTCTTCCAAAGCAGAAAAAGGACAAGAGCCGAGAAAGCAAAAGAACTTTTATTAAAACCAGAAATTTAATGGAAGTCCTGCAGAAAAAGAGAAAATACAGGCTTACAGCTGGCATTTCTGCGTAGAAGGTAGAAAACAGCCTGAAAGTAAATGAACTCATGAGGTGGAAATAGAGACAAGCAGAGGCAAGGAGAGTTTTCCCACCTGGTCTAGAGCACAGACTCTGCCTCCTGCTGCAGCTGCACCCAAGACTGAGCTCACCAAGCCAAGCAATCTTTGTAATTCCAGTTCCAGGTTCCTGAAAGAAAGGTTTCCCTCAAGCTATCCTACAGGGAATAGGCTCCATCTTCCCCCACAGGGCCACCTAAACACCCTCAGGTGCTGCCAAGGAAAGACCACTAGACACAGCCCCCATGGACTGGTGGGGCTGACAGCTACCAGCAGCTGCTTGGGCAGCTGGGACTCCTGTTTGGGTGACTCTGCATCCTCTGATTCACCAATGCCTCCTCTTGTGTTAGCCCAGGAGCCTCTCTGCTTGGACACACCATGTGCCAGGTGTTACACATTCCTGAGGAAATGCCTCAGAGTGCATTCACAGGGTTCCCCATCTTCGTTGAGTTAAAGAAACTTCACCACTTGGCAAGGCAGTGCACACTGGCCCAGAGTAAGTGGAAATGTTGGCCATTCTTAGGAACTGTGAATGGAGGAATTGATGAGCAGAATTTGCCTGCAGTCCTGTGTGTCCTCTGGGCTCAAATATTTTTAAGCAGAGCGTGGAAAGTGTGGTGGGAAGAGAGAAAGGATTGTCCATGGAGGTGGGTTCATACACCACCTTCCATTCCAGCCTGTCTTTCAGCTTAGGAGGCTGCAGATAACGTTTAATTTGGGCTTTCCTTCACTTGAGAAATGGCCTGGCCAAGCAAAGGCCCTTTGGTTGTGAGAGTGCAGAAGGGCTGTGCTGGCTGTGGTTGTTGATATCTGTGGCTGGTGAGGTTCAGCTCTCGTGCCTACAATGAAAGAACATCACTCCCAGCACCACAGCCTCCTCCTGCCATGCACACACAGCCTGCAGGGTGACAGTGGCACCAGGACAGCCTGCCCCAGCCACACTCGAGGCAGGTGATGGGGAAGGCAGGTGAGTCAGGGCAGGGCAGCCTGAGGGCTGACACACACCGTGGTGCCAGGGGAGGTGTGAACCCACCCCCGCACGGAATGCAGAGCCCCACTCCAGTGAATCTGTGTCTGTGTGTAGGTCCCCTGGCTGATTTTCTCTTTGCATTTCCATGATGGTGCTCAGGAGGAGCAGTGATGCCCCTTGGGAGTGACATTTCTGATTGTGTTCTGCCTGGCAGTGTGAAGGACATAAGGCAAGGAAAAGGCCCTTCAGGCCCTGCAGACAGTTAAGAAGTGCCAAAAATTGCTCATTATTGTAAGTGATAGGATCTGTTCTGACACTGAGGGGTGTCATGTGCCCCATTAGGCCTTCCCATTTCAGAGGGTGTCGCACCTCTGACTCCTGGGGATGCTCCTTCCCACCTGTGCCAGCAGAGGAGTCCCCTTTGGAGTCACAGCTCCTGGTCTGAGTCATGCAGCTACAACGAAAACATCTGGAAGCAGCAGCAGAAAGGATTACAAGGATCTAGGTTAAAAATTCCACTCCTGACCAGCACATGGAGGTGGGGATGGTTTCAGCTCCTCTTTCTCCCTCTGATCCTGCAGCTCTCATGTTGTAGGGCTCAGCAGCAGCACCCAGGAGGCAGGAGGAGCTGAGAACCCCAGCTGCTGGTCCCTGCTGGCTGTGGGGACAATGTGTTCCCAGAGCAGGTGCCACCTGCCTCCTCCAAAAGCCCAGCAACATCCACCACCTGCACCAAGGGGACACAGCAAAGGTGACAAGAGAGGGTCCCTGGGGACACCTGCACTCCATTCAGCCTCAGGGGTCAAGCCCAGACCTCCTACAGTCCTCATCTGTGTTTATCCCGTGACAAAGCTCGTGGTGTGTCCTCCACAGGGAGTGCCCCATCCTTCAGGCCATGGATGAATTCAGTTGAACAGGACTGGGCCCAGTAGTGACCCCTGGGGAACAGCACCAGTTACAGGCCCCCAGCTGGACTCTGTGCCACCTTCAGAACCCTCTGAGCTCTGCCACTCAGCCAATCTCAACCTCTCAATCTCCCCGCCCTCACTACAAGGATGTTATGGGAGAGAGCCAAAATCCCTGCTGAAGTCAGGGCACACAGGAACCGCTGCTCTCCCCTCATCTGCCCAGGCAGTCATTCCATCCCCAAAGCCTGTCAGATTGGCCAAGCATGATTTTCCCTTGCTGAGCCCATGTTGACTACTCCTGGCAACCTTCTTTTCCTCCACATGCGTGGAGATGACATTCAGGATGAGCTGTTCCATAACCTTTCCAGGGCTGGAGCTGAGGCTGACTGGCCTGTAGGTCCCTGGGTCCTCCTTCGTGCCCTTTTTGAGGACTGGAGTGACTTGGCTTTTCTCCAGACCTCAGGGACCTCTCCTGTTCCCCATGACCTGTAACTGGGATGAGATTATGGCTCCGTGACCACGCAGAGATCTCTAAACCTTCTTGTTTATCCCCCATGCCGTGTGCATTGGTGCACAGGCATTTCAGAGAGCTAATGGAGCATGAACGTTTCCACTAAAGGGTGCAAGAGGGTCCCCTAAGCTATCAGTCCACATCTCTCCAGTGTCACACCGTGCCAGGGAGCTGCTCTGCTCAGCTGCTTCTCTGGAGCAGATCAGGAGCCCCTTAACCACATCCTGGATCACTGGTAGTGCCCCATTCCCAAGTGGGAGGTTTCTGACTTCCCAAATTTGGTCCCTCTCAGTTTTGAGCAGATACCTAAGCCAACCAGCAGGCTTCGTCCTGTGATGGAGACATCCTATCCATTTTAGTGTGGAAATGCAGGAGAACACATGCAAAATGTGCTTTTGGAAGGCATGTCCTGCTTTGGGAGAGGTGATTCCTTCCTCTAGCACTCCTGGGATGGGACATTGGCAACACATTCCCACCGGGAACACGATGTGTGCTGCTCCTTGGCTCAGCATTTCATGTGGGATAACTCATGTGTGC
The DNA here is from genome assembly GCA_034509425.1 of Eopsaltria australis. Taxonomy (NCBI): domain Eukaryota; kingdom Metazoa; phylum Chordata; class Aves; order Passeriformes; family Petroicidae; genus Eopsaltria; species Eopsaltria australis. The sequence continues at coordinate 596,851 of JAVTVJ010000726.1, forward strand.
TTTTCCATGGTGCTCCACCACTGCAGTGCTTGCAGGAGGCTTTGGCTGACAGCTCTAAACAGGTGGCTGAGCGCTGAGTGACTTTTATGACCTGGAAAGGGTGATAATTGTGCCAAAATTTGCTCTCAGGAGTGTTTTATGGCTGCCATGAAATGCGATTTGTACGTTATGGGTTGGGAGAGAGGAGATGTGTGTCCTGCCCCTGAGACAGATCTGACAGTCCATCAGCCCGCTGACAATGAGCTACCTGGGCTCGTGCCTCAACTTCTGGGGCCATTTCAGCATTTGCAGTTGTGAAAACAAAACTCCTGTGTAATTCCACAGCCCAGTGCAGTCTGAGGGTGGGACAGCTGTTAAATAATTCCCTGTGCGATACAAGGATCACACCAGGGTTTCCCACCACTCCAAGTGGGGCTGTGCCCAGAGGGAGCCACTGCCTTCCAAAAAAACTCAGTGTGTGACTTTCCAGGAGTCAAACTGGCAGATGGGGAGGTAAAGAGAGGAGCTGCAGCAATGCCAGCAGCCAGCAGTGACCTCTGGAGACCCCTCAGAGCTGCCAGTGAGGCAGGTGAGGGCCCTCTCTGGAAAACAGGAGAAAAATCCCCTGCATCTGCAGTTTGTTTGGGAGCTTGGGAGTGCAATCCGTGTGATGCTGCGTTGCCTGGCAACAGGCCCAGAGTGATGGAGCACAGGGCAGGTCTGCTCCAGGCTGGGGAGCAGCAGCTCCAGCCACAGTGGCTGCCTGTGAGTGGCCAGGGAGCAGAGGGAAGGGGGAGAGGGACTCGGAGTGGAGACACAGTCACAAAAATGTGAGAAGAACCAAGAAGGAGATAAAAGTCTAACTGAGGGTAGGGAGAAAGAGAGAAGTCAGGGAGGGGAAAGGGAAAGGAGAGCCCAGAGAAGACAGCTGGTCACTCAAGGAGCTGCAGAGGCTCCTGGCTGTCACCTCCCAGGGACAGCTGCTGTGTCTGCTCAGGTGTGTCCCAACTGTGACAAAAGAACTGCAGGGAAATGGAGTTTTCCTCTGAGCACCTGTAGTGATTCTTCACCTCTGAGGAACACCCAGAGTCCTGCTGCCCTCACAGCCTCAGACAAGTTTTGGAGCTGACTGGACAGATTTGGGCTGAGGGAACTGCTCTGAGCAGGGGTCATCCACACAGGGTGACAATGGGAATGGCAGCAGCTCTCAGAGAAACCCCTGGGAGGGTCCCACTCCTGCTGAAACTGTTTCGAGGGCTAAGGGGTCAGACATGGTCAGCACAGAGGTTGTGAGTCCAATCTTAATTTCCTTTACCTTTAGCTGGAAATATTAATATTTATTTGGAAATAATAATAATAATAATAATAATAATAATAATAATAATGGTGATAGTAGGAAAAAAAAGAGAGAGGGAAAGGGAAGGGAAAGGGAAGGGAAAGGGAAGGGAAGGGAAGGGAAGGGAAGGGAAGGGAAGGGAAGGGAAGGAGGAAAGGAAAGGAAAGGAAAGGAAAAAGGAAAGGAAAGGAAAGGAAAGGAAAGGAAAGGAAAGGAAAGGAAAGGAAAGGAAAGGAAAGGAAAGGAAAGGAAAGGAAAGGAAAGGAAAGGAAAGGAAAGGAAAGGAAAGGAAAGGAAAGGAAAGGAAAGGAAAGGAAAGGAAAGGAAAGGAAAGGAAAGAAAAGGAAAGAAAAGGAAAGAAAAGGAAAGAAAAGGAAAGAAAAGGAAAGAAAAGGAAAGAAAAGGAAAGAAAAGGAAGACAATATAAGAACAGGGCAAATGACAAGGAAAGCCAGTGGTTTCCAGCCATACCAAATGCTTTTGATCTTCAAAATCCCTCTCGAAGGCACAGATCTCCCTGCACACCTGTCCTTGCATTTGCATCCAGAGCAGAGGGGACCCCCTGCCAGACACCCCAATAAATTTATTGAAGGGCTGTTTTGCCCCACACATGAGGTTTCCTCAGCTCTCTCTGCTCGCATTTCAGCCCATTTTCATCACTAAATCAGGATGGAGGCTGAGCTCAGCCCTCCACACCACTCCCCTGACACCAACACTGCCCCTGCACAGAGCACACTGCAAAAAATGACATCCCCATCCCCTTGGCCACCCTCTGCCTTCCCCTTTTGCTGTTTCAGCCTACCCACACCATCCCACAGTGTCCTCAGGAGGAGGAATCCATCCTTGTTTCCTCTGGGACACATAAAACAAAGTATTTTGTTCACACAAACACTGTAAGAGAGAAGTAAGGTTGTGATGGGCTGTGGCTTCTCTGTGCTCAGCTCTAGACTCTTAATAATGAAAACTTTTACCTCAGTACTTTCCATTTTGGTGGTTTTTCACCCAGTCTGACTATAAACAGTGCTGTAACAGGACTTTGACCTGGCAGGAAATTCCAAACCCAGCAGTTAATTTATCCCAATTTGAAAAGACGAACAAAAATACTTTATCTAAGTACAGCTGCTTCTGAAATGCCAGGATAAAGTTTTGTTTTTAGCTGTACCTTCCTTGTCATTTATAATAGGAGGCAACACTAAATTTACCCTGATAAGTACTGCAACACTCATCAGAACAAAGCCTATTACAATTTTCTATCGTGAGTATGGAGGGGGAAAAAAAATCATTCACTCTCCGCAGAACATCTCCACTCTGTACCGTGTTTTCCGAGAAAATTAATTCTCTTGCTCTCTCTTTAAAAATTAAGGCTCAGCACAGCACCTGAGAGCAGCAGGGGAGGCAGCATTCCTGGGAGCTGGTGCTCCTGGCAGGATGGAGCAGCTGGAGCCCAGGACGGGCACTGGTCACACTGACTCTGTGGCAGCAGCACTGCTGACCACGGCCGTCCTTGCCTCAGCTTCCCAAGGAAAAGCACTTTTCTTTAAAGAGTAATACTCCAAAATGTGGTCAGAGGAGGGTTACAGCGTGTTCCCTGTGGATCCTCTGCCAGCCATCCCCATAGCAGGCTGCTGTCCCTCTCACTCCACTGCCTTTTCCCAGGCGCAGAAGTCTTTTCCCAGGCATAGCTGTCTATAATTGAAGCAATAGCTGAAACATCTGATTTTCCATCACCCAACACCTCCTGCTGCAGCCTGAAGTGAGTGCATAAAGAGACATAACACTTTAGTAACATGTTACATTTGCTTTTTGCTGGTGCCAGCTGCTGCAGCAGGTAGTAG